>JAVKLA010000061.1:7745011-7902557 GCA_034782735.1 Sagittarius serpentarius | reverse complement strand
AAGCAAAAAAAAAACAACCCCCCCCCCCCCCCCCCCCCCCAAAGAAACCAAACCCAAACCAAAACAAATTCAACTTACTCCTATTTTTAATGTAATCAGAGCAATACAAATAAGTGGACTGGACCTTAGAGTCTTGGTCTACCTATTATGGAAGACTGAATGCACTAGATATGAACCGAAAGGAAGTAGTATGTCTAACAACACTGACCACAAGAAACAGGATAAAGCTTTCTCTTCATACTTACATGATGCTTTAAACTATATCAGGAATATATTTGAAGAGAACTGTAGCAGATGCTAAATGTCACTGGAAAGTATTTTTGCATATTTATTCAAAGAATGAAAAAAGTAATGCCTTTTCCTACAAATACCAAGATGAAAAGGGTATGTTGCCCTAGAGGCCTCCATTCCTACACAAATACACACTTAGTATTAACCAAGAAAACCTGAGCTATGATTTCAAAGAATAGCTATTCCAATTGTTCTTTTACTTCATTTCTCCTGTCTCCTCCCAGCTGGATTATTCCTGCGTTTACAGTGAGTATTTATCTGCTTGAACTTAGACATGCTTTCGTTGCTTACTGTAGTGAAGACATTTCAAAAAAGTAAGAATTTGTCTTTTTTTGTGTAAGGCAACTTCCCAGAATGAACCTCTATATGAACTCTCTTACACAGTAATTAACTTGCACATGCACACAGATTTAGTACACATTGTTCAAACTAACATTCTCACTGAATGAACATACATTTCTAACTTCATGCCCTCTGTTGGGAGTTTACAATACCAGGAAAAGTTGCATTATAGGTCTTTTCAGGACAAGAAAAGCGGGGGGAAAAATCATCCCATAAACTAAGACTCTATAACATAATACCATCCCTATACATTTAATTAGAACACAGAACAATACAGTTTAGTTATAATACTGGGGAAACAGAGGGGAGGGAAAGGACCAAAATGGTAAAACATGGTATTTCAGAGTGAAGACAGATCCTGGAATGACTTCAGAAAGACAAATGAGGCAGAGTATCTTTAAGTGTGTACCGTCACATCTGTCAAATGAAATCGAAGAAAACTGTCACACCTGATTTCTCAAACACTTACTAATAGGTGGAAAAACAGTTCATTTCCTGTGTACTGCTTTTACGGACAAGGTTCAAAACATCCTGAGTAAATACTCATTAAATTCATGTTAAGTAATGATCTTTTCATATGTAATAATGTCTCACATAAAAATACAATATACTCCTGGATCTTAATTGAATTCCATCCCAGAGTACTAACACCAGATACATAACTATTACCTCCATATTACAGATAGAGAAACTAGAGGCGTGTTAACAGTGAGCTGCCCCGTGTCACACTAAAAACTGCTGGCTAAGCTGACGGTGACAAAAATCAGATTATCCAGTGTTGTCCTACCAGGAAAAAAAAAAAAAAATTATCTGTCTTATAAATAACAGAGCAACTCAGAAGTGTTTCTCCACTTTGCCAACACTGTGGATAAATGTTGGCAGTGCAAATGTGTGGAATTTGGCGTAAAGCCTCTTTCCTTACAATGTGTCATTCATCCTCATTTTTAGCATTTTAGTGGCTGTTCCTTTTGGGTCGCTACTAAAGGGAAGAAAAACAGAACAGAACAAAACAATAGAATACACTTAACTTTCATGTTTCATTAGTGGAATGTAAGTAGAGCATCCTCTTCTAGTTTTGTAGCAGTAAACCACCTCTACAATATCAATCAGATTAAATGTTGGAGTCAGTCTACAGCCAGGATCTGTGAAAATCTTAAAATTTTTGTTTTTATTCTGCTGGGAAAATGTGACATTCTCTGTGATATGATTTTATGATAAACTGAAAGAAGAGAAGTGCCAGTAAAACTGCCAGAGCAATTATTCTATATAGAGCTAGCAAAAATAGGAAATACTGTACTGTTTCCCCTCATAATGCTGTAAATCTTCACAGGTTCACTACAGAACTATCCTCAACTAGAAACTTTAGCTAAATACAATATTAAAAGCACATTTACAAAACACCTTAAACCTAGGTAGGTTTGAATGGCTGAGCTTCACTCTATGCATTGTCCAAGCCTCCATAAATCAATATACTGAGATATACCCCAGAAGCTGTCTAAAGAGTAAGTTAAAATCAGAAGAATTTCATCGTCAGGAAGAATGTCAGAACCCTGTCTGAAATTCACAAAAATTAAGTCTAAACTAATGAAAATATTAGCTTAACTTAAACAGCATGAGCATAAAAATGCAGACTTTTCAGGAGGGAGGTTTTATCCAGCTAATGGCTAAATATAGGTAGCCCAGAAAAAATAATCTTGAATCTCTGAGATTGGATTGATTTTTTTTTAAATACAAAATAAATCCTCACAACATTTTATCACCACTATGGAAAAAAAATCTGCGTTTAAAGCCACCGTTATCTGTACTGATTACAAAATTTAGGTCTTAATAAATATTATCTACAAGCTATATGCATTTTCAGTCTCCCAACCATAGTTATTTACATAAAATTCTAGTAATCAAAGAAGACTTATATCTTTTGAGAATAAGATTGTGTTGCAAGAATTAAAAGTACTGTGAAAACAAGCAGGGAATCCCTTAAATTGTATCTTATTCCACACTAAGTTCGAAAATACATTTGTGAACTGTTCAGGCCAAGTTGTATGCTGCTATATAATCCTCCATGGAGCAGTGGAAATACAAATGAACTAAAGGAGAAGAAAAAGTTGTTATTCATATTTGTTACAAAATCTGATGTAAGTGCATGTAAAAACACAGATAAAAATGTTTGCAGTTTGCCACTAACCATGCATTTCAGTGTTAAATTTCAAACGAATATCCCAGGGTGGAATACAGACAGATCACACTGTGAACAATTGCTATCATTTCAGACAAATTATTTCTAGCAGCTTTTCAGATTCCAAGTTTAGGATTTGGTAGAATATAATATTCAGCAGCACATATTGCACAAGAATTGGGCATAATACAAGGGAACAAACTCTGATACTTGCATTTGTAGCTCCTAGACAACTCAGTGCTGAAAAAAAAAAAAGGTCTCTCAGAGCATGAAAGGTGCAAGACAGTTGCAGACACATGAGAGTGAGCTGGATCACAGAGAAGTGCATGAACTGGCATGTCTGAATATGATTAAGTGCCAAGCAGTTTTAAAGTGATTTAAACAGGGCTCAAACTTCAGGAAATGAAGGGGGAGTGGGAGACTGTGCTTTTGAACGTGGCATAATGTTATTTAATCACTAAGCCGTTACCTTCTCCTAATGAAATATAAGTAAAGCACTCAAGATTTTCAACTCAACTATGTAAATTCTCCAGTTATTCTTCTGTTTGGATATTTGGAATTTTATAAGGGTTGTTAAGTTCCTGCTTTGGTTTTATTGTTAAGCAGATACTGTGTATCTATGATTATGGATGCTTTAACTTATTTATATTAGCCGTTTTTTCCATTCCAGTTTCCAGTACTAATTTCAGTTACCTAAAAGCCAGCCAGAGCATGCTAAAATGAATCCACCCACCCAGAGGGATCAGTGGCATAGTTCAGAATTTCTCTTAGGATAATTCACTCCGATTTCTATTCCACAGAAAAAAGTCCGGAACATGGCAGCACTCTGTCAGTTTGTTATCTGCAATGATAACTGTGCTGCTTGCACTTCAGCCTTGAAAATTCAGTGTGATGTTTGGTTTTTTTTTTTTTAAATCTTGAATGTGGATAGATCTTAGTAAGGCTCTTCTAATTTACAGAGTAAACATCTATGCCTGTTAGGTTCAGAATACACAGAGTAAGAGCTGCAGTGGAAAAAATGTAAAAGCTAATGCATGTGTCCTGCAAATTTCTTATCTACTAAACGTCCCTGTATTTACATCTCACTACAGCAAACATTTTTACTTTTTCTTTTTCTAGGTTAGACTATATTAAACTTGGAAAGCAATCCATTTCTCCTTAGATTAAACTTAAAAATCATCTGACCATTTTGCCAGACAGAATACATTTTAGCATTAAAAAAAAAGACAAAATACAATTTTCCTGAACATGAGTTATCTAGCACTTCAGTTACTCAGAATACTAGACGAGTGTCAGCTTCCTGCTATTTTTTCCCCAGAAGTTTCTACAGTTGGACTGCTAGCAAATATAACTTCAGTCAGATTTATAGGCCAAAAAGATCATTTACTCTGTTCTGTTTCCCACAGTATTGAGATGCCAATGCTTGGCCTTATTCTTCCTGTTCGTATCATATACCCATTTGATTGCAGTCATCAAATACTTACATTTAGAGCTAGACAACACAGTTTCATATTTTATTTTTAGAATGTGCCTTGCAATACAATCAAGCCCCACCCCGCCAAAAACCCAAACCAGAATGGAACAGAAACTGAATATTCTGTTCAAAGAAGACTGTTAAGACAAACATGCCTTGTTGTAGTGATGCCTCTCTCTCCCAAATCTGGTAACACCCTAATTACGTTTAAACTTAAAAATTAAGCAGAAAACTGAAAAACTTAAGAGTATATATAGAATCTTCCAGCTGTCTCAATGAACACACAGATAGCAAACCTAGCAGGAATGCTTGATAAGAAAATATTGCTCACTTTTACAAATGGAAATTAAATGATTAAGTGAGGTGCCCAGGTTCTTAAGAATGTACAAAGAAGCAAGGAAAGCAACTTGTACAATACAAACCACTTGGTTCTTCCCTCTTCCAAAGTCTATTTGACTAAATGTTTGCATATCGCTTGTCAGCCTAAAAGAAATGCAGATACTTTGTAAAGACTTGTGACAGAAATTTTACATGCATGTAAACAGAATATGTGACTGTATCAATTGCCTCTAACAAGGACAAGACACCTAAACAGAAGGTATGATTCTGCTCCAGTGTAGAACATCTATATCCTGTGGTCCAGCTGAGTACTCAACACATACAGGCAATATTAATATAGTTGCATGTTATCCAACAAAACATGAAAACACTTTTATCCTTTATGTTATCAATCTAGTGTCACATTTAAACTTCTACTAGTCATCTCCCTGTGAAAGGGCATCACTGAACACTGCCTACTTGAGGTCTTACTTGCACAAGCCTTTTCAGTTCTATTTAAGAAATATTAAACATGCAGACATACTCAAAATTCTAACAACTAATTAACTTCTCATCTTTACTGATAACCTTTGTCCATTTTCTTTTAGTATGTTTCAGGCTTTTTTAGTTTGTGGGTTAGCTCTTCAGCCTCCAGGCAAAAAATTCTTCCAGTTTTCTCCAGCTTTTATAATGTTTGACAACATACTGTTTTTCAGGCTGTTATATGAGCAGTTTGCCAGTGCCTCCAGCCTTGGCTTGCAGGAATTCTTTTGCAATGCTGGTAGCTGGCTGAACAGCCACACATTGGTTCCACAATCCTTTGCAGTATGTTAAATAGTCGCCATGCCAGATTATTAATTTTATGTTCCATTTCATGTAAATATTCTGCATGTGGAAATGGAATTCTCTATCCGCTAATACACTGAGATTACACAGATTGCCCGAGTCATAAAACAGCCTGTGAGAGGTAAAGAGACTGCAGTTTCAAAACAGTGATAATTTCAGTTCTTGCAGAGGGAAACAAGCTGAAATCTATTTGCCAAAATGAGTAATGCAGATCTAAATACTGATTACAGTTCACAAATCTACCTTAGACTGTATGCCTACATTTGAAATTGTAATCTGTTCAATTCACAGGAATGTTTTTATCCCAGTAATTTATTCCTAAATATAAAGGAAATATACACACAAGTAAAACTATATGTAGTGTAAACATTAAACATTTTTCAAAGAGTTCTGAATGCAATAGTACATTTGTATTCATGTGTGTATGTGTTTTTCAGGAAAGTATTCAAGGAACAAGAAAGTGTTTGATTTACTTAACATGAGTGAGCATTTCAGTAAATAGAAATAGATGAGAATGTAGTAGCCATACTTAAATTTGGTGTGCATTAACTTAAGCTGCTGAAGTACGCAGCGGAAGGAAAGAAGGGAAATACCTTTATTTAAGAAACTAGAATTCAGAACATATCACAACCCTGTCTCGTCTGAACTCCTGTAGAAGCAAAACACAGAACTTTCCAAATTCCTTATTTAAGCTGAGAAAACATCTACACTATATCGAAAAGCATCTACTGATAGAAAATCTTCTGTTCCACTAAAACACATAGGCCTGAGTGCATGTTTTGGTAAGACGGAGTAAGAAAGCCTGCTTTTTAATATACTGGAACATGTGTATAAAAGCTTCTAGCTCTTGCTCATAACACACATACCCTAAGATTATGTATCATATACACAAAAAGAAACCAGACAAGTTCCCTTCTAAAAACACAAACCTGTGTTTGTGCATTCATCAAATCTTTGAAAATCGTCATATTGTAACTGGTAATCCTCTCATAACACTCCATCTTTTTTTTTGCCATGAAAAATAGTACACTTTCCTCAGAAAAGTACTACTTTCTACTGTTACTTATTAGGCTTATTTTCCTTCCAAGGTGAAAAAATAGCCCCATCTTGCTAACCTTAGAGTGGTACTAGTATGGAAATATATTAAATTGAGCATCATTCTATTCTTTAGTCTTTTTATAAACTCAAAGTTTCTTGAAGTTTGTACAGCTGCTGTTGTAAGGTTTTTAAGATAAGCTACATCAAATTACATTTTAGTATGAGCTAGTACTCAATCAGCATATTACTACCGTCACACAAGTGTTTAAAAATGTCACAAATGCCTTTCAGAGTAGTTGTAAGGAAAACAAGTATTTGTTAAAACTGTCAGTTTAAAATAGTGTTTCATATTTAGTTTATATTTAGTCCAGTTCTTCTAGCTCTTCCACCCCTCCCCCCCCAAAAAAGCAAGGCATACAAAGACTAAGGGTAGTAAATAAATGATTCTGCCACTGAATCTCCATTTTACTTTAGGCACATCCTTTATCAGACTATTATTCAACTAACAACCTGTAAATGCAGTGTTCCTTTCTGTACACTTGGCTTTGGCTTTGAATAGCTGGACTATGTTTACATATACATATAGTTTATAGACTAATAGATTTCTAAACTGAAGGCCTTTGAATGGGAGCATGATAATAACATTTGGTGTTTTGTTTCTGATGTACTACACATAACATAGCCTGGTTGGTTGGTTGGGGAGGGGGAGGTTTGTGCTATTGCCTGCAGACAAGGGTAAAGAAACTCCTGTTTTGCTGACATGTGACGAGATGATGCACAGGACGGAAAGGTTCTTTTGTTCAAACCTACTGAGTACTTACCCCAGATTTCATGTTAGACATGTATTAGACCATCAATTAGATGTTAAATTCCTGTTCTCGGACATAATTCAAACCAAAAGTGTGAGTCTCAAACATTCCTCCATGCATAACTGCAAATATACATTAGAAATTATTATTAAGATGTTATAAGCACTTAGAGTTGCACCCTCTAAGAGACTGAAGAATTTACTTCAATTAAGAAACCCGATTAAAGTTCTGAAAATACAGTGATCTGTTTTAGGAGAATGGAATATTAAAAATTTCAAGCAACACCTCATTTACCTCCCAAAATTTACTAGTAGAAACACTTCCCATTAACTTCTTCAGTGACTAACCATTTAGAATCACCATAATCATTCCTTAATCTGTTTTAGTAACAACAATTACTTAAAAAACCCAGGCTAGTATGGTACAATCTAGTAGAAAGGGTTATCAGTCTACATGCGAGGGATTCCAGTAACATGAAGGTGAAATTCTCTGGTAAATCATCTATTTGTAACGCTGCATTATTAGTTGAAAACAATATATGCTCATCATAGGACCAGACAATTGAACTATTTTTTCCACTTTCAGCAGTTGTACTCTATTGTAGTAAAAAGATTCTATTGATAACTGGCAGCTTCTCAACAGCACATTAAAAATACGGTAACTGAAATTAAAGCCAGCATATGAGAGAATTAAAAAGGAAGGTTGAAGTGGAGACTTTTTCCAAACAAAATGGAGGGCCAATTTTATATTATTGTGGAATTGTTAGCAAACATGTATCAGTTATGTATTGTGAATGCAGCAAGCAACTTCTCCTAAAGCAAAAATTTGAAATGGCAGACCTAGAGACGTGCATAACATACATGCCTGAAAGCAGACTTATTTTTGAAGAGTAAGAAGCAGCCCACAATGAAGTCATCTAACTTCTAATTAAAAAAAAAAAAAGATAACTGAGCATATACATGAATTAAACATGTTCAGTCTTCCTTGACCATTCTAAGTTTAAAATCACATTTGAAAAATATATTCAAAGTTAAAATATATATACGTACATACGTATCAACACTTACATTCACTATCGAGAGAAAATTATTCACAGTCTTTAGAATCACACAAAATAGCCATTCTTACCACAGTAACAGTGCAAAGTTTTTTTGAGGCTTATATAAGGAATTGGTAACCTCAAAGGCAGAATTTGAAGTAATCAGCTTTAACACAATTGTATTTTCCATAATTTGATGGGCTGTAAACAGATCATAGATTAGGATGCAGCTGGCTTGGCACAGCCACAATCTCCAGACTTTCATGTTCAACTGCATACTCATACCAATCACATCATATAGGGTCACTCTGGTAATGAACTGGAAAATTGTTTGCAAGAACTTGCAGACTATAAACTGCTCATGTACAAATACAACTACCAGTCATTTTAAGAAATTCATATAAGGCCAGTGAAATCTAACTTTTTGCAGTTTGGCTGAATGTTTTCTATATTTCATTTATGAATAGATGTGTTCCATATGAGTTTGTATTGAGATGGGACTGGCCCGTGAGCTGTTACAGTGCTCATGGAAGCACATGACTGCCAATAACTATTTTGCTGGAAAAAATATTTTTAAAGAAACTTCATGCATACCTATTAAAGCAAAAAGAACATCTTAATTATAAGTATATTGACCCCATAAACCCCAGCCTAACCCACCATCTATTGCTCCTCAACCAATGGAAGTGTGGCAGTCTTTCTGTAAAGCACAGAGGGAATGTTAGTTTAGCATGAGTTTAAAGCTACAACAGTACAATACAGACAAGTAAGTGTTCATTCATGAACTAAATGTACTGCGGAGTAACTTGACGAAACTTCTTCAATGTACATATCTGGTCAGCTGGCAATAGTCTAAACACTTTGGAAGCCAAGAACTTTTGATTATCAGGAGTCTTCTTGTATATGCTCTGAAGCTCAGTTGCAGAGGACGTTTTTGTCTGCATTACGTTTTCCATGATTTAGAGAACACATCCAGGGTACCAGACATTTTCTGGACATGATGACAAAACTCAAAGGTTTGAAGAAAGGAAGAAAGAGTTATATTTTTTTTTCCCCGGAATTACCACAAGTTTTCGCTTTCTACCTCTCTCTTCGTGTCTCCACTGGATGTGTAGTTATATTTAGTCCTCCATCTAACTAAACTGAAGCCTTTAGCTTTTTGCTCTAAACCACAAGCTCAAAACTGAGACCAAGAATAGGCTGTTGCACTCCCAGCAACCTTAATTTTACGTAGGATACTTCATTTTCCCTTAGTCTTCATTCTCTCTTACGTGTTCCTGTTCAAATCCACACTATAGGGACACTCACGCTCTTCCCGCTCTGTTTACTCTACACTAGTTACCTTTTTCTTCATATTTCTTGCCCACCAGCAACTTCCTACACCCTGTGCTGTCAATCCTGTGTATTCTGACATGTTAATACTTCTCACCCACAAATGCTTGAGATGGATTTGAAAATTACTTCAAATACAGTTGTAACTTGCTTTCTGATGCAAACAACGAAGCACTCAATGACCATTGATAAATGATCATTGTTAAGTTTCAGTCAAATAAACACATTTTCATCCCTCTGAAGGCAGGATTTCAGCCCACCTACATCATTTGCCTGCTGAGACAGACTTCCCCCACGTTTCCGCACACCATTTTTCTTCAGATCGTCTCACATTCAGGGCTACAATCCCAAGTTCTCATCTTTTCTCCTCCATGCTGCTCACAGAATTCCCTCATTTTCTCAAGGAAATTCCTCATTTTCTTCAACCCCTACTTCCAGCACTTCTATATACTCTTGCCTGTTGCTTCTAACATCCTTCTTAGCCTCCCCCGGCCCCCACGCAGCTTCCAACTCCCTCTCCCTCACAGCCAGCGGTGACGAACCGGCCACTTCTGACCTCTCCACAAGCAAGGACAACCTCCACAGGACACCCACAGTTACAGTAAAACCCCTGGCCATTTGCTGAAGAAAAATCTCTCACTTCGGTACTACTAACAACAGCAAGGTAATGCTGGCTCTTTTATATAATCGGAAGGCAGAAATACGAACCTTCAAGGCGGCTACAGCCCCTGGCCCAACACAGCTCGCCTCTCCCTGCCTCCTCGCGGCCTCTACCTCAGGCCGGCCCCGGCCCCCGCCCGCCACCTGGCGGCGCGGAGGGGAGCTGCGTCGCCACCTCCCGCCAGGTCCCGAGGGGAGAGGGGAGGCCAGGCCGCGCCGCACCGCCCCCCCGCCCGCCACCAACCACCAAAGGGACCGAGGAGGGTCCTCCTGCCGGGCACTGGTTTGGCCCTCAACAGCCGCGATTGTGCAGGACTCCGAACTAGATGTAGCCATCGCTGCTCCTCCAAAAAGAAAGCAAAACAGTAGCTCTAAAATGGAAGAGATGTGTGGGTCACACCCCCGGGGGAGAAAAAGGGAATGAAGGAAAAAAAAAAAAAAAAAAAGGCCATTCAAAACAGTAATTCAATCAAAGTATTACACAGATGCATCTGACTTTTTACCAGGCCAAAACATAGCCTCTCAGCAACTTACCAGCTATCCCAGCTCGATAATGAAGCAGCCAGACCAATGCCCCACCATACCTCTGGAGGTGAGTAACAGTACGTAAAACCCCCAGAGATCAAGACCCAGGAAACTCTGCAGCTGTGAAGACTAGTGATGGCAGCTTTGTTTTTCAGAAAAAATGCTGTAAAGATCTAAATTATATACACATATTTTAAACAAACATGATTAGGAAACAATTGTGGATCTAATTTAAAAAGCTACATTCTTTCCCTACTAGAATTACTGATTTCATTTCAAACAAAGGGGAGTGTACCAAACCCCACAGAATAAGGTTTGATGTGGTATCAATAGGGCCAGTTCCTTCTTAGGACACCACCTGTCACTGACCCCTGACAGTTCTCCACCCAAACTTAGTATTAGAAATATTATAGCCCCGTATCCAGTCACATTGTAGCAGCTTACCTAGGTGTTAACTGTTGAAGTCAAACACATACAAGGACTAGAACACAGAAAAGTACTATTTTCTTAAGAGGTATTAATTACAGGTAGAGATAAATAACATCCTGCTCCTCAAAAATGACAATTTGGGAGGGGAGGAGGGTAGAAATAGTGGGAATATCTATCTATTAACCATTGTAGTTGAGAGAAATACATACCTGGCCTACTCTGAAAAACAAGTTTTTAATGGATTGTATTGTAATGCAATTAAGACCTGTATTTTCCCAGCAGGTATGTAAATGTTACTGTTCAAGAGCGAAGTCAGTACCATGAAGATCCTAATGGCCTCAGTGTAAAGACTCCAGGTGGATTCTCTGTGACAGCATGGGCCTGTATAGCTCTTGAGCAGAGACTTGGTGCCTCTCAACCCATACTTCTGATGATCCCATTAAATGCTTTTGTATCCTTTCGACATCATGACTAAGCTCCCTCCCAAATCATGTTATGCCAGTTCTTTTAAGATATATAGTTAATAACCTCCCCCCATCATTTGGATAGAACACTGTATAAGTTATCTGAATAATTTCCATAAGAGATGAATATTTTATACAACTTTTTTTAAGTGTTGCATATATTCTGAGAACTACATTTGCAGTTTCTTTGTAGGTTTGGATACTCAAGATAAAAGTGATTTAAGCATTTACTCCTAAGGTCAGGAGTCTCACAGAAGAAAAGTGTCTGGATCCTTAAGAGCAGAAGAGTTCAGTTACTAATTTCCCCTTGCATCACTAATAACACTGTCTTCTTTCCCACATTTTAGTGTGAGAATGCAATGATATGGCTGCTATTAAAAACCCAAGTTAATTACACTACTTCTGGTAGCATTCCAAGGTTAGAAATAAAACATTTCACATTTAATGTCTTTAAATTATTTTTCCCTTTGCAATGCAAGTTCAAGATAGCTCTCACAATCATTAAAAACCCACAAATTTCGGCATACCTTCAAACACATTATTACATTGTTAAAATGACAGTGGTTCCCACTCTAATGTAAATACAATCTGATGAAACCTTCTTAATATTGCACTCTTCCACAGCAATGGTTTTGAACTCACTGATTGTAGAACTCTCTTCTTTTTTGCCCTCTCCCACCCCCTCCAAGGGAAACGCACAGCGATTTAAATCTTATGACAACAGGCTTGCTTTTCTTGGTTACATTTCACAAATATCTTGAACGTAGTCCACAGACCAAAAGGGTCTGCTAATTACAGGCTGACAAAAAAAAATTGTTATATTATGATGAAAAAAAAAGAGTTCACTAAAAACATTTTGGAAGCTAACAAATAAAAACAAACCAGTTCCTAAGAAAATGTCTTTAATTCTCATTTTATGGAAATACATCTTTTGTTTTTATTTCCATGATACAAAAATGTTAAATATCAAACATTTTCTGAAATCTACCAATGCAGATCCTTTTTTAAACAAATAAAGGGCTGGTGCAGTTAGCAGGTTTGTCACAGGTACCAAAAAACATTTTTACAAAAACCCCACAAGCTGGGGAAGAAGGAGGGAAAAAACAGATCAAGACTTAAGAGTGACAACAGCAATAGATGTGAAAACAAAGAAAAATTACCTCCCACCAGGAAATTATGTTTGAGAAACTTCTAAGTTACAGTTTTTTGAAAGGGTAAGGTATGCGTAAAGCTGGTATTTAGATGAACATTGGCTGCACAGGGAGTGGGGAGGTAGAGAATGGAGAACTAAAAAAGATTTCCAGAATGCGAAACTGCAGTTCTACCTGTTTCAAGAATGCTGACAGCATACTGACATTGCCTGAAAAAGTAGCTAAAGATTAGGAGATTTGTGGTAACCCCCCTCAAGCACAGGAAACAGCCTAGCACAAAATCACAGAGTGCCAGTTCTTTTTGTACATTTCATAGCCAGCATGCTAAAGTAGGTGACCAAAATACATTTAGTCTTGCTTCTTAAATCTAACATCATTTACGACAGCAAGGATTTCACATGATCAACAACAAATCATATACTAGTTAATATACACACAAGTAAAATTGACAGTGATTGTTCAATAAACAGTTTAAAATAATTAAACTGATTTTCAGGACACATACTGCTTTGTTAACACCACTTTATTTAAAGTATGGCTTCCAAGGGGTGTATTCTCACAACTGCTTTCAATCAAATTCCACTTGTTAAGGCAGTTGTTTCCTACCATGTTTCAGGGACTTCAAAAATTCCTGTGGAATTAGTTGTGAGGCTTCCTAAAAGACAGTTATGGAACAATATATTAAAGACTTCACTGTATAAACACTGAAAGGAATAAAAATGAAATCCAGAATCTTTTTATTCTTTCACAGCATACAAAGACATATTTTGTCCTCCAGAGCAAGGCTCTAGATACATTACTGGCAAGTCAATATTTACAAACGGAAACCAAGAGACTATTTATGAGTAGACACTTTAAAGAAAACCCAGTTTAATATCAAGTTTCTTACCTAAATAGTAAATATTATATTTTGAAAATAATGAGTATTTTTAATCCAAGTAATTTTCATTTGGCAATAACTGGGATGATAAAGTTAAATAATACTGTTTTCCCAAGTGTATTTCCAGTTATCTTGTTTAAGGCAGTTAAGACAGCGAGGAATAGTTCCAGCCCAAATTAGCTGGAGAAGAAAGATGAATCACACTAATACTGATAATGTGTATTTCCAATGCTAAATACAGAGCATGAGTTTTATACTTGGAATTACAGTAGACAAGTCTTGTCATTTTGCATATGCCTGCATGGCCCAGTTGCCCTATTGAAGTACAAGAAGAAAGCAATTTCCAAGCGCAGCTTTTGCATCAGTTAAGAAAGATTTTACTCTACCAAATCAGGAGAAAGGACGCTTAGTATACAATACCACTTTCTGGATAGAAGTGGCTCGCGCAGGTACTGAGACTAAGTTTTAACTATTAATATTTAAATATACTTCAGTATAGGCAGTGCTCCAGATTACCAATAATTAAGATACAATTTAATTTTTTAATATTGTCTAGCCAATTTCTACAAGAAATTACTAACAAAAGTTGAAATAGAGTCAACAATAAATAGACCAATAAAAATCAAATCTTTTGAGGTTTAAATTCATGTGACCTAAGGTTATTACTTTTTTATTTTTTTTTGTACAGGCTGCAATAACTCACACAACCTAGCAAAAATACCAGGTGAAACATAGTCATCTGATTGTCACCTGCCTGTGTTTAGTCTGACACATACAGTTCAGAGTACTTTGGCTAAAAAATATGTAGGTATTAGAGTCTGAAAAAAATCCCTTACATCAACCCTAGGTGAAAAGCCTTCAACCAAATAAAGAACAATAAAGGCTACGGTTACAAATACCACAAAGAACATTGCATATACTAATGTATACATCAAAATAGTTATTAGAAGAAAGAAAAAGATTATTTGGGGGTTTTGTATTAGAAACAGTATTGATTTTTTAAGCATTACATCGTGAGTTCTAAACCAGATTAAAAAAAAGAAAATTTATAAAATACATTAACAGAAGAAAGAAAAAAAATTATCACTTGGGCAAATCCACAATTTGTCACTTTTACAACAAAAAACTACTATTGCTTCTGCTTTTCAAAATTTGCATCTCCTGAAAGTAAGATTCCTCAAGCTTCAACAACTAGCAGTCCATGACATGTGAATGATCTGCTCATGGTCCAGTAAACCCTTCAAATCAGCAAAGGCTTACTCAGCGCATGTGGTAGACTACAAGAACTGTTAAAGGTGACTATGATCTGCCTGTCCAAAATGTTTGGAAGGGATTTTAAACACTCACTTTTTATCACTGTTTTGCCAAGTGTAATTAGAAAAAAAAAACCCACAGTGAAGTGATCTGTAAATGCAAAGCACCCAGAAAGCTAAAGGGCCTGCATAAGTTTAAGGGCCCAGTAGATCAGCACCTGTCTGACAGCTTACTCCTTCACGGAGTTGTCTCAGAAAGTCAACACCTTCTCAGGAAATGTTCTAGAGAGGAAAGGGTTTCAGTAGAGTTGCAGCCTAGTTATTTATACCAAGGGATATAAACAAGCAGTCTGACTGGGTCCAACTGCACTCAACCTAAAACAGCATTGTGGCAAGCGCAGTGCCAGAGGAGTGGTGAGGAGCAGGCAGCTAGACTGTCAAAGTTTCGGCTTAATTCTAGAGGTAAATAATATTCTGACCAGATTGAGAAATTCCATTGTTTTCTCAACTTAGAGAAATATCTTATCTCACAAATAACTGTAAATAAAGGATGTTAGTGCAATATTATCACGATAGATAGTCTTAAAGTGCTAATTAAAAGAGTACATACATTAGCTTTCCGGGCAGCGGGTAGGTTTATTAAAACGACTCATTTGCAAGCAACAGAGGTTGTCTAATGACACACATCTGGCAGGTTGTCCTGGTTGACTCTGGGACAGAGCCAATTTTCTTCCTAGTAGCTGGTATAGTGTTGTGTTTCGGATTTAGTATAAGAAGAATGTTGGTAACATGCTGACGTTTTTAGGCTAAGCACTACTTAGCAACACCTAAGTCAAGGATTTTTCAGTTTCCCATGCTCTGCCAGTGAGCAGGTGGACAAGAAGCTCAGAGGGGACACAGCCAGGAGAGCTGACCCAAACTGGCCAGAGGGATATTCCATACCATGTGACATCATGCTCAGTATATAAACTGGGGGGAATGGGCTGGGAGGGGCAGAACACTGCTTGGGGACTGGCTGGGCATCAGTCAGCAGGTGGTGAGCAGTTGCATTGTGCATCACTTGTCTGTCTTGGGTTATATTTTAGCCTCTTTTTGTTATCTTCCTTTTCATTACTATTACTGTTATTATATTTTATTTTTTTATTTCAATTATTAAACTGTTTTTACCTCAATCCACAAGTTTTACTTGGTTTTGATTCTCCTCCCCACCCCACTGGGGGCAAGCAAGGAGTGAGTGAGTGGCTCCATGGTGCTAGTTGCTGGCTGGGGTTAAACCGTAACACAGGTCAAGCTATGTGCATTCAAGTTTGCTATGACTCCATCCAAACAAGCTTAAGGGAAAATGTCCCCATTAAGTTAACCTCACTTTTTGTGATAAAGTATTAGATTAACAGGGAAATCCACTCTAGAATCCTACTTCCAGAACTCCTTCAGTTTTGCTTCCAATATGCAAAACATATTGGGTAACCCTGACTAGAAAGTCACATTAAAAAAAGAAAGATTAAGAATAGCTAAAAAAAAAAAATATTTAAAGAGCTTTATTTTAAGGAAGAAAGCAAGCAAATCAACTACATCCTGCTTCCTTTGGTTCATCTAAGGTGGGGTTTTGTTTGTAGGTTTTTTTGGTTTGGGGATTGTGGGTTTCTTGATGTTTTAGTTTTTTGTTTTCTTTGTTTTTACAATTTTTGTATGATGCAATCTTCAGTTTAAATAACTTTTCTGGACTTCTGTGAATGTAATGGAGTGAGTCACTGTTATAAGTTGTTTTGCACCAAGACATTTAAGAAAACAACTTCAATTCTGTTCAGGCCTAGGGTAGTTCCAAACAGAAGAGAAAACCATGTGCACAAACATTGCGCTTACCTGCTGGAACTTGTTCTGTCTTGATCTTTTTGAACTTTTTGGCTCTCTTCTTACCATCTGGAAGGGACTCTGCACAGGAGTCTGTCTGATCATATTCTGGATCTTGGCCTTCTCCCTCTTCCATATCATCAGAACCAGTTTCTTCCTGAATAGGACTCATGCTTCTCTTTCCTACTGTACTGGTACCTGTAAAACTGAAATGTAGAAGAAATACAATTATGAACAAGTCAAGAGTAACTATTACATAGGTACTAGTTGTTATACATCTATTAAATGCTTATGAAGGTAGTAGAATAAACTGTAGTAAGTGGTGTACCATGAAATTACATTATCTAGAAGATCTGACTTAACTGTTAACATTTCATCAATTGGCTATCTAATCCAGCCTTATGTAGATGAAGGTATTAATTCATTGTATTACAGATGTTTCAGGCTTAGCTGCTATTCTGATGAGATCACTCAACTCAAATGTCATTAAAGCTGTTTTCTATCCCTGCTTAGTTTTAATTTTTGTTCTCTTAGTTATGACAGCTCTTGTAAAGCATGCTCACTAGACACTAAGTTATACACAACTGTCAAGCCTCAAACACACATCTTGATATTGAAGGATTCTACATGCTAACTTCATTCTCTCTCCTGGAACTATATGCAGTTTTAAAAGCATTTCTATTATATAAATGCAGAGAAAACCACCAAGCTCCATATAGTAAACTTTAAACCAGGCCTTAAAGTGAGGAGTCCTGCCATCCAACAGGCTGGTAAAATAAAAAGAAAAGGATAAAAAATAAAAGAAAGGATACAGTAGCAAAGGGTCTAATTAAAAAAACAGTTCCCATTGTAAACTTCTAGATATGTAAATATCAGCTATTTAAATCTCTATTTTAATGCACTTTTAGAACAACCAATTAAAAAAAAAGGTAGTTTTAGACTTACAAACCTTTAGTTTTTCATTAAGAACTACACAACGGTATGCATCTAAGCTACGTTCTATTCTTTTATTTAAATAAAAATTAATATCGAGCTTTAAAAGCTACTTTATTTTTTCTTTCTAATCAGTAATAGGGAATTATGGTGTTTCAATAAGGTTTCAGCTAAAGGACTGTTAAATTTGGCTGTATAGTTTTGGCTTTGAAATGGAATTTTTTCAGCTGAACATTTTGCAATTTAAAACAGACTCTTTCTGGGATGTCCAAAGGCAATAAATAAACATGAAACATATGATTACACCTCATGCTCTTACTTCCACTTTAGAAGCACAAACACCATTTACTTTGATGAATAGCTGGCTTTTTCTCCAGACATTCACACACAGAAGGCCTTCTTGCATGATTTCTTAGAAATCATGATTTTGAGTCATACCACAACTACCATCAATAAAAAGATGCAAGCCAAAAAGCCGGATAGAACCTTTTATCCTACATATGCACTTCAATACTGTAAACCAGGCAAAAACTAGGTTTGGAAAGAAAAAAAAGGTCTAGTGATGAAAGAGCCTTTAGAAAATGAAAAACTACTATGTATATATTTTTTTAAAAAAAACTGTTTAGAAAAGTGGGTAAGAATTCTACTTTTGGAAAAGATATTCTGAAAAATAGGTAAGGAAGAACAACTCAGGAGACACAGATTAAGATCCCAGGATTTCTTAGACATATTATGAGCACTTGGCTCTTAGAACGGAACTAGGACTCACTGTAGGAAGAAGCGCCCTTTTTGAAAGGTCTCATGGCTGATTTAATTTTTTTCAACTTAAACTCTTGAGAAGTTACTGTAAATAAAGAGAAACAAGTTCTTGACCTTCAGTGTGCATTTAGCTGTGTAACAAAGTACAAAATAAAAATTAATTTTAGGGCTTATGTTCTTCCTGCAGTACCTTAAGGGGAAAAAAACCCACCAAAAAAAAGGCAGCACAAAATCCAATATATATATATTTTATAATCAAGAACTGTTGACTTCTTGCTTTCTCCCAAAATATTCATTTTATTCTACGTTCATTTACCGATTGCACAGTTTCTAGATGACTAAGGGTTGGTTTCTCTTCTTTGACCTAAAATGAGATTCAAGGACTACAGCAACATTGTTTATTCACTTAGTAATAGGAGCAAATCAGTATGGTTGTATACACAAGTTAAAGCACTACTCAGAGCAAAGTTCAGTTTTCTAATTATACCAGCTATTTTGGAATACGTCCGTATTTCTGTCTCAATTTCCTTACTCTGTTGAGAAACAACTAAATAAAGTGGAAGAACTGAACAAACTTACAGCTATCAGTAACCGTCCAATTCAGGTATACTTTTTAGGATCCTCAACTGTTTGGATACTTGAACCATTTAGGGACAGACTTGCATCATCCATTAACAAACGCAGCACTTAGGTTTCCAAACGCACATGTATAACAGTTACCCAGGAGATAATTTTTTTTTTAAAAAGAATATATTTAAAGATGTTCTGAAATTTCTTTTGTATATTGAAATGGAAATTGTTCTCATTTTTTAAATAAAATTACTAGCCAAGGGTTGGGGGGGGGGGGTTTGGGGGTGGGGGGGAAACCCAAAACATCCCATCACAAGAAAAGCCGATCATACGTTGCCAGTTGGCAAACGTACTCAGTAAGCACACTATAGCTTTCACATCAGTCAGTGATGATGGTAGGTGGGGTTCCAAGCCTCTTCAATGACGGCAGTTTCCACTAGTCCTCCTTCCCCAAGCTCTCCCTTCTGCTGACCTCTTTTAATGCCAGCCCACAGGCAAACCTGACAAGGATGAATGCCAGTGGAGGAAAGCGGTAGAAACAGAAAATCTAGATTTTATTCTCAATATCTATTCCTATTAAGTACAATCCTAATCAACAAAGAATACAGTATTCTTGCTACATTCCAGCAGTATGACTAGCAACATTAATACTAAACACAATTTGATGAATCAACAGGATGCAGAGGACTTACATATCACTCTACTGCCAGAAAGAGCATGGACCTCCACCTGATTAAACTGCCCATGAACTTTGAAATGTCATTTCAACTACTAAATAGCAGCAACCCAACTAGTACTATGGTAATTATTTTGAAAGTACCAACAAGTGGAGAGGGGGCAAAAGGTGGGAAAACAATTATGAAGATGTAGCCTTAAACATTTTCTGTTTTGGAAAAGCATGTCCCACTTACTTCCATCACAACAGAGCATCTTGAATTGGTCTGCATATATACAGACCTCCAACTTCAAGTAAATTTTATTCAAATGAAAACACAAACCCTGTGTTCTCTTGCCGCTTTGAACAACGTTGCGGGGGGCAGTAATTACTGACCCATCATAAAAATCAGTCATTTCAGCTTAAGAGCAGGTGAAATCACACCTGAAGTAACACTAGAATACTGTAATAACTTGTTTGCAATATTTATTATCCGTATCTTTAATGACTCAGCTTTTCCCAATTTTTATCCTTTATTTATTAATAAACCACTATAAATAACCATTTCTGTAAAAAACAAAAGAATCATCAGCAGAAATACATGAACATTTAAAAAATGAGATAAACTATCTTCAGCAAAATAAAGGCATTCAAGGAAGTGGTGCTACAAACAGCACCCTGACTTGACAAAAGATGCAGCACTCCTGATTTTAGCTAGAAAATTTGTAAAGCAAAATGATGTACCACTTTCCCGTACTTCATATTAGTTTAAGTATTTTGCCATTGGCTTTATTATATTTTATTCATTCCTAGATGATGATCAGGAAAATTAGAATAAGTAAATACAAGTAGAGCAGTATATCTACTTTTACATAGAACATACTCTATTTGTTGATTTTTCATGCTATGGTTTAACACTGTTTTGCTAAGGAAAAGATGTTATATTCATGCATTTAACAGTCATAGCAGAGCTGGCAGGCAGTTATTTGCTAAGCACAACATAGCCGGTACTGTATAATACACAAAAGGTCATGATCCATCTGTTTCGAAATTCTGTTCTGAACAGTGAATGGCTTTAGAGAAGGGGATCTTACTAACTACTTCAGGTTTTGTCAAATACATCAGTTTTTCCTCTACTTCTCCATCTGACATTAATTATCAGGCATATTGCCATTAAAATCAATTTTGATATCTAACAGTGGTAATAAGTTATATGCAAGGGGTATATATTAATTGCAAGTGGTTCTACCTTGTAACTGCTATTAATACTATTAGACTGCATTTATTCTAGAGTATTTCCTCTAATATGGGACTATAGTTTTTTTAGTAAGACAGCACTTAAAGAACCTTTGTTACATACTTATCAATCTGTCAATTTAAGACAAAAGTTCCTTGTAAGAAATACCTAACAACTTCACTACTGAATGAAAAAATAGCCAGGATATAGTGTCATCATGGAGAGAAACAGCTATTCTGCAGCTGTGCTCCCTGGCAGAAACTGATGCAGCAAGCTCATTAAATAATAAATAAATAAAGGATGTAGTAACATGAAGCTATTATAAGAGATCAGTTGCTAGATACATCACAGTATTGAGCGCTCAACTATATATGATTCAAATTAATCTGGACAAATATACACATATATACATGCACACATATATATCCGTCCTGATTGCTTTATATAAATATTTGTATTATATTTATTATAGTTTCTATAAAATGGTAATATATATTATTTTAAAATATAAATAAATATTTTTGAGATATATTTGTCTGGAAACAAAAGGAAAACGTTCATCTCGAGTGAACTGAAAGACCACAAGGTTTGCAGTTCCATGTTATACCTAACCAGACTACACTAAGAGGAAACATTTACAAAAGATTAGATGACAATGGAACACAATCTAATGAGTAAGAAAAATAAAATTAAGAAAAACATAAAAAAACCTGCATGAAAGGGAATTTGAGACAGAACCAAATCACTTTGTTAATGGAATAATAACAGAACAAAAATTCATGTAACATCTGTAACAAAAGATGTTCTATCAACAAAATAAAGGCTGCTATCCAAGGCTATCAAAGTGTCAATCATCTAAAACCAAGGCTGCTTCTGTGGAATTTTACAACTCTAGAAAGAAATAGATTTAAAAAATTTTCAATTAGATTAAGTGATTAGACATACAACTCATTGTAGTATATAATAATTTTAAGGAAAGAACTCACTGAAAATTTTGGTCAGCAATTTTCCAAATATACACTTGTGGTAGTCTTCAAACTTCTTTGCGAGATAACAACAAAGCAGCTTTCCAGATCTACTGTGCTCCAAAGCGTATGTTAAAAGAGTAACCTGTCTATGGTTCAAACCATAAGCTACCACTCTTACCACCTGTCTAGTATCTAAGAGATACCCAAAAAACAAAGTTCACTGAGAAGAAATACTTCCTTTAGTAGAAATAAAACTAGAACTTAGTATTTCTTTGCAGTAGACTCAAGATGTGATAAGTATTTTCATACTATTTAATACAGATTTAATTATAGACCTAAACCTTAGCCACATGTCAATGAATGCCAGGACAATCTTTAGAGCTCCTCGACTCTTCACAGCATTCACTCCCAAGTTTTCCTAAGTACAATGGCTCAATTAAACTAACTTCATTTGATACAGATTTTATCACCAGGTTCCTTCATATGGTTTTTACGGATCAAACACCTATCTAACACATTTAGAATTCCCACCATGACAAAAGCCATGAACATTTGACAGCTAGCCAAAATACACACCTCCATTTAATTTTATAAAGTACGCAAATCATAAAGCTCACATGAGAAGAACAGAACAAGTTTATTATATTTGTTACACGACAAGTAACATTTACAGGAAGATATTAATGAGAGCTAGAACTTATCATAGCATTCCCCAGATAAAGCAGACAGACCTCAGTGTTGGTTTTATGACCATCTCATTTGGTCTAACCAGCAAAAATGAAACAAAACCCCCAAAAAGCCAAAACCAAACAAACAACAAAAAAAACCCAAAATACCACCTTACAGAAACATAACTTATGCACTCCACTGAAACTTATTTTTACATAGAATTGACAGAAACGGGGCAGGGAGAAAGAATGGCAATAACTTGATAGCTTAATTATACAGTTACATTAACGCTAAAAGACCCTTCCATTCACAGCTACACATGACTGAGAAAGAAGCCTCCCGTTACCATCATATCCAAAACCTTTCAGTAATATGAGAGGGTAAAAATGGAACAAGAAATACACACAGCAACATACTGTACCAGAATCAAAACCAGCATCGCTTGACTTAATTTTGTCCTTAAATAATGAACTAAAATGCTTTTCCAAGTTTTACTCTAAAAGCTTAAAGCCATGCAAGTACCATCATTTGCCTTCCTGTTTCTGAAGGATAAGGACAACTTCACCAGGACTGCTCAAGATGGTAATTTATACCCTTCTCTGTGGCAGTATTATCAACACAGGAAGTCATACAAAAAAAAGAGATGGCCTTTACAAGGGTATAAGATGACAGCTAAGTTTCCAGATGACACAAGCCATTCAGAGGTGTCAAATGAATAAAGAAAATAATTCTTTTATTTTGGTTATAAGAAATGGCACTGCTACATCAAGCTGAGAAGCTGTGATTTGTCCTGCCCTCAAGATCCCAGTATTTTAAAAATTTGTCTAATCAAGTTTGTGATGAAATTCCCTCTGCTTCTTTATCTACGATCTTGTTACAGCTAATGTACCACTACTGATTTATATGCAAAAAAATATGTACAGAAAAAAAGTCACCCATTGCTTCTGAACTATCTGAAAATTGCTAGACTTCTAATAAAAATGCAATAAAAATACAAAAGTTGGCAATGCAGGAAAAGTCTCACCTGTTAACACAGTAGTATCGACTCTGGGAAACGTAAGGAGTGCATTGAGTTTTTAACCGCTTTCTCTCCATCTCCTTCCAACTATCTTCTGTACATTTTCTCTTTGCCTGCTTTTCTTCATGTTTTTTCTCAACATATTCTGCATATGTCTGGATCCTATAACTTTCAGCATACCTGCTGGTGTTTACAGCTATAGGGAAGAAGAGTGATGTTATACACAAAACACTGTTAAATGACAGCATGCCCTCTCCTGAAATTAACTTATTTTGAAAAGCACAAGGCAGTGAGCTATTTGTTCTGTTCATATAAACAATTTCTAGTTCCACTGTTAGTATTACCAAAAAAAAAAAAAAAAAGAAAAAAAAGAAAAAGAAAAAAGGGAGAAAAGGGAGAAAAGGGAAAGAAAAGAAAAAAAAAAAGAAAATGCCATACTCTCCTAAATTCACATGGTATGTTTGAATTAGATATTCAAAACTCTTCTCAGACTTCATACAAAAAGGGTTAAATCTACTTAAGACTTTTAAATTAGAAACCATCAATTTTTCAGTCATAACCCTCTTCCAGATTGCTTGTTGGCAAGAAAAGATTTCCTGGATTTTTTCCCTTTTAGTCTCATTACTTAACCCAGCAGGTTTATTTTGCAAGTCTGCCAGGAAAAGACGACATTTGCAAAGCCTTTGCCAAAATTCTGTTTGATTGCTGTGAAACATAAGCTTATTTGAGCTGCATTTTTGGTTGCACAAGACATCTGTGGAAGCAGCACTTCACTAATATCCAGCTGTTCCATCCTTGTATCTTTCTAATGTTTGCTCTCCATTTAACTAAAAAAGACTGAGTTCAAGGTAGAAGGATTTCTGTCAGTGCAAAATTAGAATCACTTCAAAAATAAAGAAAAAACTTTCACTGTCTTCACTCAGCAACAATATACCAACATTCCTTCAAGTCCCTGCATCTTCACAGCTCTCAGCCTTTAGTCTGCAAGCCAAGCTCGGGCCTGAAGCCATCACTATAACAGATGAATCAGCAAATTAAACTGATGGTTAACTGGTGTCCTCTGCTGTTTTCAGCCTAACTCACTGAAAGAAAGTATTGTAAACCAACCAGTAAACCAGTTTAAATATAAACCAAAACAAAACACCCAGATTGTTTTTCATATACTTGGGCTGCACATTTTAAAATACCATAATTGTAGTGGAGAGAAAATCCTGATTTTATTATGTACTTCCAATCTTTTTGTAGAATTTTCAGATGCGTATCCAACTTTCTGATTCTAGTTGAAGTGTTGTCATCTTGAATACAGGTATTTTGTATTACCTTTAGCCCAAGCACTAGAAATAGCAAGCTCCAACATCACAATTCAGAAAAGGTGAGGAAGATGGATGGATTTAGGTTTTTTTCCCTTTCAGAATAGATCATCTATTCTGCATATTGGCTAAGCTACTGTGAAATGAATTACCTATAATGCCAGTCATGGCATATAGATGATGCTGCTGTGTCTTTCAAACGTACATAAAACTGGGCAACAGCATTGGTATATTTAATCTTAATCCCAAGAATAGATACCAGCAATTATGATTAATAGCCTCATCAGACTGTTGCACTAACCAAAGAGATGTTATGCATACCTCCTTTCATACCCCTTGTATTTGTTTTGAACTGTGAAGTTACAGGATCTGTTTGTAAGAATTAGGAGTGTATTTATTGCCCATGAAGACATGGTGCGGGCATCATGAATGAATTAATAATGCTCACTGGAGTTACTGCATGCCAGCCGACATTCCTCAGGGTAAAATTTGTTTAGTTAAACTCAAGCATGTTTTCACTTGCTAAAATCAAGCACATGGTTACCATGGATCATCTGATAAATAGTGATTTGTTAAAACACAAAAACCATTTCACATTATTTGTTTTGCTATAAAGAGCCAAAGTTATGGCTCTTCCATTTAATTCCCTGACAAACCCAGCCTGTATTCAAGGGGAAAAAAAAAATAAATAAATCATCCTTATGCAGCCTAAAGAAAATTTTAAAATAAATCTGTGTAAGAGTCAATATTTTTGAACAAAGACAACTCTGCTTTCTTGAAATAAGGCCTGTATTTTATAGCAACCCATATTACACATACACACACAAATATATGCATAAACATAAATATATAAAATATTAAAAGTTATATGCTGAATATATTGCTTCATGCATTGAACAACTGAAATGAAGGCACATGGAGAAGTCTAAGGAGCCACACACATAGATCAATTTTGCTTGGTCTTGAACTGAAGAGCGGCTCCCTGTAAAAGTTTAAAATACATTTTCTCTGATGCTTTTTTGATGACTGCTGTCCATATTGCCAAACAAAGCAAATATCGTTACATTGCTCTGCATTGCTAGGATGCTTTGTGAATTCTAACAAACTAAAGAGAACTTAGGTGGTTTATTTATTTATTTATTTAAATCATAAGAGAGAAGAGAAATCTTTCTGTGGGAAACCTGACCTAGTAACCAACACTACATGGCTGCATTTCATTATGCTAGTTGCAGCCATAAAGTTAAGTTTCTGTCTCATAGTAGAATAATAGTATTTGCACATTATTTTGGGAAAAGCATTTCTAGAGGATGTCATCTTCCCTAGTTATTAGGCGAGCTATTAAACAGGCTGACTGTCATTGAGTGATCCAAGAGGAATGGGTACAAAGATACTCTTTCACCAAGTCCTTGCTCTTAAGCAGAGCAAAATCCTGACAGATGGTCACTGACAACATTAAGCCTCTTAATAAACAGAAAATATGTAAGTGAACTGTGTAGGTAAAAAAAACACAATACATAAATAAAATAAATACACAGAGCTACACAGATTAAGGCTGCAATACTAAACACTCAAGTTTATGAAATACTAAAGTAAAAATTCACCTGCGAACCCTTGAAGTGACCTCTGTATAGACGCTGCATTAATCTTAGCTGATCCTGTTCTCCTTAAAACATGGGACTGCTGCCTCAGTTGGATCAACAGTGTTCGATTAGTGAGTACCTAATTCAGTATTTTGTTTTATGCTCATTACTCATTGTATGGTTCCATAGGCTTCTTTATTGACTTCTAGGGCTATTCATGCTGCATTTAAAAAAATCAGAAGTTTGCATGTGCACTTTTTTCATCATGGCATTGTCCAGTGTTTCACAGTAAAGCTCATGAGCTGAAGCAGCAGTTTTATGTGCCTATTTTATACACAGAAAGCAGAAGTAAGGACTCAAGGTCCTAAATTAGAGAGTATCTTTTAAATTAACCTGAATGGAATTAAACTGTCCACTACACAGTGCATTCAATCAGGGTTGGGTTCCTACACAGCAAATGTATTAACATATTCCCAGAGAAGCCATAAATCCAAAAGAAACAGTATGTGATCATGTGGCCACGGACTTTACCAATGCATAAGCATAATTCACCTATATTACGATAAATATTAGTGAAACTGGCATTGCAATATTAATGTTCTTTTTTTAGCCTATATGCAGTTTTCAGACCTTCAAGCATACCTGGACAATTTCTGCTGCAAGGCATCACACTGTTACACACATGACTAATTAGTTGGACTAGAAATTTTAAATGCACTTTTCCAGCCACTCCCACTAGAATTACAAAAGTTTGTGATAGTTGCTATTGTTGACTCAATATAAAAAGCATTGGGCACACTCTGTTGGCTTCTCTTGAAAAGAGATGGATAAACTTGACAGAACTGTCACTAGCCAACATTTCTGCTGATTTCTGCTCTTATCCTACCCTCTCTAATTTGTATTTTTCCCAGCTCAGTCTTTTCTGCAATCTACCATAACCCTAAACATTCTTCAATATTAAACTCACTGTTTCCTATTTTCTCTGGCAAGGCAGTACTCCTACCTCCTTTTTTAAATTGTCTCTGCTACCATCAGGCACCAGGTTTCCCCAACTTAACCAAGCTATGTCCAATTATCAATTTCTGGTTCTTTATCCTAGTATTTTTTCATGCAGGGTAGTCCCTGTCAAATGCATTTTTCTTCAGTATCAAACCAGTTAATTTTCAAACTTGGCCCAATCACAGCCTCTCTGCTCCATCTAAACATTTAAACTAATTAGTTCCCAATCTCACTCCCATTCACTAGTTCCTTGGCCATCCCTTGCCTAAAACCAAGGAAGCAGAGCTGGCAATGGGGCTGGAACCATGTGCTGGTTCTGTGTAGTACTGTAAAAAACCTTGGTGAAACGAAACCTCGGTCTGCCTCCAAAAGGACCAGCACACACCAATCAATCAAGCAAATACATATGATAAAAATTACTTCATTACCATTAACTTTTTTCTTAAAATAGTCTGGTTTGAAAGCCAAAATAGAGAACACTGTAAAGAACAAGGACAGCACCAGAACACCTTTCCCTCCCCCACCAGACTAAACGAACAGTTTTTTAGAACTATGAGCAATCTTTAGAATAAGGAAGAAGACATGCTATACTGACTCCTACCAATAAATTACTGTATTAAGTTTTCTTTCTTGATGTTTCTTCACTTGGAGTAAGTCCATGTGGTACCCCAGAATTAATTATGAATGGCACTCGTTCAAATACAGAAATACAGCACAGATTCAATCTCATAATCTCTGTGCTCTCTCTTCCCCAGTACATACAGAGAATAAAGAACTAAACTAGCCGGCCGCTCTATTGCATTATTCAGTGATTTTCAAAATTCCACAAGCATGTAGAAGAATCTAGAAGACTACAAACCAAGCATGTTTCTTTAGCAGGAAAGAAGGATCCTGGGAATAACTGCCCTACATAATATGTTACTCTTAGCCCTGACAAAAGAATAATTTCAAATCCCAACTAAATGTAGTGGATTAGACCATTTTCTCAGGTCTGGTTACAAAAAGAAGTTAGCTAAAGTGGGTTACTTTTGGCAGTTAGCAGGTCAGAAGGATTCAAATTTATTTGTATTTCAACAGAAAAACCTGAATGTTTCCTTAAAACCTGCTTTTAAAGTGTTGGGGGTTAGTTTGTGGTTTTGGTTTCGTGTGGGTTTTGTGTGGTGGTGTCTGGTTTTGTTTTGGGTTTTTTTTTTTAATTCTTTTCATCTGGAATGCCTACACCAGCTTATCACCAATCACTGAACAGCACAGTAGGGTTTTAGCAGAGTAAACCCATCTAACACTGTTACTGTCAAAACTGATCTAAGGCCTCATTAATTTACCGAGATAAGACACCTACATATGACAGACAGGATTCTTTAAAGCCTTGGTCATCAACCCACACTAGCAAAAGGCAGCTATTTTGTTGAGTTGGATGTATTCAGCACACCTTCTGCTAAAGCTTTTATTGAGATGAAACCTAAGCCTGAAAAGTTTTCTCCACTTTCAACAGAACTATCCTGCACAGATCTATTTCTAATAGAGTCAAACAAATATTTCAATTGTGACTGAAGGGAGTAAAAAATAACTGCTAATTCAGCTAGAGAAAGCCTGATTGCCTTCTTTCCATTTTCCATAATAGCTGTGCTGCCGCATTGAAACCCTCTTGCACATGCCAAGGTAACTACAGCAGACTTTCAGCATTGCTGAATGAAGTAACACTTCATCAGTGTGCTTCTCAAGATCCTTGTCCTCAAGGAAGGTTAAAGAGAAGAAAAAACCCTCACTGCAAACAGTTTATTAAAAAAAAAAATTTAAATCTGAGAATTATATAAAATAAGGTATCTAGATCTCATGAAAGATCCTCTACAATCATCCTGCATGAAGCATCTTGAAGGGAAAGTCTTGGTTTGCTCTGAGGTCAGGAGATAATTAAAATTCACTTACAATTTCTTTTATTGGTAGAAAGATTTAACCATGTGGAAGTTGAAGCCTTACTGTTTGAAACTATAATGCAGTGTAATTTTGGATCTCAGCATCACTTAGAAAAATTCAAAAGCCCTGAAGAAGTTAAAAAGTATTTACTTAGTCAACATACTTCCAGAAATAAAAGTACAGTTGACTGTCTCAGATCAGCAGAATGATTTACTCCATCTTTTAGTCAGTGATAAGGAAAGGAGCTTCAAAGTAACTATTCGGAAGCCTCAGGTCTCTTAGTACCAGTTGTAGCATTCAGTCATAAAATGTGTGCTTCAACAAGTTTTCAATTATTTAGCATGCTTATTTCCCCCCACCTTTCCCAAGGGAATTTATTGAACTTCTCCATATGCACTGCTCCTCCTCAACTGCCCAAACATTAAACAGGCTGGAAGGTACAGTGTTTAAAAAGTGCCAAGGCTCAACATTCTGGTAGAGAACTTAAGTTTTTATCAATTTCACCAACACAGACCACCTGTTCAAACTACTCTAAGAAAATACAGCTCTTTGAAATCATCTGTATTGCATTTACTAAAATAAAACAAACAGTATTTGACTAATCATTTTCACATCCTTAGAAATTTAGAAGTCTAAAAATTTCTGTTTTGGAAAAAAACCAAACCAAATCAACTGAGGTAAAATGAGGTAAAATACTACATTAATCTTTGGTGCCCATGAAGAAAATCTTACATTTGAAAACACCACTTTCGTTCAGAGACACAGATACAGAATTAAGTACAAAGTGTTCAAGGACAAATTGCTATGCTAGGACAACATTTTTTCAAGTTACAAAATATATCCACTTTGTTAGTTAACTCCGTACCTGATTTCACAAGCTGCATACTGACTGCACAGAAACACAATTTAAGGTTGGTGGAGATGTATTTCCTTGCTTCAAGGAATTTGTGTACTAGAGACTGATGGAGAAAAGTAATTTAACAATTTGAAGAATCCATAGTCTTTGAATTATATTTGATAACAGCAACTATCTGCAGGCTCTATCAAAACTGAAAACTCCAATCTGAAAGAGGTGCTGACCATCCCTTTCTGTTTTCCTCTCCTGTATTAGCCTAAGATAGCAGAAGGTGCCTATACGGATTCTAAATTAGACTTTTAAAAAAGACTGGTTTACAAAGATTGTCATCTCTTTTGACAACTGAATCCAGAGCAGGGAGCAGTATCAACCTGGTGACAAAGCAGCTGTTCACCTTGCAAACAAGGGTGGCAAGTTAGAGAGCAAACCAAAATAAGTCTTTGACTCTCCATTTTGGAGAAAATGGGAAAATGAACAGGTGATCTGAAAGAAAATGGTTTTACAGAAGGAAGAAAAAATGCCAAGTACAAAGCATGGCAGAGAAAGAGGAAGGATCCTTAAACAGTGTTTTAAACTCAAAATATTTCTCTCTACAAAGAACACAGATGATCGTATAGTCCACTGAGACTTTTCACAGTATGCACCTGTATGCAGGTTGTTATAAAGGATTTTAACTTTCTTAAAGATATTTAATTACTGAAAGAATTCAAGCTACTTAACCTTTGCACCTTGTTTAAATAACTCAGTAATTGAAACAAAAGCTGTGAAATGTATTAACTCATTTCAAAAAATCCAAATCAAATGAAAAGGTAGTCAAAAGACTTCCAACATTATATTAAGAAAAAAACTACTACACTCAGAGGGTTCCGAGGTTTGTTTTGTTTTGGTTTTTTTAACTGATGAGAAAAAACATGGCTGCAAATGCTTGAAGGCAAGTCTATAATCCGTCCTCTTAATTTTGCATCAGTAACATTAAAGTTGTAAAATAGCTATCTATATTATGATTTATACCGCAGGTCCCACTGTAAAACCATGACTAGAATATATCAACCAGCAATCAATTTTCTTGTTATAGTCAGGATTCCTGAAGCACACAAGTAGAAATTCACCACATCTCATTCCCTGCATTTACTAGTACAGAAATGCTTTTAAATCAACACTGGAGAATTAATTTCCAGGAGTACTAGTAAAGTGTTCAGATCTGTTAGTCTACAAATTAAAAGTGTAAAGTGTACAGAACATTTTCTTGCTAGTCAGATAGAAGGTCTCAATGTCTATAACTACTCAAAGCACAAAGAGCTCAGATCTGAATGACTTTTCAGAAGGAAACGGGACCCACAGTCTGGCAAAACATCTGATTTCATTTAACAGCTTGTTAGCAAATGGGAGAATCCCATGCCTTGCTTCTTAGCCCCTGCTCCAAGCCACCTGGTCCTGTGCCCTCCTTTACAGTATTTCTGGTGTTTACTGACCTGCTGATAAGCCAGTTCACCTCAATGAACCAGCAGGAATTTTCCTCTATTATTTTTTCTGGACACAGAACCAGCAAAAGAAAAGCAGTGAGAGCTCACTCTCAGAGTGGGAAAAGAGTCATTCCCTTTATGTAACCATGAAGGATTAAGACTGGCACAAACTATTACCTGTGTTTTAATACCTGCAAATTAAACATTTCAGCTAAGGCTGAGCAGTTGCAGGAAGCACGTCCCTGCAAAATCTGATGACATTTCTGACGCTCGTTAAGAACTTCAGAACAAGAACTAGTGAACTGAGCTTGGAGACATCCTCATGGCAGTACTGTCCAGAAGGCTGTGCAAGATTAACACAGACATTTTCAGTTGAAGTGCCTACTAATGCTCCACACATCAGGTACTTCAAAAAGGACTATCCAGATAATGAGTTCACCCATCAGATACAGTTTGCTACAGGAATGATTGCACCCCATTGCCAGAATTAACATATTCACTACTACATCAAACAAGTGTGTTGATACTGTCCCCATCTAAAAAGGCATCCCCAAATAAAACTGAATCTTTAACTTTTCCATTTTGATAACCCTTATTACCCATGAGGAGTATAAAACCTTCAGACTAACTGCTCAGGTCTTCCTAGCAAAACCATTTCATTCGAGTCCTTATAGAGCATACAGGCACCTATACAAATCATTACTAACGTTTGAAAAACTATATGCAGTTTCAAGATAACATGTTTTTAAAAAAATCCAACTTGTGTGAAAATAATGTAAAAGCACATATCTACAAGGTGATTATATCATACAGGCACGTATACAAATCATTACTAACATTTGAAAAACTATATGCAGTTTCAAGATAACGTGTTTTTAAAAAAATCCAACTTGTGTGAAAATAATGTAAAAGCACATATCTACAAGGTGATTATATCTTACTACAATTACTACAACTATTAGTTTCTCATCTTAAATGCCATTTTGATGCAGCACAAGAATTCAAGCCACTCAAAAATTAACATGAGAAATACCAATTTTTTATACATATATCTGTACATACATACATATGTATACACATATTGTGTAAGATTCAACACTGCAAACCTAGCATCGCAGGCAAAGCCACCGATGCAAAATTTAAACCAAGCTTTCCTAAAACATCAAAATCTTATGGATTTTAAGAATCCAAAATTTGATGGAGGATGAAAGGGGAAATCACAAAAAGCTAAAGAAACCATTTGAGACTGCACATAATTTGAATAAAAAGTAAAATAACAGTCATGGCTGAGATTTGATATACTGCAGTATGACTCCAGCTTCCTTGGTCTACATTAAGGATGTTTCCTGCCCAGAGCGTGTATCTGACATGAATTTCACATTATCTTATTGGTGAGAACACAGTCATGTGAAATATAATTTTTTCAAAGAATCTGTGTAATAAAGTAGATACTACCTGCCATTTCCCCAAATTCAGTGAGAAGAGACTGAAATGCACACAACCGCAAAATACATGTGTATATAATTTAAATTATGGTGGTAAACATTCATGGTAAGTAGAAGGTCCTAGGGCAAACCTTATAAAACACTTGTAAACCATAAAGTCCAGACCTGTCTGAGAAACACACAAGTTCAGAAAGATTAATGATTTAAACAAGAATCATAGAAAGGCCATCACAATTTCAGCTGCTGCACCTGCTGTAGTCCATTGCTCCCCTGCTGTCTAAATACATTGGTCTACTCAATGCCTAGAGGAAAAAGATATCTTGCACACAGTAAATTATATATGAGCTCATGTATCAGGGCACTAACACATGGAACAACTTAAGATTATTTCAATGCTTGCCATTTATGACAAGCAGTTGCTTTTCACATGGATTTAAAATTTCAGGTTAAGTGTATTTATTGCATTTTAAAAACAGCAAGAAAAACATTCTCGGGAAGATTCTCAAGTTAAAATTACTCTTAAATTGAACCAGTGGTCTTAAAATACTGTAGAAGTTGCTCATAATCAGAACACAGATATTAGTAAACTGCACCTAAGCCTTAGGTAAAGAGAATTAAGAGGAAGAGTTAGCTGCTAAGAGAAAACAAACCAGGTGTATTTTTGAAGTACCACCGATAAACTTGTCCATTATTTCCATTAACATATAACGATGACCAACGTCTCGGAACAGAAACCCAATTTGACTTTCAAGCACTTTAAAAATCTAACATTTTTTTTAAGACTTCTGCCATGTTTTAGATATTAACCCACCCTCAAGTAACAGCATTTTTTAAGAGTACATTTTAGATGGTCTATAAAGACTCCACAAGTGCAAAGACATCTAAAGAAACCTCCCTTTAAGAGTGCATTTAGGTTCTTTTTAAGACCAGTGACCTAAACAGTCACTGAAAGTTGGCTGGCAACAAAATTGAAGGAAACTGTGAATAACAAGAGCTTATCACTGATACAAAGCATTAACTGAGGACTCGCAAACTAGTTAGCTGCCCAGAATGGTTGAGATACTGAAATGGTTGAAACACAAATACTTAAGGTTACATAAATTTATTCATTAAAATAAAATACTGGGTTTACTTTAAAGTTAAGACAAGCTGAAGTCTCTCCCATCTTCCCCACCATTTCCAGACTATTTGTATGAAGTCTAGACCCCTGTAAATCAAGAAGCATTGAAATAGTACTTATTTGATACTAACCTTTCCAGATGAAAGCCAACTTTATAAATACACAAAGCTGAACAGCATCTAAAAGCAAGCTTATCTAGCAAGCTGAAAGTCGTAAGAGCCAGAAGTTGTACACCAAAAGCTGGTTCTGAAATTTCTTGTATTTATCAACTATAAGAGTGCACACTGCTTTACCTTTTGCCACACACTTAAAAAGCATGTGCTCCATGTTTGACAGAAATGCTGAGACCACATGAAGTACAATTTTGCAACAGTAAGTTCCGTCTCCCAGATGTCCAATTAAAGGAGTATCAACCATTTAACAAATTCTTATTAATTACCTACCTAGAACAGCAAACCTCAACAAAAAATAGACTGTTTATTGTTCATTATTGTTTTCAGGTGCTTTTAACTTGGAAATCAGTTTACAGCAAAGCTTATTGCAAAAAGTGACAAATTAGAGCCATCTACACCAACACTTTCACAAACTCATTATTGGCTTTAACACGACAACATAGCAGTTGAACAGTGATAACTGACACAGAGAACACAGCCCACCAGAACTTAAGAACAATCCTCCTCCATTACATATGCAGGTATAACTTGCATATATAGACACGGCAGGCACCCAACATTTGTCTTGACACAGCTTCCACTTCAAGCTGAAGTTTATGTTCTAACTGTAAAGAGTAATATGATTTTATACAAGAACAAGCCTTTTCTATTCATACTATATTAGAGAGTCTGCCAATACACAAGTTGCATGAATAACCAAATAAAGTGAAGATTCTTGGACTTTATTATAAGCAGCAAAATGAAAAGGTTAAGGGATTTGCTTCTTGTTTCCCAAGGTTTCTGTTTAATGTGTTTTAAGCATGCTATATTCAGTTTGAAACTTAGGAGCAGCTCCAAAATTGCCTATAAAAATCCTGCCCTTTCCCCTACTTATTTTTTCAGAGGGAAGTGGAAGAGGGAACAAGTCTTTATATACTGTGCAAAGATTCATAGGTCCTTCAGGGCAACACTTCAACAATTAACAAATTGGAACGTGCATTCTTCCTGACCACATACACACTACTGATTACCATGTGAAATATGAAGAGCTACTCATTAGTTTAATTCAGCTAATCAGATTTATACTTTTTAAACAGAAAAGCATACGGATCAATGTTATATCAATCAGTTTTTCACTAGGTCTTAACGGTTACCATCCAGGATATTACTTAACTCAGGAACACTGTTTTAAAGAGCACTGTGGGATGAACAGATACATTTTATTACCTACATATTAAAAATGGATTTCCATGCATATTAACATGAGAAATCCAACATATTCCCAGGGTGTGGATGAACAAATTTTTAGTCCATTTAAATTACCTGAAGCTACGAGAGTTAGAAGCAACAGAAACAGCATAGAACCTCTTATAGAAAGTGTCACATTTTAAAAGATGTCATTTGTTTGATGTAAAGGTTAAGCATAGGCATGAAAATTAATTATAATTAATTATCTGAAATGCAAAAGACAACTTGAAGAAAAAAAAATCCCCTCCTCCAATCTCCCCCCTCCTCATTTTTTAATCAGGTAAAAATTAATATTGAAGTAAAAGCAAAGCTTTTCAAAGTTTTCAAAGCAGCATGGAAAAAAAAAACCAAAACAACTGTATTTAGGACACAAGATTATCTAAGGTTTATATTGAAATTGTGATACAGTTACACAAAACTAGAAATACGGACAAATCACATGTTTCAAATTCTGTTTTAACACCTGTAAAGCTGAACAAAGCAAAAAGGCATTGGAGAAAAGATTTTAAGAAACAAGCCAGATTCATCAACTGGTTATGCTGAGTATGTACATCAAGGGATAACTGCAGATCAGTCCTTAAATGATCTGCTGTTCAATTCTACAACTTCGTATTAGTTCAGCCAAATATTCAGCATTTGAGTCACTGCTGCAACTGAAAAATAAAGATACCTTCCAGATCTGAACTGAGTTTAAAAAAAAATTTGGTAGACCTAGAATCAGTTAACACTCCATGCAGATTACTACAAAACTGATCCTATTTTCATAGGTTTCCCCACACAATTCCTTTATTAAAAGAATGCAAAATAAGCATGGATGTTTTTACAGTGCTTAGACTCATGTATAATGCAAATCTGACCACCTCACCAATACAGGAAAACTTCCACACAGCCTTCATGTTTTTCCATAAGTGTTTTTGTTGCACATGTGTGCTTTGTTAACTATACATATCAATACCAGCTCAAAGCCAGAAACATCTTTAAGAGGTAAGCATAAACATATGTCTGCAGCAACATCTTGCATTGTATCATATTGTTTGACAGTTCTCCAAGGCTTTTTATATAGTCCAGAAGATGTAGACATATTTATACAAACAGGTTAAAAAACAGGCCACATAATTAGTTTTTCCTAGGTTCTTCACTTAAACATAGCTCACTAAATCACAAGTACAAATAGTGACTTTTATTGCCAAAGCAGTTCATTAAAGAACTTAAGATCAGGAAAAGAATAATAGAATTGATTTTATGATGTATTTATTACAGGAAAAAAACCCAAGTGGTTTAAGCGATTTTACAGTAAAAATCACACAGCTTTTTTGTAACTGAGGTTGCTGTAGTTTATCAGCTTGGTTGGCTGACTGCTTTCAGTATATGAGATTTTACTAACCTGATTTCAGTTAAAAAAAAAAAAAAAAAAAAATCTATGGAAGACTATAATCACCCAAGTTTTCAAACAAATAACTTGTTTCCTAGCACGCAGGCCACAGAACAAGCCTCCCTGTTTGTCAAAGCATAAAAAAAGACACACACACAGAGCAGTGCCAGAAAGATTCAGTTTAAATATTCTGCAGACATTCAGTTCTTTCCACAATATATAGTTGCTGTAACAAAAAAATTAAAACTAAAAATGAGTAAAATAGTGGTGGTGAATGTGTATGCCAAGCATTCAGACAATAGGTAACTGAGCTGATAGCAGTGGGGAAGTTACTATAGCAGCATCTAGGAAGGCTTTCAGCTTATGAAATGGCATACACCACATGATTTTTGTTGAAAACAAATGGTCTTGCAAGTCCCCCTCAGAGAAACAAGCAATCAGCTTGAAAAGAATAGGGGAAAAAAGGCAGATATATATAATCTTACAATGACTTATAGATATTCTGTACATCAGGGCATCTGAACTAAAAAGCAGAGTACAACTTTGTTGTATTTCACCACAAAGACAAATCCTCTTGCAAAGACAAAAAGGTGGAACAATTCCAACACTTTATTCAATTTTTTCCTCACCCTGTACCTCAAACACGGAGACCAAACTCTCAATAAGACCAATCAGGTCTGAAATAAAAAGCTTCAGACACTTCAGATAAGTTGCTACTTCACAAACATATCATTTGCGATTGCACAGCTCAGAGTACATTTTTACTTAAGACAGTTCAGATTAAGGCATATTCTCTCTGATCTTGTAACATACTTGCTGCTGCATGAACAGCATTTCCCTCACATCTTTGATGGTGTGCTGGTATCACAACTAACTATAATACATAGAGTTCACAAATCATGAATGCTTCAGAGGTAAGAAACTAAGATGACATATGCAAGAAGTGCTAAGAATGCTTTCCTGAGTTACAGAGCTAGCTATAATAGGGCCACATTCATTCTGACATAATTCTTTATCTGGAACTTCTCACTAGAAGTTATATGGTCCTTATATACAGATGAAGAAACAATGGCTCTTGCTGTTATGGAGCATCTGCTGTGAGGAGGCTGCTGGTAAGCACTCAAAATCCTCTGCAGAGATATGTATGCATGAGGAAGTTTAATAAACACTCACAGGATGTTAATAAGGCATTAGAGAGATGCACTGATTACGCATCCAGAACCTGAAAGCTTCTTTATCTGAGCTTCTTAAGATAGATGATGGTGAACTCAGTGGTGCTTTCTAATTTTTTTCTTTTTAGAACTTAATTGTGCGAATTCTGGCAGGATAGCTCTTAACAGCAACAAAATTTCAGCCACTTAATCAAAAGTGCTATGTATACTCCCGTTCTTACTGGCTCCACAGCATTTGATGCAAGCATTTTGGTAAATAGGGATGACACTACCATAACACATGTGAAACAATCATGTATAATGGTCCACTTCCAGTCATTGTTTCCAGCAGTAAGTTTATGGGTCAGTCCTCAAACATATGGCCAAAAGAACTACAGAAACCACTAAGGGCTTGTGGATCCAACTACAATCAAACAAAAATCTAAAAAATAAAGAAAAAAAAATAAACAACCCCAAAGAAACAAAAGAACCCCCCCCCAAACAACATCAAGAACAAGAACAACCCCAAAAACCAAGCCTAAACAAAAAACCAAACCACCCCAAAACCTCACACCCCAAAAAAGATTGTTTTTCCTGATAACTGGAAGCGGTATTTTCAGTAAATTCAGAGATGTTGGTCTCTTCCTTTGTTTTTTACTTGATTAACTCCTGATGATTTCTCAAGAGTGTTATTTTGCTTTTTTTCTTATGATATCTAGATAATGTTTTGCTCTATGCTTTCAGTCAGCTTCTTATACTGGAAATGGTTCTTTCTAGAGTACATTGCACAACTGTAAATAGTAAAACACTGCTATCTGTCCTAATTATGTGAATTAGTAATGCTGGTTCACTAAGAGTATTTATGCAGTCATGCACAAGTATTCTTCTTTAAACTAACTCCTCTCCTAAAATCCAAACCAAGAAGCAATATATAAAAAAAACAAACCCAAACCCAGTGAACTTTCCAGAAAAAAGTTAAACATGTATACTTCCTGTAGAACTTACGCCCATGAACTTTTTTCAAAGCTAAGCTCAAAAGTTCAAATAAAAATTAAAAAAATTAAGGTCTGGAGAGATTGCACATTATTAATAGACTGTAGATACATTAGCAGTCCACACTGTAGAAGACTATTATTTTGCATGTGTTCTACAATACACCAAAAGGCTTTCCACTGCATTTGCTTCTTGCAAATGTAAACCAAACCAAACATGTATATCAGTCCAAAGGATATTTGAAGGCAAAGACCACAGAAGTCTTTGATAGCTCTCCTTTGTGCAAAGTAACAGTAAATAACCTGAATAAATACTACATCAAGTGAAGATACTTCTACCTACAGGTTCAGGTACCTAGAGGGTCATGGAATGAAACTCAAAACTCTCAGCCAAGTCCAGTTTGGGCTTCTTGTCTTTGCTGCAACACATGTGCTGGTACTCTAAAGGTTTAGTTCCTCCTATAGCATCTGAACCAAGTCAGTAGTTTTGCCATTTGAATCACAGACCCTGTTGGCTCAGAGCATTTTACAGGGGCCAGCTGAAGTGAAGTCTTAATACTGAAGTAAACTCAGAAACACTTACCTATTTGTACCTGTTCTGGCTGGCTCAATGATACAAATGCTGACGTATCATCAATCCACGAAACCTGAATGTTACCTAGAAAATTTAAAAGAAATGATTATGACTATTTTTATCATAGGCTCAGTCACAGATTTTTATCTGATGTGCCATGACATAAAAGAAGATAGTCACCTAAGAGTAACTTCACCTGAGAAGGCTTTTGTCCACTATAAAAGCGCATAGTGCATACCATTTGTACATGAGCCTGGAATTGTTCAAAAACCAGTGACTGTTAGTGCTGCATATGCATCCCATATACCCTCAGACCCACTGGAATAAGGACCAAAAGCAGAGAGACACATCTAATACCTTTTCCACTCCCAGAGTAGTCTTCTGGTTCTTTATAGGGATTGGTTGTTGTTTTCTTTTTTAACTAAATCTTGTAACAATTCAGGTAATCTTAGGGTTTTTTTTAGTCCTCCCTTCATTTGTTCTATATAATTCTACAACAAAAATTGAAGTAATTTTTTCTGGGAAATTTCAGCTCTGTACTAAAATGAAGAACAGCACTTTGGCTTTTAAAACCTATCCATCCTTCAAAACTGCAGCATTTCCTAGAAACACAGCATGGACAAGCTCCAGTTACCACTTACTGTCCCTTTACTAGTACAGACACCCAAGATAATAAATTCCAGTGGAGGGACGGGGTGGTGGTGGGGATTACTCATACAAGTGGAGAACTCCAGTTATTGCTACACTTTAAATTTTCAAACTCTGGTTTGTTTCAGTCCCCCTATACACCATTTCCTGGATGTGCAATGAAAACTTAATTTGAGTAAAGATGAGGACAAATGCACAAAATCATGGACCTCATTTGGAAGCTGTTGCAATGGAACAGTGACTGGAAGTAAGTTCCTCCATTGATCAAGCAGTTAGTGCATTTTCTATGTGAATGGCTTAAAACGTCACATTAGCACTAAAAGAGCTTGTAATCAAGCAAAAGCAGAGGAAAGGATTCCCATTCCAGACACAAGTTCTTATTATAGTCTGAAATCCATTTACACCTCTTGTCCTCATCTAAGTGCTCTACTGCTAGTACAATTCAGAAATTGAAAATTGGTGCAATTTTTTTCAGGTAGACTAGGAAATCAAGTTATGTATGTTACACCGCCATTTAACCTTCAGACATTACAAGGTTAAAAACAATGATGCAAAATGGCTTAAAATGCGCTTTATTTTCAGATGTTTAATCTACTGAAATCTAATTTAGCCTACTGGTTACAAGGCTATAGAAGTCTCTTCTGAAATCCAGGCAGATAATAAACAGATTTTCTAACTAAAAAAATAAAAGCCTAGTTACATTTAGTTTGCATGCTATACATTTGAGTAGCCAGCTATTTAGGACTTTAAGTTATAATCATTTTGATCGTTGCCAAAACCACAATTAATTCAGTATGGTTTCTGATATTTCCCTATATTAAAGGGCTAAGACTGCTATTAAGAAGAGCCTATACTGAGAAGTCAAATGTTAGAATTTCTTTAAACACTTTGTAGGGCAAATAAATCCAATTTCTAATAATTCAGTCTTTGAAGAACATACATCTTTGCTGCCTACGGGTAAGGGTCTTTACTGTACGGAGAATATGCTTTTGGCAGGACACTTAACATTTCACCACACAGGGAAAGCCCAAGCTGATTTATGATTGCAACTCAAAACTGTAGTGCATTTGGTAGTACCCCGACACCAAGGTTCCTTTGAATATTAGAAATTACTGCACAATTTAACATTGTTCCAAGTCCATTGAGAAGTTATTGCTCTGAATTTCTTTGTGTATCAAGTCCTCCTTTTTTGCATTACAAATTACAAAATTTTCTAAACAATCATTTGAGACGACTGAGACCATACTCTCCTGTAATTCTTCAACATGGAAGTGCTGTCCAGATTCTGTCTCTTAACTATATATATAGTTAATTAATTCCATATCTACCCTGAACAGACCAAAAGAAAGATCAGAAAGAAAAAGAACTCCTGAACATCTTGCAATTGTGCCCTTAGCATAAAATATCAAAGAGGATCAGTGATGGACTAAGATCTCCTGAATGAGTTCAGCTACTATTCAAATGGACTTCAGTGCCCATATTTTCACTAAGTATCAATTAAAAATAAATAAATAAAAATTCAACCTATTGATGGTATATCACTGAAGTATCAGATACTTACTCATTGCTGCAGAAAGCCTGCTGCACTCTAAATGACTTTAGTATTTTAGATAATTAAGGATTTCAATACCTGCCAACATATGCTGCCTTTATATTCAGATTTACGCATTTTAAACATACGATTTTAAGAACAAGTTCAACATTAAACAGTGGACACTGAGCTGCAAGATGGAGAACTGCAACAAATGCTCTTATGCAATTATCCATGCTTAAAAGATACTCTTTTCAGACTATGCCACATTTCATTATTATTAAGAAATAAGAATTTCAGAGAGACAAGATTAATAAATTAGATCATTCAGCAATATTTCCAAGCACTCAGTAAATATTGTACATTTCAAAAGTACGGTGAAAGGGCAATAAAAATCCAAAAAGCAAATGTATCTGTACTTGAAGTAAAATATTTAGCAATCAACATAGCCACATGGCAGCTTACTGCAAGGCTAATCCAAATAAGCCATATACAGCAATGTAATAGAATACCAGCTCGAGAGAAATAAACTAGAAGATTTCTCTCTCTACGCTTCTAGAATAGATCTAATGTCTTCAATACTTTGAAGAACACCATTTTTAGCCTATATGACACCTTATCTATTTGCTACGACATGCAATGTCAAACAATGTCCCTTGCTAAAAAAAGGGTAACATCAAGTAATGAACTATCAAGTGAAATAAAACATCATCATCCAAAGAGAAGTAGACAATGACAATCTGATCTGTTGCTTCTGAAATGAAGGCGCAAAGTAACATGCTTTTTTCTATAAATAAATTTGAAAATTCTCTCTATATAAACACAAACATGCAAACAATAAAATCCTCAGAAGAAAATAATACTGATGGATTATGTCAAACAGATTTTCTTTCAGTTTTTATACCAGAATGACCAAAGTTATGGAAAGCTTCTGTATAAGAGAATAAGTAAACTAGGAGTCAGCCTTCAAAAGAAAATTCTAAGGAAGATGCCTGTACACGTCTATGGGGAAGATATGAGAACAGAAATTACATAAAAGATGTGTAGAGGGGATTCACTATTTCATTGTAAAACAATAAGGGACATCTAATAAAATATACAGAAGTTTTAAGACCAAAAAATTTTTTCACATAATGCTTAATTGCAGTTAGGGAACTTCCACCAACTACTGTGGATGACAAGAACATATATGGGATAAAGAATGATTTCACTGACTTACAGAAATCTGTGAAAGGCTCAAACAAAAAGATGCTCGAGTACCTAAGTTATACATTGCTAGAAGGCAGGAAAGTTGTTTACTTTGGCTCTGTTCTTATATGTCACCTACACAACTGGTAGTGGCAATTAAACACTTAGGATAGGTATTAGGACTACATGGACCTTCATTTAACAAAAAAAGTTTATTAATATATTCCATTTTTGTACAATAATTTAAAAAAATTTGACGACATTGACACCATGATAGAATTACTAACAGTTTCTGGACACTAACTGTATCAGACAATAGAAACAGTTTAAGCTTTTATCCTACAAGCAAGGGTTGAAGAATATATTGAACACAAACATTTTCCTGGTGAATGACTGAGAAGGGTTAACAGAGCCTCCACCTTTCTGGCAGGAAGACAGGGTACAAAGAAAGCAGGAACAGCTGAAGGAAACTTGCATGAGAAAAAGGAGGAAAGGCCAGAAATGCACAGAGAAAAGTAGGATTAAAATTTTAAAAACCCCACCAAAAAAAAAAAAAAAGAAACAACAAAAACCAAACAAAAAACCCCACCCCACACCCAAAAAAAGCCCACAAAACAAAAAACCAACACTCATAGCTCACATGTCTATATGAGCATGATCTCAGAATAATACTTAATATATATTGTGTGCTAGAAGCTTTCCTTAAACTATATTGTTCAGCTTTGAAAGGGACATTTTTCAAGCTCCATCTTTTTTAGTTTTCTTTTTTTTTTTTTTTAAGAAAAGTTTAACGATGAGTTTGCAGTACAGCGGTTAACAGGAACAGATGTCATAGTGTATGGAACTTGTAAATGAGCCTGAGAAATGTATTTAAGGGTCACTCAAAACTCACCTATATAGTAGTCTGGACTACTAGAACAAGATTTAAACATACAAAGGACTAGTTATATTTTAAAAGTAATTTATGCATCTTCAAGATCACTGTGACTCCACAAACTACATCAGCATTCACTTCCCTCTTAAAGACAACTCTCATGCTCTCACAAAATACAATGCATAGGTTTGACTCCACTCACTTGGAAAATTTTTAAGTAGTAGTTTTTATAATACTTTGACGGTATGTGTTTTAATTAAAGCCCAAAGATATTCATTTAAGTAGAAGTGAAGGCTATACACAAAAGCTGTATTCGAGCAAATAGTATTTTAATACCTTCATATTTCACATCAGCATGACCAAGTAAATTACACAAATTTAAGAATTTAAAGAAAGTAAGTGTTCTGAGAGATTGCATAGTACTGCAAGTACTTGTACAGTGAAACTACATTCACCCATGAGACTATAAAAACATCTTGCATGAACAGGTGTCCACTTGGTATGCTTGCAGTACTGAAAGACTTCAGAATCATGAACACCCCTTCTAGAGTAGCAAACGTAAAACAGTTCCAAGTCTGACACTACAGCCTCTACAGCTGTTTCACTGCTTTCATTAGAAGCTTCATGGAAGATTATAACTCTGTTTCAATTCATACTAGGCTAAAACAAATTAAAAATAATTTTTCTATAAAGCCAGATTAACGTTGCTATTTAACCTAACAATTTATTTTTTAACCCAGGTAAAAGCTTAATTTAAAAACATTTTTGTTTAAGTGGTGTAATAAACTGGGATAATTCATGTCTGTTACTGCCACATTTTTCTGGCTTTTTGCAAATCACTTAACTTCACACTGCGCCACTCTGTCTTTCTCTCCAGCTACAACTGAAAAAGCATGGGTACTCCTAGAATTTTGGAAGGAATAATCTGCAGTTTGTTTTCAGATACCATGGCAATAAGACCTGAAACAAAATATAGTTTAAGTACTACCCACATACTAGGAGTTTGTAAATCCAGGTATGAAAACATTCAGCTCTGAAATCTAGAGGAGTGAGAGAACTGGGAATTTCAAAACGGAACAGTATTTTGAGATGTGTAAGTATGACCCCTGGTGGTAGTGATCTGTGCTCGCGCTTCACACCAACACTGAAGGAGAGGAGTTCATAAAATAAGAAAAATTACATGGCTGAGTCTTTAAAAGCCTATAGTAACAATGTCCAAACTGTGTTATTCCTTACCCTATAATAGCAACTCTAGAAGAATCTCAGTAACTTTCTACATTCTCACACTCTAGATTTCCCAATCGGGAATATTAAATCCTGTCCAGCATTATACTGGCATCATGCTGCAGTACAGACCACAAAATCAGAAGGAACTGAGTGAATTTTAGATAGGTCTGGAGATGCATAAATGTCTATTATATGGAACATTTAATAAGCTACTTTCGATAACATATTGTAAGCATTGTGAGCAAATATTTCTGGAAAATTGTGCAAAAAATTATTTTAATAAGAGTGTAATTTTTTTTTTTTTTTTTTTTTTACACTAAATGTTTTAAGAAATGGAAAGAAGTTACCCCTGGAAAAAGAAAAAAGCCCCAGAAAAATAATTTCAAATTATCTGCAAGCCCAAAAGATCTCTTTCAAATAAGAAACTAGAAAACAATCTGCAATAAAAATCTTGGAAACAACATCCAACACAGGGCTGTATAAAAGATGATTCTTGGTCTGATTTAGGGACGCAAAGCATAACCACTGTTTTCTGCAGCAAGAGTTAGGTATCGGGAGATCACTGTCAATTAATTAGGATCTCCATGTCCTTACATTATAGACTAATACTTAGTAGAGGAACAACAGGACTACTAGTCCCCAGTTATTAGATAGCTTTTTTGTTGTTTCTTCTGACTTGGATGGTGTTCACAATCTTGAAATCAAATTGCCTATTTTCAAGCTTGCTTGCTTGCCTAGACTCACATAAGTTAGCATCTGGCTTTAAGCAGACTGCAGGATGAACCTTATTCCTGAAACCTTGATCTCCTTTCACACCAATCCCCATTCCATTTACCCACCTATATAAACTCTTACCTCCTCCCAGGAGAGGCCGTAAATAAAAGTATCAAAGGTCTATGATATTCAACAAGCACCACATAAAAAGATTCCTAAAGAGCTGTCCATCAGGGCAGACATTTTCAACACATCATTACAAAGAAAGTCCACAGGACATCATTCAAAAATTACAAAAGTCAATTCATCATTACCTATACTAGGAGTAAGTCTGCATCTGTTAATTTGTTAAAAATAATAAAACCAGAGGTACCTGCTAATGACAGAGGGGGAAAAAAAAAAATGTGTAAGGAAGGATAGACTGTATCACTCACCAAAGGCACTGAAAAGCTGGTAAAGATCACTAGTTTTCCATTCTTTGGGAAAAGTAACATGAAGAACATGATCTCGTTTTGGCTGCACTGCAAAACAAAAAAGCATTTGTTAAATAAGACTCACTACTAGTATCTTTAGAATATCCTAAGAAAGTTATCCAATATGGTCATGTAGGGCTTTTTCCTTTCTTTTTTTTTTAAAGAAGAAAACAGGCCAAGATCTATGAAACTACATCAGGCACCAGTGAAAATGTGCCTGCAATTATGCATGAAATAGACATACTAAATCCTTCTAGCTCATCTGTATAAGAAATTGAAACATCATCACATGGAGTGGGAAATGCCCACAAATCCAGTCCTTCACATCCGTTGCACCAAGTTCAAGGACAGAAGAAAAAAACCAACAGCCTCTTCATGCTCCAGCTCTAGCTTTAAAAAATTCTTAGCAATAATTCAATTTTTCTGTCAATAAAAAACTTACCGTGAGACAATGTTCAATTTTCATATAACATTCGGTACAAACTAGAATATACACACTGATAGTTTTTTTTTTTTTAATTAAAAACTGCACCAAGAAAAAAATAGCATATAAAGGCCAACATCTAAAGAAGAAGTGCAAAAGAAGTCTTTGGTGTACACTGAAAGTTATTTGGAACTTTCTGAATTTGAGAGAGAGAATCCAAGTCAAACTGCTGGATGAGGCAAGAGTACAGGAGAAATTATCACTATACATCTGCCTTACTTTTACATACTTCCCCCTACACATCTGGTTTTGGTCATCATCACAGGCAGACTACTGAACAAGACAGACATTCAACCTTGCCCCGTAAAGATCATTTGTACATAAGAAATCACCACAATGTACATGCAACTGAAGTTCCTTTCACTAGACACTTGAGCTTTTAGAACCTGTGAATTGCTATCATATTTTAAAAAGAAACAAGTGGAATACTACATTTTAAGGTGCAAAGATATTTCAGTATTTTCCATTTTCATATGAAACTATTTACAAATTATTAGTTGAGCCTCTCCACAGGTATCTGTGCAGAGATTTACGTTTTTATGCATGACACTGCTAGATCTCCCCTTGCCATTTTACATTTGATGTTAGACAGAGGCTGAGCCACTAAAGTGGAATGCTCCACTTTATAAAATTTACTGCTCCAGTTTGTTAAAGATAACTCAACAGTTAACTACACACAGCTTTATGTGATACACTTGACCACATGGAAACACTCTCAGGAAGAGCTTTTCTCTTCTCTGGGGAGAGAGATATAAGGACTGACTTCCATCTTAGTGAATTACCCTCCTGAATTCTTTAGTGATACAAACTTTTCTAGTTTCTGATCTCCTTAGCTTGCAGCATTAAAAGAGAAGTTTTTCAAGGTGGATCTCATTCATGGAGCACGTGTCCAAAATCAGATCATCAACCACTTGTTATTGCTATATTCAGCTTTCATGTGTACTTGACCCCATTATACAAGGGCAAATCCACTGGGGTTTTTTGCCACATTTGGTTAAAATGCAACTTTGTACTGTTTTCTGATGAAAGCCTTGTGCATTGTTAATTTGATAAATACAGCTAAGCATTAGCAATTATTACAATTTAGTTATGACTAGTAATTACAGTAAGTGATAGTGTCCTCAGCCTAGTATGTGCTTTGTAGTAGAAAGCATGCACATTTCTAGGTGTAACTCTGTTCCACAAATAAGGCTTCATTTTTGCATGAACTTGAGAACTGCAGCTTTCAACAGCTACAGTGTTTCCTGAATAGATAGAACAGATTTTTATGCACTTTGGTTTTAAGCCTTCCCACCCCTGCCCAAAGGGTTAATGGAATTTTGATTTCCAAGTAAATTTTTTAATATCTTGCATAAACTCAACAGAACACAACGATTACTTAGAGGCCTCTAAAACTCAAGTTCCTAACCAAAACATGTCATGAAAATAGGACAGAGATTTCCAAATGCATCTATCTACTAAGGAAAAGATTGCAGTATGAAGTCAATTATAATATTAAAATACTAAAAAAAAACCCAAATCAAAACAAAAAAACAACAAAAAAAACTTCATGAAAGCACCATTATGCATGTACCAACAGTAAAAATAACACAGTCATAACTCAGCATCTCATAAATGAAATACTGAATGCTTAAGTCAGGGGAAAATAAGTTTCACAAGTTTTGTTTTGAATAACTACTTATTTTGCTCCACATAAGTAACGAACCCAGTTTTTCAGCGGCAAAAAAATGGAAGACCAGCACGACCCTGTAGTAAGTTGTGACATGGTGTCTAATTAGTTGGCCAGCAGAACCCATGCAGCTTAGAAAAGGGTAAATTTTTCGTGTGTCTGATCATATCAGCTGAAATAAAATTTATATTAGAGACAGGTATGCAAGAATATAGCCTTTTTCAGATGAAACAGTATTAACTGAAGATGTTACAGCTGCCAGCCTCCAGCTATTTGCTATTTGCTTGTGAGTGCTTTAATCTGTTTCACTCAAAACAAGCCAGGTTAGCATGAGTTTACCAGGAAACTCCCTGCCAACAAATTACAGGTTTGCATGAGCACCTGAGCAGACTGGATGGAGACACAAGTAGCTAAAGCAAGCAATTGTGCACACATGAAGTCTTGTTCCTTTAATCCACTACTTCAAAAACCAAAAAAGGACAAAAAATTTTTTCAGCACCAGAATTCAGTTCTTTGGGCACTATACAAGCCAAATACCAAAACCCGACAAGTTGTCTTAACAAGCCAGTGAAGATTAACTCATTGCTGTATAGCCTGTTGAACAGCTAGCAATTCAAAAGTTTAAGTATTTGCAATCCAGTAGCAGAGAACTGTAACAACTCCAGTTTCAGATGTTATACCAGCCTTTTTCTACTGATTAGAGAGAAGCTACTCCTAACCCTCCAGTACCAGTTTATTCTTAAATTCACTTTGAATCCTCTTTAAACCTTCTACCTACTCAGGTCAGAAATATTTGATTCATATTCTGCTTTGCAGTCATTTTGTGCAGCAACTTATTTCTTTCTTTTTAAAGGAGTTTTTAATACACAGTAACAAAAGAAGATGATGAAAATCACTTTCACATATTCAATACTATTTGACCTAGCATATGTCACTGAACTCCATTTTTTCTGGAAAAATTGTACAAACTAGCTATAACACTACAGGACAAATAAACTGACAAACACAACAAAACTCATGACAGTCACCTAGTTACCTGCACCTCACCTTTTTTTAAATATAGTCTCCAAGCACATTTGTCACAGAAATGCGGCCTTATTTTTTGCATGGCTTTACTCCTCTGCAAAAATGCTCTCTACAGACACCAACCAACCTGATAGCTTCCTCAACCTACAGTAGTGTTTAAATCTCAGAACAGAAATAAGTTTCTAAAGCAGCCAGCCAAACGTGCCACCCTAGATGTACTTTCCGTTTTGAAGCTTAGAAAGTCTTCCTGGTTCAGATTCTGTTGTAACATCTGCATCAGTCAGTTCTACAGGAGTGGCTTTCAGATAAAAGAGACAGACTTTCAGAGGCAGACTGTTTTTTGGCAACTCTTCTTGGCAAAGTATCAAAACAATCCTGTAAGTTGGCTAGCAAGTGGAAGTAGCATCTTTACAGCTTAGTAGCTTTGGCATTCTCTCAATGACCCAAAGTATTTATCCATTCTTCCACTCAATATCAAACAGTTGGGGAAAGAAGTATGCGACATCATTAGATAAGCATTCCAATAGATCCACAGAGCCAGAGCTCAGTGATCTGATCACCTAACTGCTTTTAAAAATTAAATATATGCCCTTACAGCACACATTTTCCTCTCCAGTAGTTACTTCCATCTTTCTAGAACAGCATTCTGTTACTATTAAACTAGGATCTAATAAACGGTCACCCTCCAGTCTGAGCTTTCCGATGCATGGAGTGGAAAATGTCTTCACATAAATATTGCTTCCAGATGGGTATCATTTTTAAGACATTCGTGTATCCGACTTCACAGTATAAAATTAAGCTTTCATCAAGTCAGGACTAGACTGACCTCCAGAGCTTCACATTTTTCTAAGTCAAGACATCAGTGGTAACACTCATCCCAAGTTTTCTCCCTCATAGTGTAACATCCCCTAACAGTAAGGACCTTTATATTAGCAAAATCTGCTTTCATTTAAATGCATTAGCAACTTATTACAGCCCCAGGTCTGTAACCTTAAATAACTTGAAATGTAGAAGTATTTTAAGTAATATTTTTCCATTTATGTTACCCTAATCTCATGTGGCAAGAGAATTCTGATGTTTCGATTGAAGTGAAGATACTGCTGCACGCAAATTGTGAAGCAAAGCGGCCAGATTTTCAGAACCATTTGCTATTCACCAGTTTGCATCTTGTATTTACTGCTGGGGTGTGGGGAGAGGGGGAAAGTGTTAAGATCCCACTTTATATGTTGCATAGTATGTAAGAATAGTGACCCAAAATAACCATAAAGCTATTAACTTCAAACTCTGTTACATTTAGTTACCATAGTTTAACCTGTTCTAGTCAATCCCCTTTATAATGCAGATGCTCTAGTCAAAGTTGAAGAACTTACAGTTTACTATTTCATTAAAAAAAAAAAAAGGGGGGGGGGGACATTTAGATCATTGGATAAGTTGCTAATAAGCCAAATACAGCTGACATCCCATGCTTTAGATATATGATAATTAATCTTTACACTTCCTCTTCCAGGAAATTTGTCAGAATGGTAGTGAGTTTACAATGAAATAAGCTACTTACAGTCTGGTCCTTCCAAATTGAGATACGGTATGTCCATTACTCTCATAAGAAATAGCCTGAAGCAAAACGGAAAAGCACCATTAGCAAATTTCTGCCTAAAGACCTTTTAATAAGCTTTGCTTTTTATAGTTTTTTACATGTTGCTTCTGAAGAAGCAGAATTAATCATCCCAACCATATCTTAATCGATATCAAAACAAACAGACCCTCTAATTAGGTCCAATCCAGTATCTAACAAACCAGATTCAAAAAGTTATTTGGCATCACGCTAGTAATTTTACTTATTCAACAACACAAGAACAAAGAAGTCCCAAACTGTTACTGCTGAAAACAATAAAAAGAAGTGGGGAAATGAACATTTAGAAAGTAGCAGCTCTGCGCCGTTAAGAGCCAGTTACACAGTGGATAGTACAAAAGCTGTCATTCTAAATACATATATACTTTCCTGTTTTCTGAGCACTGCATCATGCTTTAGACAGAATGGATCTTAAAACCCTAAAACTGCAAAAGCCATCATGACGCTTTAGTGGAGAAAATAGGGACTAGTCTTTTGCCCTCTAGCATGTAACTGAAGAGTTTCTCAAAACATTCAAGAAATGCTTTCAATAAAAGCTCATATTCAGCTCTGAAAATTATTTCCCTCCAAAATAAGATAAGTACCCTAAAATCCTGTCATAGGTATAGAGGCCACATTACTGTTACAAAACATGTGCCGTGTAGCGTTCACTGGAGGGCTAAAATGAATAATTTTTCTATCGTAACTTCAAAAAGCTTCTAAAATGCTTATCAGATTACAGTTACACTATTCAACTAAGTAATAACTGATATAAACAGCTGATAAAAAATATTTGACGTGTGCAGACTGGTCTGTAATTCCCTAGAGATTCTTTGTATCATACCACATGCATTTTTGGTTTTCAAGAGTTTGAAAATTATGTCCTTATGGTTACTTGTATCACTTAAAAGTCTACTGGAATGCAGTTGATAACTTGTCTTTACTATAAATACTCAGGAGAAAGGAAAAAAAAAACCAACACTGAGGAGAAAATGGACTGCGTGACAGGTTCACATGTGAGGCAGAGGGTTTTCAGAGAACTGGCACCAGTTATGATACACACTGTCCCATCTACTTTCTCTTCCCGAGTCTCAAGGAAGATATGGTATAACATGCACTGAGTCCCCCTGAGCACTGCAGAACCTAAAAGGAATTTTTATCAATAAAAATTAGAAACAATAGCATCAATTAACTTCAGAAACTTTAACAATTCCAGCATAGCACTGAGTAACGAAGATATTTTACAAAGGAGCCAGAGTTTCTTCTTATGTTTAGCCTTAGTGGCATCTTGAGAACGAAGCCAGCTTCAGAACACAGCTTCCACAAGGAAACGGAGAAAAACATCCTTGCTCTGACATACACTAGAGATCTGAGGCAATACTGACAGGACATGCAATGCTATTGCTCAAAAAAGAAACAAAAAAAAAAGCTATCCATCCAGAAAACAATAGACAGGAGACACAGTGATCAGGCCAGAAGTGTAACTTTTATGAGATTAAAGGGAAGGGGAACACAAAGAGGGAGTGTGGGACACATCTTCCAAGGGGGAGAGTGTGGGACACATCTTCTAAGGAGCAACAGAAAGGAGGTGACTATATTCCATCTCTGGTGGAAGACATCAGGCAGGATCGTACCACCATCACAGAGCACCTAGCTGGGCAGAAAAGAACTTGCAGGTCTGGGATCTGTGCTCTGCTAGTAAGCTGGACTTCGCTTCAGACTGTCAAAAGATGCTCAGTTCCATTTATTACTTATGATTTGTGCTCACATCTTCATCTGAAATAATGTCGATGTCACTGTTAGCAGGAGCCACAGCCTTCTTCGGACTCCAGTGCAGGAGACAAGCACAGCCTAAATATACAGTATTTCAGCTAGTCAGTAAAGGCAGTTTAGTCTTCACTGAATGAAGGTTGTCCATCATCCATACAGATCTGCTTTAAGTTGAGCTATCTGAAGAAAAAGCTTTCACAGAATTCTTGGAACCAGCTACTTTTTAATGTAAATAACTACTTTAGTTTCTTAAGTAGCAGTTTTCATAAAAATAAATATGAAGTTTACTAAAAATACAACAAAAACTTCTGGGGAGAATACTAGTTAAACTGCCTTCCCCCAGGTTTTATCATGTTGAGGAAAGCAATACAACGGCCAACAGCAAGAACAGATTCATGCCAAAAAACCTGCATATACCTGAGATTAATTAAGATCATTTTTTTATCCTCCGAGACAAATCCTACATTTACATGTTTGGTCAAAGAACTATGTCTCTAAACAGCACATACACACACAAACATACACGCTCCCTAAAGAGGTAGTATAAATACTGATTTTAATATTAAGTGCACTTTAAGTACGTTACAGCAGTAACTGCATCTTGTAGCACTTAGATCACATTAATTATGAACACTGAGTTGTAGCATAATCCATAATTAAGCATCCATAATTATGGTTGTAAGATTCCTCATTTATCTGCAGAAAATTTAAACTAATAAGGTTGTTCTATATGACAACATGAACCCTACTTTATATTAACTTAACTAGATTCATGAAGTTGTAGCTATGACATTGCTTGTCACTGCATTAATTCACAACTATTTAAAAGCTATCCTGACCAAACTAAAAAAATGTTATTTCCTACACTGTTTAGAGGCTACACCCAGATCACGTGGTCAGAGGACAGAGGTCTATTTCTCAGCATACAACAATATCCTAGGAACTCTGAGGTATTTTGAGACAGCCACTTGGAAGACAATTGCTTCTGTGGCAAGTCAAGTAAAATAAGGAGGAGCAAGGCTATAATCATGCCACTTCACAGCAATGCATAAGTAGTCTCAAGTAGTCAACATTCTTCCTCTGCACTGAGCTAGGATGAAAGTTTTCACAGCTGTGTGATGAACTGTGTAGAGAAACTGATCCAGCTGAAAAAAGAAAAGGCATCTTTTTAAACCAGATCAGTTTACCAATCCAGCTCAGGAACTAGTACAGCCACATGTAGCTGAAAGCACAAGGATGGCAATTGTTTACTCTTACCCTGTGATTGAAAAGTTATCGGTCAAACTGCAGAAAAGCACACTGACGTTCTTTTGCACTAATTTTGCAAAGAAAATTACATTAATATAGAAAAACAGATGGAGAAATTAACTGATTTGCAATACATGCCAGAGAACTTAGCTCCCTGGTGAGACATTTTCCACAAATATAGCACAAAACCAAGCTACTTGCACAAATTCTGGTTTTGATATCCCTTCGTAAGAAAAAAAAAATTTCTAAGATAATTTATATTTCTACAGATCATCATGCTATTCAGCTCAATAAAACATGGTGTTTTCATTTCTTTACACCTCTTTCACCCCCTGCCTCCAGCTACATCAAAATTTAAAAAACATTCAAACAAGCCAAAGAGATCTGAAATATAGTTGTCCTTAAAAGTTTGGGAGGGGCTTGCAGGTAGGGGCAGGGAGGTATGGAAGAAGAGATGTTGCTCTAAACAAAACAGGTCAAAAAATTTAAATCAACTCCAAAGTATGTAACACTATAGCATTCAAATTATACACATAAGAGTTTAGATATTACAATATAAAAAGTCGCACCATCTCAACTCATAAGTGTTCATCAGGGATTACTCATAGCAGACTGTTCACATGAACATGATTTTTCAAACATGTTATATATGTGAAGCATGAAGATTATAGAAATGCATCTCTGGAATTCTTGGCTTATTGAGTTGTTTATCATATAATTTACTGCATTATGCCTAAGAGCCAAACAACCCTAAGGCAAAGTCTGTTTTTAATCAGTTCCACTCTAACAAGAAGTTGAAACTAAAGATTTTTACCTATGTTCATCATTAACCTATATGAACATTAACCTATATGCTGGCCACCACTCTTGAAGGGCAAGCCAGGAAAGTTCCCTAACTTTGCTGACATAATGAAAGAGTTCAAAATAACTACTGAAAAAAGTATTACCTTCCTTTGAAGGCAAAGTTTGTAAAAATCAAAACTTGATTTTTCAGCTTTAAATTTACTCCCGCTATTCACATTAGTGACAAGTCTATTCAAACAGAAAACATTTCCAAAATCCTGTCAGTCACACCAATCATGTAAAAGTTTATCTCTAAACTGTATTTAAATATTAACACCTAGTGTTCAGAGGTCTTGAAATTAAGACTTTATAAGCAACCCAGAGAATCATAAAGTGGTCTGCTATAAAGTACATTTTCAAGACTATCTTGATAGTAGTTCAAACTGAGAATATTGCTTCTAAATAACTGCCTTATAATAAACTACTCTGTTCATCTTTCAGGAAAAACTTTTGTGACAGATAGTATAACTTTCATTTGTTTAGCTTACTGTTTGCATGTTGTAGTTTGTGTTTTGCTTGAAGAACATGACTACAGCACAAAGGAAAAGGTTTCCTTGTTCTGACTGCTGCCCACAGGATCAGGTAGAACTTCTGGAGGAAGGAGGAAGATAGTTTTTTTTCTCCCCAGGAGGAAGAGAGGATGCTCAGCTAGGGAAAGCTTCTAGACCACAAACTAGAGAAAACTAGGTATAGCAGGAAGCTAACTGGCAGCCCAGAGCATACCTACAAAAAAGCCCCAGAAGCAACATACTTACTAGGGACCTTAAGATAACTATGTAAATTACACAAAGTCTGGATGCTACTTACAGGTGCTGAACAGACCAAGTGCTGAAATAGAGACCTGGTCTACAGAGACATACTAAACAGAGCAAAAGACTTGTGCATTTAAGTATCTAACAATTCTGACTTCTGACATGTACTTAAATCTTTTTTCTTTTTTTTTAAAAAATCATTAAATAAATGGAGTTGTCTTACTCTGGTTTGTTATTTTGCATTATAGTGAAAACACTAGCTTTAAAAATACAAGCCTTGGCCTGCTCACTATAAGAAAAAGGTGAGACAGTCTAATCTCCAAGCTCTGACTGAAGTGAGGTGGCAGATGTTGGTTAGAATACGGCAAAGCTGCTAAGATCACGTGGAAGTAAGACATGGCAAGTCTTCCAAGTTTTCATCATTTAAAGATAATATATAGCTTTCCTGAAACAAGAAGCTACAAGTTCTGAATAATGACAGATGGATAAACTTTCTTTTCTTCTTGTAAACATTAATTTTCAGTTCTTGCTTAACAAAAAAACCACAAAACCAACCTGTTGTTCTCCCTACAATTTTCTGTTAACTTTCCATTTCGTTACAGTTAGGCAGTGTTAACTCTGAATGCCAGAACAGACACAGCAGGCTTCCTCTCAAAACTTTGAAACGTCACTGTTAGAGGAATGTCACATTTGAAGTACACATCTCAATTAACTTGAAAAGCTTAAGTTTAACATATTCTTGTTGCAGTTTTAGATGTTTCAGTTTGTACTCCTTGCAGATATGCATCTCCAAAAAGAACTGAAAGCATTTTGGTTAATGATTTTTAAAATAACCCCCTCAACTGGCATGAACTAGTTGGCATGTGTGCATGCTGGTGATACTGAAAACAACCCTACGATAAATCCTATCTTAAAATGGAATTACGCTGATCAATTCTATCATCACTTTCACATTCAAATCAAGTAGTCACTGTGGGTCATGTTCAATCTAAGAAATGTACATACAATTTATAACATCTGCTAGACTATATGGAGTTACTGCCTCGTATGTCTGCTGTCACTATAGTAATTTGGTTTCCAGACCAATGAAAGCTGAAGCCATTGATCATGATTATTCCCTCATTTATGCGGGCCAACTGAAGCTAAAATAATTAATTTTGCCAACTCCTATATGATAGGGTTTGAAAGGATGGAATTTATCCTGAATTTAAACAAACAGACAGACTAAAACACTAGCAGGTTTCTAATTTCAACTCCTTTCCCTTTATGTGACAGGTTATACTATCTTTAGAAGCTTCATAAGGTAAAATCTACAGATTAAATATGCAAAGAATCAAATCTATGCATAAAGACTTCCATATTTCTCAAGTTTTACTTCAATTTGTTCAAGTAATTTGCATGAAGATCCTTCAAAAGTAAAATACTGATCATAGCATCATCCCATATACTACTGATCATTATGTCTGTTATACCTTCTTAAAAAGGGGTTACCCGATAATATTAATACAATAGCTTTGTTTTATTTGGATTGATATTACAGTAGGGATATTTTAGTTTTTCCAGACTGTTTAGCATACTCAGTTTTAACTATCACCCGTTTCTGACAGTGTCCTACAACATAAAGAACACCTGACCAGTTTTTCTTCAGTTCCACTACTTCCAAAGCTTACTGCAGAAATAATTTTCTAAATTGTAAGCATGTTCTCAACACTGGCATGGACAAGGCAATTAAAGCAGTCCAGATATTCTTCCAAGTGTCGTTTTACAGGTTAGCAGAAAGTAAATAACTCTCTTCAAAAGAAAAGGTATTTACTTTACAAATTCTGGCCTCTGCAGCATTACTAGCGTGAACCAGAAAGCCAATCAAAACTGAAGTGTAAAGAAAAATGCAGTTAGCCATTGATTCTGAGGCTAAAGAAATATATCTTAAGGCCAGTGTTATATTTCCATGATTTAGCACGTCTTTCAATACAACAACTACTTACTTGTTAAAAAAAGGTTCAATGAGCTTTGATCTAGCAGACACATGGTTTTTCGGAGGACTGAGGAATGAACCTGATGAATGAAGAAGAAATTCAGTACGTAATAAGCAGCTACAGACAGCACTAAGGAGAAGATTTAAAAAAGACTACTTAGATACCTAGGAAATTGGCCATGGAGATGAAGCACAGCCCAGTAATGTAAGCATCATATCCTGCTTCATGAAGTTGTTCAGAAGCTGTATCATAACTTGGAAACCCTTCTGCGCTTTCTGAGGAGAAAAAAGGATTTGTAAACACGTTATCACAGAAGTTAAAGGAAGCCCTGTATGCCTACCCACACACTTATTTTGTCAGAGCATAACATCATTTGGGTAAGTTTATATGATTTTCAGAATTTCTGAAAATTCAGAAGTTTTGACGTTTCAGGAGCTCTGAAAAAAGCAGGTTTGTTTTGTATTTAAAAATAAGAATAGGCTCCTAGGACAGGAACTCCTTCATATTAAAAAGCTGTTAATCCACACACCTACTTAGCCAAAATGGAGTATTAATTCTAATACAATGACAGCAGGATTCCCCACACAGCATATTTTTTTCCTGATTGTCTTGCATTTAAAAGAACAGACACTCAGGCTAATTGAAAATTCTACTATTAACCTGTTTGCTAACCATCTGATTGACCTATGGTCAGATTTTTCAGGGTATTTAAATGATGCAGATGGAACTAAGTGATGAAAGGATGTCTTTATTGACAATCATGCTTGGTGTTTACGTGAAGACCTTGAGAAGTATCCCTTGAATCACCTCTGAAAGTGCAAACCTTAATAAGCACTTCCCTGGAGTGTGCAAAAGTGCTCAAGTCTCAGTAACAGAGAAATATGTGCACATCACACTTTATCATTTAAATTTTTCCCACTCCCAACATCAAAGTTATTTCACATCTGTAGCTACTTCTCAACCTCTAGAAAGCTGGCTCATTTTCCTCTAGAAGTTATACTGAGGATCAGACTGGAAGAACAAAGTTAACTTTAAAAAGCCAGAATCAGACGCTTGCATTAAGGTACAGACTGAAAAGTGAACTCTATAATTCCATTTAATTTATTGCATTCAACCTAGAAAAAGAAGCTAAAACAATGATGAAACATACCCAGAATTTAAAACAGCAATACAGAAATATTAGCATAACTTATACAACAGTGTCGTGGTTTAACCCCAGCCAGCAACTACGTACCTCGCAGCCGCTCACTCACTTCCCCGCCACCCAGTGGGATGGGGGAGAGAATCGGAAAATAAAGTAAAGCTTGTGGGCTGAGGTAAGAACAGTTTAATAGAACGGAAGGGAAGAAACTAACAATGACAATAACAAAAACAATAAAGTGGCGATAATAATAAAAGGATTGGAATACACAAGACAAGTGATGCACAATGCAATTGCTCACCACTCGTCGACTGACGCCTGAGCCGTGCTCCTCCCCGCCCCCCCAAGCTGGGCATGACATCCCATGGTACAGAATACCCCTTTGGCCAGTTTGGGTCAGCTGTCCTGGCTGTGTCCCCTTCCACCTTTCCTGTGCCCCTCCAGCCTTCTTGCTGGCTGGGCATGAGAAGCTCAAAAGTCCTCTACTTAGTCTAAACACGACTGAGCAACAGCCGAAAACATCAGGGTGTTATCAACATTCTTCTCATACTAACCCAAAACACAGCACTGTACCAGCTACTAGGAATTCAATTAACTCTATCCCAGCTGAAACCAGTAAAATACTTAAGTGTATATACTTGTTGTATTTTGTAAAACAAAACTTGAATCCAAATTTTGTATATAAAACTAGAGTAGCAAAACATCAGGCCTTTTTTTTCACATGAGCCCTTGTAATATTTATTTAAAAAATAAAGTTGAGATTCAGACAATGTTAAGCTATACTGGCTAAGCTGAAAAGGACATTTCTTAGTGTTTAACTTTTTTTTTTTTTTAAATATATACATAGCCAAAAAAATACACAAACGGAAGTTTTCGAAAGTATTCTAGTATTTTTAAACATGCTTTGCTTTGGATATTCTGAACTACATCAATCATCTCTGATTAAATATTAACACTTCTGAGTCAGTTAACCATTATGGCCATACTTTGCTCAAGAAAAAAATAAAATTGGTAAAATCATTATTTTACATTACATCAGCAAAAAATAGCATCTGACAGCTGCCAAATTATGTTACATCCCGAGAAGAAACTACAGAGAATATACCACTAAAAGGTCTGCGTGCAATTACTGTAGACTCCATATGCAAGGCACTAGTTAGGTCTAGGCACCAAAAGCTCCTGCTTATTGTCCAAGACGACTGCAGATTATCCATCTTATTATCTCTCCTGTTACTACAGCTTAAGTGCATCTGCTCTGCACATTCAGCAATATAAAAAGTATCACTCATCTTGTTTTTGATTAAGCATTAGAGACTTTCCTTTCTAAAACACTCTACTGTTCAGTATTGCCCTCCCTTTTCTAAATCAGCAGCTTAAGAAAAATTCCAGAACCTTGAGATAAGCTTGCCCTTTGATTAAATATCCTTTTGTTCACCTCAAAGCAAAGAAAGCTCTAAAGGAACTTTAATAATTTCTAGAACACACATGACTAGTCACTACTGTGTAAGTTTTCTTGGTTTTTTTTGTCCAAGTGCCTATTAAGAGTGCTCTGGCTTTGACCTGAAGGACAATAACCACCAAATGAAACACTTTTAAAACAATTTCAAGTTACTCATCAAAAACCAACCTAAAAACCAAAATGCCATCATTAGAAGATGATGAAACTACTGTTCACTGAATACATCCATTCTTCTGTTATCTGAAGTAAAGTGGAAGGATTCCTACTGACTTCCACTAATAGTTCTAAATATAACTGCACTATATGTACATTGCCCGCATTTAAAGACCTTTTCATGAAAACACTAAGTATTAATAGGGAAATTTACGTATCAGTCCAAGAAGAAAAATAATCATAACACTTTCTTCCCTCTGAAAGAGGAAAACATTTCAGAAATAAGACCATTTTGATATAGCCTTACCAACTTTAGGAGGGCTGAAAGGAACCTCTTTCAAACGCTTTTCCAGTTCTGCGAGGGATGTATTATTAATGATCTCCTGCAAGAAAAGACACCATTAACTGCCAATGCCAAGCACATTTTCCTTGGAAACTGCAATCAAATAGGATAAAATGAGTATTTACTTCTGCCACCTTGTGTTCTCTAGGGATTTATATAAAGCCTCATTACAAACTCGTACACCAGAGAAGTCTGTCAATACAAGTTTTAAAAAGTTAACTTGCCTCACTTACAACATAATGAGTCACAAGCATTTATTAATACTTTTCCAAATTCTTCATGATGAATTATGCCAAAGTAATATTTCTATTTGAATCTGGTTCCATGCATGGTATATGTGGCAGGGGAAAGGGCAGCACAAACAGTAAGGTAAAATATCCTAAATATCATAATGGTTGAAGGTATTCAAGGTGAGTATTGAAGTGTGCTTGCTGACTGGATATTCTTGAATAGTTTTATAAGTGTAAATACTGCTGATTTAAAGTAATACAAAGTGAAAGAAGCCTGACTATCAGAAAGCTGCTCCTATACTTCAGCTTAGCTGAATTGCATTACTGAATCTATATGTGCGTATGTAAAATGTCACAAAAAGGTATACAGATTATTAATTTCTTCAGACCAAACTTCTTGAGTGCACCCTCAGCGAGTTTGTAGACGACACCAAGTTGCGCAGGAGTGCTGATCTCCTGGAGGGTAGAAAGGCTCTACACAGGGATCTGGACAGGCTGGATCGATGCGCTGAGGCCAATGGTATGAGGTTCAACAAGGCTAAGTGCTGGGTCCCGCACTTGGGTCACAACCGCCCCATGCAACACTACAGGCTTGCGGAAGAGTGGCCGGAAAGCTGCCCAGCAGAAAAGGACCGGTCAACAGCCGGCTGAATATGAGGCAGCAGTGTGCGTCCTGGCTCGTATCAGAAACTGTGGCCAGCAGGACGAGGGAAGTGATTGTAGCCCTGTACTCCCCACTGGTGAGGCCACACCTCGAACACCGTGTTCAGTTTTGGGACCCTCACTACAAGAAGGACATTGAGTTGCTGGAGCATGCCCAAAGAAGGGCAACAAAGCTGGTGAAGGGTCTAAAGAACAAGTTTTACGAGGAGCAGCTGAGGGAACTGGGGTTGTTTAGGCTGGAGAAAAGGAGGCTGAGGGGAGACCTTATCGCTCTCTACAACTACCTGAAAGAAGGTTGTAGCGAGGTGGGTGTTGATCTCTTCTCCCAAGTAACAAGCAACAGGACAAGAGAAAACAGCCTGAAATTGTGCCAGAAGAGGTTTTTTGATTGGATATTAGGAAAAATTTCTTCACTGAAAAGGTCATCAAGCATTGGAACAGGCTGCCCAGGGAAGTGGTAGAGTCACCATCCCTGGAGGTATTTAAAAGATATGTAGATGTAGTGCTTAGGGACGTGGTTTAGTGGTGGACTTAGCAGTGCTAGGTTAACAGTTGGACTAGATGATCTTAAAAGTCTTTTCCAACCTAAACGATTCTATGAGTCTACGATTCTTGAATTTCTTAATCAAATACACTTTGTCAATCAGTACAATGGAAAAAAACATGCAGAATCAATAGCAAGAGAAAACAAAATCTCACACAACCTTCCTTAAAGTTGTCTGAAATTTTTGAGGACCAAATTTCCTTTTGGTTATGAATCAAGACAGCTGTTTACAGTTATCACTAAGTCTGCAGTCTGAAAAGTTATCAAGAACTCAGTACATGAACAAGCTTAAATGATGCATTCCAAAGCACCATTTGGTAACAACAGGCTAAAACTCAAGCATCTACTGTAAAAATTACAAATATCAACATAACTGTACCAAACATAAAACTTGTGCAGGATCATTAGTTTCAGAATATAAAAGCCTCTATTCTTACTACAGTAGCATGCAAGATAAACCTGAATATATACTAAGTACATTTTAACGAGATTTTCTGTTATGCAATGCTCTGAAGTCAGAAAGGTATGCAGAAAGGTAAATGCTGCTTCATCAGCATGTTTTTTAATTAATTCAAAGGCACACAGGAAAGCAAGACAGTATGATCCCTTATCTCAATAATTCTTTGGAAGAATAACACCCACACTGCAAGAAGTTTTAAGAGAAACCTGTAATTTTTTTCTCCTGCTGACTACCCATTGAACAGCAGGCCACAATAGAACCTAAAGCATCTTTTTCTAGGCAAATCTAAGTCATCATACACAATATTCTAAAGCTTTGGGTATACAAGCAGCTTCCAGGTCTTATTTGTTCATGAATAACACTTTTTTTTTCTCCTAAGGAGACATGCAGTCTTGTGCTAATTTACAAAACAAAAAAAATCTGCTAATCACATTTTAAGTAGCAAAAACTGTACATATTTTGGAATTCAAAGCTGCTAAGTTACCTTAAAACTGCAACAAACACAAAAGTCACTTGTACAAAAGTAAAGACTTGTATTCTAAAAATTTGAAAGTTTAGGTAAGGGCTTAAGAAAAATCATTCTTTTACAAAAAAGTAGCATCACAGAAAACATTATTAGACATTATTCTCTAAAAAAACCCCAACCACGTTTGTTTCAATACACACTTAATGCAAACTTGTATCTTCAAATCATTCTATAATATTATATTAATTTACCTTAAAAGGTTGCGTACTTGCCATCAGTTTAGTATCCAATAGCCTAGAAACAAAGTAAGAGCTAAGTAAGTTGAAATGGAAGAATGTCCATTTTGCCAAATCCTCAAAAACGTTTTGGTGTATTCGCTGGGAAACAGCAGTTTCACCCTACTCAAAAATCACTCTCAGATCTTAGAGCAGCCAAAACACTCCTTGGCTTTGTTCAGCATGAAAAAAGGACAGCAACTAAGCAATAGCAAGAGATGCAAACAGTAAGTAGCAAATAAATCTTGTTCCAAATGCAGTGCAGATTCAAAACACCAAACATGCCAAAAACAAGGGGGTAGCAAAGCTGCATCTTTTGCCAAGAAGTAGAACAATAGCACTGCTTTTCTGAAAAAGAGATGCTACAGAATAGATAAAAAACTATATTTATCTAACTTATTCCCATTTTTATTTCCAGTAACAGCTAAGTTACAAGGCTAGGACAAACAATATCAGTTTGCTACAACAATACTAGAACAGTTGAAAGTTTGAACGAAGAACTTACCGGGGAAAGACACATGATGTTACTTCCTTGAACTCACTTAAGTCCTAATTTAACATGCAATCAAAAGATAAAATCCAAATAAGTTAACTGTGTATCAGTCTCAAGATGATAGATAGCAGTAGCTACAATTACCCAACCAGCTTCTAACACTGAGATACAGTGACTGAATTCTCACCTCGTAAGAGATGTATGTCAGCATTACCATAAATACCACCTGCAATTACACAGAACTACAGACTAATTATTTCTGATTTGTCTGTGATCTGTAAGAGAAATGTTCTATAACCTCCAATACCTTATCCTATTATATAACCTAGACTAACTCTAATTCCAGCTGTGTTAACAGTTCTACTTAAATGTCCCCAGCATTTAATATGCCAATGGAATATAAGCAGTCACTCCAGGTGGACAGTTGACTGCCTACAGCTTTAGATGTTCCAAGTGTCAAAAGTACAGGAACAACTGACAACTGCTTATGTTCCAACCCTGTCCAAACAGGTCCCAAACTTCTTTCTCCCATCTCATAATCAAGTCTCTCCCATAACACCCACAAGCCGTTGAGGACTGCAAGAAATATAACCATCATGCGGGCCATCCTTCCGATGAGACTTTTGGCTTCTTCTGACAATGTCCTCACAGTGCCAACACATTGCTTAGTTTAGCTTAATTATTAGACTATGGCAGTCATGAACAGTTAAGACTGCCCTAATGCAGTCATGAAAGTGTGCTCCCTCCTATTATTCAGACATTCCACCTCTTTACCCCAATGAACATCATCCTGCTACAAGATTTCTTATCATTCTATTAATTATACTATACTGTATGAAAACATGTATTGCCATTTTGTAATGGGGGGGAAATGCCACACAGTAATGCTGAAGCTCCAAACCAGTATCTTAACAAGTCAGTTAAAATTTACCTGCCATTATCCAAGCAGTTTCTGAAGGACTAACAAATACAAGCAGAAACCCCAATTCAATTCCAACGTTTAATTTGAACATTTAAAAAACGTAAAGAAGAATAATTCAATCCAACTAAACTCTCTACACAAAGATTTAAGAAAATAATGCAGTAGCCCAGAAGTTACAAGTGTTCTTTTTAAAATGCTTTCCTGTTGCTCTTAATAGACTGTCATATGCTTCCATTCACAAGAAAGTTTGGAGGTAAGACTAAAGACAAATACGTTAAGGCATTTATTTCATCATCTGAACACTCAGAAGATTACTTACATCAGGTAGGGGACAATAGAACTGGTGTATGGTATGCATAACATCCAGTAGCATATTGTGCCCAATAACAAGCTTGCCCTGTGAAGAGAACATTAAATGTTAGTTATGCTTCCAGTCATGGCCGTGGCAAGGGCCATATGTGAAAAGCACCTATTCCAGATGCAAGACAAGGGCAGCTGGGAACAAATACAAATCAAACCTCCCCATTTGCTCTCTGCCTGCCCCTGCATGAAATGGAGACTCCTCCATTCTCTCAGAGCAGCCACTCCTTTTTCCTCTACTCCCAACCACTTACCACAGCCTTCAGCAGCAGCTTGAAATGTTGAGAAGATGCACTAGAACAGATATTTACAACTTGGTTTCCAAATGTAATCTATTTAAAATTGAAGCCAAGTGATTTCTAAGTCCACTACCTTTTAATTTACAACTTGTACAACAACTCATAATATATTCTTTACAGTTGTAATATACGATAGTTATTAGAAGCACGATCTGGCTTCTCACAGTGCAGAACCTTTCATGGCCGATGTTGTAAAAGCAAGTTCCTTCTTGAAAAAGTACAAGAATTTTTTTAAATGTTAACTTTGATTCATTTGAGATGACAACCTTTTCAGCTTCCCTGCATCCTCCATTTGCTAGAGAAAATATTATGCATACGTATTTTTTTCTACATAGCAGGCTGATAACTACATAAAAATAATTGGGCTGAAGGAGACAGTTTTAAAACTATAGCCTGTTTTAACTATCTAAGTAGAAGAGAACCAAATGGCCTTCTCTGATTAAGCATTTAACTTCCAGAAAAAAAAAAAACAAAAAACAAAAAAAACCAGACCAAAACCAACAATCTTTTCGGGACAGAGAAGAAAAGCTCCCAAAGCTTAGTTACTTAAAAGAATCTTGTTAAGAGCCCCAAGAAATTGGTATTGTTGACCCTTACAGATAATTAGGTTGTTCATATCATTAGTTTAAGAGCTTACTTAACCTACTATACTCAACAATTGTAAAACATGGAGCAACATCAACTCAAGAAAAAAAGAAAGGAAATACCAGAAAGGAAAAAAAGGAAAAAACATAAGGGAAAAAAAGAAAAAATGTAAGGGGAAAAAAAAGGAAAAAGAAAAAGAGAAGCCACTTTAACTTGTGTTTCATCTTATCTTCCAAAATGTAATAGCAAAAGGATTCTCTTTGAATTATTTTTTTTTTTTCTTACAACCAAAGGTACATTAAAAATCATATTAACTTACAGAATTAGCAATGGCATGAACGACTCTGGAAAATCCTACCGCATCATTCAGTTCTTCCTGTAAGCAAAGATTCTGACATTAGTGAAACATAAATACAAATATTGTCAAAACTGTACCTGCAAACTGGCAGACACACCAGTCCGGCTCAAACTGTTTCTCAGACATACCCAAGAACAGACCACAGAGGCAATGTCAATATTTGGAAGATACATGAGGTCAAAGCAGGATGTGCTGACAGAATTCCAGTTTTATATGTAGCTCTAGTTCACTGTAAAGTAGAACAAGTCACAAGCTATTGTGGTGGGCTGACCCTGGCCAGAAGCCAAATACCCACTCTGCCTTTTGCTCACGCCCCTTTCCTGTGGGATAGGAAGGACCAAAAAAAAAAAAAAAAAAAAAAAAAAAATTCAAAGAAAGGCAAAAAGACATGTGGATCAACATAATGACAGTTCAGTAAGAAAAGCAAAGCTGCGTGCACAAGCAGAGCAAAAATGGGAATTCATTCACCACTTCCCATCAGCAGGCAGATGTCCAGCTGCTTCCCGAGAAGCAGGGCCGCAGCACACTTAAAGGTTGCTTGGGAAGATAAACACCATAACCACAAACAACCCCTCCCAACCTCTTGCCCACACCCCTGGCGGCCTACTTGCTTTTGGAGGAGGGTGGAAGGAAGAGAGAAAGCCTTGACACTGTGCAAGCGCTGTTCAGCAGTAGCCAAAACACTTGTATGGTATCAACACTGGTTTAGCCACAAATGCAAAGCACAGCAATATATGGGCTGCTACAAAGAAGTTAACTTCATCCCAACCAGACCAATACAGCTGTAATCAATTCATTGTCAATACACTATCTTCAATAGAGCTCAACAGCTATTAGACTGCAAACAGCTCAAGAAGATATTAAAATTAAGCTACATTTTTTACATACGTTGTTGTAAGATACAACAAGTTGAATCCTGATTGTTATTTCTATTAAATCAGACTGTATTTTTATGCTAACATTGAGACTGGGGAAGAAACAGTCTTCACTTTATATAAACAAAAATAAGAAGAAATATTATACAACTACAATATTATACAAATACAGTATTATATAATGTGAGTTACACATTTTAAACTGACTCACAATTGGTTTGGGGGGATCTGACTACAGCATCTATTTTAGTTCCACCTAAAGAATTTTTTTGAAACAGATATTTCTTCTTCAGGTCTAAGGAAGTAATTTCTGCCTTGCATTATCTGTCTTTATTCAACCAGAAGTGAAATTCAATAAAAACATTCACTGTTACTTTAGTTCAGCTCTGAATGCCACTAGTCAGAGTAATACACCTATAAAAACCGCTTCAGAAAAACTTATTGTAGTAGTAAATTGTCCCTAACTTGCCTTTTGGAAAAAGAGATGTCACGTTAGTTGAGGTCTTTGTTAGATACCCCTTTCCCTCTTAAGAGGCATTCTCCATGCAAGTATTATTTGCTCCACCTAAACTGACTTTATCTTGAAACATGTAAGCACAAATCACAAGAGTGTGATTAAGAACTCCCACAATTCAAGTCTTATGACTTCTTCAAACTTGCATCAGACTCAGTAAGCAAAAATATCAAGTCCCATAAACAATGATGAGAGTGCCCGAATGTACCAGACATGACCTTCCAGTCAACTTGTTACTACAGTAGTCGTTTGCAGCGTTTCTATCAAGAAAAGTCAGATGACATCAACTGTACAGGACATTTTAACTCAGACAACTAAGGGCAAGCAAGTTTCGTAACACAGCACTACTGCGAGGACAGACTGTGAATCCAAGTAGTGTGAAAACTTGCTCAAGATTTTCTGCAAGACTTTTTGCAATGACTACTGTTAAATAGCACTAAACAATCAACTGATGTTTCCTATTACTAAACCATGCTTCTCTGACAGAGCAGATTCGTATAAGGAGGAATTCACTGCTCCAGAATATTGGTTCAGTATTCTACAATTACTCATTCTTTAAAATTTTTTAGTGTCTTGCTACTCTTCTTGCTCTATTGCAAAGCCTAAGTCATCTGGTAGAATCCAGAGGATCAGTTTCAGACAACAGCCACAGCCAAACAAAAGGGAAATACTACCAAACCCTATCATACAATTTTGCATAGCTGATTGAAGTCATAGATTCTCCCCTTCCCTCTGTCAGGTAAACTAATGAAACAGAACTTATTTACCTGTTCCTTTGCTTGTTTCTGCTGTTCTCTTCTTTTTCGTTCTTCTTCATTTACCTTACTAATAACAATATATCTCTCCTTCTAAAATAAAAAATGTATAGTTTGAGGAATGACTCTCAGAAGTTCATATTTAAGACCACTGGAAGTTTCTGTAAATTCACATTGTAAAGAAAACGAAGTCATACCTCAGCAGCAGTTACTTGGCAACACAACTGTTTCTATTGTAAGCACCACTTTATCACCTACTCCCAAAAGCCTACTTTAGAAAGCTGTATTAGATTCAGCCACCAAACCTAACTTTTATTAAATCCAGTTTTTACTTCTAAGGAAAGGTTATCAGCATCTCCTTGCAAATAGTGAATTTCAAGTATCTTTTGAAGCAGAGATTTGTGCTGGGAAGTGAGAATACAGCATGTGATGCCACTATTTCTCCTCTAAGACCAAGATCTACTTTTCACCAATATTGAACATCAGGTGTACTACATCTTAAAATACCTTTCAGTGTCCTTTTAAAAGATAATATTAAGCCACATATATACATGCTTACACTTCATATGTTGGTCAGATTTAATGTTTAGAAACTAGTTCATTGTATTGCATTTAAAATGTTTTGCATTTTGCATAACAAAGCTCAAGTTTTAGATCTAAAAATTTAGAAGAGCTGGTAAAATTGAGAAATACAAATTCCTTTAAACAAAACAAGTATTAGAGACAGTAACATGCCTAGTTACCTTATCTGACTCCAGAGTTTCAACATGGATACCTTTTGGATATCTACATCAAAACAAATGAAAAGTAAATAAAAGTAGTTACTAATTTGGCATTTAGCATATTGAAACACAAAAGTGATTTGGTAATTTCATATTTCATTATTGCTATAAGTCTTAAGTGCAAAAGAACTATTAAAAGTTCCTTTTAAATTTAAAATAATGGAAAATTTGAAGCAACAGGCTAGTTAAACTGGCTTCTTTACATTACCTAACAGTAACTAGCACTAAAATGTATTTCCCTGTGCAATTTCCCATCCTATTGCTGTGGAACCTATAACTTCTTATTTCAGTACTATTACAAGTAAACATCATCTAGATAGTTCATCACAATTTAGACTGTCTCCTTTCAAGAAATCCAAAACAAAAACACTGGTGAGAACGCTCTCATTTACTTGCAGCCGCAAGACAGCTTCTTTCGTGACTGCATGCCTTTAATATGTCACTTATTCTAGGATTTATAACCACCCTGAACTTCCTGCTAACAGTAAGCTTTAATAGGAAATATTAATACAAATGTCATTACCTCTGCTACAGGGTTGCATCACTCTACCACAGTCACATTTAATTACCAAAGTACTACCACACACAGAGCCATAGAGCATCCAACCAACAGCAGGGTCAGAGAATATTGTCTTTCCCTGCTTAACAAGTAGATATTACTCTGGTCTTCCCATTATAATAAACTAACCACAATTATAATAAACTAACCACTGCAGAACCAGCCTGTTTCCTTCGTCCTCTGGCTACTACTAAAACTAGTACTAGAGAACACATACTAGAATACTATTGTGTCCTCTCCACCCTGACTTCTCACACAATTTTGAATCTAGACCTCACTTTCAAGCTGTTTCATGTCACAGACCTTGGATGCATCAAAACACTGTTGCACAACAGAACACTTCAATCGAAAAAATTACCTGTGAAGAGTTCAGGACAAGGGCAATCAATAACCTCACTGTTTTCTGCTTTAATTATCTTTAAGCTAACTTCACAACTTCCTTTCTCTGGCCAATACACACACACAGTGTACACAGCTGTATACACATAAAGCAACACAGCTGAATGTTAAAAAAAATACAATTCATGAATACACTGTTCCATCCACCAAAAGAAGATGCAAGAATAAGTGTCAGACAAACATACTACTGTGCGCTACTGCAAGCTATAGATATTCTATCAATATATTAAAAAATCCACAGAAAAATCCTTGAAAATACCTCGCTTTTTTTCAGATTAGTTCTCAAGCTCACTTCTTGAGATGCCAATTCATAGACAGAAGCTTTATTCTATCCACTTCAGTGTAACAGTGCCAGATACTGTTGCAACACCAACTTAACTAAACGTACAAAAAACCATTTCCACTGTATTGACCACATTTTACTACTGCAATCAGAACAATGAAAATATCATCTCTATGGCCTTACGGTTTCTCCTAAGGCATTAAGAGATACATTTAGGCAAAGATGAGGGATAAAGTAAGGCAAGAAAGGAGAAGAGAATTACTACCAGAATTAGGACTTTTAAGTCATCAAAATACTTATACTTGGCATCTAACAGAAAACTATAAACAATCAGTACCTACTAGAGAACTAATAGTTTTTCAAGTAAAGCCCACAATCTGTATAAGCACACACACTTTCTCTTCACTAAAAACCTGTCAAGTTGCATTTGTTACACAATTCTAGGCTGTGCTGTTCTATCCACAGATTTTAGATAGGAATGATAAAGTAAACACTAAGCTTTAAAATATTCAAATGAATCATCACAAACCAGTTTAATGCAATTTATCTTCAGAACATTATAAAAGTCTCCTCTTAAAGGAAACAAAGAGTCTAAATTAATCACCTCTGTGGATCAGATCTTACCCAGATTTCTTATCAGAAATACTAAAAATATAAGTAAGGCAGTATTACCGGTAACTTACTTCCAGCTCAAGGTCTGATAAATTAATTTCCTTTGAAATCTAAAATCAAAAGACAATTGTGTCACTAACACTCCTCTTACAAAAGTGTTTCAAAGTAGTAATGTTCAGTTAAAGCTGGCTCCATGTTCATTTGTAGAAAGATTTTTAAAGCATAAGTCACTGCTACCAGAACCTATAGGCTTGGAAGAGTTTTACTGAATTCTGATGTTCAGTTGCCAAGCTGTAAAGGCATTTACACCATTTTGCAGTTATCCACATACCTCCTCATAAGCAAATATTCCATAGTCATAATTACTGAACACAGATACAGTGATGTTACCTTATACCCAGCTTCACAGTGTTCTAGTATTTCTAAATTCTGTTTTTATTTTTTTAAATAACTGAGCTCTCCAAACATCTGGACTCCAAAGCTAAATAGACTTTGGGAAGGAGACTTACTAAATACAGTTTCAATACACAGTGTCAACTATGAATAACCAATAGCTCAATAGGTTCGAGAAATATGTTTATAAAATGCATATCCAAGGCTTATGGGGCCTTCAGCAACAGCAAAAGGAGGCTCACATAGGCAAGATGCTTCTTGGCTATACTTGAATATGTTGTCACTACATGCCTAAGTCGTGGCTCATAAAGCAGAGTATAACATCCATATAAATTACCACATTTTCTCAACCTTCAGAGATTACTCAACTGTAGATTTTGCTACAGTTAACCCAAGTAAAGATATTCTTCTTCTTTGTCGCTCCCCTAATTTTATACAGTCAAAATAAATAATTTTTTTAGAAGATAGTAATTTCAGAAACTGACCCTGTACATGGCTCCAGTTCCAAACTTTCATTTTCTTCATCCTTTAATAAATCTTCTATCTGTTCCCTGGAAGAAAGAGATGATTTGCTTCTATATCTACTAGTTTCCTTTTATGATGTTTACAGCTCTCCCCAAAAGACAAGAAAACACTTCATAACAAAAAGAGAACTACTGCACAACTAGCGAACTAATGAAAATAGCTTCAACATATGAACATGTCACTATTGTTTATGTTTTAGTTTCAACAACATCAGAGGATATTAAGCAATTTTACTTACACTACTTTCTCAATGAATTTTTTCTGATCTTCAGGAACTGTTACAGGACACTTCGTGGCATTAGGAGAAATGTATGACAGAGATCCTGCACCATTGGCCTGAGAACGTTTTTCATCATACTGTTCCCTTAGCTGTCTTTCTTCTTCCTGATTCAAATATGGAATTCCTAAAAAAAAAAAAAAAAAAGAAAAAAAAAAGACATTTAAAAGCTCATCATAATTACAGACAAATTAAGGATGTATGATTTAGCAAAGACATTACTAACAAGCATTTGCCCGTGTTACACCTCTGAAGGCTCAAAACATATCCTTCCCTTTCAGTCATCTGTTCTAGATCCCATTCTTTACCTGTGTCTGTTACAGGCTTCCTTCTAGCACATGCCAGATTAGCTGGTACCATTGGACATAAAAGCTATATGCCTCACCTGCACAAGGCAGGAGGCTGAGGACTGCAGAGCTGGAGATCACAATCACAAAAATATTTCACATTCCTCTTCCTTGCTATCTGCATCACTTTAATAATAGACTGCAGCAGCACCTATTACAATGCACTGATACCTTTTCTAAAACGTTGCTACTGATCCATTAAACAGCTATATAACTTCTTTATCTATTCATGTATAGCCACCAAACAAAAATAAAGAACGAAGCACTCATCTAAATAGGAATTCTACTGTGTTGAATCTATACAATGAGTTTTTGGAAAGGGAGTAACTATCAGCACAACTGTAGATCAGATAAGAATAATTCTAAGAACTTCATTATATGTTAAAAGAGTATCATGAACAGCTGCCTTTTTCTTTTTGCAGAAAATGAAGAGGTCATCATAAATTTTGCAGACACTGAAAGAAAAAAAAAAACCAACAAAACTCACCGTTGCGAAAAACTTTATTAAAATCAAATCCTTGGTTTGCTAAAAAATCTATACTTGAACTCTGCAACAAAAGAAAATAGCTTTACAATTGACAAGAGTATCTGTGGCATAAAAAGATCAATTCAGTTATTTTTACACTTTTTAAGAAATTATAAGAAGTCCAAAGTCAAGAGCAACCAAGTTTGTGACCCTAAAGAAGCCACAGAGAGTTTAGGCTATGCTACTTCTGTTATTTATTTTCAACTTCCATAAAGTACAAGAACAATAAATACACTAAAGGGATAAAGCTGAAAGAATGAGCTATGTGGAGAGAGGAAACAAAAGAAAGCAAAATGTAGCTCAGGAGAACAAATCTGACATCAGAAAAATGCTGGCAATAGCCAGTGAAGCAGTGAAAGTAAGATAAGCAAATGGAAATAAAGGATCAAACAGAAAAAACAAGGGAGCGGAGTGTCAGACAAGAAAGGAAAAAAAAAAAGAAAAGAAAACAAACAAACAAAAAAAGAATCATCTTGCCAGATTTGGAACATTACCTCCAATTCCAGAAACAACACAATGTAATATGTGATGAGATTTAAAAACTGAAGTCAAAGATATTCCCTTAAAGTTCCTATTTAGGGATTGCTCTTAACTGATGCTTATTTCTTTTATAAGAAAAAAATCAAACCCCAGAAACTTATGTTTTTCTGCCTTTTAAGCTGTTAGAAGAACTAACCACTTCTCCCTCTACAATGACGTAGAGTTTTCCTGGAAATATTTTTTAGAAGTTTGCTGCAGGTATACCTTAACCAAACAAAATAAAACTTGTTTTTCTACCAACCTGACAGACAAACTTGACATCTGGTGAACTTCTGTTAAAGGGTTTTGGAAAAATATAGAAATTAAATGACTTCATTATGTACCTGTGAATAAGATGAGTTGCACGTCAATACAGCTTATCAATATTACTTCACAAATTCCTCAAATAAGAAAACAAAGAATAAGAGAATAACATACTTTTCTTCTGTGTGATCATATTTAAAAGTGCAAAGGCCAAACTGAAAGAGCAAGAAATCCATGGAATGCTGGAAAGGAAAGGAAAACTTTGCATGAGAATAAAAATCGTACACATTTAAAGAAAACCAGGGTGGATCCACACTAAATATGATTTCTCTCTGTTTCAAAATTAAGCAAATCTGAATCTTCTTAACCAACATTTGTTCTGTTGGTAATTTTGAAGTAAATACACCAGTTTTTCAGCTAGTTTTCATCCCCATTTAATCATCTTACTATTGCCGAAAGATGATTTGTAGCATGCACTTCTATTCCGTAAACAGACAAGAACTGAAGGAAGTCCCATCTCTCTCCACCTGTTGCTCACACACGAGATGCTGCACCTAAAGCAGCTGTCAGTCTCCTTCTCAACATTCATTTACATTCCCCATAGTGTGGGAGCAGGCTGTGAGGGATACTGGCTGTCTACAGCTTTCAAATACATGTAATAATACATTTAATATTCTTCTAGTTCATGTGGCTAACAGTGGATAATGTGATAGATGTACTACCATAGTCACTAGGCACTTTATCATCATGTCCTCCAGTATTTCACAATTGTTGGATCAATATTGGAAATGTTTTTAACACCACTGCAAGTGTACGAGAAAATAAACAAGCACTGTGGTCTCACTGAAAGACTCCTTCCTCCTGAGGGTCAAACACCCATTTTAAACACAAAGAACACATAGAATTATTCAATTCTATCGTAAGGAAAAAATAACGGGTGGCAGCAGGACGTACAAAATTAGTCCTCTTCTTTTATCCTTCAGTATAAAGATAAAAATATCAATAATCAAGTTAATTTATTATCTGGTAAAAGTTAAGTTTTAAGAGGGTGACAACAAAGAATTTGGGGCTGGCTTCCGATACACCAGACCTCTTACAATGAGCAACAGAGACTGACTGTACCTGAAGAGCCTGAACTGTCAGCTACTCTGAGGCACTCAAAGGCTCGTATTCAGCCAGATGAACAAAATACAGCATCCTCTAGCTTCTTGAATGCTCTCCAGAGACTGGTCTCTACTTTTATTGTCTCCTTTAGTGTTTGAGGTTTTTCTTTCCCCACCCCCACCCCCTTTTTTTTTTAAGCTACAGCCTCCTCCCTGTTGTTTGCCATTTGTTGTCCTAGTTTCTCAGCAGGAGCACTAACCAGTAATTCCCTCATCCTGCAGTATCTCTTAACAGAATATTAGTAAACACTGTTTATTGACTCCTTGGACACTTCAGGAAACAGCATGTGCTGAGATGCTTAGGATTTCTCTTTTCTGATTCCTTTCTCTTACGGAAAAAAAAAACAGGGCCCCAAAATCAAACACCAAACCCATAACCCAAAACATCACAGTTTTGACCATTTTTATCTCACACACTATATGTTGTCTCCTGTGGTCATCTGGCTATTTTTCAAAACTCTTTCCACACCTTCTGGCACCTTTTCTGTGTGTGTGTTCTGCTGCAAAGGGGTGGTGGTGGCAGCTGGCATTTCAGTTTTTTTAGGGTCAGTATATGCTGGCAGGGAGAAGCAGTTTGGGAAGAACCCTACTCCTGATGAAGAGTCTCTTGTCACTGAATTTCTCTTACCCAGTCCCCCTTTGAACTGATAAATTTTAACACTCTCAAGATCCTTTAACAAGTTCTACACATCTACTAATTCTTGCGTGAGGAACTATATGTGTCTGTTCTGATCATGACTTCTGCAAGTTTAATGCAACACTCCCCACTTCTTGTGTTAGTGGAGGTAATGAAACATGGAATCCCCATCTGCTCTATGTAACTCAGTTTTACAGACCTCTATCGTACTTCCCTACATCGCAACCATTCTGAACGAAGGAGTTCTAATCTTTTACTAGCATTTTCATTTTAGTCAAGGTAAACACTTTACCTTTTTAAGTTTCTGATACCTTTCTTCTGGAGTGTCAAAGCCATTGGTTAATGCACTAACAGAAGGCCCATCACTGATCCCTGAAAAAGTAGAACATACTTTGCTTTGGGTAAGCTTTTCAAAATTATCCACAGCAAAGAAATGCAACAACTGGTAATTTAAGAAAAATGTTTTCATTTAAAGTACACGTTAAGATTATTTCAGTTGAGAAAGATCATCTTCTGCATAAAAGTATGCATGTTAGCGTAAAAGCCACCCAGATGGTACTGTTCCAGCAGTAAAGCTCTACTGCAAAAACTCTGTTGCTTTGGTTCCTATTCAACATGATAGTAACATAAAAAGACCTACCAGTAACATAATGATGGGTCTTTACAACACAATGCAGGAGCAAAGTCAAACTAAAAATGGGAAGAGTACTGTCCATAGATTTACTGAATGACTTAGTCACCTTAAGCAATACATAACAACTGTACTTCCACAAGCACATCTAACAAAACCTAATCTTGATCACATTTATGTTTCATGGTTGACTGAACTCTGTATCCCAAAGCTAAAGCACTTATTAAGGCATCTCTCCAATACATAGACCCTCTGCGTTTTACAAACGTAAAAGTTCTTACTGCTGTCTTTCCCTGTCCAAACACTTGTAGGGCATCCCTTATTTATACCCATCTCTTGGTTTCATGACATATATAAAATCTTTTTTTTTTTTCCCTGAGCTGCAGCTCAAAATTAATTAACAAAAGATTACTGCAGGGAAGGAGCAGAAGCAGCATGAGGATGACATATATCTTTATTTGACCAAAACCTTGCCATCACACATGTAATAGAGTGGTTTAATCATTTTTTGGTAGCCTTAGGTTTAGGTTTTTCAAGCCGACACTGAGATGCGTTACGTGAGCAAACTCGGGCACCTGGGTCCCCACACAGATATTACCAACAGTTGACAATCACAAACCAGGTGCGACTGTACCTGAAAACTCCCCATCAATGGCCAGGAAGTCCGACTCTTCAATGGCTTCATATACTTTATTTAGGTTATCCTTAAAATCTGCGGGCAAAGGGGTAAAACACACCTGAGACTACTAACCATCTCCTACCGCAGCCCACCGCCCCTCAGGCGGGCAGAGGCGGTCCGCGCCTGCCAGCGAGCGCGGGGCCGGTGGCGGGGCCGGGGTCTGCCGCCCCGGGGCCCGCCCACCGCACCCTCAGCCTCGGGGCGCGGACGCGTGCGCGGGCGCAGGCGCAGGCCACCTCCCCCCCACACCCCCCGCCGCCGCCCCCGCACCTCCCCCCTCAGGGCTGTCCCTCATGGGCGAGGGGAGGAGCGGGGACCCCCTTCGCCCCCGAAGGAGAGGCTGAGGCCGGACCCCGCCGCCAGCCTGAGGAAGGGAAGCCGGAACACGGGGACGTCCTCTGCGCCGCCGGCTCGGAGCCTGCCGCCGCGGCCGCGAGGTGCGACCCGAGCACAGCGCGCACGGGCGAGTGGTCACTCACTGCTTCTGATCACCTCCATCCCGCGCCCGCACCAGCCCGCCCGGAGCTCGGCCCGGCTCGGCACCACCCGCAACCTCTGCTGAGCGCTTCCGGAAACCGCCCCTCCCGCCCCGCCGCACGTGAGCGCCCACGTGAGCGCCCGGCGGCGGGCGGGGCGGCCGCCATTTTCTCCTGGGGCGGTGCCTGGGCAGCGGGTGGGAGTGCATCTGTCAGCATACTGCTCGTTTGTTCCTACGCGCGGCTTCAGGGCTGCTGTGCCCGGGCGCGGCGGTTGAGGAACCGCTCCCGGAGGGGGGGCCTGTCCGCCTATGTGTGAACCGCAGCAGAGCCGCTGCAGCTGCAAGGGAGCGTTAGGCCTGAAAAGTGCCGCTCAGGTGCCTGCTGCGTCATGTAACGGCGGGGAGGGCGGCCCTGCCAGCCGCTGCGGAGCGGAAAAGCTGTAAATAAAGCCGCCAGCGGAAAATGAGTCGTGAAACAGCTGCTTTTCTGTGGGGTGTTAAGAAATGTCACAGATGTTGGAAAACACGGTCTTTGCCTTTCAGACCGGAAAGGTAGAACTAGCACCAGCAAGAAAGAAGGGATGGGAGTTTGCTGAGGAGATACCAGGAGGATAGTGGAGAACCACTGGTGATTATGCCTTAACGATGAAAAGTCCGGAGGAACTGGTAGGCTTGACGTATTATGGAAAAAGTGTTGGTCTTCCTCTTAAAATGATAAAAACAGCACTTTCACACATCATTGTAGAATAAACAAATAAAGCTCAACGCCGAGCAAGGTGTCCTAGCACCTGTGCTGCGGAAGGAAACAACTCCACAAGAGATAAAGGCACAAGAGCAGAAAAAGGAAGTTGTGGGCAAGGACAGTATGCAGAGTTTAGCACGTGTGCTGCAGGTTTAGAATTCACACAGCAGATGAACAATCCCTTCCAGAATTCCAGCAGAATGAACGCAAATGGAAAATTCTCCATAAACTGGGAGGTAATTTCTGCATAGAGTAGAAGATACAGAATTATGCAGGACTGAGCAGAGTGCGCTTTGAAAGATTCTTCAGGATGAAGTTTTGCCTTTTTCAGTATAAGCAGTTTACATGCACTCCTGGCAAATCATCTATATGATTAAAGGGTGCTCAGTAAGAGGTTAGTTATAATAGTAGTAGAGATTTTTCTATTTTGTAGTAAATAGGCTGAAGCCTAAAATTTTCATCTTTCTTCTCTATTTTATAAGAAATACTCCTGCAGTTTCTAGTTAAAGAGCTCATGGCACTTTAAAGTGCTTCATGGCTGTTTCAGAAACCTGACGTTTTTTCCCAAGTAGCTGACAAATCCAGAAACTTTGCTTCATTCACCTACAAAATAAAGCTAAACTACAAGTAGAAATGTAAGATGCAGTAATAAATTGCACTTAATAGGAATTGAAGTAGTATATGTTACAGATTAGACATTTTCTACTTCAACATGTATGTATTATTACATATTTAGAAGGAAAATTTGAAACAAGTGAATATTTTGGGGTTTTTGTTATTAAAAAAATTGTTTTTAACTTCGAAGGAGAAAAAGTATAACAAACTTCAATAGCAGGACTAAAACAGCGCAGTTTTAGTTAGCATTGACTCTGGTGACAGCTCCAAAAATATTTATGTGGTGCAGTAATCTACACTAAGAGTTAATACAGTTTCACCTTGGATATAGTATTGCATGCTCTTTTTTTCTGGTGCCATCATCTTGGAAATGTGCCCTGCATATAGGATACAAAGTAATTTTTTACAATAACAGCAAAGTACTCTGCTGAATTAGAACAATTATCCATTTCAACCAATTGCTGCCTAGTTGATAGTCAGAACTGCCATTTGATACTAGACATCTTTTCTCTTTGAAGATCTAATGCCCAGTGAATCCCTTAAGATTTACTTTTGTGTTGTTCTGGGGGGTTTGTTGTTGTTGGTTTTTTTTAACTATTAGTTGACTTCTGTTTGCATTTACCACTAGTGTCCCAAACTGCACAACTAGAGCTTGAACAGGTGGGATTACTTTGCCTTCGTTTTGCTTTCTGAGAAGATCTGGTTTGGAGAAAAAACTAATTTTTGGTGGTGCAGTTGACAGCCCAGGTGCTTCATTCTCTGGCTTCGTTCCTGTTTAGGAATAGTCTCCTCTTTACTGTCTTCCTGTATATAATATATTGCAATAAAAAGGAAATGCTATTATGTGTTAAGAAGAATTTAGAACTCTCATGATGCTTACTCAAGTTTTAATCCCCATTATTGTGTAGCTTTCCTTAATTAGTTTTCTGCTTGCAATTGTATATGTCAAGAAATGTTTCAGAAGGCATACATCTTTGCTTTTGTTTAGTTTCAGAAGATTTGCCGAATTAATTAAGTACTTCCTTGGTTGTCTTCCATGTATATATTAAAGCAACTGCACTTATGAATATGTAGTTTGTAATGAGAATTCTTCAAATCTCTAATTTTTTAAATGACACCAGAAAAGGTTGGCTGCTTTCCAAATTACTGGGTACTCTTGGGAGAAAGCAATACAAACACCTAGTTACAAGACTACATTGCTTTTTTGTACACAAAAGTTTTAAAAACTAGAACAAAAAGGCTACATTTCCACAACATCAGGTAAGTCGGCAGCACAGACTTTATCAAACACTTCTGTATGTTCTGTTACTTTAATGAACACTGAATGTGAAGCTAAGTGAAAACACACACACAAAAAAAAAAAGCACTAAAAAAATACGTTCTAGAACAAGGCCTAAATATTCTAGGCCATGTTTTCATCTCACATGTACTAAGGTAGACCTAGATGAACTTCCTCTGATCTAGAAGAGCTTTAATAGTTTAATGCTAGAGCAGTTTAAGGATTTGCTGATTGGGGCTTAACTTCAAATATTTAATTAAAACTACAGATAAACTTAAGTATGAGCTGGTTGGTAGATCTTTTCTTAAAATAAGCCTTGGAAGCTAGCTTGTACGGACTTAGGTGCTTGTCTTCACTTCTGTGCTGCTAGTGGAGTTTTAATTTGTGTTTGACTAAAGCGGAAAACAGCTGTGGAATCCATAATCAATTCCTATGATCCCTGAACCATTATAGCTAAAATTTTGTATTAAAAAAATATCTTGAAATGGCATGTACACTTGAGCATAAATGCCTGTTTATTCCATGTTGACAGGAAATTTGTCTAGTACCCTTAATGTATTACTTTAAAGAAGGCCAGGATTGGATCTTGGTTGGTTTGTCACAAACAGATCTAAGCAATAGCACTGCAGTCTTGCTAGCGGAACTCCACATGTCAGTAAAGAAGCAATAACTGTTAAGTAAACTAAATATGGAAGTGTGATATACAAATATTGGATCATTGCTCAAACAGTTGACAAACTTTTCAGCTACATGTTTTTCTGTCCCATAAGAAACCTGATTAGGATAGTTCTAAAGCAAACAAAACCAGAGCTATGTATGTGTCAGCACAGTGATAATTGTCCTCTGGAAACATCTGGATAGTATGGGAGAGGAAACAATGAAATACTATTATTTTCTTTATTGAAATAGGCTAGAATAATTAAAAAGTTAATTATTTGGGTTTGGTAACTCCAGTGTCATTTGAACTGGACATGTAGCTTGTATCAAACTGGAAGAAAGACAAAATCTTTAAGAAAATGCCACTGCATTGCACGGTGGAAAAAATACATCTCAACAGTACTTTAAAAAAATCACTCAGTTTTCTTTGGACTCTAGTCAAAAAGAAATGCAGTAAGGGAACAGAGACTGATATAAATAATTGTGAATGTGTATATATATAGGTATACTCTCATGTGGTAAAAATAGTCCCTGTGTGAAGAAACCTGGTGTAGTATGTGTTAGCATTGCAGTCAAACTAGCATCTGAAAGTCTAATTTACTTCTGAGTTAGACCTCTAGATCTTAACTTGTAAAATAAACCTCGAACAAAGTTTCTGTGAAGGAAGATCACTGGGGTGTGTAGATGTACATTCAGCAAATGTAGCTCAACTCTCACGAATGTGGAGGTGAGTGTATTAAAAAAACCGTGAGTGTAGTAGTGTTCCTGTCTGGTGATTTTAAAAGCTTGGAAATACAACGCTTAAAGATAAAAAAGAAATGGGCTCTGCTTATATAGACTGTGTCGATAAGCTTGCTGCTGCTGCTGCTCCGCAGAAGAGGAGACTGTGGCGGTGAGCCCGGCCCAGAGTGCCCTTCTCCTGCGGGAGCCTGTCGCAGGACCAGGGAGCGCGGTTTTCCTCCCGCAGTCCCAGGGAGGGGGCGGCCGCTGGAGCCAAACCCTCCCCGGCCGAGACGGTGCTCGCCCGCCGTTGCGGTGAGGCGACGGGCGCGGGGCGGTGGGAAGGGCCGCGGGCTCAGCGGCGCTGGGGCCGGGCCCGCCCCCGCCCGGCGGCGGCTGTGCGGAAGCGGCGGGCCCGTGGCAGCCGGCGGGTGAGTCGAGCGGGGGCGGCGGGGCTAGGGCTGGGTAGGGCGGGCTGCCGGCCGCGGAGCCTTCGCCTGCGCTTGCCGCCTGGGGGTGCTTGAGTGGCGGCGTTTCGCTGGGCTCCCCTCTGCTGCTGGCAGCGTGGGAAGGGGCGGGCTGGAGATGCCTCCGGGATGGGCCCTGCCTTGCCTGGGGCGGGGGAGGAAACGGCCGTCACGTCGCTGCGGGCCCGAACCGTCGGTGCCTGGGTTTCCGTAGCAGCGCAGAGAGGAGGAAGCAGGCTGAAGCGGGAAGGAGGAGGCAGGAGAGGACCTAGTAAGCTTTCCACTTCTGATCCCTCTCTTATTTGGTGCAGAGACCGAGTGGTGAAATATTTTTGCACCCACAGAAATCCTGTTGCCTCTCTCTTCCAGGAAAACTAGGAGAATGTTCTTAGGTGCAAAACCTTGTTTTTATTTCTCCTCTTGTAAATGATATTTCAGGTTTGCCTTTTAGAAAATCAACAATCCTTGATTTGCTGGGAAAAGACATGTTTGTAAGCAGTCTAAGGATCCTGGTTGCACTGTTGGTTTGTATTTCTGTGCTGCTTATATTTTTTTTTTTTTTAATTTTTATTCTTTACCAACTTGCATGCTTACCTGTTTGTGCTTGACCTGGATGGAAGGATGCTAACTTAGTAGTAAGGAGGAGCCACATGGTGGGGAGTGTAAGCATATTTTGGTTTGGTAGTGCCTGAGGAGAAAATTGTAGTTTTGGATAGCTTCTAACATACCATGACTGGTAAGTAAGTGATCTGGATTAGGTTTTTTCTTAAGAAACTATATACAGCCATCTGAGAGAATATAGTAGGAACATCAAGCAAATAGGTTTATATTTTTGGTAAACTTGGAACAATCTTAAACTCTTCTTATTTGTGCATTTGCTGAAATACTAGCGAAGAGTAATTTCCGGTAAAGTGAAGTCGGAGTTCAGTCCTTCACTGAGATGGCAAGCAGATCAGTCCAGATCAATCCCTTATATGACTTCGTGGATTGAAATGTATTTTTTTAACATTGCCCAGCAATGTCTAGCATTGACCTTTGTTAGTAATGTTTTATTCCATATGCTTGGAAGGAACAGCAATGGAGTAAATTGTATCATTACATTGTACTGGTGTTTTATTTTTGTATTCTCTGATGGTATTTTCTAATGATACTTCTTTTGATTGGTATCTTTTACTAAAACCTTGATTAAAGATACTGTCAAAAGTCATCTGAATCATAGTTAGTGAGGTTTTTTGTTTCACTTTCATGTGTTATGTAATACAGGAAAAGAACACATAGGGAGATTGAGCCCAGCTGTTTACATCTAGAATCTGGTTTTGATTGTAGTTTGCAATAAATATGTTGCTAAAAAAGTAGAAGATCATGTTGCACTTCGGGGAGATCTAAGTTAGTTAAAAAGTCTAAAACCATCAGAGCGACAAAAGAATTACAATGATAATTATACTGCTTGCAATTCCAAACTTCTGTAGAAACTTGAGTAATGAGGTTTATCTTGTTGGTTTGCAGAAGTAATGCCTTACCTGGCTTGATGATCTAAGAGAGCTTTCTGTTTGCATAAGGCATAAAAGAAAATGGAAGAAGGTGAGACTTTACAAGGTGAAACGGAGAGGGCAAAAGTTGAAACACACGCTACTCCTGAGATCGGTCGGCGGATATCAGTTAGTGAGTTCCTTTGCCACTGCTGTTATGACATTCTGGTCAATCCCACCACCCTGAACTGTGGGCATAGTTTCTGTAGACATTGCCTAGCCTTGTGGTGGGTATCATCCAAGAAGAATGAATGCCCTGAATGCAGAGAAAAATGGGAAGGATTCCCGAAAGTCAACATCCTCCTGAGGTGAGCGTACTATGCCATTTTTGGATTTCTAAAACCAACAAAATTAGTTGTCTGGTTTTTTGAGTTTGCTGCAGATTTTCGTAGTTTGTTGGCAATCTGAACTGTCGCAAGGATATTTAAATCCTGAAGTCTTTGTGTTTTGTACTTGTACTGAACTGGTCAAGCACGCTTTTCTGCATGGAACTAAGGGGTGGGTTGGTTTGCTTTGGTTTGTGTTCTGGTTGGTTTTTTTTTTTCCCTTCTGAATTTTTTTGGGGGTGGAAAGGAGGGATTCTTTTTATTATTGGGACACTTGCATCTTTTAGTACAGCTGGTTGTTTCCTAATAATTCTAGGTTAGAATGACCTTTGATAATTGTGTAATTATTTCTGTAATAGGAATTATTTATAGGAAAAAATGTGATTTTTCCCATTAGGGATGTTATTGAAAAGCTATTTTCTGATGCCATTGAACAAAGAAAAGAAGATATTCAACAAAACAGTGATGTAGCACGCAGCTTAGCAACCTTCCAAAAATATGGGAATGACCAGATCCCTACAGTTCTGAACACGGGAAGAATTAATCCTCGAGGAGGAGGGTTTTTCTCAGGCGTTTTGACAGCTTTAACTTGTGTAGCAGTAAGTTTCATCTGGTTGGTTTTCCATATTTACTTCATTAAGCATGCAATCAAATATACTTAAATTACATGCACATAAGACAGATCGTCAGCACAGAAGAGACTTCAGCTGAATGGAGTAAATAAGGTAGCATTCAGAGTTGTCTGTTGGGAACTACAATTGCAATATACAGCAAACGGAACTTAGACAAATTGGGTAAAACTTCAAGATACTTTCTTATAACCTGAATATTCTAGGGTCCATGAAATGGAAGACTCTACATGTCAAGCCCCTTAATGCATGTTGATTTGAATGATTAAAATATTTGCTTTGCAGGTAAAGGATCTCTTTCCCCCTGCCTTTTTTTTTTTTTTTTTTAAATCTACCTATAGGTAGTTCTACTTGGATATCACTGGAGTAGCAGAGAATTTGAAGAGGATCTTCTTGTCCACAAGCCTGTTGCTAAATGGACTGCTGAGGAAGTGATACTTTGGCTAGAGCAGCTGGGCCCATGGGCTTCACATTATAAAGAAAGATTTTCACTGGAGAAGGTGAATGGAAGGTGAGAGGCCTAATTGTCAAGAACAGCTGTCATTTGATTGGACTACTGGATAGCTTTCATTAGGGATGGTATATTGTGAAATGACCATACTTCGTTCCATAGACTGTGGGAATATTCTGTTGATGTATCAGAATAAGATTCAGGGGAAGTTTTAACACTTGTAGTTGAAAACTTTAGCAGTAGATACTAAGCAAGCTAACTGAAAATTTTTTAAGAACTTTTTTAAATGCTGACAATGCAGACTGAAGTGATAGTGAAAGCAAAATTCTACTAATGTATTATCCACCCCTCCCACCTTTTCTTTCTTGTGAAAATATTCATATGCTATATGCATTGTTGCATTCCACCCAAGAGCTCTATGTTTGATTTCAGGAGACCAGGCGAAATCTGTGAAGTACTGAAGAACTGTGTTCAGTAATAGCCAACAGGCTGATAAATTTGCATGCTGAAAGCAGGCCAGAAAAAATTTGAAAATAAGGATATTTAAAACCCAGGCCCTGAGACACAGTTAATTCAGAACACTTGATATGGAATGTAATGATGATCTTTAAGGTCCCTTCCAACCCAAACCATTCTATGATTCTGTAAGCCAGAAGGTGATACCTTCTATCAGTATCTTATTGTTTCATTATGTAATTGCGAATTTCCTAGTCATACCTTTTTGGTGAAGAGGCACTGTTTACCTTGTGAATTTTTCTGCTTTTGTAGACTCCTTTTAACACTGACAGAGGAGGATTTCACGAAAGAGCCTTACAGCATAGAGAACAGTAACCATAGAAAAGCTATTATGGCAGAACTGGAATGTGTGAAAACTTTAGGTGTTAAACCACCGCAGAACCTTTGGGAATATAAGGTAAATTTATATAAAAGTCTGTCATGCATATTAAGTATTTTTAAAGTAATATCCTTAACAGAAAATTCTCTTAAAGACAAGAGGAATGTTAAGGTAGTAAAAATTACCCTTGTAAAAAAAGCTGCTCAGTTTAATGAACTGTTGTGTCTGAAAAATGATCCTTTGAAAAATGTTAGAAAAATCTAAGAACTGGCATGTCCCTTTCATTTTATTTTTTCAGTGTTTGAAACTTCATATTTTGATACCTTTCAGGCAGTAAATCCAGGAAAATCACTCTTTCTTCTGTATGCACTGAAGAGTTCTCCAAGACTCAGCATGTTATACCTATATTTGTTTGATTATGCAGAAGCTTTCCTACCTTTTATCCACACAATTTGCCCTACACAAGAAGACAAGTATGAAGATATTGTCACAAAACTACTAGTAAGTGTTCAAAACATTAAGTATGCTACTTGCTGTAGTTATAAGCATTTTAAGACTAGCAGCATAAAAGCACATGATGTAATTATTCACCATTTCATTTCTTTAAAATACAGCTTAAAAGAAATCGTACAAAGTAAGTGGGTCCTTGATTTTATTGTATGTGATCACCAGTGTTGTGACCATTACCTTTAATAAGATTGATGTAAAGCTTTTAAGACTTTAAATCTGTGAAACTGATTTTTTTATGTTCACATGACTATAGAAAGGCTCTTCACTCAAAATACCTGTATTTTAACAAACGGCATTATAAGGTCTATGTGTGAAGTTTTATTCTAATCTAATGGAAATTATTGTTATAGTAGTATCTACCAGAAAGTATAGTAAAGATAAATTACTGCTTTCAATGTATGAAAAAATTTTTTTCAACAAAGGAATAGTGGAAATAAGCCAGTATTGTACCTGTTTAATAGGAAATTGATTAACAGTCATCTTATCCTAATTTATAGGACGTTAAAGATCCTTCTTGGAAACAGTGGAGAGAATTCATTGTGAAGTATTTATTTTTGCCATACCAGTTGATAGCTGAATTTGCTTGGGATTGGCTGGATGTGCACTACTGGACATCAAGATTTATAATTGTAAATGCCATGTTGCTCTCAGTTCTGGAATTATTCTCCTTTTGGAGGCTCTGGTCAAGAAGAGAATTGAGGTAAGTCTTACTGAACTTGTTGAAGAAGGTAGAAAGTACATGGCCTTATGAATAGAAAGTAACAGTCTTACAATTTCACAGATGCTCACTGAAATGACAGTGTCTAACCACAACTCTGAGGTTAATAAAAACATGTGAATCTGAATCTGCACATATACTAGTACTCACTCTTGAGTATCTTTATTTCTGTAAATACTAGAAAGGGTTTCTTTTAGCTTATTTTACTGATCAGATGTAGGAAATGCAGTAGTGTTAATAAGCATGTTCTTAACTATTGGGTGAATATTAACTCTTATCTTGAGAATTGCCTTATATGGTAACTGGTATTAGCTGTCAGCTAATTTTGTCATGTTACGCTTACAATACAGTTACTAAAGGATGAGTCCTCAGGATCAAAAATAAGTGTAGTTACACTGATATTTCTGATAGGTGATCAAAGTTGCTGTTTTCAGTTACTGCTTTAGCCTTAATTCAAGGATATTAATATTACTTGATAACTGCTGTGACCTTTTATTTATAATTTTTTTAGGACTTGCGTAGGAAAAATTCTTGTTTTGGTGTATACTGGGTGTGACTTCTCTGCCAGCAGCTAGGGGGCAGAACATGTTCAAAAGAGAACAGGGTACAGGAAAATCATCTATGACAAATCTGGAATTTGACCACTTTAACTTGCTGGGCTTTGTGGTCTGAATAAATTGACTTAATGCTTCCTCATATAAAATCTAGTATTACTGTATTTCAAGAAATTTTTTCTGGAGTGCAGAATGATATTTTACAGGTACCTGAGTAAGGGCTAAATAATTTGAGGCTGCAGCACATACTAGCTTTTCTTAGAATGGGTAAAAACAAAACAAAGTTCCTCTAAGCCTCTCCCTTTCCTTTTTCACAGGACTGTTCCTCACAGAATGTGGAGACATTTCTGGAAAGTCTCAACCCAGGGTCTTTTTGTTGCTGTTTTTTGGCCTTTTATTCCTCAGTTTGTCTGCAATTGTTTGTTTTACTGGGCCTTGTACTTTAATCCAATTATAAACATTGATCTTGTGGTTAAAGAAGTAAGGCGTCTAGAGACACAAGTGCAGTGACTGGCATTGGAACTTTTGAGCTGTTAAGCTTCTAAAAGTGGACATGTGAAGTAAGCTTTGCTTTTCTTTATATATGTGGCAGTGAAAGTGGTGGATTATGTTAACATAAACATACAAAAAAGCCTTAAGGTAAGTTACTCTTAAACCAGCTGATTCCAAATCCAAGGATGGGCTTTATTACCCAAAAGGAATTTTCTACTGAAAAAAAATAATTACATTCCTGATTTAGCCATGTAAAACTTATGCAGTCATGTCACCCTATTTTTGATCAAATCAAACTACTCTATTCTGTCTTCAGCATTCTGGTTATTTTCAAGCCTGCCTTAAAATCAGTGTCTTCTGAACAACTACAGTGTTTGGGTTTTTTTTAAATTTTTTTTAAACTTAGCATTTCATACCAGCAACATGTTCCCCAACTTAAGTTTGCCAAAGAAAAGCTCTTCCTGGATAGGCTTGGTAGTGAGAGTACTTCAGTGTTTTCAGTTTGCTTGACATGTAAAGTTGTGATGGTCAAATACAGTCTCACAGTAGAGTTTGTTCTAAAATTCCCGCTGTTGCAGGCAAAGACTGCTTGAGTTTTCTTGTATTTTGGAAAATGTGATGATTGCCATTCAAAATTTTTTATTCAGATCAGTTAAACTTCATCAATAGCTTCTTTAATGCTCTCTTCTTGAAGTCTGTTGCTAATTCTTAAATTCAGGGTTCTCTCTTAAAAAGGATTATTTTTGAAAAGTGACCTGACACTGTAATTACATCTTACTGCAATATATTGTGTGTATCTAGATGTGTGAGCGAATATTGACTGGAAACTTATTTTGTGTAAACAGGATTGCCATTTGTTAATGTCTGGTTTTTGACTGAAGCAAAAGTTAGATTTTTCAAGAGCTTTTTCCTTTTGCATTCTACATTGGTTTGGTTTTTTTTTATTTTTTCATTTGTATCATTAATATGAACTTTAAATTTGCCTATGAATATTTTTAAAGATTAAAGATCTTTTTTGCAATCTTCATTCTTCCTGAAGAAGTGTTTTTTGGTTGGGTTTTTTTTTTTATATATTGAAGTACTTGTCATTAGCTTTGACTTATGCAAACTTGTTCTGTAGCCCTGCATCTTAAGTTGAGGTGGATGAAAGTAGACATAAAATGCTCCTGTTTCTTAAACTGTTAAAATCAGCAGTTAAAAAAAGTGTATTATTCAGCAATTGATACTACTGATTTCTGTTCCTAAAAGGTTTCAAAATACTATGAAGTGACCCTAGCTAAAACCATCTTTACATCCTTATGAGGTATATACGCTGCTGAACTTTGCAAACTCATGCTGTCCAAGATCAAACACTTGTTGGAAAGGCAGTTGGTCCCAGTGACTGCTACTTTTTTCATGTATCTGTCTTGGTGATAGTTTGCATTTGCACTTTTAAATCTGGGTCTGATGTTTTAAGGGAAGAACTTTTCCCTGTGCCCAAAGGAAATTCAAGGTGTACATAGAGTAAGGAACTTGATCCATGTCAAATGAACAACTTCTTAGAAAAGTAAATACTAGAAAAAAAGGATTACATTAGGCATTGTTTAATACAGGTAGGACTGCTTAAGGTGAATGAGATGCAAAAGTTAAATTAGGCTTCATAATAAGTGCTTAATATAGATGAGGAGGCTCTTTGTGCTGATGCTGTCACTGCATGCATTTCTTCCAGGCAGTTCAAAGTTAACCAATGTTAAGGTACATGTTAGCGGAAAAGTTTCATTTGTATCTTGTAGCCAGTGGAGGGGGGATGAAAAGTTTACAGTGAATGATGTTATGAATCTGAAAAAATCTGTGAATCTGAATATAAACAAAACTAATTTTAAGTCAGTTACTCCTTAAGCTGATAAACTCGAATTCCTACTTAGTCAATAAAAACTTAGAACTAACGAACTTGCTTTTAGTCCATGCACTGTAGAAGGTAAATAAGAGGATAAATATTTACTTTGGCCATTCTGGGGTAGAGAGACTGAGGTGGCAGGAAGGAGATCAAGACAGGGGAAAATCATTTGTTGTCACTACTGTGACAAAGAAAAAAGTCATTTTAGATTTAAATACATACAGAGTTTTCATAAAGATTGATGATGTATATCTAATACCTACACAAAGGCTGAATCTCACCACACATAAAGTCTGGCCACAAAAGGTGTTTTGTATGATAGGGAGCTTTAGAAAAACATTTGGCAGCTTCACGGTCACATTCGCATGCCATTTTTTGGCATTTGTCTTCTAGTGATTCTGAAAGAAAACACAGTAAGTGTGATGTCAGTCTGAAGTAATTAAAAACACCAAATGGAATACCAAGCATTGTTACCTCATGTTCCATATTTGCCATATAAATGGCTCTTGTATTTCAAGTGCAATAGGAACTGTACTGAGCTTCAGTAAGACTTACAGTTCTTTCATGTTCTTTAGACAGAGCTCTATGATAGGACATCTCAGCAACAGACAATATATGAGCAAGGTTTGGTTTAGCGACAGTTGATAATCAGTGGAACTATCTTGGCAGGTGAAAATACGGTACTTGGATAAAAACTTAAATACTCTTTTTCACGTTGTTTAATAAAGGAACTCCAATAACTGATTCCTCTTTAGAAACTGGTATATGACCCTCCCTGCCCACCCTGTTGCTCTACTGAAACTTGAGTTTGGGAAGATACTTCCCATTTCACATACGCTTTAATCTACTAAAGGATATGTAGCATTAAAATCATACATATGAAATAAGGGATGCAAAGATGTTCTATGTTCAGCCTAAATCGCCCACCTTTTTTTATTAAGGTATTCAGTAGGAAGTTAGGTAAAGTATGTTTAAGTACAATAAAATCCATTTCTGGCCATATTTGTTTTATAATTGTAGTGTTGTAACTTAACAGATTTCTTGGCATGAATGTTTCTTCTTGGCATGAACATTTTCTTCTACAGCAATATATTTTGGTTTTATTGTGCCAACCCAGAAATGTCTGTTTTTTCTCCCTGCAACTGTCTGTAAACTGAAGAATCCTTGATTATATTTTGTCTTGAGTATATTTAACATTTTGAAAGCTTAGCCGAATCTCTGCTTGAGATTTGTCTAGGAGCAGAACAAGTGTTCAGTTTTGTGAATGAACTCAAATTCTGCTATAAAATGGCATATATGCATATATATTGACGCTGCAACTAGCTATGCTAAGAACTACTCAATAGCATAAGTAGCATAAACAACATGATAGGATTAAAAAAAAACAAAAAACATTACGTGAGAAGAACTATTCCTTCTCTTGTTATTGCTACGAACTTATTCTCCATGGTATGCTAGGGACTTTGTTTCTTGATGACATGCCTACTAGCTTGGCCAGTATTTTAAAATATTGTTAGCTTCTGGACTGGAACGGGAGCAGAACCTTTACAGCCAAATGTAGGTGGACTGTAACTTGACAGGTAATTAGTTTGAGAGAGAAGATGCTTAGTACTTCTGGAGCAGAGGAGGAAATTAGCAAGTAGAGATTCTGCATGATGTAGACACCTGGCCAAAGTAAAGGTCGAATGAAAAGGAGGAAAGGAAATGGTGTCAAAAACTTTGATTTCAGGTCAGGCAAATTCTAAATTGAGTTATGAAATGAGAGGTTTCTGTGTTTTCTCTGAATGGCCTACTGTGTTACCTTTAAAGTGTGGTAGTCAGAAACTCAGACTCGTAAAGAAGTTTATGTAAGGGTCTGCATCTTTGTGGTAGAAATAATAACCAGTTCTCAAGCTGATATGCATTCTAGGTAGTAGCAAAAAATTACATGCAAAGTAACTGACTTAGCACCTGATTTAAAAAAAACAAAAACAAAACCAAAAAAACTCCAAACAACACACAAAATAAACCAAACACCAAAAACCAACCAAACAAAAAAACCCTTAAAACCTAGCAACAACAAGAAGAAACCCTGCAAATTTGGGGGGCTTGTGAGAAGTTAGTTTCAAAATGTCTTTGAAGTGTATTGGAAAATACTTGCTGAGACTTTGGGAGTTGTGAACAAATAATGTAAAAGAAATGCTGCTTTTTCCTGTTAAACGTTTTTTGTTTCTTTCTTTGAGATCTGTTTGTCCTTCTCTTTTATACTGCAGCATGGCAAGTATATTGCATTCATATTTCAGAGCAATCGAACAAAATTTATCAGGATGTGGCTAGCCATCTGTTGCAATTTGTACACTAATTATGTAAATATTTTCAAATTAATATTTTATGGCTTGTGGGCATGTTACCTCCATAAATAAACATACTCATCAAATATTTTATTACCTCAGTGTTTGAAATTTTAAGTTGTAATTGTGAATTCATTCATAAATTGCAGCTACTAGCAGTGGGCTGTGCAACTGATCAGTGGTAAATATGCCAAAAACTTGTCCATCATAAATTTATAAATAGTGTGAAATATTTTCTACTGAGTATAAAAAGGATCCTTTTAAAAGAGTTGTAATTTTCTTGCCTCCTATTTGTAGTTGCTCTCCAATTGGAGACCTGCATAGGGTTCCTCAACATATGTAAATGCTGAGTAAAAAGGGGGTTTTTTGGTAGCGTTTTCTGAAAGGGTAATAGAAAGTTGTAGATCAGAATTTTGTTTGCTTATGTATGTCAGTAGGTGGGGATCAAGAAGAAGAAACTGCATTCAGTTGGTTGGCATAGCTGTGCTTTCTGCAGGCACAGAATACCCTGGCAAAAAAGTCACAAAAGGAAATACGGTAAAATAAGAATTTTACAGTTAATTAAGAAAATGTCTTTCTATGGAGTCAATGAGACAATCAGTAGAAGTAAAATACAAAAAAAAAAACCCCAACAAACAAAAAAACCCCCACACAACCACCCAGCCCAACTAGAACTGTTCACTCACCACACACAGCAGCATTGTCTTCACACTCCCAGTGGTAACTTTCTATCTTTGGGTGACAACCTGCTTGTTCTGCCTTACCATAACAGCAGTCATGGTTAAAGCAGCACCTGAGAGTAATAGAAACGGGTTTGCCTTAATTCATGCTGTGGTGATTTATGGCCATATAATCTGGATGATTTTTATCAGCGTGTTTCTACAGGCTGTGAAATAATAAAACAATCAACATATGTGAATGTACAAACAGTTGCCAGCTCAGGAATCAAAACAGGGTAATTTTGTAATAGATCGCTGGGAAAGAATTATACTCTTTCATGTAATCAATGATTAGGAAAATGCCTGATACACATTGATCTAGTTGAACTTCCTCATAGATGAAAATACAAGGAATCTTTGAAGCATTCTGTTTTAAACACAATAAACTTTTATGTGCATATACCTCTCTCCTAGCCCCTTCCAAGAAGAAGATCAAATGCCAGAATAGTCTGTCAGATAATGAATTATGTGTTTTTCTGCCAGTTATTGATGCTATTGTAACAGTTACTAACAGGGAAGGGACAAGAAGATTTGTTACGCTGTAGCCTACTATCATAAATGTTATCTTGTAGCAAAGCCCTTAGGTGGTGGCAGAAAAGCTGAAAGCAGGTGAAATGCTCAGTAATGAAGAGGCACGGGAGCTGTTTAATGTCATAATATAACTAAAACTGTTTGCTCAGTATCATAAGAAGATTTGGAAAATTGCCCAAAATGATGATGTCAAAATTGTTCTTGTCATAGTTGGGACAATGAATTAATATACTTTCTATCACATTGTGGAACTGAACAGTACAGGTAAGCATTAGTGACATATTTTAATGCTTAAAAAAAAAGAGTAATTTCTCTGGTACAGAGTCATTGCAAGCCCAGAATACCAAGTAGGGAAGGTAACAAGGACCTGAAATTAGATAGCTTGCAAGTTTTTGCTGCGAACTAACTATACTCTTTCTTCTTTGTCTCGGTGGAAGAACAAGAGTGTATCCGCGAGCTCTTTGTATTCAGTCATACAGTTTCCTCCTGGTAGCCTAGAACTATCATATTACAGTAGGCACATGATGTTTAGATTGCCTGAGGAATTTGTGTCTGCAATAGAAAAAGTTAATGCTGTGAGCTCTTACTTGCAATTACTGTTTTTTCCTATGCTTATTAAATAATTACTTGGTAGTTCCACACAAATCACCATTTAAAGATCCTGTCGTACGTAACACTTGAAGAGCACATGCCTGTGAAGTAGCTCAATACATCCATTTCATGCATAGAAATAAAAAAAATTAAGATTCTAGTGAGTCTTTGTAGCAGTACTAAGGTAAATAAACCAGGAAATACAGCTTTTTTTGCCATAGTGCAGCCTATTTTCATGTGTTTACAAAAAATTTTAAAATTCCTTCAGTCCTTTTTTAAATAAAAATAGATGCTTAAGGATTTTATATTTTATCTTATGAAAGCAATATATGATTGTCTCCATTTGGAAGTTTGTAAGTGACAGGTAAAAATCTAAATTGCAATAACTGTTATTTGTGTAATTCTATTACACGTGTTCTTACTTCAGTTTAAGTATTTTTATATTTTCACTTAACTTGTTTTCAGGCATAATTCTGAGTGTAAACAGACCACAATGTAGCTCAGAACATTAAAAAATCAAACTTGCTAAGAATATTTGTTTCTACATTCAGTTGGTGCAATTCTTGATTCTGTTCAAATGCAGTAGAGTAAGTACACTCACTTCTGGCTTGTTCTTAACATTCTGTAGCTATTATAACCCAGACCACAAATAACTAACCCTGTTTTGTGAAGAAGCAGCTTCTTTCTACTGTGAAAAAATGGTCTAAGATGAAAGACTGGCAAACTGCGGATTCTCCGTCAGTATCTTTAGGTATACAAATTACCAGAACTAATAATAGTTCCTTCTTTTTGTATGTGTTCCCAGTCATTAAAGTAGCAACTACATCACACATCCTAAAACTTTAAATATGTAGGCAAAGATTCTAGAAGTTTTAGGTCGAATCACAACTAGAATCTTTATGCCAAAAAAAAGAAAATCAGATTTGAACTTCCAATATATTCTGCCCTAAATGTGAGTATTGGATGTTTGTTTTCCTTTTAATTTACAATATTATCTGTCTGATAAGTCAGAACTTGAGATGTCACCTATGGTAGGGAAATATATCATTATAATGATAAATTTGAAAATATAAAACCTTTATTTAACTACTGTAACCAGAAAATCATCTTTCTGTCAGCTAATGTTCAATTATAAATTAAATTGATGGTAGTCAGTATGCTGAGATTTAGTATTAAATGCAAAGGTCTGTTTTTAGAATTATTTTAGTAACAATTCGTAATTCCTTTTATTCAAACTTTATTTTTCAACAGGTTGAATTTTGCATAATTTTTTATGTATTATTTTGAATACTAATAGAATGGGATGGATGGTAGTAGAATAAAAAAAATTTTGAATTGTGTGGTGGTTTTTTGGTTGGGTTTTTTTTTTTGTAATTTTTACTTTCAGAGATAGCTTGAACATTTGAGCTTTAAGACTTCTCCACGAAGACTTTAGTTCTTCAGCTCTTGGCCAAACAGCAACAGCAAAGAAACTCAATTGTATTGTGAATCCAATATTAATGCAAGAAGGGTTTAAGGCAAGTAGGACTCATGTAGATCTACAGTAACACAGTTTTAATGCTTTGGAGTTTCTTGGCAGTCTGAGGTGTATTTAAACTCAGTTCCCTCACTGATGTTAAATAGGCCTAATTCCTATTTTAGTCCTTTTACTCTGTCATCTGCATACATTCAGCACTTAATTACTCAGATAAATAGTTACTCTTACCAGTCTACTCTGTCCTTGGGCCATCCTCTTCCTCCTAGACCACAGTAGCATCCATAACGTAGGTAGGCAAAAGGCGATCGTCCTGTAGTACATCTAATGGCTCCGGCTAATTCAAGAATTCCTCTTCGATTTCTAAAATGGGCTTCCCCAGAAGTGCCTTTATAAACTGTGGAAGAAAAACTCTATTTTTTGTTGAATCAAACATGCAGATATAAAATAGTTTTTATTTTTCTTAAACTTTGATAATGAATGTCAGTACTTGAAAATCATACTTTTCTTTTTGGTACTTTGGGGCCACACTGCTTGACCCAGTCCCTTTTCACCCCATTCTATAGTGAGCAGAATACTGAACAACGTTCTGAATAGCTGCAGTGGTTTCCTCCCATCAAGGCAGCATACAGTGGCAGACTTCAGTCATTTCCAGTCTTAAAACTGGCAAGGGCTAGCATGTGTTCTGTGGTCTAGGTCTGCTGATCTGCTAACGTTAGATGCCCTAAGCATTGCAGTATTTTCTCCTTAACATAACACGCAATTTTGCCCATGTTGTTATTTTGTAGAATGTAATGCTTTACGTTTCAACAAATGTCCTCTATGATGGGGTTCTGGTTTTCCTCATTTTTGGACAAAGAAGCCAAATAACTGGTGAGGTGGTGGCGTGGGTGTAGAACAGGGAAATGGGTGGGTGCTCGGAGTCATTTCCAGGGAAATTGGAAGAAGAGTTGCTTCCCCCCGCCCCCCGTTTCATTTTGTTTGGGTTTTGTTGTTGTTGTTTAAGGTATTCTCACGATTATTTCACCAGAACAAGACTGTATTTAGGAATTCTAACTATCCCATGTCAGTACTAAAGCAGTAGGTCCAGGGCAGCAGATTAATGTTGAGACAACAGGTGACTTTTTTTAGGGCTTCATGTCATCCTTCAGGTTGAGCTAACACATCGAAGACTCTTAATGGTAATGGGCAGCATTTCCTTGCAGTACAGGCTCCAAGCTATTTGCAGAAGTTGGGTGAGTACAAAACAAATTAGTGGAAGGCTGCTGATTAGAGTTGTCTTACTAATTAAACTAATGATTTATTTTGGCATGAGGAGAACAGTTTATAAACCTTAACTTCCAGTACTGGATACAGATTGGGAAAGACATTAAGATTTAATAACTGATAATATCTGAGAGAGAGACAGCAGAAAAAGTATTTAGACTTTGTCATTGAAGGCTTTGATATTTATTTTCCCACAGAATAACTATATGATTATACAGTTTGTATATAATCTGTATAATCATATAATCTATTATAATAGACTAACAGACTAATCTATTGTAATAGATTATACGATTACTCAGTTAACGGAAGATGTGCCAGAAAAATACTGTTCCCAGCACAGTTGAGTAACTTGAAAGGTGTGGGATGCTGGTGACCTCCAGCACTCGTAATTTCAGGAAACAAAGGGATTTAAACACCTCTTGAAATCGCCTCATTAAGAAATACAATTGGTTTGTATGCGAGAATGGTAAAAATGAATGTTGGTAGCTAATCCTTACTTACGAAAATAGCTAGGCTTCCTAAGACAATATTTAGTACTTTTCTGACCGGCAGCTACTCCCAGATCTTGTTCCCTCCTGCTTTTTGGGCATGTGATCTAGGGAGAGGAGAGGATGTCAAAACAAGAGTGCTTAGACTTGGACATGCCATCTTTAGCCGTTGATTAAAAACAGTCGCATCTTGAGGAGCTAAAAAAGCATGCTTGGCTATGTAGTCACTTGCAGTTCCATTTAAAAACTGTTCCATTGGCACTAAAACTTCCTTGCTAAGACAGTGAGTAGTATCTCTTGCATCATGGCTCCCATTCCAGGATATTATCTGCCGTTAAGTTATATAGGTTTTCTGGTAAAAAGATCCTCTCACGCTTTCCCAAGGGGTCCATAGGTGTACTGGGTGGACTCTTTGGAACCTGTAGTTACAGGTGTCAAAGTAACAGTCATGTTGTGGAATTGACACATGATCATATCCCACTCTGTTGCAGCTCTGAATATGTTTCAGCTCTGGGTAGCAGAAGCATCATTTGAGTATAACCAGATTATTATCTTTACAATGGCATTGAAAGTGTTATCTTCACTGTCAGTCCAGGTTCAGTAAATTCCCAGCTGAAAAAAAACTGCAGTAAGGCTGCAGCATTACAGATGACAACTGCTTATACTCTTAAATGTTTAGTAAGATTTGGCTAGACTCTTGCAGCTAGCCAGTTATGTCTGAAGGAACCACGTTAGTGGTTAATAGCAAAGCTGGGTTTGCTCTGCATGACGTTAGTGATTCTGAAGAAATCCCTGAAGAAAGTGAAGAATTTTTACATTGTGTCTCAGTTCGTGGCAACTGGGGAAGGATGGTGTAGGAGAGCTACAAGGCAGGAAGAGAAATGAAGAATGAATATTCTTGTTTTCTTTAGAGAATTGTTTGCTAACTTTGGACAAATCCCAGTCCCTTCATTTAAATCCATGCAAAGCAGAAGTGATGAACAGTCTGCTCCCTGAGGAGCATCTTTAAAACGTGCCATGTAACTTAAAGAAAAGGACATGAACTTTTTGTCTTTGCAGTTTATTTGTGTTACAGCATCTGGACATCCAGGTATAAACCAAGACAGTATTGTCTGAATATGACTGAAGGAAGAGTCTCTGTCCAAACAGCTTTGTAACCTGAGTTTAATAAAAGTGACCAAAGACCATCCTAGAATGCATAGAACTATGGAAACAATAAGATTATCAGTATGATGATGGTAGCATTAGTGTATTAGCAACATAATAGAATTTCCAAAGTATTTTATCAGAACTTCTGTGGAATACGGTCACCATGAAGTGACATTCTGTGTATTTCCAAATGTTTCATGATTAAGTTGTGGTTTTAAAATCTTCTGTGTGGTTTTGTTTTTTATGAAGGCTTCCCTTGTATCTTTATGGACAAGAGTATTTCTATAGGTTTGATTATGCATTCCTGAAAGAGCAGTGTCGTCCCTCTGTGTCTAGCCTGTTTTTTGTTTTTGTCATGCAGATTGTGTGCAGCTTTATCAAACTCAACATTCTGGGTGGGGAAAAAGGGCCGGATCCAGATTGCATTTATTTTAATTTCATTGCTTTATAATGTGTATGAAAAAATCAAAACCACATTGTTTTGATATCTAGAGGTCACAGGAAATAACTACAACTAAGTGTACAAAAATAATTTACAGTTAGGCAATTTGAGTCTAGTCTTGTTATGGCTTTTAATTTTCTTGTAATATTTAATTCCATTGTTTATTGCATAATAGGAATTGGAACTTTGTTAAAGAAAACTTTAAAGACATATATTTGGGAGAGGAAAAAAAACTTACAAGAGGTGAGTCCATCAGCAAACTCATGTTTAACTGGATGGGATGTAGCTGCTTTAAAAGTAAAGGTTGAAGGGAAACCAAAATCATACCACTCCTAAGGCTACTTTAGGCACCATAACATAGGTGGGGAAAGAAAAAACCCCAAACAAATCTATGGAGTTGTCTTTGTGACTGTAATAACTAAGCCAGAGAGATCAAAAGCCATGAGGTGACTTTCTGAAGGCTGAAATTAAAGACAGCCTGAGAGAAAGTAACAGTAAGTAATCACATTATATGTGTTGCGCTTGATTTTAAAACTGTAATACCTGTTGCCCAGATTGGAGCCCTGCCATGTCTGGAGAGTTTGAACTTCAGCATGCTGTCTAGTCTGTTGCCTGTATAAGCTCTTGATAGTTCAGATTGTGCTCAATGCTGTACATTATTATGTCTTTGCGAGATGTTTTCCACTATACCTTCCTACTCTCCTTTTTTCCTAGTTTTCTGAATAGCTTACGATAGTATTTAAAAGTCCAGTCCCTGAAATTTCCATATGCACAGAGGAAAAAACACATTTTAGAAACACATGAATTTTTTGTGAAAGGTCGTATTGCCTGTAACATTTTACTCTTTGCAATGGGCACAGTGCAGACGTAGTAATTATTTTTGCAGATACATAATTACATTTTTGTTGAGATGCACAGCTTTGCGTAATTATGATACATAAATGCATTAATCATTAGCATCCAATACAGTCCATGATGTTTTGTGGGTTTTAAAAGAAATTTTAAGCCATTTGTTCAAAGACTGAAGCTACAGAAACACTTTTTGATGTTAAATATGTGTAAGATTTCCTATAGTGATACTTCCTTTGTACAATCATAGGGCTCCAGAAGTTCAGAACTTGAAACCTGGGAATAAGCAGACTTTCTGACACATCTCCAAGAACTTGCCAGAAGTAATAACCTTTGACCTGTATGCATTATAGAACCCTTTTTTTTTCTTTTCCTTAGATTTTTTCCTCTGGTTTCGTGAGCCATCAGGAGTGGCCTCTTTCGCCTCCTCTTGTTGCCCAGACTACCGGTGTGCTATCTCCCCAAACTGTGGTCACGTGAATTTTTTTAAACTATAAATTTGCTTGTTTTGATACTGTGGACTAAGCATTGAGAAACGGGTAAATTGCATTTGCCTTCCTCCTCACTGCCTGTGGAACGGGTGACTGTGATGCCTGACTCAGAGCTATCAGACTGAAGTCAGGCCCTCTGTAATGATCGCTCTAGGCTGGCAGAGGCAGTGAAACAGTCTTTCATTTCTTTCCTGAATGTTCTTCTTGAGGTTTGTGCCGTGCAAAGGACGAAGTCTGGAGGAGGATCAAAATGCAGAAGGAATAATACGGGCATCCTGAGGTCAGGAAGTAGAATTGGGGCAGTGAGCGTGGTGGGACCTTAAGTTGGCCCCATTATGCAATCAATCACCTTACCTTATGGTCTTTAATCGTGCGATTGCCCTTCCCTCCCCCTCCCCCAACCTGGCTTCATTCTGTGCAGAGAATCTGTTGTAGGAATGAATTCTATTTGCAAGATTTAGTTTGGTGAATTTGCAAGGTCTGTAGGAATGTATAAAAAAAGTGCAAGAAGACAAAAGAGAATCTCTTAATTAAGGCAGCTGAATGCTATTCTGGAAAACTGGATTTTATCCTTACAGCTGTCACAAAGGTTCAGCACGAGGTTTGTTTAATTGCTTTAAAACAATGCCTATCAATGTTTACTATCAGTATGCTCCCAGCCTGCTGAATATCCTGGGATTAGAGTGCCAAACTACTCCAATACTCAGTGAGAGCCATGCTTGGAGTAGTTGAAGCTCCACGTAATTTTAAGTAGTCGTAGGTAAAATCGGGTTCTAATGTGTCACCACGGGAACCACATGTCACCACAGGAACCTAAAATTAGTGGATGCTTTTTTGTGTCAGCCCACCTACCTATCTGAAAAAGAGGGATGATAATACACTTTCACAGAAGTGTGAAAGAAGTATGTTTAGATACTATACTGATGAATACCTCAGAAAACCTATGAGGAAATGGACCGTAAATTATTACAACAGGTCTTTAATACTGGTTAATAAATAGGACATAGGAGACAAAAAAAAATAATTAAATACTTGCAAAGTGAGTAGTCGGCTATGCTCAGGTATGAGGCAGGGGTCCTTTAATTACATTCTCACATCATAACTTATTCATAAAGACTGCCTCATTCTGTCAGAATAACCCAGTTTTGGTTTTGTAGGCAATCTCAGTTCTAGCAGTTCCTAGCTTTTGAACTGCTTTCTAACTTCAGTGCTCCGAGACAGCTCTCTAATGCCCGCAAGAAGAGTGCGGGTGAAGGTACTGGCTTTGTAGAAAGATTATTATTACGTGTACAGTCTGCAGTCTGATTTTAAATACTGAACTTTTTAACACACTTGCGCATTGCTGATGAACTTCAAAAAAGCAACGCGAGACCCTCCAGCAAAACTCCCGTGTTGCACATGTTGGCTGCCAGCGCAGCTCGCTGCGGTCCGTAGCTGTCAGCCGGCATCTCGGCGTTCTCCGTTCGGCCGAGTTAGGGCCAGGCTGTGCCCGCGGGCGTTAGCCAGCCTTTCAGCGCGCTCCTTTGCAAAGTGCGGGGGTACCACTTGCCACGATCGTTTCTCCCAAGGCGCTTTCCTCTCCCCCCTCCTCCTCCCTTCCCCCAGACGCAAGCGAGCCCCATCCCTGGGGGGGCCGAGCGCCCAGAGAAGGACGAGCGCGTCCCGCCGGCACGGCCCGGGGCGGCGCTGCTGGACGGGGGCGCTTGCCGGCCGCTACGGACCGGCTCCCCTCGCCCGCCCGCCCGCCCGCCCCAGGCTGAGCCCCGGCACGGGTCCCGCAGCGGCTCTACTCACCGGCCGCGGACAGCGGCGGCAGCAGCAGCAGCAGCAGCAGCAGCAGCAGCGGGGGCGGCGGCAGGGGCAGGGGCAGCGCCGGGCGGCGGAGTGCCATGGGCAGCGCCCGGGGGCAGGCAGGGGTGCGGGCTGCTGGCCGAAGTGGGTGCCTTGCTCCGGGAGCGGAGCGTGTGGGGTGTGAGCCGCAGCAGCTGCGTGCCGGCTATAAGAGGCGGCTTTCTGCCCCGAGTCAGGCCCCCCGGAGCCAGGGCTGGAGACCACGCTCTGCTGTCCATCTGGCCAGAAGGGAGGAGCCGCCGCCGGGAGACCTGGGGAGAGCTGGCGCCGGTCACTCGGGCAGCGGAGCGCCGCGCAGACACCGAGGGAAGCCTGGGGTCAGGCTGGCCGCCGGTCTTTGGTGGGGGGCCTCCACGCCGCTCCTCCGGGACCTTCTCGCCCGGGTAGCTATAATTTCTCTTTGAATTACAGCGCTTCCTAGGTAATTTAATTTAGGTCCGAAGAGTTAGGATGGCAGTGAACTCTAAGTTATTCCAGTGGTTAATTACAACCAGTGCTGAATGCGCAGACTGTACCTGTAGTCTGGATTTGCCAAACTTCATCTCCCAATTGCTGCTTTTCTTGGAGGACTAAAGAACAACCCATCTCCTAACCTGGTTATGGATACTTGTAGCTTGATCAAAACAACTTTTTAACCTTCCCTCAACCCAAACAGAGTCTTATACTAAGTATTTTTTTTTTGTGCTTTGTATCATCTTCACGTATTTTTTCCATTCCCTTTCCAACTCTTGTATTATTTTGTAAAACCTACAACTAGATGCCCGTATTGCAATCAGTTTCATTGCCCCTCTCAACACACAGACAATACTGCTTGCTCTTGTGTGATTTTTTCCTTGCTCATACGTTCCAAGTATTTCATCAGACCTTTTATTACTGCACTGAAAGGAGTGCATTTCCTGCCTGTTGTTCAAGCAATCAGGACCCCTGAAATTCTGGGTATTGATTTTTTTGTGTGTCTCTTACATTTTGGGCGCTTTTCTGACATTATTATATTCCAGGATATGAGCCCCATCGGACCTCATTGAGGCCTACACTGCTAGGATAAGGAAGGAGAGATAAAAACAAATGTTTTTTACCAAACTTACCAAGAACTTGTTCTTGGTCAATGCCATCTTACTATTGGAGAGCAGCTGGTAGGGTTTTTTTTGTAGCAAATGGTATTTTCATCAAAGAAAGAAATAAAATGTTTTTTCAAGTGCATAGTGAAGGGTAACCCTACTTTTGCATTAAAATGCTCTGATTTCTATGTAATATCCTTCCTCTTTAATCAGAAGTAGAAAATTGTACGTGGTCTGATTCCAAAAGACAAAAAACATGCACAGACAGATCAGATTGGTTTTGTTATGCTCTCGTTAATCCATGCTGTATGAAATGTTTGTGTTGGCACTGAAGTTAGGGTAGTATGAGATAAATGTGGAAGCACATCAGTTTAAGGTAGGATATTGATATGCCTTTGTACACCTAACACACCTTCATTCAAATACATGCAGAACACCAGAAATGCTACTTTAGCCCAGTCAAAACTGTGCACAGTGCTTGAACAAGCAGAACGGATCACGGTATGAACTTGACAAAGCAGAAGAAAGCAGGGTTTCCAGCTCAAGAGCTTATATTCTGCAAAGGGACAAAAGCTGTTGGAGGCTTGCTGTGTGGCCGTGACTTCCTGCTGATCGATCCCCAGTTGCTTCCGATACCGTGTGCTACCATACGCTGCCAGCTAGCCTTTCTATCCTCCTCTTTTGGGTCTTAGGAACACAGTGGACCACAGCTACTACTGCGTTTCCCAACAGAGATGGACTAGAATACTAGTGAAACAGGATCTGTGGCAACCATAAATGTTGTCAGTGACCCTGAGAAGTCTTAGTCATGTACGAGTCATAATAGAAAACCCATCTATTTGGGACAGATTTTTAAAAAATTTTTTTTTTAAGATTTTGTTGCTACTGCCATCAACTGGGTCAAAGCAATTTTCCTGTTACTCATGGAGTCGCATTGCTAATTACTGTTACTCTATTTTCATACTGTAACTTGTACTACATTTGTTTACTGACTCTTCCGGTCAGTAAGTCACACCTATTAGAACGTTTTAATAGTGTGCAACAGCAGTTTAGTGAAACTTCCAGTTGAACAGTATCCCATCCAGCATACCATTGCATATGACAATGAAAACAGTATCCAGCGGAGCAACACGAATTACATTTCATGTTTGTTCTTCAGGAGACTGACTGATGCAATGTGTTAGTGCACTTGATGTTGGATTAGTGCAGTTGACATGTTTTTCTCTGAAGGAAGGAAAGTAATCTTACAACCACTGAAAAATCAAGTGAGACTGAAATGTTCAGACTACAGCTGCTTCTATCAGAAAGTAGACAAAGATGTGAAGTGAAATTGAGGTGGGGAGGGGAGAAATCTGACAGAAGGAAATACTTCTATCAAGGGGGAGTTAGGTTGTCCAGGTAATTGCCATGGCATATGGCTAAGAAAATATACTAGTAACAGATTGAAAGTTAATATGGATTACAATGATATAGTGATTTTTTGTAATGATATTTAAAATTCCCTTTAAATTTTTAAATAAAAACTTACGTGGCAGTGCAGACCTGTCATATTTCCTTTTTGTAGTGTTCCTTTTCTTTTATCTGAAGCATTTGGTAACTGGTGTAAGATGTAGGTGACAAATAGCATTTTCCTTCTTAGTGATGAATTCTTTCTTTTTGTCAGCTGGAGCTATGCGAGGGCGGGGAGAAGCATTTGCTTTTCAAATATACTTTCTCAAACAACGTTGCAGGTGCTCAATGGTTGCTTTAAGTAAGTTGTTTTTAAATCTGAGGAACAGATTAATGTAATTGAGACATAGCTGTACTGAGGAACATTCTCACAGCATAACAATATTACGCGCAAACTTGTTAAGTTAGTTGCAAAAGCCTCATTTCTCAGTGTCTGTGATTCTGTACATGCAGGAATATGATAGAGTATATTAATCCGAAATGTTAGAATGTTGATGGAAAGTGCTAGAATGGTCTAAAATATGGTTAATGTAAGTGCAAGTTATCCACTTCCCTGTGAGCTCGTGAAGGTAGTGATCCTGAGAGCAGTGGAACAGTATATTTACTGCTGACTGAACAGCTGCAAAGCTATATTTTTGTAGTAATAGAAGTTGGTTTCATTAACTTTTTATTTAATAAGAACAGTTATTTTTACTGAGAAATGAAAAAGCATTGACCACCTACCTTGGTCAAATTTATATATACTCTGCATTTAACTGTTACAAAGATCTGTAGTAATGATGATGAGTATACAAGTACTAGGGTCTGTAGGTATCTAAGCAAAGTCCTACAAAATTAGGATCCTACTACATTAAGTATGTGACAATTAAGCTATGTGACATATTTGCTGCCCCACTGAATTAATGAACTACTAAAGAATGGTGAAAGAAATTGTCTTCCCATTGTTAGAGATGGGAGTGGAGGCAGGGTGATTTGCTCAAGGTGTTGTATGATGGTTGCAGCAGAGCTGGGAAACTGCACCTTGGCGTCCTGCATCCCAGCTTAAGTCCCAGATTGGGTTCTTCTGTGGCACTGACTCCTGGAGGAAAATAAGGAAATAAAACACATGCCTCACTCTGAAAGGTATCAGAATAATTAGAACTGAAGAGCTGCTTCCCAGCAGTAAGTCAACTGACTGTATTGATTGCTATACTTGGCAAATGCCCCTAAGTTACCCCTCGTTTTCTTAAACATTGGACTGGGACACAGGTTTGGCCTGGAATACATCCCTTACAAGCCTATGTCCCTTCAGATACTAAATGTCCAAGTAGTACACAATCAACTTCTTTATCATTGTTGTCTTCATAAAAAAAAAACCACCCAGCCTTACTTATTCAAGTATTTGTTTGAAAACATTCAGTGCCATTGTTCTTATTTTTAGAGGTTTGGCTGGCCGCCTTCTCTTTCATGTCCTTCAATCTTCTCTTAGTTCCTTTTCACAATCAATGCTTCCTGTTTACCAGTGTTTTCTTCAGCTTGTGTTGTTGGGGATGTTGTTCCAAAAACTATGAGAGTTATATAGTTTGGAGAGATAAGCTCCATGTGGAAAATGAGAAAACATTCTGCTAAGCCATTTTACAGTATTTTCCAATGTACTTGGTATTATCTCAAATCTATTTCTAGCATACAGAACAAAGACTATACCAGCCTATACTGTAACTTGTAATGTCTTTGGTAATAGTAAGCCTACGAGTAGCATAGTATGTTCTCAGAGAATTCAGGGGACCATGTTGGTAGCGTTGCCCTTTATATGCCCTTTGGCAGTGGTGTTATTCTGTCCATTCTACAAAAATACTGTGCTAGTGCGTAGCTGCCCATAACAGACAGTTGTGTGCAGGAAAGGCTGTTATTACATAAATGTTCTTGAAACTGGTTTACAGTTATAATGTATGCAGAGGAGCTAAATTACTCCTACAGTTTTCCTTTTTCATCTGTTTTTTTCTGCTTTTGTTCTGTTCCAGATTCTACCCTCTGCTCCTTAAGTATAACAGCTACTAGCCCAAAGTCCATCCTATGCATACAATCACCCAGGTAAAGAACAAGATTGCAAGTATGTTCTTGGAGTACCATGTATATACTGATGCAACTCTGTCCATTTTTATGATATGGAAATACATTGTCTGTCTTTGAGCAAAGCCACAGACTGGAAAATTCTAGGGAAGGACGCTATAAATAAATTCTGGCTTGCTTAGCTCTTAAGTTTCAACAGTCATCTCTGCCTTCCAGAAGACTTCTTAAACACTGTAAGTCAAGTTCTACATTTCAGTGTTTGCACCCAAAAAAAGACACAGGACCTGCTGCTTGTGGAACCTAGGGCTACTTTTTATTTTTATATCTAGAGATATAAAAATCTCTAGATATCTAGAGAAGACTTAGCAATGCAACTCTTGCATTTTTGTAAAACAAAATTTTAAATCTCTAGCATATCTTTGGAAGGATGTTTGACTTGCTTTCGTTTACATAGGTTACATCAACTTGCATTCTTGAAATGGCTGATGTAATGACCAGGATGATGGGATAGAGTGACCTCTCAGCAAGTTTGTGGGTGATAACAAATTACGGGGAGTGCTTGATACACTGAAGGGCAGGGCTGCTACTCAGATGCACATAGCTGGACTGGAAAAATGAGCTGTTGGGGACCACATGAAGTTCAGCAAAGGCAAATGCAAAGCCTTGCATCTGGGTTGGCACAACCCCATGCAGTAGGACAGGCTGGGAACTGACTGAATAGAGAGCAGCTTTGTAGAAAAGGAGCTGGGCATCACAGTGGACAAGTTGAATGTGAGTCAACAGTGTGCTCTTGCAGCAAATGTGTCCAGCTGCATACTGGGCTGAGTATAACTGATAGATTTGGAGCAAAGTGATTCTTCCCCTCTATTGGACACTTGTGAGATTACATCTGGAGTTCTGTGTCTCACTCATTTTAAGAAAGGCATTGATATACTAAAGCAAGGCTAGTGAAGGCCACCAAACTGTTCAGGGGCTGCAGCTCATGACATACAAGCAGCTGAGAGAGCTAGATTTGCTCCCGTTTAAAGAAGATATGGCAAGGCAAGGTCACGCTGCTGTCTACCACTTCCTAATGGAAGCGTGTAGAAAAGGTGGAGCCAGAGTCTTCCCAGAAGTGCACAAAAGGCAATAAGCACAAGTTGTAACATAGGAAATTCAATATAGGAGACAATGGGCTTTTTTTTTTTTCTATAAAGGATGGTCAAATAGTGAAAGAGCTTGCCCAGAGAGGCTATGGAAACTCCATCCTTAGAGACAGTCACAGCTCAATTGGATATGGCCCAAAGCAACCGGCTTTAATGGGACCTTCCTTGAGCAGAAAGTTGGACTGCAGACTTGCAGAAGTCCCTTACCACCTATGTGATTCTATGATTTTGTGATGTGACAGCAGATAGCTTCAAACTAGCAGTTCCACCCTGCCAGGGAAAGAGACTCCAATACCAGTTTTCCTTTTGCCTAAAGGTTTTCATGAAACTATGCCCTCCAGGCAGGGAAGGCAGTAGGCCTGTTCTACTGCAACAACAAATTCATAGATATTTATTTTTTCCACGTTATCACCAACTAAGCTATGCAAATACACAGGGGAAATCATCTGTACTGAATTCAAAGAGAGCTGAGACTTTGCCTACTTTTATTATTTAGACAGCTTTGTCATAAACAGAAGCAGTGCCTTTTCATAAAGAAATACTTTCCTACCATCTTAACTCACTGTTCTGAAATTTAATTTCTATGTCTTTGTCCTTGTTGACCATTTCTAAATCTTCTTCCAGTTCTGTTTTTACTGAGATAGGGGGAAGCTGCAGAATTGTATGCAGTACTCAAGGTGAAGATAGAACATGGATTTATAGAGACTGTGCAGACTATGTTCCACTGAGAGGGAAGAGACAGAAATGCACATATTAGGATTTTGTGTAACTTTTCCTTTTAGTATGTCTACTGGCTATTTGTTGTCTCTAAATGTTTTAAATTTCTTAAAAATAAAATGCAGGTTTTTCTTACCTGTTTATTTGTTCACCTCTTATTGTTTTGTTCTTCATCCAGTCAACGGTACAACGCCTTATTGGTCTCGTCTGCTTGTTTTACAGCTTGCTTTCATGACCTTTCTGTCCATGACGCCTGCTTCCTCAGCTGTGAAGAGTTTTATGGCAATTGGACACTTGGCAGAGGATAAAACCCCTAAGTGAAGTGTCCTTCAAAGGAAAGGTGAGTAGAATGTAGCCCTTGTCTCTTTCAGGCTAATCAGCACAAGCGCTATCCATCTTTAAACAGCTTAAATGCCATCCAGACTGCTTTGGGAACTGGAAAGTTACTGAATGTATTGTTGAGAGACAAAAAACCCCTGGAAGTACCGAGGGATGGGGAACGTTGGGATTAGCTAGAGAACTTAGAAGTAGAAAAGAAATGAATACCAGAGATCTGGTACCTTAAGACATGTGGGATCAAAAAGGGGCTCAATAGTGCTGAAGAACTGAGTATGTGTCACTTGTCAAGCAGGCTCTGGGTATCTTTCTTTGCTGTTGGATTGTCTCCCATCTTTACTCTTTGCTTTTGCAGTGTGGTTGGGAAGAGGAGTAACTGAACCAGAGAACTGTCAGCGCTAACATGATTTGCTATACCTGAAATAAACCAGACACTTCCAAATCAGCCAAAAAATTTAATAGTCATTTGCTGAGGAGTATGCATAGAGTCTAAGTGCACAAGATCAATGTTCAGCAAAATGTTTGCTTAGCTACTGTTGTTTAGCCACTTAGCTGCTGTTTTGATTTCCAGTGAGAAGTGAGGACTCTCATCTCGATAGAAGGTAAGAGTTTAAATGCATTCTCAAATCTGGGCCACCACGACAAACATATTATTAAGTTTTCTATGTAGGCCTATTTTCCACTGCATTCGGAAGGCAACAAAAGCCATGTGTTCTATATAATATAAACAATTTAGAACAATTTATATATCCTGTAATTATAAGGACTTAAGCTTATGCTTTTTTGCAGTATAAATTACAGGCTTAATACTTTTTCCTAAAACTAAGAAAGAGTTTATGATTCTACAGGCTTTATATTTCCTTAAAAGTGATCAGTTATGAACAAGAGAAGACATGTTCAGGACACTTACGAGTAGACTTGTAGACTAGTCCAAAAAAGCTAAGAAAACAGTTGAGTCTGAAGGTAGCTGCTGAAGTGAAGTCCCTGTACCTTGTAAATATGACAGTGCTCAGGGAAGATAATTATACGTAACTCTATAAGAGTTCACTGAATCTTCAAAGACATACAGAAATGTTGCATAATTTCCATTGCACACATTGAAAACTAGGATACGAGTGGGTTTGGCAGTCTTAAGCCTTGGTTGCTCTTTTTGGTTTTAATACAAGGAAGATGACTTGATCCAAATACATTAATTGCTTCCTTGGTTTAAAATAAAAAAATCCCTAATGGTGATACTGTATTTACTGAATTTCATAGAAAATCATCTAGAAAAACTCTTGTCTACAGGTCCTGTAACTAATAAAGTTCATACCATCCTAAACACATAGAGGGTCTGTATGCTTTAAAATAACATGTATGAAGAATCTTGTTCCTATGTATGAAGGAGAAAAAGTTTTAAGTGCATATGAGATGTCATAAAATTAACACATCAAATGCCATGAACTACCCCATTTGTACTAGCAGTGATGGAACCATCACTCTCCTTGCATTTACTGTATCGAACAAGGGAGTTTGCTATATTGTGTGTAATAGGCCTTGCTAACTGGCATCAGGATGTGCAAGATAGTAAAAAAAAAATGGGAGCAAGGAATCGGTCATAGTAAAGCTTTAGGAAGAATAGTTTTCTCTTCAACTGTTGGAGGTGTGAATCTTGCTAAATGGATTTAAATTCTTTAAAGCACTTATCCTAAAATATACATAGCATCAAGTCATAGGTGATCTGAAGAACCAGCAGTCAAAAGATGACTAGTAGCAAAGTAGTTCATTCCTCTGAGGCCACCTTTGGTAACTTCCTAGTTTCAAATTTATGTTGTAGCTTTCACTGAATAGCCTTTCAAAGTCTGCAGAAATAAACAGACATATTCCCAAACAGCCATTTTACAGTGATCATGAAGCTCTTTCAGATGGCAAGTACTAAATACATTTTTACTTTTTTATGGTGTAAAACAGCACATTCTAATTGTGTCTCAGTTACTTTAACGTAAGTATTTTCATTTAAATTATGTTGAATGGTAGAAATTTTGTCTAGCTCTGTTTTGTGACTATGGCACCCCAAAAAATACGAATAATATGGAGCTGCATACAAAATTTTATGCCAACCGTATTTGGATTATCTTTTAAAATAAACAGCTTATGCATACTTGACATTTTTACTTCGCAGAGCAAAACAGTACTGCATACATGGAGTATCCTGAATTTTATGTGTGGTCAGCACATAAGATCTGCATACTTAAACTTAATGGTGATTTGATATTGCTGTGAGAATCCTAACCTTTTGATTTCCTAATTCTGTTTGGAAATCTTTAATGCCACATTCATGTTTTAATGTTGGTCTAGTTATTTCCTCTCTCAGAAAGAAGAAATGAAAAACCCTTATTAGTTTATGCACCATGTAATCCCTTGAAAGGATCTGCCAGGAACAGATGGTTATCTGTTGCTTGCGTCCAAATCTTGTTTAGAATGGAGGGTCAAGAGAAGCCATACCCAAACTTAACTATATAAGCAATTCTAATTAATACTTATTCTGTAAAATACTCTACTGAATTTTTGTTTAGATTTGTTCTTTCTGATAGCCACCAAAGAAAATACCTGTATAGTATTTATTTTAAAAAGCACAAGTCAATGCTGTATATCACTCTTTCATATGCATGGATGTTCAAGGATAATTGTGTGTTGAGATGCTGCTGAAGGTTCATTTTCTTTGCTTCCAATCAAGTAGTATTTTTCATTTATTAATTTTTGTTGAAGCAACAAATAGTTTGCCTATGGATGCGTGCAAAGGTGTTTCACATATGCAGGCAATGAAGTAGAATTAAAATGTAAAGTGAAGTACTCTGTAATGACTTCATCCTTGATCCTAGGGAAGGGAATGCATCTTCCTTTGGACAGAAAGCAAGCACTAAATAATATAAGCACTAAACGATCACTTTCTTTCATACAACAAAAGAAATATTTTGTACCACAGCACATATATTGCATCCCCCCTTCAGTTTTCTGTAATCTGCATAATTAGCTGATTACCCCACAACTGGAAGGACTGGAATTAGGTGGGTCCTTTTATGATCATTATGACTGCAAGTTGAAGGAAGAGGAGGAGCTGCAGCCGTCCTAATTTTACTTGAAATACTAGACTTAGGAACCTTTGAGCAGCACAATCCCTTAGAGAAGGGTCACCATTGAAACCAGTGTAACTGCTTACTTTGAATTTTTTTTGGTCTTAGAATTTTGTTTTTCATCACTTTGTTTGGGCCTTTGCCCATCATCTTCTCTTTGGCTTAAGTCACTTGTCATTTATTCAAAGAGCTGAAGGTCAGATCATCTGATCTGACTTGTATGCCACAGGCCCTGAAATTTCTTGTACCAGCCCAAGTAATTTCTCTTTGAGCAAGGCATATTTTCTATCCGCTTAAAGCATATAATTAAATTTGGAGTCACACAGTTTTAGAAGATAATGAACTTCCTGTTCTTTTAACAGGAGGACATCTTGTCAGGGGCCTGTGGCTGGAAAAAAGCTGAATCAAAAGTAGGCACCAGATGTAGAGATGGGACAGCCTAGTTAGGGAAGGGTTTATTTAAAACTGATTGACTTACAGTAAGATGGGACTATGCGCATTTGAAGTGAGTCACGTTTTTATAGCAAAAATAAAATTTAATAAAGACAACCTTTTTTTCTCAGCAAGAAAAAGGTGGTTTATTCATTAAAGTATTTGTTAGAGGTAATAATTTGGGAGAGCCTTTGAGAAAAGGAAGGAATGGCAGTAAGTTCAATACTAAAATGTTTCAGCTGACAGCCAGAGAAACTTTAGTCTTGAGAAAATATAAACAGTATTTACTACAGGCTAGGTTCTGTCCTCAGTTAAGCCAGTACATTTCTACTATCTCTAGTAAGAAAGAAAAATGTATAACACTATCTAGTACCTGAGATTCAGTAGAAAGTACATTTTTATGTAAACAAATAATCACTACAACAGCTACATAGGTTTAAAAACTGAAAGCTCAATTTTACAAATTTAAATGAGACCCAGGATAACTGAAGCTCTATACAAAGTCGTTGGCAAGGTGGAGAGATAAATTCGGAAAAGCCTAGCTGCTTGTCTTATTTTCTGTGCTCTAAAGTGTGCTAGGTCTGCTTATTCTATCAAAAATAATAATGCTATAGTTTTAAAGAAAGGCTGACATGCCCAAACTATATGTATATAGAAAAACCTCAGAAGGCAGGCAGCATTTCCTTTTAAAATAGCTTCTAACAATGACTTAGCATAATTATACATGCTCCAGACTGAGGTCTGGAAGAATGTTAACTCTCCTGTCAATTTAAAAACTCCTTTTGTATACAGCCAATGGGTGGGGTGCCACATTTTAAAGTAGAGCATTCAAATTAAAACCCCAACCATCTAAAGTTTGTTTTGAATCTTACAGCATACAAGCTCAGAACTCAAATTTTGTGGAAGCACAAGTGGTTAGAAACAAAAAAGTGGATTTATAAAACAGATTAAAAGAGCATGAAATAAATGAAACGTTGATTACCGCTTATGAGAAACAATAGGACTCTAACTGTTGTAGCAACTTCTATGTTAATAGCAGTGCAATTCTGTTGCAATTGCAGTTGTTTCCTAAAAACATTCCTCCATTACTTCATGTATCCTATATCCTGCCTTGTAATACACATGTGGACTAAGATTGTTGTGAAAGGTCTTGCTGCTCCATCAGTGCCATTATTTGTAATGGCCACTGTAAACTGCCTATTCATCTGGATTCTCTTCCATACTTCAGAATTACAACTCTGTGAAACTAAGTATATTGTGTTAGTCCACTGCCATGGAACTTCTGAAATTACGTATATTTATAGGAGTAATTTGTATATACCTAGATGCCTACAGTACAGCTCACATCTACAGTTATGTCAGCACTACTAAATTAGGCAGCAGTAGCACAGCAGTTTACACTTGCTTCCCAAAATTCTTCAGCAGTATGCATACTGGGGAATACTGACACTTTCAGATAAGAAAATGTACTAACTTTATTTTTCCAGATACTAATTTCTTCAGAGTAATTCCCTGTGGAATCACTAACTTCCAATGATTGTGTTCTTTATATAGCAACTTTAGTGGTAAATGTATTAAATCCCTGAGATTTTATAATTTTAGAGTCATACCGGCTTGAATACCAAGATGCTGGACAGAGGGATGCAATGTATGATTCCGTAAAGAAAATACTTTCTTAGGGTGTCTATGGCAGCATCTGTAGGATCATAGAATGGTTTGGGTTGGAAGGAACCTTGAAGATCATCTAGTTCCAACCCCCCTGCCATGGGCAGGGACACCTTCCACTAGATCAGGTTGCTCAAAGCCCCGTCCAAAGCATTCTCATGCTTTTCTGCTCTACTTCTACGAGTTCCTTAAAATGCTAATCCTTCTATTTCGACAAACAACAATTAAAATACTGTTTTAAAATACTTCTCTTTTGATAGAATCTCAATTATGAAGTATTCTGGTTCTTTTTCTAATTTGAAGCAAAGAATCTGCTTCTCCATAGAAGAGAGAAGTGAAAGGAAAACTTTCAAGTTTCTAGTATCTAGTTTTGACACATTTTTAAAGTTTCAGTTGCTGGCTAAATTGCTTAGTGAAATGACTGTTGATGATGACAACTGATCTACACATTGCCAAAATATTCCTGTACCCATTTATAATTCTTAATACACAGCAGCATTACTTATCAGTAATTTCTGCAATTTAAAAAAAATAAAAGAAATTGCTATATTTATCCTTTTTGTATTTTAAAACAGTTTCTTGCTCAAGAAAAGTCAAGAATTGAAATGAAGATTGCCAGGAAGAAATAAAAGGTGAATTTGACATGCAAATTTTATCTGGAAAAGTGCGTGTGTGTGTTTTGGGAGGCTGTGAAGACTATTCTCTCCCCTGCCCTCTGAAAAAGTTGTATTTTGAATCCTGTATTTCAGTAATGACTGTAAAGAAAACAGAAAAACCTCTCACCAGTTTGATGCTCAGCAATATAGAAACAGAAATAAGCTAGATCAAATGCATCAGCTAATTTCATTCTCCTTTGTTTTTCTGTCAAAAGTATTTTCTCTGAAAAAACCTACTCAAGTCTGGCCACTCCTTATTTAAAGTTTTATTTAAATGCAGTCAGAGTTTTTCAGTGTATATGTAAAACTGTTAGTTTTGTAATGTGGCTTTTGTTTCACTGTGGTTTAGGAGGCAGATTATTAAAATGTTCTTGATTTTCAGTATGTTCTCCAACATGAAGTAGAACGATATAAAGCAAAAAGTAAACGCTACTGTTAAGGACTTGAAACTCCAATTCCTTAGAATGTGTCAGAGGTAAACCTGAAGAATTCCTTACATATCTTTTTATACTTAGCTTGAAAATACTTTGCCATTTTTACTAGTGCTTATAAACCTGAGTTTTGGATGACTGCTTGACCTTTCGGAATAAGGATGACAGTTAGGATCAGCTGATGAATAACTGCTTATACTGTTTGCAGGAATTAAGGTACTGGTCTATAACTGAGCATTGTGGTGGCTGGTTCTCTATGTGAAGGGCCTGAGCTTCCTCCATAGTATATGGAAAGAGTTAAGAATTCATTAGAGCCAATATGATGATTGGAGACTTTCTATTTTAGCCACATGGATATGATTAAGCAAGGCAGAGGCATACATTTAGCCATTTTGACCTAAGACTGCAGGGAAGCAGACAGTGCTGATGTGTTAATAGCTTTCAGGATATGAGAGATAGTTTAGAGGCTTTGACGATATTTAACCTACCTAGCTCACCTACGAAGAGGATAATCTGATTGCCAGCTTCAAAAGGTTTGCAAGCAACTACTGCCTCGACTCTTTTTATTGAAATTGTGAGAAGAATTAGAGTGTCTCTTATTTAGTGACAGAGAAAGAAACATACACCAGTGACACCCTAGCTTGTGATTAGGATACCTGACTGCAAAAAGAAAAAATCTGGCTTGATCCCTGCTTGTTTATGCAAAGGTCTCCTGCAAAACTTTCTTCAGAGAGATCATTCCTACCAGGAACAATCTAACTGGCAAAGTGTGTGTCTGTGTTAACACTTTAGTTGGCTCAGAAGTGAGCCAAATTGATTGTCCCCATGTACCGTGCTTTGGCTCATTTTATAGAGTCGTCTCAGAGCATGTGACCTGGAGTCCTCTGGGGTAAAATAAGACAGGAAAGTGGGTTCCAACAACTACATTCAACCGATCTGCTCAGACTAAAACTATTCCAAAGTAAAACCCCTGAAATGTGCATTGGTGCTGAGCACTTGAAATCCACATAACCTTTGCTCTACAAATGGGCTTATTTTGGACTAGTCTACTTGCTAAAGTGGACACGAATATGTGCAAAGACAGCAGAGTCAGCATACACCTTGCTCCCTGGCCTCTCTTGGACAACTCTTACTAAATGTACACTCCTAGAAGTCACACTAATTTGCCTTTTAAATTACTTTGAGATTGTGACCTTCTAGATCTTGGCAAAGCTAAGAAAAAAGTTGTTTTTTTGCTGTTCTGGCAGGGAACCCTCCCTGCGTAGAGAGGTATTCTTCAGTTCTGCCCGCGTTATTTTCTAAAGCACCATTCTTTAACTGAGTTAGATTATAAACCACTGTTTTGCCCTGCCCCATCTTATTTATGGGCAAATTTAAACCTCATATATAACCTGGGATAGAAAAGAGATCAATTCACTTTACCTATATTCCATCTTTTCAGTTACACTAGAATTCTCTAGCATTAAACATCTGTTGTAGTTAACCTCTAAATATAAAGCCAAGCAAATACGTACAGGACTACTGAGCTGAAAAATCAAGATTATCAAGTCTAGCAAAAATGTACAGCTCTAAAGTACAGCTACAAAGCATCATACGTTGAATAAAACACTTCCTGAGATGCATGCTAACAGTGAATGCAGTGACATTCTCTGTCTTCCAAAGGAAGTAATCAGACACACCTTACATTGTTAAATTAATCAGCGTGGCCATAGTTACAGAAAAGAAAATGATAAAATTAAGACCTGATGTAAACAGCTGAAGCTCATGATAATGGGTTAGCTAGTTACAGCAGTGATGTAAATATTATATTAGCAAATAGGTCAGAAAACACGTGTAATTTTCCTCAGCTTAATCTCCAATGCCTGTTTATAACATACAAATGAGTAAGACAACAGTATAGAGAAAATGGAATAGAATAAAATAATCCAATAAATTAAGTAGGCATAGATTGCTACATTTAAACCTTCTTAACCACAATAAATAATAAGAAAAAAATTATTTCTAAAGGGTAGGAAAAGTTCTGATATTTTCTTTAGGGAAACTTTAAAGACTAACAATGTTAACAAAATGAAAATTAGCAGCTTCTCAGAAAGAAGACAGTTGACAAATTAATACCTTCATGATGTGCCTTCCACACTTTTTGCTAAAGTATCTTGGTATATATACATCAATTTCTCATTTTTCAAGATATATTCTGCACTCTCAGAAAGTGTCCTTAGCTCACTGGACATGAAGTGAAGCACTGTGAGAACTGCCCATAGAACTATCTGAGCTTCTGACTGCTCATTACCTTGCCAAAATTACCTATAATCAGCTGGAATAGATCAGGTATCATTAAATCAAGAATTGAAGCAATGTATATGATTCCTACTGAAATACAGCCTTTATGTCTATACAGATACATTTGTCTGATTGTAAGAAATTTTGCAAATGTGTGACTGTCTTAAGAAAATGGTAAAGTACCTTAAAAGATTTACAGATCTTAAGGGTATGCAGTGTCAAGGCTCAGTAAGCTGGAAAACCAGTTAATCTACTAAGAGCTTACAGAACTTTTATTTGTATCAGTCTATCAAATTTATTTACTCTTTAGTATTTCTTTTCTGAGTTAATACAAAATGCCCTACATCTTCCATTTAATTTTTAAATCACATTTTCAAAGCTCTCTGTGTAGCTTTGCAAATGAATCTTGAATGTTCTAGTCCAGCAACAAGTTTTATTTGCATATTCTTACATACTTTGGACAACTAGAACTTAGGAAGGATATCTTACCTAGGCAACTTGATTGTAATGATTAAAAATTTAACTACTGCATTTTTGGGACAGTGTGTATGAAGAGTGGGTTTGGGTCGCTGCTGTAGGGGCACTCTCAGGTATGGCTTCACGTGGTTCCAGTTCTGCCACTCTTCCTGTTTAAATGTGTATGACGTCAGGAGACAGTCTAAACTGTAATACCACTGACAGCTTAACGAGCATGTCTTTTTTTTTTGTTCCTTTTTCTTCCCCCTGCCAAAGCGAGCTGGTACATTTTGATTTGTTTCCAAACATACTGAGAGGTACAAGTAACTTGGATACCTTAGGGAGTAAAGCTAGCTGGTGAAAAAAACTCTAGATCCATGTCCCACCTGCCCATTGTAACCCTTACTACTTTTAAGAGAAGGTTAAAAGCAGAAACTGGCATGTACCTCCCCACCTTTTTTCTTCCTGGCTAACAGAAGATCTCTAACAGGTCATTTTGAAAAATGGTTCTCTTTTCTGTTCACATCCTCATTAGACCAGTCATGCGTAACTTTGTCACACTGCAACATATTTTACTCATGATTATCCTCTAAGGCTACTCAGGCCTGAAGCTAATGCTCATGATGGTGGCTGGCATTAACAAATTTCAACTAGCCCCACTTCATACATTTGTTTTCTGTGTGGTAAAATATTACACTGGAATTGCTTGACTTTTTTTTTTTTAATTCAAGAAGTACTTTCTAATTTTGAACCTTTCAACCTAAAAGAATTGTTATCTTCCTGCTTTTTGTGGACTCAGGTCAGATACAAACTTACAGCTACCCCCTCGGATTTAGCTCCGACACCCCGCGGGCCGGGCCACGCCACCACCCCGGCAGCGCCGGCGTGGGACTTGTGCCCTCTGCTGGCCTCTTGGATCATGACTCCGCTGCTCTGGAAGGCAAAATTCATCCCGGATTTAGTAAATAAATGTTGGGAGTAGTTAGGGCGAGGCATTACAGAATGACTGCTTACCAGCTTTTAATTTTTGCTGCAGATGACGATTGAGACATTGAAACAAAACCAAGATACTCTCTATTGTATACTAATACTTAATTTTTATGTAAAGGATATGACTGATGGATTTCTACACTAACTCCTATGCAAAACCCCACAGGTGTTTCACCAGCTTAAACAATTTCCAACAACGTTTTAACAAGGAAGAAATCTTAAATTGATTTAAAAAATGCTAAGTTTCCTAAGGAAATTAAAAATGTTCATAGCTAACATGAGGCTCATATCATAGAAGTTACAGTAACTTGCCTTGTAGCTGTTCTCCAAATACGCTGCTGCCCCTCCACCACCATCAATTTCGTAGTGACAGCAGAAATCACTTCTCTGCTAGGGCATTACCACTGTACACAAAACGTAAATGAACTATATCTGAAACATGGCTGTTTGAGTACCAAGTCACAAACACAACTTTGCAACATGCCATTTGTGTAGGAAGATATTGTTATGCTCTTTAGTTCAAATCTATGGGTAACTAAATAATAATATATAGATGTTTAGGAAAGAATAAACAAAAAAGTCAAAAAAACCACCAAAACCCTCTTTATTTCTACAGAGATAAGTGTTGTTTAGTATGGGATATTCTGTTCTTGCATGGCTTTCAAAAAAGAGTATAGACTGATGTCACTGCTGTTTAAAAAAAGTTCATCTTATTTTCAAGGCTCAAGGCCATAATTTGATGAGTAACTGCTAGAAATGACAATGTACAATTTCTTCAGCATTTAAAAAGGAAAAGCTTTGGCTGTTTCAGTAACGCAGTGAGTTAGGGTTTTCAGCAGCATGGTACGCACATGACAGAACAGATAAAATACCACAGAGAGCATAACTTGCATGCAATACTCAGTGTTTTATCATGGATATACTAAGAATCCATCACTACCAACAAAAAAGCTGAAACAAAACCTAGTATTGGCAATACTTGTGGTGGGAGTCCTCCTTCATGCGCTAGCCAGCTACAAAAACGTGCAACAGGTCTTCCTATTTTGGTCAGAGCAATGCTCACTCATCTCTGGGTATCCTACGCAAAAGAGGGATGTCAGCTAGTGGCAGAAAATAGAATAGTGTGGCACCCTGGAAAAACAAGCAAAAAACCCGCCAACTGCAAACTGACTTTTAGAATGGATTACATTAAACTATATTGAATCTACACATGATTCTTTAAAATAAAGGGCATTATTTTGGTTAAGTCACTTGCCTTTGAAAGGGAATTGTTCATAATCTAGTTTAGTTCAGTTTAGTTCTGCAGGTTTCTCTTCTCATAAAGATATAGTATGGCTTAACTGTTTCAGCCTGGTTAATTCAGGTCAATACTCCTGAGCATGCTTTTACCAAAGGAGTTCTATATTTCATACTTTTGTTCAAAGCTCTATCTTGGTGAAGTATTTATAGAACTTATGTATACAGTCTTTGTTGTTGAGTATTTCCTTTGGTAATAGTTAAAACATACATTAATGTCTGGTGTTAAAGAATTTTCACCAGACTGCGGGTTACACTAGGTTTGCTTTAATAACAACCCAGAGTTGGGCCACCACCACAGTGAATGGCAACAACGTATTACAATTATCACCTTATATACCTTGTTCAAGGATTACATAATTGACAGAGTCCACCGAAATTTTCCACTATTCTTCTAGTTAACCAAAGTCCATGAATTTCCACCAGCCAACCAATTCTTACTGTTCTATTTCAGTTCTGCTTTCGATCACGAAGTCCACTGGTCCATTTCGGGGTCACAAATGTCACTTATTTCCAGTCCATCTTTCTTCTTATCCTTTTTTTAATCAACTTAAATTTAGTTACTTATCTACCTTCTAACCTCATGTATCTTACCTACTGATTAACTCGGTTAAGCCAAGCATGGGAAGGGGCTATACATGGGAAGAGTGATCAGTATATTGACTGGACTTAAAATCAATTAAGCATCTGTGATTACACAGCTGTGGATGATTTAGCTTACCTTACCATTAATCCTATTTCTATGATCTCTATATAATAGCTATTGATTTCTAAATTCAATAGAATCATTTTATTAACATCTGACCAAAACTGACTGTTTTTACAGATGTTAAAAAAGTTTGGTTTTTTTAAAATTTGTTTTAATTATTCAGGGAGATGTATTTTTTTTCCCTTCCCAAAATACACATGGAGTTGGAATAACCATATATTCCGTATGTAGTTAATATTCCATAACCACTGTTTAAGGAAAGAGAGCAATGACATCATACATGTATCATGTACATGACAGAATTCTGGGTCTGGGAAAGAATCAAGGACACTTTCAAAACAGCAAAACCAAAACAGTTTTGAAGGGAATGCATTCCTGGAATTATCTCTACACATAACTAACTAATTTATGCCAGAAATTCCAGTGAACTGTAATCCTAATGTCAGAAAGTGTTGCATGATAAGGACTTCAGCTGCTGCAGATAAAGGAATACACTGAAAAAACTTGACTTCCGTTCATCTAAAAGTATCATTCACAGCTATGTAATTCTCCCGATCAGCAAGCACATAATAAATATGGGTTCCAAAGCAATTTGCTTTGTAACATTTGAACTATAAAAATTAGACTGGTTTTATTTTGTTTTCCAAAAGAATTTTTTAGAGTTCAAGAGAAGTCCCTTTGCTTTTATAAGTTTATTGTGGAAAAACACATGTTTAAAGAGCTGGCCGTGTTTCTGAAAAAGGCAGCTGCATAAAGGCCTTGATTTCCATTTTCTGTAAGTGCCAACTCTTCCTTAGCTCAGAATATCACTTTACTTAAACAAGGGAATTCACAAGGGATATTTTAAAATTAACTACTCAATCAGAAATTTTAAGCTATCATCATAATTTAAGATTAACAACGAGGAACACAGCTACTTGTAAAGTAGTGGAAAGGACAGAATATGTATTTTCTTCTGTCTTAATAACTACTATTTAAAAAAAATCTATGACTGCATGTTTTTCAGGCTGTAGCTTGGCCGAATCAAAAAAAAGACACAAACATAACAAGCTTGGAAGATATGATGAACCAGTGACAGAGCAACAAGGGTGTATTTCAGTGACTGAATCTTGGAGTGCAGTTCGGGTGTTCTTGGAATGCAGGACTCAGTTCTTCAGTTTAAAAACCTTCCTCAAACAACTAAATAATGGGTTAAAAACTCTACTACCCTAACGAATTTCAGACAGGAAGAGAAAATTATTATAAAACCACAACTATTGTTGTTCACCTGAAGCTAATAAATATATAGGCAGACATGACAGAATGGTAAAAAGCATCATGATGAAAAACACAGCTATTACTTAGTAACAGTGACAATCTTACAGAATTTTTGACTTTTTAAAAGAGAATAATCCACATTTAATTTGCTTAATAGGGAAAAGGGCTGCTCATGCCAGCTTTTCGTTTTCCCTTAGTTGGCCTTAATCAACAAACCTATTGCTCTAACCATTAATGTGTTGAAATAGCAGCCATCAAGCATGTCTTTAGCATGTCAATCTCCCATTCTGCAAATGTTCTGACATCAATATGAATGAAGTTTAGTGCTGTCCACAGGATAACATGAGTAATTAAAACCACAGTGCTGATAAATAGCAAGTTTTAGTCCTTTGTAATGTGCCTAGTTAAAAAAATGATCTTGGTTTCTGCTGTTTTCTTCTTGATACAACACTGCAACTTCTGCCACTTAAGGTGCTGTGTAACTCAGTTTATTTCTCTCGCATGTTTTCTTCTGAGGTCTTTGTCTACTTGAGTGATGACAATTTCAGGACACTGTTCAAAGTGCATTTTGCTGTTGCCAATGCAGCTGTTTGTGTGGCTGCAAGGTGAACCAGATCAGAGCGCCCTTCAGCTGAAACATAGGCACTGCTTTTCTCTTGTGTTAATTCTCTACCCCACCACACCTCCACACAAATTCTAGCACTCACTAAAGAAAGAGGGCAACAGAGTTGTAGGAACATGAGAGGTATTTATAATGGAGCAGCTGTGTCACCACTTCTACTGCCAAATATCCCATCATGACCTGAGAAATTCCTATTTCTGATTAAAAAAAAAAAAAAGGAAAAAAAAAGAGTTGCAATAGCTAGTTTAGATTTAAGGTAAAAGTAATGAAAAAAGGAATTGCTCATGCTTGTTTTTCAAAACATCCTGGAAATAACGCAACACAGGTAACAACTGTTGTTCAGACTGTATCTTTCAAGATTTTATAGGAATGTAACTTTTAAAGGACATTCTCCTAAATATATGGCATTCTAAATTTAAAATTTAGAGTATGAGAGCAAAAAACACAAATAAAAGATGACAAAATTTCCCTTGGACTTTAAAATAAACATATCAGAAACTGAAATACTTTCAAAGTAGTGATATATATTTTGATTTCACTATAGCCTGTCCTACAATATATTATTTGTTCTATTTTTCAGCTTGAAACTTGGGATATAGAATTCCTTTAGTTCAACTTCAACTACGTTCTTTGTCAGTCTTATAAAAGCAACTAAAATATATGCTTCTTATTAACAATTCTACCACAGTGGCTAAGTTTATCACAGAACACCTACTGTTCTCCAATGTGCAGAAAAGCTCTGAAACTTCTAGTTATACCTAGTACACTGTTTTTCCTTTTAGTGTCAAATAATTAACCTAGTTTGTTTAAAATCATTAGTACAAATAGTGATGAAACATCTGTCATCTCAAAACTGCTTTTAAGATGGCAGAAGGGTCATTCTCCAAGACAGCAACTGCACGAGTTTTCTAGCTGTCTTTAGCCATGTCCTAGCAGTGTACAGGAGTAAACCCTTCTTGATACAGAAACAGGATGTTCCCAAATTCCCTTTAAAGAATATTTTAAGCTCTCACATTTAACAGTAATGAAGTTCCATTTTTCATCTCAGTAGTGTAACTACATCAGCAGTTGAAATTGTCAAAAAAATAACTGGGTAAGTTTATGTAAGCTTCCACAAGTGGTATTTGAAAATGAAAGGTAATGAGGTTATGTGACGGGATTAATTCTCATCAGTCAACTCATGACAAGTTAGTTCAAGATGGTTTAACTATAACTACTACTTTTTTTCTCTGAGTAGTTAATTATTATATCATGTAATTAATTTAAACAAGGAACTTGTTACTCTCTTCCAAGTTAATTTATATAAAGCTAAATATATTACTTCCACAAAAACTTACTTGGTCAGACATTTATATTATTTATCTTGCCACATTCTCAAGGTATTCTGCACACTTTGTACCTATCATTGAAACCATGACTCCACAGCTCCCACTTTAACACAATGCCAAGCTATACACAGCTGTGCTAAAGCTGCTTTATAGGGTACAATTTGTTATAACACCTGAACAGTTCATTCAATAACCTCGTAATTCTAACACAAAATTTACTTTGTTTTCTAAGTGTTTGATAGGTAGGGTATTTGTATAGACATTTTTAGTAATTTAACTTTACCTGATGCAATTTTCAGGCTCGCTTTTGCAGTCTGTATTACGTCTGAAACATTCCCAAAGTAGTCAGCCCACTGGTGGAGTTCTCAACAAGCCATTCTCTAAAGGTAAATGGTATGTAGCCAATCCTAACAGCAGGCTTAGAAAAATCAGCAACATGATTTACGCAATACCTATAAATCAAAAGGATTAACCGCTAGGATTAATATTTTTATCCTGCTACTACCAGCCAAAAGATTTTACCTCAGCAATGGTTTGTTGTTCTGCATGAGAACGATCATACTGCTTGCTTTCTTAAGCTGCTCAGTGTTCAAACAATTGTAAATTGGAATTGGATAAGCCTCCTTACCATTTTTATGGCCTATTTCATAGTTAATGATCCGTGGGTGTAACTGTTGTTCTATCCATGATTTTTTTTTTTTCTCTCACCTCCCTTTAGTTCTTGCAATAAGCAAAAGCCCAATTTTGCATTGAGTCCTATAGGACTTTTAAATTTCATTCTATACACTTAAGCATTAACTATTTAATATCTGACTGCTCCCGTTAAATTGTCACACTTAGTCTCAAGAATGGACATGACTGAGATCAACTAGAGGTAATTTGCCCTTTGGAGCTGGGAAAAGCATCAAGGGAGAGCTTCAACACTTTATTCTTACAGTCCCTCCACAGTAATTAGACTGGAACAATGTTTAATACAGATATGCTTCACCAGGTCATGGAACCTTCTATCAGTGTCACAATTTTTTTTTATCACATTATTTGTCAGGACTGGTCAGCTGCACTAGTGACATTGCCATCACTAACACTACTGGAAAAAGGAAATAGCATTATCAGAACACCAATTATGTCCACTGTAAGAGAGGGAAAAAAACCCAACCCCTCACGTTTGAGAAAGCATTGAAGATATCTGCAATTCAGCAATTCCCTAGGCACGGTACATGTGCCAGCAAAAGCGGTGCATACTGCCTGTCACAAAGGAAGGTGTTCCTGCCTTCACCTGCCACTGGCGAGATCAGCCGCTGCTGCTGAGCAAGTGATGACAAAACAACGTTCCTTAAGGCTCCTGCTTACTCATGTTTTATTATCTGGCAAAAGAGTTTTCATAAACGTATGAATATAGAGTCAAAAGATATAACAAGTTCCAGGGTTCATAAATACTCATCCCAGGCGAGTGACGGAGAAAACCTCGGGTCATGCCGCTGCATAGGAATGGAAGAAGCCACACTCCGCAGGGCAGCGTCCAAGCTCCGTTCCCAGAACCGAGCGCCGTTCCCGCCGTGCTCTCACACCCGCCGGCTCGCTCCGCGTTCCCAAAGCGGCTGACGGCGCAGCGCCCAACTCCGACCCTCGGGGTGACGCCCACTTACTGCCGCCTCTCCCGCGCCCAGTTCCAGCGAGACGAAGGCCGTTAGCGGACCCCGGAGGACATCACCCCGCCCGGACACCGGCGGCTTCACCGCAGCCTCACGCCCCCTCACAGGCGGCGGCCGCTCAGGGCGCGTGCGCACCGGAGCGAGCGCAAGGGGGAAGGTGCAGCGTCGCGTCAGCCCGGAGCATGCGCGGTAGTCCTCTCGGCGCCGGAGCGGGAGGGTGACGTCACTGGGCGCGAGGACTCCCATGAGGCGCCGCGAGCAGGCTGCCTACGTCAGGCTGCTTCCGGGAGAACTAACGGGAGGCTTAAAGGTCCGCAGCGTCCGGCTGCCCGGAGCGGCGTCTCCAGGCGGTGGCAGCCTGACGGGCTTATTTGTGGCGCGGACGCTGTATGTTCAACCAGCCATGCGCCACAGATCACACAGGGCGGTGGAGAGGCCTAGGGGCGGGCTTTGCTCTGCAGCCCTTGAAAGGAAAAAGGAGCGGGGGGAGGGGGGGTGCGCTAGGCAGCCAGCCAATCAGCAGCAATGTTTCCCAGCCGCCACCAATCAGACGTGTCACTTCCAAAACAAGGGTGACGAGCCAATGGGAAAGCCCGCACTGCTAGAGCTCAGGCCAATCGAGGCAGGCGGCCTGTAGGTTGTGCCCGCGGCCTCCCAGCAGCAGGGGGCGCTGTCGGGGGCGGGGCCGGGCGGGGCGGGACAGGCGCTGCCGTTATCGTCGTCGTTGTCGCCGCCACCGCTGCTGTCGCGCGCCCGGCTCGCTGGCTCCACCTTCCGCGGCGCTGCGCTCCCGCGGGCCTGAGGAGCAGGTAGGGCCTGCGCGGTGGGGCAGGAGGGTGGGGAAGGAACGGCGCTCCGCTTCCCCCGCGCGCCGCGAGGCCCCTCCGCCTGAGGAAGGGGTGCCTGGGCACGGGTGGGCGCCGCCTGGCTGGCCTGCTCCCTTTGCGCCCCGTTCGGCGGGGCGGGCGCGGGGAGCCGCAACTCCGGGCGCCGCGGGTGCCAGCCGCTCCCCGGCTGAGGGTGGGGCCGCGCCGCCCAGCCGTCGCAGGGTAGCCGTCTCGCCCCTCCCGGGGGAGTGGAGCGGCCCTCCCGCCGCGTCTGCCTCCGCGGCGCGGCGGGCGCGGTCGGTTATGGCCGTTGTCGGTTCTGCTGGAGAAGTTGGTCAGGCCGGGCGGCGGACGCCCCGGGAGGGAGCTTTCCGGCGGCGGTCGAGAGCCGGTTGGCGCGAACAAAGGCGGCGAGCGGGCCCGGCCCGGTGCGGTGCGGAGCGGACGGCGGCGCCGAGGGGCTCAGGGTGGCGACGGCGGGCCCGGGGCCCGCTCAGCGCCAGCCTGACCCGGGCGGGGCGGTGCGCTCCGTGGGGCTGGCGGGTTCGCCGCGGCCGCTCTCTAGGAAAACTGGCGTTGTAAGAGCGCTCCTGTTGCGTCGTGACTGGAACAAAACCCCGGCGTTTGAGAGGAAAAGCGGTGAGCGAAGCGCTGAGAGCGGCCGGCGCCGGGAGCGGGAGGGTCTCCGCGCCGGGTCCTCCTGTGCTGCCGCCGTCGCCTTTCGCCCGTGACGAGTTGGGGCTTTCTGCGCGAAGTAGTGCGGGCTGTAACTTGTGCTGTCGTTCATCCAACTACAGGAAAAACCGATGCCTGTTTTCCGTTTCTTTGATTTGTTGAGACGGTATTCTCGGTCAGGCAGCACTGTTACTGTTTTGTTAAAGAGAGTCATAACTGTAGTACAGGAAGTGGGGAAAAAAAAAACCAAAACAAAAAAACCCCAAAGATGTGTCGTTGCGGTCATAAAAATCGATTACCAAAGCTTATCTTGGCGTAAATTCTGTTAATCAGTCTGGATTTATTGATAAGATGCTCCTTCTTCAGCTTGAAATTTTGGATCTGTTATTTACTGAAGTGTCTAAGAGAACCGTAAGCCAAAGTCTTCCGGCCCCACTCCTTAATTTCTTAGGGAAATGAAGTGACTTTACAAAGCATCTTTGTTCTCTCCTGTTTCTTTCAGGGACTTAAAAAAATGTAGGAATGCTATGAAAATAGAAAACAAACCTTGAACAGTATCTTATTTTGTGGATAGGGAACAAGTGGGAGGAGATGCAACTAAATACTTAAGGTAAATAAAGAATGTGAACTGAATAGGTGTTAAACTGTTGCTGCATATTGTTTCATTTGGTTCATTTGGATATTTCATTTTGACAACAGTCAAGTTTGTTTCTCTTTACAGAAATAAAAACTGAAACTGAGTTATGTCTGGTTTAAGTGGCTTTTTCAGCTGACATAACAGAATTCTGTGATTGTGACCAGAAATGTTAGATTAAGCAGAGGAACTAACACAAAAGTATTGAAATATGTCATGTATTGTTTTCCCCGTTTCCCCCCCAGTATGTTACATGTTGGAAATGTCTTATGTAACAGCCCTGTGATACATGAGCATGAATGTTAAATCTTTTGTGCCTTTGCTATCTGAGGAAGATACTTCTAAAAAGGTTTTGTATTAAGATTTCTATTTTCCCTTCCTCTTGATGCCAGTCCAAGCTTCTGGAGCAGTTTACAGTCTCTGTAAGGCATGTGTTAATTTGCACTGTAGTTTATTATCTGTAATTATTCATTTAAACAGTCAGATGGTGAGGATGAGCAATAAAATTGCTTTGAGAAGTCTGCTTTGGGTCAGGGTTATTTTATATTGGGCAGGTGTTCCACGTCCAGTTTGTTTCTTGACTAGGTTGGAACTGGGGGTAATGGAGATGTTTTTGTCGGTGACATATCTCTAGGAAGCAGTTGGGGAAAGCTGCATGTGTGCCACTTACTTTTCTCACTTGTTGCATTTGAGGTAGGGGCCTGCTTTCTTGCGCCTCTGGGGTGGGTATTATATATATAGCTTTTTGGATCCAGATGCCTGAACACGTTATGCTTGTTGCTGCTGTTAGTGGTGCAGGAGGTAGCAGCAGAGATAGGCTTTCACTTCTTGGAGGCGAAAGGGATTTATACTGCCTGCTTCTTAGTCATATATTCACTCCTACTGTTCTGTTTCAGTCTTCCTGATTCTCTTTTCAGTATTGCCTTTATTCTAGGACCCAGGGTGTAACTTCTATCTTTTGGACTACAGTTTTCCTATATAGAAACATTGGTGAACTGTTCATGTTTTCATTTTATACGCAAACTTCTGGTTTCACGACTGGATTGCTGATCAAAGTTTTGACATACGATGGTGTAGATGATGGGTTAATTTTTGACTGAGTTGATTGCATGTTTGGATTTGTTACATTCTCTCCTGCCTGTGTCATAAAGAGGGGAAGAAGGTTGATGCTAGAATAAAAAAGAGGGTCTCTTCGCTCAGTTTGATTTTCAGTAGACTTGCACCCCAGTCAAGGTTCATAATTCAGCTGAACCACTGAGGATGGCAGAGATCAATCAGCAGCAATCATGATAAAATTTTCAGTGTGCTTCTTACCGTACAAAGATCTAATTTGGGATTCCTGTAACCCAGTAATTGGATTAATAGTGAACTTGGTGATGCATGGCAAGAGGATATGCTTATGTACTCATCTATACACTGCACTTAATTTTTAAGTTTTAGCTCTGTGGAGAAGTGTAGTAAGGACCACTGACTTCTGGTTGTTTTCAGCATTTAGGCCTGAAGGTGCAGAGAATGCTTATTTGAAGTATTGATAATAGCTGGAACCATTAATGTCAGTAACGAACAATAACAGAATTATTTGGTCAGCTGAAGGTCATTAGTCCCCAGTGGTAGTAGTTCTGGTCCCCAAATAATGTTATTCATTTTTCCTCTCTTCTCCATTCACCTCATAATAAACTGTCTGCACAACTGTATGCAGCAGGATAAAGGATTAGTCCTGTCCAGCTTCCTGTCCTTTGGGACTGAATTTTCAACTGGGGGAACTTGTGAGCGTGGTGAATTGTAGATACTTGCTCCCTGGATTTGCAGTTTAGAAATGGAAATGCTGGACTGTCCAAAGTTTTAAGCAGTGTGACCCTCCTTTTTGAGAATAACCAAAGGCCTGTATTCCTTCTACAGAAAAACTCTATTCTCTGCATTCTGTATGGATTTATTGAATTGCATTCTAAAGACCAATTTTGCTTTGGAGATACACTAGCAATTGTTGTGTTCAAAGCCCTTGTGCCTGAAGAATTATCCTAAGCATTTTGTAAATATTGTGAATGTCCTTTAAAACTTACCTTGAATGCCTCAGAAGTGCCAAAATACAGAAAACAAGAAAATTATCTTGCCATGTGTTGGAAAGAAAGCAAATAACCAGTAATAGGCCTATGTGGCTTTGTAGAAGAGAAGAGTGTAGGTATCGCTGTCTGCCAGAGCTGGCACAAAGCTGTTTTCGTCCATATCTCCTATTTGTATAACTGGACCAGCATCTATCAGAAAAGGTGACACTGGCAAGTGGCAGTGTACTTTCTGTCACTTGGCTTCTGCTTCTGTGGAACAGGATGAGTTGAAGCCTGCAATAAAGATAAAACAGTATGAATTGTCTTTAAGTTGTTTGGGTTTAGGCAGCTTTTTTTCTTTTTTGCTTTCCTAAAGTTAGTAAATTGAGCTTGCATTGGTCATGTAGCAGCAGCTGTAGAAATATTACATTTAATGCAACTGCAAGTTCTGCCTATGACCTTAATTACTGATACATTAGTCTGCTTTTTTTTTCAGATCCCATACTGTGTTTTTTTCTTTAGTTTCTCTCTCTCGGTGAATTGCACAGAGTAGATTAACAGTATAGGCTTTGCTTTTCTAGTAGTAGTTCCAGGCAACAAAGCAACATTTTAAATTTTTTAACATGTACATAGGTATATTTGTTTTAAATTCTGTCCCTGCAGATGGAGGAGATAAGCTGTTGCTAAATAGGTGGGGTTTTTTAAACTTTGAAAGTGGATGGATGACATTAAAAGTCAAGACATGATTGTTATTTGCGTTGTATATGGGAGTCTAACATGTTTCTGGTTGCTCAAAAGGATCTAAGGATAATTTGGATGGGAGACGTGCTGTTAGAGGTGCTATCTGAAACAATTCTAAATCCTCTGCAAAATCATAAAATGTTGGGGCAATATAATGGTCAAAGTATGTTAAGGAAAGGGGATTTTTGCCTGCACTTCTTATGGATGCAAATGAGTAAGTAGGAAAAAAAATGGAAAACTGCTTTGAATAATAAATTACACCATTCACATGTTCATCACTTGCTAGCTATTCTTTTATCTGTGATGCCAGTTTGTAACATTTCCATTAACTTTGTTGTTATGGAGAAACTGGATCTGCACATCCTCAAGTTTCAATATATCATTTATTTGTTAATATTTATGCTAGAGGTGATAAATAAATGCAATTTTTACTGTGGACTTTTTTCATCTTTTTGCAAGTTGTTGGTGTGGATTATTGAGGTTGCTTAAAATTAGTAAAGTTGATCTTAATACTTGCCCAGATCTTGACATAAGCAAGACTCTTGTGTTGGCAAGGTATTACTTTGTCAATTATTAATTCAGGGGACTAAAGTATGTTTTACATAGCTTACCTATTTTTGTGGGAAGGCATATGCTGATATTGCCACTGTCTTTGGTTAGTGTGAGAATTTTTTAGTCTTACTAGCCCTCATTTGAATGCCAAAACCTAAGCCATGAATGAGAAAAAAATATTCAGATGCACAGTAAATTTCCTTTTTGGCATTTATATTTAGATTTCTTTATAGATATGCTATTATTATTCATTAAAACATTTATCTTACAATAAAAGTCTTTCATATATACGTCAAAAGCACAGTATGTATTACTAACTTGTGGAAGAAGATGCATAAAATAACATGAAAAGCAGTTAAAAAAGGTGTTCATGGTTATTTCCTCTCTGGAGAATAGATTAGAGTACTGTTTATATACCTAAACAAGCAGTATCTGAACAGTTCACGTCAGTGAACTATTGTAGCTGTCCGTGATACTTATCTACAGAATCTTTTTTTTTTTTTTTTTTTTTTTTTTTTAAAGCTTGCTGATATTAGAGGCCACAGTGGGAAGTGAGGTGAAATGGGGACCTTGGAGTCCATTGATTTGCTTTGTGATCTTAAGGAAAGTACTCAGTTTCTTATGCTCATTTTAGGCATGTGTTACAATAGGACTAACTCTTAATGGCTTGAAATGGTGTAGACTTCCTATGTTCATTTAAGATGCTTTGGATAGGTTTGTAAAGATTATTAGAGCTGAAAGCTCTTCAGATTGTTTCATTATTCCAAACTATTCAGACAAAGTAGAGTATCTTCTCCAGCTGGTTTCTATTCCCAGTTGGGATTTTGTTGAGTTTGCTGGGGGTTATTTTGGTTTTTTGTTTTACTTTGTTTTCATTTGTTCATTATTGATGTGAAATGGTAACCTGGCAGAAAATACTGGCTTTTTTAGTTTAGTTTCAAGACTAACAGAAATGCACTGCAGGCAGTTAAATTTTTTTTTTAAACTGTGAATTCCTACAAAAAGTAATTTTCTTCGCAAAAAATATGTATTTCCACAAGCTAAAAGCCTTTTTCTGAATTTCAGTATTTTCAGAATAAAACTTTGTCCTACTGATCTTTTTTGTAAAAATAAGTTGTGTTCTTAACATTGCAATTAGTCGCAACTGTATGCAGCTGTGAAACAATACTTCAGATAGCCTTATCTTGAAGATTATACAGTTCATTTTAGCCTGTTTAACTTGAATATTTGTAAATCCAGTAAATGAAAGACATGAAGAAAAAAAAAATATCACTGCTTCAAGCTACTTAAATTGGATTGAAATGTCAAGCTGACGATGTGGAATTACATTGAAGTTATTCAGTTTTTCAAATGAAGTAGGTAGTCTTTGCTAATGGTAAAGTTTCCAGGGTTTTCACCTTGGTCAACTGGTAGATATTATTAAAGCAGTGGTATGTTTGCTTCTAATTACATCTTAGCAGTTGGGTGATGATGAGAGACTCCAGAATTAGACTTAATGGTGGATTTCTAGTCAGTTCGGGGATTGTTAATAAATATACTATGGTCTTGAGTTTATTTCTACTTCAAATAAATAAAACAAGTATAAAGCTATTAAAAGGGGACAATGTGGAACCTTAGTTTCGTTTAGCAGTAATGCATGCAAGCTGTGCTTGTAGTTTGGTTTAGTTTCACTAACATGACTCTGCATTGTGTAGAGTAAATAAGTGGAAAATCAGATAAAGTAGAAATTGGAAGAAATGTTTCCTGTAGAAGTATTGTGTAACTGAGCACTGCCAGGGGGGTGGTTGGTTCTGACCTGGAGCTTCTACCTGTATGGCTGTGGGCACTTCTGTGTTTGTCTGAAGTTTCTTCAGAGTGTATTCTCTGAAGGTGTGGTGCAGTATCATCTTTGTATGATGGATTTAGTGTTGATGTGAGATTGGATCCTTCTGGTCCAAATGCAAACTGCTATATATTAACAGCCATTTATCTTTCTTCCTTTTTGAGGAGTGGCATATCTGAAAAGTGGATGTTCAGGATAACATGTCCAATGTGTCAGAAGAGAGAAGCACTAGACAACAGGACATTAAGAAAGGACTCCAGTTTATAGAGTATGATTTTGTGGTTTTGTTCTTGTATGCTTATACATGTATATATGTGAGATGGATAGCTCTGGGAAAGTAATTTTAATATAGCACCAGTGGAGGAAGGAGGAGGACCTGTGTTTCTCAGCAGAATATTTGCTAACATTAACATGGAAATGGGGAGCAGTCTTAAAGAAAAGACAGAACCCCTCTTTGTTCCTAAACAGAGCAGATTGAAGGTGGGAGGATATTCCTTTTCTGCCTTTGAGAAAAATCAGCATTGAATTTTTTTGGTGGGTGGAAGATGTTGATCGCCTGAAAATCCACCTTATACTTATGGACAGCCACACCTAAGACTAGGTTGCTAATGAAAGGGATGGATTTGCTTGTCACGACCTAAATGCTCAAACTCTCTGGACCTAAAATTTAACCTAATGAAAAATCGTCTTAGTAGTTACTTTTCATTTGGATCAATGCCAGATTCGTCTCTAGAAGATCCTGGCTAGCTTAAAATAATTGTGAAATTCCACACTAGTTCACTGCTCACATGAGGCATTCTTTAAAGGACAAAAATGAAAGAAAAAGAAAACTGCCCTTCTGAGAATTATTTAGAAACAGATTCTCAGATAACCTATATGGGAAGGGAAAGAGTTCCTATTTTTCTTCCTGAAAACTTAGAAGTAAATACCTCTGTTCTGTGCTAGAGAAGATCTGTTGTGTGTCATAAAGAACTCTTAAAATTCCTGTAGTGTCATTGGTATGACTTAATTAAAATTGCTGTGTTCTTTTGACAGATAATTTGTCATTTTATAATACTTACAAGAAGATTGCAGTTCTCCTTATGTATAATCTGTTTCTGCACAGTGGAGAAGAGGAAGGAAATTGATTTTAAACAAACAACATAGACGTTTTAAACTCAAAGCATTCAAAACCTTTTGAACAGCACAGTTAAGACTGGCTATGTAACTTTAAATGAAAATGAGTCATTAGTAATTAGAAAACACAGCTGTTTAATCAAAACTAATCTACAGCATTCCTGCCTTGTTTACTGCAGGCAATAGACAATAATTAGAGATTTGCCTGTTGCAGCAAGTGAGATTGCTTTCAGTAAGAACCGGCATTCTCCAATGTGATCGTCTTTTAAGCAATATATATAATAAGTAAATCTTGTAATTTCTTTTTCTAGATCTACTTTGCCCTATCCAGGGACGCAAGAACAATATGAGGTAATGAAATTACTTCCGCATTTCCAGAAGGGTTTTTAACATGGACCTATCTTGCTATATTTATTCTTGGTTTTTAATCATCATTTAAGTAATGATATAGTAAGAATGGTAATTTACAATGTCTCAATATTGGAACTAGAGGACTACTTATATTGTGATACAGGTGTTCAGATATTTGGATGCCTGGAATTCACTCTTATAGCAGTTCAGATTTTCTCTACTGGTGTTAGGGGTGAATTTGGGGCATTCATTGAATAAAAGAATGTCCTACTCTGAAGTTTAGAGTAGCACAGCAAAAGTGAGATAAAAGGACCTCAGTCCCATAAATCGTCATAGCATATTTTGTTTCTGTACATGTAATTTTGCATAATATTTGACTTATTTGCAGACTGATCTTTTTAGCATTTTTATCCAATGGTAGGTGGTTTCATTGCATTTGAGAACATAGATAAAAATGCAATTGTTCACGTTTTATATTAAAAAAATCTTTTGCTCTGCAAAAGCAGCCTTTGTGTACTACTGATTTGCCAGTTGCTATGGCTGCTGCTTGCTAAAAGAATGTATGGAATATATATATATTTCTTAAGTTACTTATACAAAGTAATTCTTTTAACAGTAGTTCCCCCTCTCTTTCATTTACATGTATTATGGTGATGAATATTAGAGATTGTCTTGGGAAAATGTTGGAAGAAAAATACTAATACAGACAAGTTTTGCATTTTGTTTTGATTCTGTGAAGTTGGGTAAATTTTCTGTTTAAAAATGGATTTGGAAATATGGATGATAAACAACAACTGCTGTTGATGAGTGTTTCTTTTCTTTGTTCCAGTTATTTATACGAGAGCTTGTTAGAAATCTTTTTAATGAAGGGAATGATGTATATCGAGAAGGTGATTGGAGAGGATCACTGAGTCACTATACAGAAGCTATAAACATAGCTGATTATGCTAATTCTGAAGAAATCCATGTTTCTGATGATATTTTAGAGAAGCTGCACGTGAACAGGATAGCATGTTTTTCAAATATGGTAAGCTTCTGTTTAAACTGTATGATTTCCCAAGAACAGTGTGCTAACAGTATTGAAACATGGAAAGCTTCCTAGTGAGGGAGAAGCTCTTGGTGTTTAAGAATTCGCACGTTTCAAATCATCATTTCAGCATATTCTTCATTATCTTTTTTACAAGTATAATCATTGAGCTATTTTTAGTTACTAATACTAGAATATTAACAGAGTCATACAAGGCTTGGAAATTGATGGAACAGTATTTTTATCCATTTATACTGCTGATTGCACCTGAGTCTGCTGCTTTCTCTGTGGAATAAGATGGCTCTTGTGAAAGAGCCAAATTGTCTTCGTAACTATTACTGGATTTTACATGAATGATGGCCCTGCTCATTTTTGGTTACATAAGTTGATGACTTAGCAAAACTCATACATGCAGAGTGCAGTGGCCTTGGTGAATGTTTTATAATGTTTCAATACCTTAATCTGATACAGTGTAAATTTGGTATTTTGATGATAATAGTTCTGATTAGTGCCTTTTCTCCTTGTAGGGATTGCATGAAAAAGTTCTAGAAGACTGTGAGATAGCATTAAGGTTGAATGAAAACAATTTCAGAGCTCTCTATCGGAAAGCAAAAGCTTTGAACGAATTGGGAAGGTATAAGAAGGCTTATGATGCTGTAGCAAAATGTTCTCTTGCTGTGCCACAGGTAGGTAAATTATATATCGATGATTATTTTTAAAGATTTAATACAGAAAACATATACTTACCTCAAAACCAGTGAAGTTTTTTGGTTGGTTTGGGTTTTTTTAATGCAGCAAAATATTTTTTTATTCCTCTAAGAATTATTTTTTGTTGTGGAAGTGAAGACTGATAGCAGAGATTATAGTCCCCAAGCTCAGTATGTTGAGTTAACTTTCAGCAAAAGAAATACTCACTTTGCAGTGCGAGTCAAGTACCATAGATGTTTGCAATGAACACTAGAACCACTGAATTAAATGTTTAAAATTCTCTACAGTCAAAAGTATACTCAGGACATAAAGAGAAAAACCACCTGTAATTATAATGTACAATATTGATTCTTTTGGTAACTGTATTTTAGTTTTCCAAGCGTTGTACTCCATCTGAATCACTTACTATGCACCTCGAATTTTAGGCTGTATCTGTATTAGCAAGCAGTGTGTGGTATAATAGGAGAGGATCTGTAGACTGAAGTGCCGGTCCTGAGGATCTAATTGCCATGGTTGTTTGTGGGTGTGTTTTTGGTGTGGGGTTTGTTTTTTTTTTTTTTTTAAGAGTTGGAGCACATCAAGTGCACTCCTGCAGCACTTTCAATTTAGTTTTATCTAAAATGAATCTAATTTGGCTCCCTTGAGACCCTTCATAATACAAACTAAAATGCAGTGAGTGAGGATGATTTAAGAGATTTCACTTAAGTGCATTCCTGATTTGAACTAAAATGCTGATAGAAACTTTACATGCTTTGCTCAAAATAGACTGATCACAGGACATACTACCAAGCTGCATTTTTTTTCACCTTTCTACAACAAAATTAAAGTCAAATGGCTAGACAAACTGTTGAGCATAGGTTTACCTTTTGATATAGAGAAGATTTCAGTTCTGTTTCCAAAGACACAAGCAATTTATCTGAATGTGTAACTTTGGACTTTGGAACCTCCAGATCTGAAATGTTTTCGCTTAAGGTTTATATGCCCTTATGTAAGTTTTAAAAATAGCTTTTTCTAACTGTAGGACATGTTCTGAAAACTAAACCTTAAAATAATTTAAATGGATAGTTGTTATAACTATAAGACAAAGTGAAATATGACCTGTTTTTTAACTCAACTTTTCTAGTTGTATGATGCAATTACTGCCAAAATACAAAGTTCTCATTAAATATTCAGCAGCGTTACATAGTGGCTGACATTATAGTAATCAGAAATGTGGCCCTCAATTTGTGTGAAAACAAAAGAACAAAAAAAAAGCCCATCCCCTCAAAGAACAAGCACCCTTCCCCCCCCAAAACAAACAAATACCCACAGAAAACCCCACTTCTTTGAACTTCTCTGATTTTGGAGAAACCTTTATGTTATTTTAAATTCAAATAAATGGAAGAGGAGGAGACTGTATTTTCTGTCTTTTTTAAAAAATTCCAAATATTGGAGTAATTTTGCTTGGGGGTAGCTGTATTTTTCAATGTTAGCTTGCAGTCCCGTATGTTTGTGAAAGAATAAAGATGCATTATGAGACATCCTGCATGTAGGGATCTTGCAGAATATAGATTGAGATGTAAATAGATGTCTTGACTAGATGGCAATACATGTAAATTATGAAATTTTATTTATGTCTTTTAGGATGAAAGTGTGATTAAGCTTACCCAGGAACTAGCTCAAAAACTAGGGTTAAAAATAAGGAAAGCATATGTAAGAGCAAAGGTAAGATTTTACTTTAACATTTTACATTGAAGTTTCCCTCTCTTGATACCAATTTTTTATTTAATGAAGGTATCTTTTCATTGCAGCCACCCTCCTCAAATTCAGTTTCTAATGATGTATCAACACAGGTAAGGTTTTACATGTTCCAAGTGTAAGGTGACTTTAAAGTACAGGGAATAATTGTTTCATAATTTCATGATGATGAAGTGAAAATGGTGCAATTGACATTTTATATAAGATGCTGTCACTTTGGAGTTTAGAGTTCTGTCGATCTTTGTGTTCAGTTTTGCTGTATATTTATGGCAGACTAGGACATAGATTATCATACAAGTTATCTTTGTAGAATAAACGTTAGCTAAAACATTAAATCCTGTGCGATGAATATATTTAATGTCTTGAGGCAAGGGCATAGTTAATATGCTTATTTATTTATTTTATTTTGTTGACTGTTATCAAAGTGAAGGGTGCTGGGATAAAATCCCTTTTAATTTATGTATTTGTCCAAATTTGACCTTCACCAGCAGCTAAACTTGCATTTATCTTGCTATTTGTAATGTGTCTGAATAGCAGTAATGAAGAGGAGTTCATGTTTATCTTACAGACTTTTTTCACAGGAATGTAGACAGTTTAGCTGTAAATGAATGAGAAAATGTAGGAACAGCTCATTTAAGATACTGTTTAGACTCTTTCATTCCCTGAAGCATCACTCTCACTTCTGTTGGTTGGTTGAAGATTTTTAGTGATACCGTGAGTGGATTTCAGTCTGCAAATGTGGATGCTTTATCTAAAAAATTGACCTTTAAATTCCATTAGACTTTATAAATTTCAAATTTTATAAAACCTAAATTTGAGGACTTACATTCTTAGTCTATAAATACGTATTTGTAATTTTTAATGGCTCTTGTGCAAAGTGATGAGAGGTATGTTTTTTTTCTCACTTACAGAATTCTTCCTCTGTAGAAGATATTGAGTTAGGTGAGTCTTGTTGTGTTATAATATTAGTGGTAGGAAGCTAGATATGCTATGCTTATCTCGTTGTATTTGTTATGAAATTTCTTAAGAAAATTCATCTTGTCATTTGAAAGATCTGTGGTAAAAAGTCTGATCTGTTTATCTCTAAAACTACATATTTAAGTGGCTGAGCAAACTTGCTTTTGGTCTGCTCAACTTGGTATGATTGTAACTGCTCCTACAGTGATTGTCTCATATGTTCACTTTAACTTGGAAAAATAGGGAGGGGAGGATATGCCACAGATACAGTAAAGTATCAAGTCTGTAACTTTCCTTGTATCTTTTAGTTTGAGTACTATATAAACAATGAGATACAGGTACATATGAATTGGAAGTTAGTGGAAGCTGAAAAAATTTAATGTGGTTTTGCTTAAATATTCGTGATTATCCACTCCCTCACCCCCCACATTGTCAGGGTAAAAGTTATGCAAGATATTTTTACATCTTTGAACAACAGTTCCAGTCGTTCCCATCTTGCCTGTTTCAGATTTATCTGACCAGAAGCAAGAGATGGTTTCTGCTGCTTCTTCATCAAACTTTGTTTCTCAAGTGTCTAAAGTGTCACCAGTACCTGTACCATCTTTATCTTCTGTTATGCCTCTTCAAGTGGAAAAGGTTTCTTTGCCTTCTACAGTGTTGGCAAATGGAGGGAATGTTTCTTTCTCTATGCCAGAAGCATGCTTAGATTGTGGAGATGGAGATATAATTATTGGGGAAGAACTGGATGAATTACTTGATTCTGTGCCTGATCCAGATGAAAGTGTAATGGTAAGACTTTTTTTTTTGTTTTCCTTTCTCTCAAAAGACTGTCCTTATGAGTGGGATCTTATATTTTTATCAAGTGGGCTAGTAGTGAAATGTGAGTTACCTTTCCTAGTTACATTGAGCTGTACTTGTGCATAGTTGGGCTGATTTTTCTCAGGGGCAAATTGTTGCAAATGTGGCTGTAAAGATACCAGGACCCAGCACAGCTCCAGGGACAAGTACATTGGTTTTTGCTTGTTGGAAAACCTGAGTGAGGTTGCTGGGGGAGGGATACTACCTCAGAAGTACTGCTATACTACTACCAATACTACCATGGTGGGCGGGATACTACTTCCAGGAAGTACTATGAAAAGTGAAGTAGATGTCTGAAGTCTGGGCTGGTGTGTGTTTGTTTTGGTGTTTGGTTTTGGGTTTTTTTGGTGCAAATAAACCCTCTCAGAACCTGAAAGTGTGTTGGGAGTGCCCACCCTGTGGCTGTAGAAACTATAGTTAAACATATGCTCATAGCTTTGTAGGACAGTAGTACTTGTGCTGTGCTTTTCTTTTCCAGTGCATTCACTAGTATCTCTGTGATCAGAGCTTTGTCCAGATCCACCTCCTGGATAATCAGGAATAGTTAGACCATCATGAGTCTAACATTTTATATTTTTAGAAGAGATTATTAGAGAAACTTAGGCACATGAAGAGTTGTTCCTAATTATGCCATCATTCCAGAGCTAGAACAGACTGTGAAGCATACAGATTTTCTCAACTGTTAGTCAAAATGACAGCTCTGATTGCTCAGCAGAGATGTTTGAACTTACTAGCAGGTTTACTGACTCTCTGCTGTGGCCCTGCCAGTCACTTGGAGCCCTTAGTACTGCAATGTTAAATGAGGCTGTGGCATATTTAATTCTTCAGTTAGTTGTGATTTTAATTTCTTGTTCAGCTGTTTTTTGCACTTTGTAGAAAGTGTTTTGGAAATGTAGAAAGTAATTATTTTTAAGAGATCCCAGGAAGTTTGCCACAGTGAAAGCCAGGAGGAAATACAGTCTTCCAAGATAGATTGCAGTCTCATGTAGTGTAGAATCTTGAGTGAGTTGTAGGCTAACAGCTTGGGCAACAGTGAGTTTCACATTGGCCAAACTGTACAGACCTGTTTGGTCAACCTCCAGACAAGGGGGGAGCTTCTTGGGGTGACAGGGAGAATGGAGGGAAACTCCCCGACTTGGTATGTCCTTAACCAAGGTGTGCAGAAGGGATATGTTCTTTTGGGGGGGTGGGGGGGGCAGGGAGGGAGGGAGGTGATCTGGCCTTTGCAGAACATGGTATCATTTGATTGTATCTGAAAATTTATTTCAAAGCTAACTCTTCACTGTACTGCCATTTGAATTATGTTCTCTTTATTTAGAAAAAAAAATGTCGGTTTCTGACTCTTCCTATTCTTCCCTATTGTTCTACGTTTTTCATATACTTTCAGCTTTGGTCTGATTCATAAAAAATAAGTCCAAATCTGTTGATAAGTTAATAAACTTCAGCTAACTGAACCTTTAAAGTGGTTGATTCATGGATAATTCCTTGCATTAGAACATTGTTCAGGATTTGATTACTGTTGTTCTCTAAGTGTACTGTAGCTATGCGCAGTACTGTAGTGTACTTTTTATTGTTTTTCAGTACGTTTATAAACACTTTGCAAAAAATTTACTAAAACAAATACTATTGCATATTGTGTTCTTGAGGGTTTTTTTGCTGTGTGTGAACATTCTTTTTAAATTTCCTTTTTTTCCAGCAAACTACAGGAGCCAGAGGACCTATTCCTGCAGGAAGTGTAGCTCCTAGTGTACCTTTCTCTGCCTCTTTGTTGGGGACACTGCCAGTTAGCACAGGATTTGTTCCTTCACCTTGTCTTTCAGAAATCTTTTCACAGCCTTTGGCATCTTCACTGGAAAATTTTTGTTCACCATTAAGCACCTTTTCAATCAGTGACCCAAAAAGAGGTAAGAAATGAGTCTTAATATTTAACCTTTTATGATGAGTTGTGCATAAGCCAACTGGCTTCTTTTTAGCAAATGAATTTTCACAACTATTCAGTAATTTTTAACACTTACATAATATTTGTGTGCTCACAATTTTTGAGACTATTGATAATCAGTGTTGGTTGTACACAAGAATTTATAAATAAAGCTTTTGTTTACTTGGGGTCGGCATAAGCATGCTCCAGGCTCCCTCTGTTCAGTTTTTCTGTATTTATTGTTTAAGTTATTTGTTTCAGGTGAATAAGTATAAAGAAGGAACCATGTTCCTTCAAAGTTTTGTTTTGTTTTTTTTTTTTTTTAAAAAAAGGTGTTCTTACAGCTTAAACTATTATTGATGATTTGGCAATATAAAGAATTCTGAAAGGGTAATATAACTGTACACTGAAAAGATACCAGTATTACATGTCTGGATTCAAACTCTAGGGCCTATAGTTATGTAGTGAAATCACGGATGTGAACTAACAAGATATAGTCGGTGAACTAGAAAAAAGAAAGTATTGTCTCTAATTACCAGTGTTACAGGAGCATGCTCTCTTTAGAACAAAACCGAATTTACAAAATAAAATTAAAAATAGCGGAATCCTTTTAACCCTCTTTCATCTCATTTTTGATAGTCAGGTATTGCTTATTTAGGTACCCTTTGTGTACTGCAGAAGTACCTTCATGTTGTTTCAGCATATGCCTGTGAAGCTACTGCTGATGTTAATCAGATGGTTATATTGAAGATGGCTACTTGCTCATTTTTCAGCACAGATGTTTACATGGGACTTTTACATAATTGCAAAAAAATAATAACGGCAAACAAAAAACCTTTGGTGTTTGTCAAAAAGCTACGTCAAAAACCCAAACCTTTGATAGTTTTGCTTCTCAGGAATGATAAATAATGTTTTGGATGTTTTGGGGAACTGAAATAATTAAAACTTCTTTTTATTCTTTTAGACCTCTCAAGTTCAGCTTCTAGAGATGGAACACCAACACTTAGCAGCAGTAATTCCCCCTTTGTAAGTATTTTGCATGTTTTCTTTCACATCAGTTCAAATGTTAACACCTTAAAGGCTTAACATAGATCTTAATTTTTACAGTAGAAGTTTCTATTTTTAAAAAATGGCACTTTTACCTTTAAAGTATGATTCTGGCTTGGAAAACATTTGTACAGTAGCTCACGGCAACAGTAATTGAACACAAGAAAAAATTTACAAAGGGTGTTTTATATATGCAGACTTTGACTACTGACATAGCCACTTTTCCGTTCTGAGGAACTTGCTGTAAAATACTGTGGAAGTGTAAAATAACCAACCTAAGAGAGAAAAATCTCTTATGATCTGAGTGCCAAATAATAGGAATCAGTGGAAAACTGTGTTACTACAGGAACAGAGCAGAGATTGCCTTGTGTCTGAGAATCCGTCTGGTCTCTGTATTGTAGTCATGCTGTGTATTTTCAATCATGCTGCTGGCCATTGATTATGTGGGGAAGGGTGGCATGAAGGGATTGCATCCTCATGAGCCAGGATGGAGTAATATTTAGCCTGGCAAGTGCTGCTGTTCTCCCTGTACTTGGCTGGGTCTTGTTACGCGCTTAGTCTGTGCTGGGTATTACAATTTTTTTTTGTGTGTAGACTTTCTTATGCTTTGAAGAGTAATTTCAGTAGGTTAAATTTGAATTGTAGATAAATTACATGGATCGAATAAAATATGCTTTCTTCCAACAGATAAATGGCCCTAGTAGTTTGTTTGGGTCTGAAAATTACATGGGAATTGCAGGCCAAACTAGAAATGACTTTTCAAATGTTTTTAGCAGTGCAACTGCTAATATACCTGTATCTTCAGCACTTGCGGGAAGAAACCCATTAGAAGGCACACATGAGCTAAGACAAGCCTGCCAGTTATGTTTTGTCAAAAAAGGTAAGGGGCTTTTGGACTCAGCTGGGTTGGTTTTTAAAAAATTAAAAAGCATACATTTAAAATTTTAGTGTTCATAAGTTCAAATACTGTTGGCTTCTAAACAGCGTTAATCCTGACTTGATCTTTGCAGATGTAGTACGAACTTACGATTAAGGAACTGGTAAAATGTTTCAACAACTATTTTATCTTCTTTCTTCTTGTCTTTATTTCTTGTCCTAATAGATGCTTGAGTCCCTAAAACCACCACAAATCACCACACGCTTTCCCCAACCTGTAGGTTTACTATGTAAGGTCATTCACATTCTGTATTCACTTTCCTCCCAACCCCCAGGGTACTGTGAAGAATGACACCTTTGCTCAAGACTTAAAAAAAACAAAACCTTGCAATACTCTCTCTGATTGGCCATGGGGAATTGAACCGCAGTTCAAAGTACCTGGTAACCTTCACATCCCACCTGTTTTATTGTTCTTTCAAACTAATTCTACATCATAATCCTGAGGCTTCCAAACCTTGTTAATAATTAACTCCACTGTTTTGACTCAAAGGATCTTAACCAGTATTGGGCTTTAATATAACTAATCTTTGAGGCCTGAGCTGTTGCTGTTAAACAGAGCCATATTCTAGAGGCAATAGCTTTTATTAGGACTAATCTTAAAAATAAGTATTGTGTTTCAAGTTATAGATGTCATTGATACTGATATACTAATAAAGAATTGTATCGAGACATTTAGGGGATGACTTGTAGTTTTAGGAGCTTTTATATTAGTTTAAAATTATTTTTACAAGAAAAACCCATGAAGTGATGTTTGAAAAACCATAGAACACGTTCTGTTAAAAGCAGGAGCTATAAAATATCGGTGGAAGTACTTAGCATGTTCCTAGCTTCACTTTTTGTATCAAAGCATCTATTTCTTCTGTTTCTTTGCATCTCTACCAAAGCCTTTGTCTCCTGCTTTTACTATCTGCTCTCGAAATGGAACTGTTCCATCAGCTTCTTGTCGAGGGAAATTGGGTCACACTCTTGTTTTTGTAGTCCCTTAAATAGTGAAATTCACTGAGCATTGCTCATCTTCAGACTCTCCCTGATTTCTTAATTTTGGTGGTAATGTATTCTTCACTTTAGTATTGTCCTAAAGACAGAGTTTAAACCTAGGCATATTTTTGTTTCCAAAATCAAAGTTCTGGAATTGGCATTTATATTTTTGGCATGTGTATACTTCTTGCTTAGCGCATTTTATCTCTGAATGTAGTAACTGTTCTAATACAATAAAAATTGAAGGTTAAGAGAGCCATTTACTGATCCTTGAAATTCATCTGCATTGACTTACTATAAATAAGCAATTTAAGTTTAAAATTAGTGTTATGGAAACATACACTTTGGAATTTGAAAAAAACCAGCAATTTGCTGTCCCAAAGTAATCTTAAGGTTGTAACACAGCATCCTTCCCTAAATAACCTGTGTTTTTTCTTGCTGAGACTGGTCCTTTTGTAAGTATTCAGTTTTTTTCTTTCTGCTCAACATGGCTGTTAATGACTTTTGGTTCTTCAGAGTTGCTGGTGCAAGTAGGAATTCTATACAGTGTGTTCATGTACTTTGCTTTTGGTCTTACGTGCCAGTCTGTGTATGGAAGTGTTAGAAGTGTGCTGCAATTTATGCAAATATAAGCAATTTTCTGTGATTGTTTCAGGTCCTAAATTATTGGATTATGCTTACCATCCCAGTTTAGAACATAAATGTAAGAAGGATATTCTAATTGGCAGAATAAAAAACTCTGAAGATAAATCATGGAAAAAAATACGTCCAAGACCGACAAAGACACAGTATGTTGGACCATATTATATATGTAAAGGTATGTGTTCTAGATAGTAAAGTGTTAATGCCTACACTCGAAGTTATACAGTTTAGCTTTTCCACAGTGAAGAACAGAATGAGTTTTTATTCTTGTTCATGGGAGGTGGAGAAGGAAGTTTACTGGGTTGGGTTGTTTATATTTTCAAAGGCTGTAAGGAGAGCCATATTTTGACCATTAATGCAATTATTTAGAGAACGTGCACTGTACTTCTGTACTGTTCTTCATCATAAGTAACTCTGCTTCCAAGTGCTGGACTGTTACTGTTCAAAACAAAAACAAAAAAGCATTCTTGTTTGACTTTGCAGTGTGACATAAGCAAGATGACTTGTGGATTAATTAACAGCTATATTTAAGCAAAGTGTATTCTGGGTTCTCAGCATTGTTGCGCTAGACCAGGAAAGGATAGCTGATGGAGGTGTGCGTCAGCCTTTCGGAGGAGTCATTCAGCATAAGGTTTTGCTTCTGTCTGCTAGACTTAAGTGCCCCATTTACAACAGATGCAGCTTCTTTATTAAAAACACTTGAAATGGAGATAGTGAAGTTTTAAGATGAATTTGCAATAAAAGTTGTGTAAAAGCAATATCATATTCAATGTTATCATTTTAGATGTCGCTGCTGAAGAGGAATGCAGATATCCAGGTCATTGCACGTTTGCGTATTGCCAAGAGGAGATTGATGTGTGGACACTGGAGCGCAAAGGAGCCCTTAGTAGAGAAGCTCTTTTTGGAGGAAATGGAAAGATCAACTTGACTGTGTCCCGACTTCTACAAGAACACCATGGATTATTTATGTTTCTTTGTGAGGTGCTGCTTTATTTCTAATGATGCAATAAAAATGATAATAGATAATAAAATTACCTGGAAAGAAATGCTTTGGTTCATGCATGACTATTTTGTAAATTTTGAAATGCATGTTCAATAATAATCTGGCTAGCTTTAGATTAGAGACTAGTTCAAGTCTCTGTTAAAATCTTTAAGGTAAGGTATATTTTTAAACATATAAAATACATACTCTATAATTACCTGTTTTTGTATTCCAGAAGTGTTTTGATCACAAACCCAGAATAATAAGCAAAAGGAACAAGGATAACTCATCCTCTTGTTCTCACCCTGCTATGCATGACTTTGAAGATAACAAGTATGTCTGAAATACCATCTCTTTGAGTTTCAAATTAAAAGCAAAGGTTTCAGGGCATTTTAAAATATTGAATTTCATTTCTTACCTGTTGATCAACTTATCTTCCTTGCTAACTGACTTATACTTTGTCAGTACTGTTAAGACAAAACTCACTGAACACGGATTGTCTCGTGACTAAATTGAAAGTGAGCTATTTCTTCATCAATACATTCAAAATTAGTGATATCCACCCTCAGGTTTGAATATTAGTGGTTTTGGTGTCAGTAATAGCTTACCTATCTGGTGAGGTGCATTGTTGTAAATAGATGTGTGATGTTAAATTAATATAGGAATTCATAAGTTTGCTCTTTCTTAGGTCTGTTTTGCTTATTTTGCTGTAAACCTGTTCTTAACTGAGTTAAAACTACCTTAATTATGGTGTCTGAAATAGACCATAGTCCTTATTCATTCAATTGATAAAAAATAGTGTGAGGAAAGTGTCCTTAATTATTTTTTGAAAGTTAACAAAGACTTCATAGTGGTTGTAGTGTTAAATAAGTTTTGGAGAATTAAGACTTCCATTTATGTTTCCATCATATAAAAATGTGAGCATTTTAATTGCTTTGTTTGTACTCTACTTCCCTATTGAGGAAACAGTACAGCTATAAGAGCTGGGCTGTTACTGTGATGCATCAACTCTTTCTTTAATGGTGCTCTGCAAAAGAGTAAGTACTTGTGTTTGTAATTAGGTCAGGATATATACTTGAATGTTGACATGATACACTTTCCTTCTTGGAAACCAGTGATCCAGTTGGATTGAGTTCAGTAATGCTTTGCAGAAGAGGGACCTCTGGATTTCACAAGATTTACTGCATCATGATGTTGGTTTACTCAGCCTAGAAATGACAATTAGATGTTACTTCCTTCTGGAAACTTTTTTGACTTTCTGATTTCAAGTAAAAATTGTTAAAAAGACATTCGAATAAGCTGTGAAGAAGAATGACTATTTTGTCTTTTTCCACACAGGAACAAAGTCATTTTAAGGAATATCTAAACCTGACTGTTTCTAACACAGGTGCCTTGTCCACATTTTGCGAGAAACTATGGTGAAATATTCCAAAATCCGCCCTTTTCAAGTTCGATGTCAGCTTGACCTGTGCAGACATGAGGTGCATTATGGCTGTTTACGAGAAGATAAATGCTTTTATGCTCACAGTCTGGTAGAGCTTAAAGTCTGGATAATGCAAAAGGAAACAGGTACATTTGGTAAAATGCTCGTGTTACTCTTCATTGTAATGCCACTTCATTCTTGTCTCAACTCCCTTCTGAAATTAGTAACTTGGGATCAGTGCATTCACTTACAATTTGCTGGAATCTTTCATATAGCATATTCAATAAACAATAATGTAAATATGATGAAAAGTACTGAGTAGGCTACTAGCTATTCAAAATTAGCAAGTTTTCGATAATAAAAACTGTCAAAACTGCTCATTATGATCAGATTTTTTTCTTCAAATAAAACTAGAAGTCTTGAGCAGATACTTAATCCAAGTCAAACTAGATTTGTTTTTATTTTTAAACCTTCAAAATTTGGAAGATTTTAATCAAATTTCTTTTTCACAGAGCACTGAAAGAAAAGCTGGAAATATTTTATTTATGCTGCTGTTTTCCTCCACCCCCAGTACAAGAATCAAGTTTTTCTAGTTAAACCTTTCTTTTAGCTTAGTGCCTTTCAGATACTCTTATGTAGCAAGCCAGGAAATAAATCTTTCCAGTTCACTACTCTGTCTCTTATTAGTGTATGTGTTGATAAAACTTCACTATTTTTCTGTTCTTGCTTACACAGCACATTTAGGCTGCTTTTTGTTGATCTTGCTTGGTTTTGTTGATCTTGCTTGGTTTTGTTGGCTTCTTTGCAGATAACAAATTTTACTACTTCCTTTCTAGCTGATAGCTGTTGAATGACGTTTATGTACTTGCAGTCCATTCCTTGGTCATGAGTTCCAAACTCTCCATGACTTTTTTTTTTTTTAAAAGCAATTGAACTGTCAGCAGTAAGTAATTTGTACCACATAACAGTTGCTCTTTCTTCCTACCTTGCTCTGTATGACAGCAGTACTTTACATATTAAGTAATCGTGTTGGATCATTGTGACGTATGGAGGAAAAAGGGAAGTGTGGCAATCCCAATGTATTAGTGTTTCTGGCATTTTTGCCCCTTTATGTGCGTGATTAATCATCAGCTGTCCCTTCTTTGAAGGAGAGGCTCCTTGTTGCTTCAGCATTCTATCTAGATTCTTGTACAGGCATACTGACAAGAGATGCACACTGATCTGAAAATTTTGGAGGAAGAAAGTCAAATAGACACAAGAGATTACTATTTCTTTGCTGATTTCCTGTTCTCTGTCTCCTGGGATAAGCTAGAAGTTCCTGTGTGGATTTCTTACCAGCTGTCCCTACAAAGTGAAGGATAGCAAATACTTACTTCAAAATAGAAATTGTAGTGTAACAGTTGGGTTTTCCAAGAAACTTGATTTGCCACAGAAGGCATTATTTTTTATTTTATGATGTGTTCATGCTGCCCTCATGCTTTGCCAAAGTCAGTTAAAGCTCAGTCTCTGCTCTTTGAATGAGGTTCCTCTTCTGAATGCAAGGTGTGGGAAGTAAATGAATGCTACCTCAGGAAAGAAACATTTTACTGACCCTCAAATCCAAACACAGATGACAGTGTGTATTTGTGTGGAATTAGAGCAGTAAATGTTACTGTATGTGTGAACACTGTATAGCTCCGATAGGAACCTTACCCAAAGTGTAAGGACAGGGTTTTTTCTGAAGCAAAACCTAATTAACAGGCCTTTATTTAAAATCTTTGTAAAGAAGGCAGGGGCAATCTAGTGTCTGTCCGCTTGCATTTTGCATAGTTTTTCTGTGGTCCATAGAGGTTTAGTACATTGTATTTAAATAAATACTCAAAAGATGCACTTTAAGTTATTTGAGCAATCTGTAATTGAAAAAACTTCTATGTTTGCTTTTCAATGTGATTATATATACGGTATTTCTGTTTTGGAGGCCCTTGGGCAATTCTTAAGTGTGTGTGTATATATATGTATGTGCATGTGTATGGATGTAAATACATATCCACACCCACACATGAGTGTGTATACATGTATAAAATACATAAAAAAGAAAAACAGATAAAAGCTCTGGGGCTTCTATAGCATTGCAATTTGAGCATGTCTGTACTTCTAAAACAGTCATAAGTGTTCAAGAACTTTTTCCCTTCCTTTACAGGTATTTCACATGATACTATTGTTCAGGAATCAAAGAAATACTGGCAGAACATGGAAGCTAGTGCCCATGGATCACAGGTATTTTCATTTTTCTATTAAACTAATTTTACAGTGACTTTGGTGATTCTTTTTCTATGTCTGTGTATAATATAGCTTATTTTAGAAATTACTTTTTTTAATGCTGTCTTCAAATAATCTCTTTTACTGTAGGCTTTCTTCAGCTTGCTCCATTTGCACTAAAATGACTGCTTTGCTTCTGTGCAATTCCTTTTTTGCTTTGCTTATTCTGTCGTAGGCAGAACATAAAACCTAAATATAATTTCCAAGTCAGCTGCCATAGGGCAATTAATTATCTGTCCAATATGTAGGACTTTTATGTGTTTAGTTTGTATATATTACCACAGCTTCTGGTTACATATACCTAAATCAGAAATAAGTTAAATAAAAATGCATTTGTTGAGAAATGTCTACTTTGAAATTGCACGCTAAACTATTACAAGGCATGCAGTGTAACATCTGCTTCCGGACACGTTGTCAACTTTTATCATAGGGGTAATTCATAATTACATATGGATTTCTTTGCAGATACAAAATACCTCTTATTGTTGTTGGTTTTTTTTGCTTAAGATCCTTGGGAACCAAATGAAATATGGATCACTTAATTTGAAGATGAAGTTTGTTTGTGGTCAGTGCTGGAGAAATGGCCAAGTTAATGAGCCAGACAGAAATAAAAAATACTGTAGTGCGAAGGCAAGACACCCGTAAGTAAGACCAAACACTGAAAATTTTACTGTTTTGTCAGCCATTTAAAACCTCTTTTGGGAAACTTTGTTACTGCTTAGGAAAGAGTTACAAAAGCAATTAAAAAAAAAACATATTGAAGCAGAACAGAGTCATGTCTTTGTAGTATGTTAATAATTGGTAATGAGAAAAACTTTGGCTGTTTGTTTTGGTTTTTTTTTTAATTATCAGTTATGGTAAAATTTTGGTAGAACTTAGTTAAATCTCAAATATATGGTAAAAGCTTTACAAAGAACCTTTCTGGGCTTTCCTGGTGCTGCTTCTGTGTACACAGTGTGTCTTTTTTTTAATAGCATTTTCTTTCATTGAGTGCCTCTGTTTTTTAGCTGGACCAAAGATCGCCGTGTGGTGCTAGTAATGTCTAATGAACGTAAGAAGTGGATGACCATTCGTCCTCTTCCTGCAAAGAAACAAGTGCCTCTGCAATTTGATGTATGTTAACCTAAAGCTAATGTTTTAGTTAAGAAAACAAGGTAACTGGAAAATACTAGTAATTGGGCTGGTTTCATCAGTTCTGCAGAAATTCCCATGGGAGTTGGTAGGAATATGTTTATAGTGTTTCTACAGAGTTCAGCCTTAGAAAAGCACTGATCGCGCATGTTATTACCGAAGCCTTTTCTCATCAGTGGAAGTTAGTAACTTTTTAAGTGATTTAACTAAGTTTTTAGTATTTCCAGGAAATATTTCAGAAATAGTTTAAACTTATCTGTGGTCTGGTAATCTGGTAGGAGGCAAAAATCGGTTGTAGTACTTGCTTCTAGCAGTTTGCTTTTTCTAACTATGAGTTTTTTATAAAACAAGCGTGATTTTATTTTTCACGTGATACAAATGTCTGATTGGGAGGAGAAACACTAGCCAAGACTAGAAAAAAACCCCACCCCTAAACATTTTACTTTATATTCATAAGGATATTTTTTTTAATTCACATTTCAGTTGTGCAATCATATTGCTTCAGGCAAAAAATGCCAGTATGATGGAAACTGCTCATTTGCTCACAGTCCTGAGGAAAGAGAGATGTGGACCTATATGAAGGAGAACAGCAGTAAGTAAAGAGTAAATCTAACATGTTGTAAATCTAACTGCTCTGCTTTTCATTCTTGTTCCTCAATTCCTTTTTAATCCACTTTCTTTCACTGTCTTTTGTAGTAAACCTTGCAGGTGCCTTTTCTTTTAATTTAAATAAGCCCAGACGAGGTATTCAAAAACAGTATTAAAATAGCTATATTACATATTTGTTGCTTGATGTGTTTTTTAACAATAAAGTAGTTTGTATCAGTTTTTTTAGATGTCTTAGAAATAGTATGTTGATCCACACAGCAGTATTGTTTGGTGTTTATACTCTGTATGGCCACATGCACACACTAGGATTCTGCTGATAACATATAGGGGCAAGCTATTTGTGGAAGAATTTCCACCCCCACCCCCCGCAGTGTATTTACTGGGAATTACTATTCACTTTGTTGTTGACTTGTTATCCCATTAGAGTGTTAATGGGGAGAAATAATCAAAAATCGGAAGTAATAAATGACATAAATTATAATACCATGGTCTGCAAGAAAGCAGACTATATTTACCAAAAACTGTAGCACACTTTATATTAGTCTTCAAAATTCAGATATTGATACATAGCAGCACAGTTGTTACCTAGTGGTACAGTTGTTACCTATACTTTGGGTGCCTGTTCAGGAATGTGTAACATCTTACTTTCCCCTAGATAGGCAGAAATGAGTCTTGGTAAGTAGCCAGAGATTCATATTGCTCTTGGCTCTTATCTCTGTGTAACTGCCTGTATTGTGTCCTTCCTTTTTTCTTCTTACAATAGGTGGGGACTGCAAACTCAGTCATTTATCTAGTATTCTCAAACTCTTGCCTTAATTGCTAATTACTTATTTTAGCTTCTGCTCTCATTAGTTCAAGACTTGGAGCAGTTGTATGACATATGGCTAAAAAGTCAAAAAACAGAAAAAGGAGATGATACGGCTGCTCAGGCAAACAAAGAAAATGGGAAGCAAATTCACATGCCAACTGACTATGCTGAAGTTACAGTAAGTAATCATAGCTATAATTCTAAATTCAAATGTGGTTTTTTGGGTTTTGTTCCTACCCCCCAGTCAGTAACACATATTCTTGTCCTTATTTTCTTGGTGCTTCCTTAGATTGTAGCTAGCTACACTAAATGCAAACTTTAACTGACACTGTAAAGCAGTTCCTCTGAATCCTCTAAAGCCAGTGGAGATCATAACTTCAGGTGATTGTTTAAATAACTACTATCTGTTTAGGTAAACAACAATTTACAGGCTAATATAAAGAAAATATTCAAAATGTATTAGGAGCAGTTCTGTGATTACAGTCTTGAATTCTCAATGTTTTTTCAAATTCCCTGTAAAACAGGTGGATTTTCACTGTTGGATGTGTGGGAAGAACTGTAATAGTGAGAAGCAATGGCAGGGTCACATTTCTTCTGAAAAGCATAAAGAGAAGGTTTTCCACACTGAGGACGATCAAAACTGCTGGCAATATCGCTTTCCAACTGGATATTTTAGCATTTGTGATAGGTATGTGGGTTTTAACATGTAAAAAATGCTGAAAAATGACAGTTCATAGTGTAAGTAAGTAAGGTGGTTATTAGTTTTGACAGCAGTGTTTCTAGTATTTCTTGCTTTGCATACACCTTTCAACAAGAAATTAAGGAATTAACTGTATTTTAACACATACTGTTAGAACCCAGGGAGTTAGAACTCAGGGTGCCTAATTGTGGAACAAAATTAATTGCTTGTGTGATGTTAATAAAGGGTTGCAAGTTTATTGCAGCTGCACAAAATATTGTTGGTATTATTACAAGTTTACTTAGACATCTTGCATATTAATTACCTGTGGAACACAAGAACAGTACCTAGCTGGACAGTGATACTGGAGCTTTAAGGCAAGCAGAAATGTTGCTAGCATCAAAACAAATTTGTTAAAATTGAGTATTTGTTACTAGAAATCGTTTATGAATGTGTGGAAGAGAACTTCTGAGACCTGTTGGCTTTCCCCAGCATTGGTTGTATGTTTTGCTGCTCCCTTGAATTCTTAAATGAAGCCTGTTTACCTGACTTCAGTAGTTTTTTTTGTAAATTTGTTGAAAGTTACTTTCACTGTTGGAATCGTTTGGAAGGCTAAAAACTTTGGAATCTGCATTCTGGAGTTAAAGATTTGATTTGCTGGTACGGATACCTTTGTTACTCCATTTCAAGTTACAGATTTTGAATACCTCAAGAGATCTTGAGAAATTGCACAGCATATAAAGCAAGTTATTTTTTGTTTGCAGTCTTTGAATGGAAGCTTACATTCCCCCTTTACTAAATTTTTAAGTAACATCCTAAATGTATTTGTTTTGAACGCTAACAGATGTCACATATGCAGAATAAAGTGAATACAAACTGGCATGCTTATAACTTAATACAAAAATACTAGGATAAAAAAACAAATGTAGTTAACGGGTAATTAATTAGTTGGATTTTTTAACAATAGTAGTTCTTTAGCTTAGTGAGTTAAATGATAATTTGATGAAATGAAAGGTTTGGGGCATTAAGTGACTCAGTGATGTAGGATCATGAAGGACAAAGAAAAGAGCCATTTCTTGTCCTCTATAAATACTTGACAGCTGGGAAAGAAAAATATAATCAAATGCTAAACGAAGTTAGTATCGTCTTACTTAAAAAGTAAATATTCTTCCAGTTATTTTTTTTTGTCCTTAATATTTTAGTGTATTTGAAAAACATGACCAGAATAAAATACCTACACACAATAGTGATCATGATAATTCTATGAAAACACTATTTGAAATCTCTCTTAACAGATATATGGCTGGTACTTGCACTGAAGGAAACAACTGTAAATTTGCCCATGGAAATGCTGAACTCCATGAGTGGGAAGAACGAAGACAAGTTTTAAGAATGAAGCTCAGCAAAGCAAGAAAAGACCACTTGATTGCTCCCAGTGATAATGACTTTGGAAAATATAGTTTTTTGTTTAAAGATTTAAACTAATACTGAGATGACACATACATGTTATCAGCTGGAAGCATAAACCAGAAAATTTGACAATAATCAAAAGCATGTGACAGAAAAGCTGCAGGGTTCCTGCTTTTATTGGCATATATTGTTCCTCCTGAACAGCAAAATATAGTAGATTTAGGGGGATTGAGCAGACCTGTCTATGCTCTCGTGAAACAGAGTGGTGATTTAAAAATATCTGAAGTATTACGTGCTTACTCGCCTTCTGTTGGACAGAAAGTTAGGAAATAGAAGGGGGGGAAGAGAGGTTATAATATCTAGGAAGCCCCCTAGTATCAGTCCTTCAGTTGAAAAACTTTAAGGTATCACGGTATTACAAAACAGAGTGTTATGGGCTAAGAAGAAAATGATGGATGAAAATTCTTCAGATCTTTTAATGGAGAGGATTTGTTTAAAACAAAGTTTGCTACTTATCTATATGTAGGTTGCTAAAAAGAATTTTCTTATTAAAGATTTTAAACAAAATAACCATTTAACTACAATATATGTTGAATGGGTATTTTTTCTCTATTTGTATGTTTCAATATAATTTACTGAAAAAGGATTTGGGAGGAAAAAAGTATTAATTTTTGAAAATGAAGTAGTTAAAATTCTGTTTCTTGGTCTTTGCTGTTTAAATGATGATTTTGAAAGATTACACTTGTATGTCAGTATTGTGTATTATTGTATGGACTAATGTTGCCTGTAATAAAGAGAACTTTACACAAAAGCTGTTTTCTGCATGTAGCCTCTCAGGATTGAGATTTTGTAAAAACAAACAAACAATGATTTGCCTATTAGCAAAAGCTTGAGCACCTGTAGCTAAAAATTAAGTAAGTTGGTATTTGTATCTCCAGCTGCTTGTTTGCAGTTTTCTGTATTGTCATTAGCTCATCACATGACTAAAACAACAAAAATGGCCAACTAACCTGCAAAGTAGACAAGCATTTTTGAGCTACATGGTGCTGGGACATGTTTTCAGCCTTTTGACTTGGGCATGAACCACCACCACAGCTGCAAGGTAGGTGCTTCAAATGGCATTTCCTGCAGACCACAGGAAATTGAAAACCATTCATAGGCTGAGATGACTTCTGACTGATGAGCCTTTTGGCTTTACAGTTGCTGGAGCTTCTGTTGTGTTTTGGCTGCTCCTCAGATTGTGCTTTCACCTTTCTTTGTGTTTACTTGATTCATTTTTTCTTTTTTTTTTTTTTTAACCTAAGCTTCTTTTAGTCATTCATTCAAAATAGCTAAAGCTAGGTTTCTTTTTTTTTTTACCCCCATTACTTTTCCCTCCTCTTCAGAGAGTATTTTTCTGTTATTGGCTAACCTTACATAATTAGAAAAGCTTTAAGGATGACTTCAGTAGTTTGAATGTAGTCATTGGCCATATATTGTGTATGTACAAAGTGTTGAACCAAAGTTCAGTGATGCCCATACACATGACAAGCCTGGATGGTGTGTCCCTTTCACTTCACAAAATAAAAGCACAACGAATATTAAAACACCACCTTATGCTTCAGCCACAGCTGGGGGAACTTGCGGAGTAACTGATCCTTACAGGCTAGGCTGAAGTACATTTGAATATGATGTACAGTATGCATATAAAATGAGCTTGGTGCTTGAAATACCACCTGCTGCAATGCTAATTTTTTACTTTGTTTGTAATAAACTGAGCTGAAGTAGAGTACTATGGACACTGTTATTTCTGTGACAAAACTTGATTGTATTGTGTGCCTTTCTGAATTGTTTTCTCAATTTTATGCTGTCATTGTTTAATGTAAGTGCTCTGTAAATTATTGGAACTAATTCTAGACAAAACTAAACATGAAATCCTTGTTCTGTAAGGACGGTGTGAAATCTTTAATGACTGCAGTGTGGGGGCTGGGGCCTCGCGGAAACGGAGGAGGTACTGGGGCATTACTTACTTGCTGGTCCCGGCGACGGGAATTTTAACGATCTCCTGCAACGAGAGAAGGAGGCGAACAAACTAATTCTCAACACGTTTGGCCTGAGGCCGCGGGGAGGACGGGGAGCGAGGGAGTGCCGCCGGCCTCAGGGCCTTCCCAGTCCCGCCGCGGCCTCTCCCGCCGCCGGGCCCGCTCCCGCGCCTTTCCCCGGCGGGACCCGCTCTGCCCTCGCCTTCCCAAGGACGTCCCGCCTGCCGCCGGGGGACCGCGCCCCGGCTCCCCCCTCCACCCCGCTCCGGCCGGGCCCGGCCGCCCGTGCGCCTGCTCGGCGCGGCGCGACGTGGCGGCGGCTGGTTCGCCGGCGGAGGGGACCGCCCCGCCCGCCCCGGCGCGGCTGACAGGCGGGCGGTAGGGAGACGTGTGCGAGCGGGAGCGGCCCGGCGGCCCGCACCCCTCCCCGCCTCGGCCGGGGGTGATGTCGTTATGCGGCGGCTCCGGCCCTGCGGCTGCCCCTCGGCTGCGGCCTCGCGCCGTCCAAATGGCGCGGCGGCCCGACCT
>JAVKLA010000061.1:7700054-7741486 GCA_034782735.1 Sagittarius serpentarius | reverse complement strand
CTGCCTCACCAGGGTCTTCCCCACGGGCCGCAGGGGAATCTCTGCTCCGGCGCCTGGAGCACCTCCTCCCCCTCCTTGCGCACTGACCTGGGTGTCTGCGGAGATGTTTCTCTTACATGTTCTCACTCCTCTCCGGCTGCCGCTTCTGAGCCCCAGCACTTTTTTTCCTTCTCAAATATGTTACCCAGAGGCGCTACCACCGTCACTGATTGGCTCAGCCTTGGCCACCGGTGGGTCCATCTTAAAGCCAGCTGGCATTGGCTATATCAGACACAGGGGAAGCTTCTAGCAACTTTTAAAGAAGCCACCCCTGTGACCCCTGCCGCTGCCAAAACCTTGCCACGTAAACCCATTACACCTGGAAAGAAGAGCTGTGGCGTTTGTGGGTCTCTATTGTAAAAACAAAAGTGCACTTACAAAGCACAATGATTGTAGTTTGAAAATGTGGCACTGTTGTTAGGAGGTTGCTTAACATAGGAGTTTGACAGTGTTAGGGGCCCAATAATTTTATTGCAATTACTAAAATTGTAACCTGAGAAGGATCAAATATCAGGTAAAAAAATTTTTGGTTTAGCTTTTTATTGTGGTACAAGGTAAAGGAATGCAGAGTCTTTCCTAAAACTTCCTGTCACATAAGGAACCATGGCAAAATTTAGCATTACGGTGGTGCGATCCGGTTTTTAATCTGACTTGCTCTAGTGTAAATATAGCTAGTGGAAGATTTTGGAATTAAGAGAATATAAAAAAGAGAGTATGATCATTCACTTGCATTTAAAGCAGTTTATACCATAACAGCTTCTGAACGGCTTCTAGATTGTTTGATTGCTGATTTGATAGAAAATGGTTTCCTGTGTATTTGGTTTATATTCTTGTTCTCTTAAGAAACTTAATCTGTCATAATTTGTTTAAATCAAGACTCTCTATTTATTGTTCTTGTCCTTACATTGAAGAGGAAATGTGCCCTGAACAGTTTGCAGTCCCTACTCAAATCAGTAAAATAAACTAACACACATTTACATATTTTTTCCTAATACAGTATAAAAGAATGGAAGTATAGAATACTTTAAAGCAAAGCATAAGGCAGGGCAATAGTCTCTGTTTATATAAACATCACATCACAAAACTTTATGACCAGTGTCTCTTCTCTTATCAGGGTGCTGTTACCTAAAGTACAAGTATTAAAAGAGGATGAGGCCAGGGAAGAAATCCAAAGAAATCACTCTTCCTGGTAATTTTATGCTCTATAGCAACCAGCAATAAGAGTGTAAGCTAACATACCCATAAACATAGTGCATGGTATCACAGCGTGACTTTCTGAAGCTTGTTAAGGGTGATCTTTAGATTTTTATGATATTTCATGGAACTAACTCAGACAACGTAAGTTGTAGTCATTTGCATCAATTTCTAAAGTTTTGTCGTTGCATGACCTTTGCTAAAATTAAAAATTAGGGCTTTGGTCACACTTTTTTAACTACTGCTGTACACTCTCAATAACCATTCTTAATTTTCTTCCTGCAGCCGAGCAAAAGATGTAACAATGCCAGCAAAGCTTCCAGTTAATTTTTTCTCTGCAAGATCTCCAGTCATTGATCTTTTTCGGGGACAATTAGACTATGCAGATCACCTTCGTCAGGATTCAGAAATTGTGCTGTATTTCTTCTATGCGCCATGGTGTGGCCAGTCCATTGCAACAAGAGAAGAAATAGAACATGTGGCCAGCAGATTGTCAGACCAGGTAACTCCAGAGAAGATACGAATCTTAAACATGACCTGATAGCTTTTTAATCTCCAAGACGATGCTAATTTCTGTCATCCCATGGGAACCAGTAGGACTTGAATGGTCCTATTTTAGGGTAACTCAGCCAGTCATCTTAATTTTAATTTAACATACAGAGTGTTGGAATAAATGGAGAAAACCTGTGATTCCTGCTCCATTGTCTGTTATTTCTGCTCCTGAATGGGGAACTCTGCAAGTTTCTTTTTGTAAAGTGTTCTCAGATTTATTCACCTACCTTCAGACAGAAATTACAGGGAGTTTGCTTCCAGTTCCAGGATCCTTGGAGACACTGGTAATCTTAGAAGATTGCAGCCATAGCACTGCTTTCTAGCAGTTGGTTACCTGTGAACACTTCGCAGGTACAGCTGTTCTAAACATCTGCTCATTGAGCTCCATGCTGCAGAGAAGGTAATTAATAAGGATTATGACTAGAGTTAGTCAATTTGAAGGGTTTAGATTAAGAAGCGTAAAAATTAAAAAGAAAAGTGATCAAAAGGATCGCTGTTGCAAAATGACAGAAAAAAGTCTTGTGTAATAGAATTAAGAGCAGCAGATATGGAATACTGACTTGAAAAGGCACTGAAAATAGCAGATGGAATGGATTGGAAAAAATATGTGTTAGATAAAGAAGGTCACAGTAATGTACTTTGTTAGCTGTGAATTTTTACCTGCTTTGCAGGTGCTGTTTGTGGCTGTAAATTGCTGGTGGAACCAGGGGAAATGCAGGAAGCAGAAGCATTTCTTTTATTTTCCTGTGATACACTTATACCATCGGAGGTAAGATTTCATACATACAGTCTGGGGTTTTTATTGTTGTTTTGGGAAATGGAGATACTGTATAAAATGTTGCATTTTGAAAATTTTATATTTATGGCTATAGTAAATAGTTGTAGAGGAGGAGATTCTGGGTGAAGCTCGTCCTGTTTGCTACTTAGGTGTCAAGAAGGGCTGTAAATGTCAGTTAAATGACATGCTGTACAATTCTTCATTCTTAAGGAAATTTTCTTTTGCCTGTGCATCTCCTGGAAGTTCTGCCTCTAATGAAAAGTAAAGAATTCAGAGTTATATATTAATTTCAGTTGTCTGCTTGCTCTGTAGATGGATTATATCAACTGGTCCCTATTTGTGACAGCAGTAAAGTGTGTACTTGAGGGCTATTGAAGTTGGTGGAATTTAAGTGCATATTTAAATGGCAGTACTGGAGACTTTCTTCTAAATTTGAACTTTACACTCACTTTTTTATGCTCCAGAGGTTGAGATATCATTGTATAAAATTTTATATAATCTCACTTTTATTTTTTAGTATTTGTATGTATTACCCTTTTTTTTCTCTTTGTGTGGAGCAGAAGGTAAGGAAACATACTTTCTAATGCGAGGTACAATAGAGCTGGATGCTGTGTAGTTTATCACTTGCATTTTGCTTATGTACTCTAGTCTTGAACTGCAGCTGTGTTCCACTACAGAGGCCGATTTTGGTTTTTTGGGAGGATTTATGTATTGAGGAGGATCAATCCTGATCTTTTTCAGCTGAACTTGGAATAGACACAGATGGCACTGGCATAATTCAAACTGTGATTAAAAAAAAACCCCAACAATCAACAATCCCACTTGGATGTACATTGACTTAAACGTATTTGATCTTGAAATTACAGCACAATAGATGGATACACTTGGGTATTATCATTAACCTTAAACAGAGTTGCAACAAGATGAGATGTAAATTCGTATTGATACTTCATAAAAAACCCAAAGGGCAATGCACCCCTCATGCCTGAGATATTAGACCCTGAATGTTGCATACCGGGCGTGTGACATGTTGAAGCAGTGCATGTTGCTGTTAAGACAAAGGTTTGTAATAAACCAGTGGAGGATGTAGAATAATCTAGTGGGCTCTGGAAGACCATTTCAAAGCATCTGAATATAGATTTTATATTTTTCAGAGAGTCTGTATGTATCAACTATATTAAAAAATGCATCACATTAAATTCTTCAGTGGGGATGGACTAATTCCTCATGCTTTTTGTTCTATTTTATTTTGGACTGTGATGCTTTGTCCAACCCAATGATAATAAATCAGATGCAGGATTTCAAGGGGATGAAGGAGAAGCTCTGGAAATGATAGCCACAAGGCCTGGCCTGCCTTCTGTTTTAGCACTACCTAATGTGGTATGAGCTGTTTTATCAGATGGCTGGGGGAGAAACTATAGACTCACTGAGTCTGTTCATCAGCAGTGCGACTGGATTCGTCCCTGCTTTACTGAGTGCTACTTGTCAAAGTCTATGTAAAAATATTGTGCCTTTTCAGGTGCAATATTTCTAAATATTTTTTAAAAATCAAGTGAAAATAGTGACGTTTTTCAGATCTGTATTTTTAAGTCACATGTATTTACTTTGGACAACGCAAAAGGATATGTATAAGGTCATATAATTCATACCTTCATTTTTACCAGCTTCTTTAATGAGACTCAGAGGTGGTCTTCATCCCCACCAACACACTGCACCTACCCATAGACACTGCATTAGAGTCACTGCAATTTCTGCGCTGTACTTCAAGTCTGGTAATACCACTCCTCTGTCAGTTACAGAAGCCACTGTTAATTTACACAGAGAGCAATTCCCTAGAGGCTGAGCATGCTGTCTATGTAACTCCTCTCTCTCACACCCCCAGGAGGGACTCTCTGTATTGTTAATTTAAGTCTTAATGTTTTATTATTTTTTTTGGTACTAGTTTTGGACCAATTGAATACAAAGGCCCTATGAGTGCTGTTTATATTGAAAAGTTTGTTCGCCGGGTGATGACACCACTACTCTACATCTCGTCTCGATCAAAATTACTAGATTTCCTCTCAAATTATGAGGTACTTGTCTCTCTTCTCTAGCTTTACCACTGTGGTTCAGAAAGAGTTTGATTTGTTTCACAATTAAATTTGATCTGCTCCAAAGTACTAGTTTATTTCTAGGATCCTGAAATCAGTGCCCTGTAAATTTGTTAAAACCATACAAATATGAAATGACAAATTCTTAATGTTGGTTCCCTGTATAGCGACCCTTATGATTTAGTGATGCTCTTAATGTACAGTACTTTAGTACATAGAGACAACAATCAAAGTTGTTACCTCACCAAAAAGTTACATATGAACAAGAAAGAAGGGAGAAATCTTTTCACAGAAAATCTTGCAGTCTAAGTTGGGAAAGCATTTGAGAAATATGTAATCATTGCTTTAATTTTTAAAGGAATATTAAACCTTTCTAATAAGTCTGTTAGGTAAAAACAAATGTGAAATCAGTTGAAATAACAGCTCCTAACCACCTTGTATGCTGTAACTTAATGATTTTAATCCACTGGTGTTTTTGTTTTATTACTTTTTGGTCTGTCGTGTTCAGAGGTGCCAAGATTGGTAGCAATACTAGTGGATTAATAACTTCCAATTAGACAAAATGTACTTACAACAGAACCATTTATAATCCCTTTATAACTGTTCATTTCTGTAGTGCACAATGGAGAAATACCATAATCTTACTAAACCCCAAGCTGTTAGAGCAGAACGGAAAACCTGATCAACGAATTGATGCTGTAGTAGTGGCCAAAACATGCGAGGGGCTTTCCAGTGTTTCAGAATGAAGCAGAGTTCCTATTTGAATTAGCACATGTTCTAATGACTGATTCTGCTGGAGGATGGAGCATGACCTGTGCTGTTAAATGAAAGCTGCTGCAGCATAAGGGGATGCACACTGGTAGTTACTGTGGGTAGGTGCCGTGCTGTTCATACGTCAGTTTATCCCTCAGGAGCTATTAATGGGTTTAGTTTTCCAGCATTTTAAGCAGGGACTGTGAGTCAGGAGTAGTGAGCTGTGTGTCTGCCTCTGATGCTGATAGTTTCTGCAATCACAAGCAATTCTGTTGTCCTTTCACTACTTCAGTTTTGCCATTTTAAAACTCTGTTATTTTTTTGCCTTCTATAGAGATTTGAAAACAGCCATGCTTGGTTTTTGGTCTGTGTTATGTGAATTATTTCTCGGTAGTCTCCAAAAGGTAACTAATACACATAGTGTCATTAAGCTTAAATTTGCTTTACAGTAGGAGGTGTACTTCCATTGGAAAAAGGCTAAAATAAAAGATGAATTGATGGGGGAACCAGAAGATATTTTTTTAAATACTGCTTAGCAGTTGGACAGGTATTTTTATTTCTATGTTCAAACTTCCCCCCCTTCCTGTGCTTCAAATTTGTGGTTCCAAATGCCCAATCTCGGTTTATGGTCAGTGTTAGTTGGTTCTTTTTTCTGAAACAGACTAAGAATAGAGTCTGATCTGTCATGCTGCCCCACAGTCATTTAAGGCTGAGGTTGTTTCCCAGACTGTGGCACTAGGTGCTTAATGTCTTGCCTCTGTAAAGTTAAGCAAGAGGGGGAGAAGGGGATACAAAACTAACAGCCAGCTCATGCAGTAAGATCCATTCAGGGAACAGGGTATTGGCTAGTGCAAGTCCAGGTGAGTGCAGTAAGAAAAGCAAATGCTGGGTGATCAGGAGCTGGGATACAGAGAAGACCTAAGAAATAGAGAATTGTATGTGAAGATGGATGGAGTGGGAAACATAGTCAGGCACAAAGGAAAAGTTAGTTTTAAACTGGAAATAAACACATTGTTTCATCATTTTAAACAGTTAGAAATGTGAACATTTTCTGATGTTTTCCATGAGAGTCGAGGAACTTTGTACCATTTGTAGGAGAAGATACAATCCAGGAAGTGACTCCTGTTTTTAAGAAGTGAGGAAGTTTGAGGAGTAGAGTAGGTTACAGGAAGTGCATGTGTGGCACAAACTACTTGCTATTTTGAGAGCCTTGGCTAGTGTCTTCCTTTGATTTTTGATCTTTTTTATACATTAAAAATGTTAATTTTTAGCAGAAGGGAAAAGAGAAGACTGTAAAGGATAGATCATTAGACATTTTGACCACTGTCTACTGCTTGATCAAGTTTTTGTGATTTCTTCATTGAAAAGCTAATTAATTTGAAGCTCAGAATATTTTCTGGAAGATTTGTCATCATCAGTATCTTAATTTTCAGTCCTGTGTTCTGCTAGGGAATGGGTTCTGCAAACTTATGATAGGGGTATTTACCTTTGACTTGAAAATTTCAGTTGAAAAGAACCTCTTTATAGCTGATCTCCAGACTCCATTTAGGCAGTGCCCATTCTGTTCCTTGGCTGTTTCATTCTACTTTGGTATTAAAGTGGTAGGAAGTGGTAGGTTGCAGAGCAGTTGCCTGTCACTCGCTTTTGGTCCTCGTTGTTTTGTTTCTCTGTCCAAGGATAGCACTGTGTGTAATCTGGAGGATGCAGTGGGTTGGTAAGTTACTAGTAGGTGAGTGATTCGTTTGCAGGGCATCATGTCAAGCTGAAGTTCTGTTCAGCATGTGTTTTCACACTTAAGAGCTACTGTACCATTCTTTTCTTGTTTCACGGGCATTTTGTTGTTGCCTGTCAATTTACTGATAGCCAGGACTTCAAGGCCGTAGTTGTCTTTTTCCATTTAATCGATGAAGGTTTTGGTGCTTTAATTTTGTGTTTGAATTCCAGTAGCCAGCTTTTGAATGAAAAAGCATCTAGCAAAGAAAACAAGGAGCTCTACCCACACTAAATTGAGTATCACAATCCATTAAACATGTTAGCATGCCTAACAAGTACTGTAAAGGTACTAAAATAAGCATTCAAAGCATTTTTTTGTAAGTTGAACCACACCAAGAGATACTGAAATCTAGCTGTATTTTATCTTGTATTCAAATGTTAATTAGCATGGTTTTATTTCTATGAAATACTGATGAACAGAATCCAGGTAAATGTAAGAGCAAGTGGTGTCAGTTACATGGTGTTATGCCGGTTCCTTAAGCAAATTGTGAATATTGTCAGATGCTGTATTGATCTCACAGGAGGGCGCTCAAACCCCGTGAAAAAAAATCCTGGATGTGGACTCGAAAGTTAAGCTTCTGCATTTTCTGATACTATTTTTTTGTGGTTGTGGAATGATGCTAGTGCAAAACTAGAACTGGATATGAATTAGAATTTAATTTTTGAGAACAAGGAAGAAAATCCCATTTGGAAAGCAGTTAAAATCTTGGAATGTATAGGAAGATCTGTTACATCAGGAAAAAGATACACAGTTCCTACCATAACTCCAGGTACCTGTAAGTACCTATAATCAGACTTCTTTTGTTTTCTTAACTGCAGGGATGTAACAGTGTCATTTTAATCCAAACTGGCATGTCTCATTCTTCATCTGACTAACCCAGCTACTAGAAGTGGCCTCATCCTTCTGAGGCACAGAGGAAGAAAACATGCAGCTTCTGTAGTTCGACAAAAAGTTTCATTCACTTATGAAAATTAAATGTGCCCAGGGAAAGCTTGTAATTTTCTGGCTTCAGGAGAGGTGGGGGAGGAGTTGGTCTCTCTGGGAGGTAGCTGGCATGTGTCTTAACATGGTGTCAGCTTTTTTCTTTGCTCTATTTGTGTAGAAATGCTTCCTGAGCATTAACCAGCTGTGCAGGATGTGACCCAGAAGCGGATTTGACTTAATAGCTTGCTCTTTTGTGGGGTACTGTGGTGCCTATGTTAAATGATGATGTGAGAATTTGTTTTCAGTTCTGGATACACAATGGTTTTAACATCGTTAGAAAATGATCAGACTTTTACTTGTAAATGTTATTAATCTAATACTAATCAACAGTTTCTTCTTTGCATTTCTACAGTATAGAATTAGTGGTCTGTAATATTGGTGGTTCTGTTCCCCAGAGATAACACGTTCCTTTCCTCTTGCTTTTTTCTTTCCTGTGTTCACAGATAAAATGAGGCAGGAATTGCCTGCCTGCACAAGTCTGAGATTCTGAAAAAGTATCATCTCCCTAACCTCAGTGCAATATAGACAAAACATAAAAATAAATAAATACAAATTGGGATAGAAATAACTTGAGTAGTAAAAGCATTTATCTAATTGCAAAAGCTAATCAGTAGCTGTGGGTTTTTTTTCTGTTCTCTGTTCCCATTACTTCGCCTTTAAATTTCAGAGCTCTTTCATCGCATAGTCATTTAATACCATCTTTCTGCAACTTTTCTGAGTCAGCTGTAGTTTTGATGATTCCTAATAACTTTTGCAAATTTTGTTCCTCATCCTTTTCTCCCTTTTCTAAAGTGTTTATAGAAATGTCGAACTATATGAGCATCAGTATACATCCTGGCTGACTGACTTTGTGGAAGAACAGTAACTTCTACCTGTAGTTTTCTATCTTTTCTACTAATCTAGAAAAGGACCTTCTGTCTTATTCCCTATCACCTTAGTTTCTTCCAGTGTGTTTGGTAACTTGTTGTAGGATTTTGGGGAATTACAGTGTGCTGCATTGAGTAGATCAGTCATCTACATGCTTGCTTATACCTTCAAAGAACTGTGATAGACTTGAGGCATGGTTCAGTAATAAAACCATGCTGGCTGTTCTTCAATAAAAATTACTCACTTGAAGTTCTGTGTTAATTCTATGAAGCTGTTGTTCTGTAATTGTTGGGATTCTTGTCAAGTCTGTTATTTGTTTGATTTAATTGGCATCACGCATCACTTTCCATTCCTTTGCTTTAAAGACCAAGCACAAAATAGGCTACATTACAATTAAGGATTTTGTATTTCCATATATGAGTTTCATTAGGAGATGGCACTAATGACTCTTCACTATCGACGTCCTCAGGTTTGTTCCAAAACCTTTCCTACAGACACCTCTGAGACAGGTGCTGAAAATTGTTTCATGGAAAGAAAAGCTCCAGTAAGCTCCACTCTAGCAACGCCAACGCTCTTAATGTGGTGTCTTTAAACTATCTCTATGTCACATTCCAATATTGTATCCTCCAGCTTTATATGCTAGCAAGTCATATCCTGTTCAACTGATGGTTCCTAACTGCCTGCATGAAGATAGTTAACCGTAACTCCACACAGATGGTTGCCTGGAAGCAGCTGATCATCAATAACAGCTTGTGTGTAGATTGCCACATAAACTGTATGCAGGTAGCTGTTGCTACGCCAGTTATTGTTTTGGAGGTTCTTACATGAAAGGAAGTAGGAGTTGCTGCTGTCATGCTCCTATTAGCATACTTGTATTCAAAATTAGGAACCTCTTACATGGAGCTCTCTCTTCTGTAAGACTTTAATCTCACTTGTATGGAGCAAGATTCCGTGTTAGTTGCTAGCACCTGGGAGTGTTCAATTTTGTTAATACTAACTACTCTGTTCATTTTAGCAAGTGAATCTCTTCATTCTGACAGAACAGGAAAGTTTGCATGGTACTTGAGAAGAAACACAGCATTTTAGATGCTTTCTTTGTATGTACAATCGCAGCCTGTAACAGGGAGGAAATTTTAACTATTCTGGGATGATCATTAAAAGGACATTAATTAACCATATTACTGATTAGGTATATAGCATTAGTATATATTCTCCACTACAGTATTTTTCTTATTGAAAAAACACTTTCCAAAAATGTCTCATGGAAACGTTTTTGCTAGTCTGGAAGTTATAAGCAGCTATTAGTGTACAGCAGAACTGGCAGTCAGAATCAAAACATCACCTTTTTTTATTAACCTTATAAATATTTCTAGATCTGACTTTTGGCTTCTTGTCACATTTTACTGTCACTTTTGACTCTACATTCATTCACTGTTTGGTGCCATGAGTTCGCTTTGTACAGTAAAGGTATAAAAAAATGGTCCTAGGAAATGGGAAACTAAAATTTTGATCATCATGTCTCCTTATTTTGGTTCATTTTAATGCTTTAGAAGTTTTCTATAAGGGATTGTTTCTTTTCACTGTCTTGATTTGGTACTAGGAGAAAAAGATGAACACTAATTAGTAACCTGTTTATTGTTTAAAAAAGGAGTGCTATTATTTTGCTGTATTTTTTTACTTCTATTTTATTTATATTTTTACTTCCTTCTTGAAAATCATTACTGCAGAAATTTCAGTAACTACTTGTATCTCATTTTTATTATTGATAATTTTCTTGGGGTACCTCATAAGGAATCTCTGTGAACAAGGGTCTTGTGTTTAGCATTCATTCATGAAAGAGAATTCCTGCCTGAAAGAGCAGGTCATTAGTTGGAATGGGCAATGTTGTTATTGGTGAACATCCTGAGATCACCAATTCGTACTGAATTAGCTCAATTCATATGGCTGGTATGAATGAATGACTTCATATCACTAATGACAGTAACAGGGAAAATAATATGTTCATGTTTAAAAAAAAAAAAGTGCTATATGTGAACCAACGAAAAAATAAAGCAGCCTCTGAAATACCAAATGAAAATACTTACGTGGGAATATATTTGCCACACAAATGGGTGATCAGCGAGTCTGGAATCTTTTGTTCCACAGCAATCCCTAGAGTGCTCTTGCTTTGTGTATCAAATGCTTTCTGTGTGCACTGATGGAACTGGCAAACAAATAACAGAAATTAACCAAATTCCATTACTTATTCTGTCCTGAAAGTTTATTAAGCCAATTTGATTGATGTGTTTAAAAACATAATTCATAATAATTTTAATGGGTTATTATTTGCAAAATTAAAACTAAAGCTTCATTGAAATTTTGGAACAAGAGAAGTCTAAAGTCTGTGCACCTCTCTGTTCCAAGTCAGCTTCTCCCAGATTCTCTTCCTGAATTTAACACAAGCCATTCAGGCTTCATACGTGGCGAAGTCAATAGGCCTATTTAGGGATGAGTCTTTTAAATTTTTGTCTGTTTGGCAATTTGAAGAACTTTATGGATATGCAGGTGGAATATGGGGCTCTTTCATTATTTTTGGGCAGCTGGTGACTCAGTGACTCCTGCAGGATATACTGAAAGAATTTAGCATGACTGATAGCTTCATGATGGGATGATAAGTTGACTTAGCAGTTCAAGTATTCACGCAGAAGATGTGTGAATTCATATGTAGTTGCTAATTATGTGCAACATAGCGAACAATTAAAGTGTTAATGTTTAAGTTGTTTATACTCTGAAAAATCACATTTGATACTTCAGTTCTAAAAGAAGTCTTTATGATGCTTATGGTTCTTACGTTGGTGCTGGAACTGACTCATAAAATAGTTGCAAAGCACATATTAATTGTTTTTAGTGAACTTTAATAGCTAACATGGGAAATAATGTGGTTTGAAACTTATGCATCTACAGCCATAAAAACCGTCTCTCATACATAGCTTTTGAATGACATCTTTGGAACTGATTTCCATTCAGTCTTTTAATACGAAATTTTTTCTTGCAGAATAAAGTGACTGTTCTTCAGTAAACATGGTTGTCTTTTTAAAATCTGTTGTGTTCTACTGTAGGCAAGTAATTGCTGTGCCCCATATATTTATACTTGAAAATAACTTAATTAACTCTTAATTCTTACTATTTCAGCCTGGAGTTCTAGGATATTTTGAGTTCAATGCTTCACCTCAACCGCCTGGTTATTTAACATTCTTCACATCAGCATTACATTCATTAAAGAAAGGTAAAAGCTTCATTTTCATAATTTAACGCATCTGTGAATTAATTATGTATATGGGCTTCAGTAGTTTTTTGCAATATTTTGTAACTTGGGATTTAATCCCTTTTGAGTGTTTCTTCATGTTGATCTAATTATGAGTCTGTCGTCTATTACAGTGTGAGGATTGCTTACATAAAAGGCTTATTATGTGATTGGCCATCATGGAATAAAGTATATGACAGGCTGCTATTCAAGGATACATTAAGATACAGTTTCCTCAAGAACCTAAATGTGTAGCTGCTACCCATATAGAACCATAATCAGAGTAGCACTTATTTAAGTTGAATCCAAGAGTGTTTGTCTTGTGCAACATTTGAAACGTCAGGTTCAGAGGCGTTAGGATGGACTTGACTTTGTCAATACTTAGTAACTGAATTCAACAAAATGCTTTCCTGGGTGGAGTTACAGAGCTAGTACAAGGTAGTGCGGTGAGAAGGGCTTTTTCCCCCTTTTGTTTTGCATTAATAATCTAAAATGTAAAACCTCTCACATTTAAATACGCAAACTTTGTATATGATTAATACCAGTTTTTGGGGTCATAAATTCTGGATAGAACTTTCTTAAAGTTAAGATGAGCACATTTTATGGATATTTCTTCCTGTCAGCAAACGAAGGAAATTGATACCATTGTTCTGATTTTTACTGTGCCACTGACTTGGTATATAATATAGAGCCTGTTCTCCTATATTTTATTCTGTAATTTCCCCATTTATTTATATGTTGGGATGGTTCTTTGCGACGTAAAGATGAGAAGCATTCTATCCTTGTGTGTACATATTTATAAATATAGAAATACTATAATACATATTTAAATAAGATATATTTACTGTATATGTACATCATATAAACAGACAATGTTCATACCTTTTCCTTATACGTGTATCTCATCTTGGCTTTTGAGATGCCATAACATGTAGCAAGGTGCAGCTATGATATGAGATTCTATGTTTAATAAGCAAATAAAAAAATTAGACAGTTCAAGTTAACCTTCTCTGTACCTTGAGTGCAGAAGAGGAACGTGCTTCTAGCTCACTTAATCAGCAATATTGGCAGTTGCTATTTAGTAAGATTTCTGTGCCTTTACACAGCAATGTTCTGTGTTTTGGTTTGAAGGTGTTCTTCGAAGGCTTTCAGGAGAGAAGTTTGGTGTGTATAATTGTATTTAAAAACTGAAAATTTGCCCTTTCAGATTACCTTGGAACAATACGTTTTGGAGTGATCACGGATAAACATGTTGCAGAGGAGATCTCCTTGGTGCATTCAGGCAGCGTGTATTTGCACAGACACGTCAACACATCTCTTGTGAGTATTGTATTTATGTTGTAGGGGCTTCGAGACAGTACAAGGAGACTGAAGCTCCGTCGTAGTAGATCATAATAAGTGTTTCATGGAGCTTCACGATACAGGGTGTTTAAGAATGCTATTTTTGTACAGTAATACACATTTTCATTCTACCAGCCAGCAGCTGTTCTAAACAGTAGGTAAGACCCAAGCTGATTGTCTCTATCAAAACAAAACCCCAGAAAACCAAGCACCTCAGAAATGACTACACAAAGACTTTTTTTTAAAGTTTCTACCTCTTTCAGTGAGTCAGAAGGCTGGCTACTTAAATGGACAAAGAGATTTTGTGGAGAGATAGTAGGAATAGTGAAAACTTGCATTTCAGTTTAAAGGTATGACATTACGCTGATTAGAAAAATCATGCAAATTAATTTAATTGAAAATTTATAGTAACTCTTAGTCCATGTGCCTCATTTTTGGAAGACTAAGACTGAAAATACTAACTTTCAGATTTGCTATTTGGCATAGGGACTTTACCTATCCACACTGCTACCGTGAGTGGAAACTCTGTGAAGATAAGTATTGTAATGTGTATTTTATTCAATTGAGACTAGGGAAAATGTGGATTTTTCAGGTTAAACTACTGGTAAATACATAAAACTTTTGTCTGTGCAAATGATTTAAGATAAACTTGCCTTAATTTATTAAAGTGACCCTAGAAGCTGTGAGCGCTTTTTGTTATGCATTTCTTTTCCCCACATTCATTAATAAGAAATACCAGTTTTAAATGCAGTGTTGATGTTGGGGTCTTAAAAGACTAATTTAGAATGAGTTAATATGGTGAATGAGTAGTGGGAAAAAGTTTTCTAATATGCCGTAAATCAAGATATGTGATGATACCACCTTAGAGACTGAGCTCTGTCACTTATAAAGAAAATTTATACTGGTGAGAAAAGTAAAGATGTAGTAAAAGAAAGAGGAGCTTCCCTGGTAGAACACTTTTTTTGTGAAAGATTGTGTGTGTTACTATCATCTGATGAGCATTCAGAAAGATTTCCCAAAGGGAAAGGGTAATGAAACACTGAAGCTCACTGAATAGTGTCATTAAATTTAGAAAGAGAGTTTTAGGCATTACAGTAACAAAGCATGCCATATTTGAGAACTGCATTCATTACTAAACCAAGTGAGGACAAATAATTATTTTTTCCCCCCTTCAAGATCTATCCAAATGATATCATGAACTATACTGCTGAGAACATTTGCAAGTGGGCTCTAGAAAATCGAGAGACGCTCATACGCTGGCTGAGACCACATGGTGGAAAAAGCCTTCTTCTAAACAATGAGCTGAAGAAAGGACCAGCACTTCTCATATTTATACCTTACAATCCCTTAGCAGAAATTCATCCTCTTTTAGATGAAGTAAGTGAAATAATTATTTTTTTACTTCAAAAATACTGGTACTGGGGAACCCTAGTCAGGGTTCTGAGCTTAATTGTGACAGATACCTCATTTTATTTCACTGTTCTAAGTATTCAGTTTTGTTTAAAAACATTTTTTCTCCAGCCAGATTATCACAACTCCCTTACGCTGGTTTGCATCCCACACAACATGCCTTTGTCTCGTGTCAACAGTTGTTTAGAACAAGCACCTAACTCTTTTCCTTTACTTCTTTTTTGTGGTGAGTGCTGTGTGAGAGATGCAGATCTTTGGTCTTCTGTTCCAGCTAAGCTCCAACGAAAGAGCAAGAATGTATTGAGTATTGCAGGACTTGTTTTTTGTCCACCTCATTCTATTTCTCCTCTCCTTCCATTTTTCCGGAGGTGGTTACACAAGGAAGAATGGACCTTTTATTAAATCAGACAGTCACCTTCCAATTTTCTCTTCCTCTGCCATTATTTCCATTTCTGAACTGCCTAGGACAACAGTTTGCATAGCTGTGCAGTAAATGAGACAGGGAAACTAACTTGGATGAAAAATAATTTTTTCCCTGGGCTATTTTTCAGCTGGAACCCATTGTCCCATTTATTGTATCACACAGCTGCACATCACAGTGGTGATCGCTTAGCACTAAGGACAGTGTGGAACAAAAAACAAGCATCTGTGGAAGGTGAAAATCAGGGCTAAGTTTTGGTGGCAATGCTGACTTATGTACATGGCATCTATGTCCTGGAATGTGTGGTTTCCACAAGGATGCCTAATTAATATTGCAGTGTCTGAATCAATGAGGGAAAAAAAAATGAAGACAACTTAGGATATGATGTTTAGCCAAACTAGAAATAGACACAAGAAAAGCTAGACTGCTACAAGATAGGGTTGGGGAAATCTTTGCAGAAAGACTGGAAAAGAACTGAGATTATTCTTGTAATAACCTATCTTATTTTTGGCAGACTTAATTCAGTGATGCTTGTCACAGATTAAACACTTCAGTAACAGGAACCACTTATTTAGGTCAAATCCGTGCAATATAAGATGTTCCATTTCAGATTTCATTCTGCTAAATACCAGTATTTATCTGTATCAAAATGAGATACAGAATATTCCAGTTGATATTGTATAGCTTCACTTTGATAGAGAGATAGTATGCAACTTGTTAACCATAGGAAGAGATGTTTACTGCAGCCGTCCTGTGGGTTTCAACAAGGAATGAAACCACTTGACTTGTAAGGCAGTTGCAGAGAGCAAGGCTGTCAGGTTGTGTGCTGAAAGCTCTCAGAGCAAATTTTTTTTTTCTGATACTAGCTCACTGAAATGAGATTTCTTATTGCAAATCTGGTTTCCCATTCATAATTTCTTCTCATGTTTCTCTATGTAGGTAGTCAAAATCTTCAGGCTAGATTATACTATGAGGGGTCAAGTTTCTTTTAAGTATTTAACTGAGCATTTTCAGGATGAAAACATCCAACAACGAATTCTTAAAGACTGTAACAAACTTGCTGTAGACCACATCTTAATATTGATGGTCCTGTGACACAGCACCCCTCCTAGATGTGACGCTTCAACATCCCTTTGATAATTATAATGATTCCTATCAAAGTGTTCTTGTGTAAGCAGTGTGTGTATGTTCTGTATTTTGGTTATGTTTAATGTGATAGATGAGGAGGAAGGGAAACTTCCTCTTTTGTTTTCCATTCTTGTATGTTCTGTTATTTATCTCTTAGAAAGGCAATTCCTTCTATGGTCCATACACATGCCAGTTTTGCTGCTTGTTTCCCCATGGTTATGAAAAACAAAATGGTGATGCAGCACGGGAGTGTTTGCACTGAGAGGCAGACTTTTTTCTTCTTTTCCTTTTTTCTGTCTTCTCCCAATAAGTCACGCATTACTATATGCAACCTGCACCCTGCAGTATTACAACTATATGCCGATGGCTCGGAGAATACTAACAATGCTCCAATGCTGTTAGTGATTGCTACAAAATTTGTGCATCGCCTATACCAGGAAAAATCTCCATTCCCTTTTCATACGGGAATGCTTCTATTTATTTTCTCCTTGTATTGGAAAATAAGGGAAATTCAGGAACCTGTACTGATGAATGTTTCATGTAGTGGGATTTAACCTTAAAATGTAGTGTTACAGCACTGTGATAAATACGATGCAAAGAGGACCTTGAGATCAGTGTAGTGGACTGAAAAAATTTTAAAGTGGCTTTTTGTTGTTCTGTACATTTGATTCTTACATGCTGAAATATCTAAAAATTTAACTTTGTTATCAAGTCACAGCCTCCTATAATTTTTTGTTAGAACAAAGGAGAAGAGTAGTAGTCAACTTCATGTTTCTGAAATTCCATCTCTAATTGCATACACGTTGTTAAACCTGCAACAGATAACTGCATTTGAGTGAACTATGTAAAGTTAATCCTGCTTTTTTTTGTTGTTTCCCCCCCCCGTAGATTACCAAAGTGACCTTGGAATACCACAACTGTAATAAAAGCCGGGCAGCTGAGCCAGATCTTCAACACTTAGGAGACACAGATTCACCAGCTTTTGATTCCTCTGTACCAGATGCACATATGAAATTATCAGAAACATTTTCAATAACCAAGTACCCATGCTGTAACACAGTGGTGCTTCCACAGTGGCATTCAATATCTAGAACTCACAACGTCTGTGAGCTTTGCATTAACCAGACACTTGGTGTCAAACCAAATAAAGTCCATGTGCCACACTGTAACTTTTTAGACATAGAAGCAGCTTTGGACTCTTTCTACCTCCAGGAACATACCTTTTTTCACGTTATATCCAATACCATAGAATGCAGCAATTTCTTAAGTTTCTATAGTCCCTTTAGCTATTACACTGCATGCTGCAGGACGGTAAACAGGCATTTTTTAAGTTTCATTAGTTCTGAGAAGACCATCTTTCAGACCCCCAAAGTAGCATTTTTTTCCCATGGGAAGAAAGATAACACCCAACATTCTATTCCTCACATTGAGGATAGGAATTGTTTTATTCCTGACCTTCATATTAGTGGCATTAACATTACTGGTCTGAGCTGCAGGACCAACAAAACCCTGAATCTCTATCTGCTGGATTCAAATCTTTTTTGGATATATGCAGAGAGACTAGGAGCATCAAGATCTACTCATCTTAAGGAATTTGCTGCCATTGTTGACCTGAAAGAAGAAGTGCACTATGTCCTGGATCAAAATCAGTCACTTGTTGGATCTGCCCTGGGTATGGTATCCGGTATACAAATGCTTGAAATAAGAAAATTAAGTTTGCAAGTAAGCTTATGAATGGAAAACTTAATGCCATTTTGAAAAGTGAGACTATAGTCAGCATTGTGAATTGTAATTTATTCTATTCTAATAACCAAGCAGTAGAATTGTGTTCTAGATGATGTAAGAACTGTTTCATATACCAAAAGTAATTAGCTTTAAAAGAAGTGAACCTCAAAATGTGTGATGCTTGACTGCCTGATGCATTGAAGGAAAATCTAAACTAAGTTGCTTGTGGGGAAAAAAGAAATTACTGTGCATCTAATACATTTGATATTACAGAAGACATTTATATATTAATGGTGATGTTGCTGTTTGCTCAGCAGTTCTGTGTACTAAAATATCCCAGAATTTCATGAGATACTGCCCAATTACCATCAGAGACTAGCCCTTCCTCTTGTCCTCTGAAATCAACTTATAAATTGTTCTAAATTTATTTTGAAAAGTATGTGTGTTTTCGCGGTAGAGCTCTGAAGAGGTTTTGGCCAAATCTTTCAATACTCTTTCCTGGCTGAATTGGAGGAGTTTAAAAAACAAAACAAAACCCCCAACCACCAAATCCCCAAAAACTACCAACCCAACAATCACAGTTCTGATTTATTTGCAAGTTACTGAATAAGATACAACATGCCTAACCACATGCGTTTACCTCTTATGGTGATGTGCAAAACTGAGTCTACCTTCAGAAAATGCAGGGGGTTTTAATGTTAGTAGTGTAAGTAAATGTGGAAGTAAATTCAGGTGAACATGGTATTAAAATAGATTGTTCAAGAAGGTATATCAGTGTAATTCTTATAGCATTAGTTACATTTTCATTTTGCTGTAAATCTGTAAGTATAAAAGTACACACAACATAGAACAAATAGCCATGTTCTTAGTAAGGATCTCATCCAGCACTGTATTCTGTCTCCATCCCAATCCCCCAGAAAAACACTCTGGAAAAACAAACAAAAACCGCAGTGACCATAAAAGGATGCTGAGGAAAAATTAAGATCAGAGTAAGGAGGTACAAATTTCCTTCCCCTTTCTGCTCACAGTACTTTCTGTCTCAAACTGTTTTCAGGTCACAGGATTTCCTGAGCATGATGAGGGTTTCTTTGCTGAGTAACACTCAGTATATTTCTATTCCAAGTTGTTTGAATTTCTGGAAAATTTTAGCTTCCACATATTTTGTCAACGAGTCACTGTGATTTACCTTTGGGTTTTGTGGGGTTTTAAAAATTCTATTTTACTTCCTTAAGCATCTTAACTTTTGATGTTTTAAAATAACGAAATAGATTTGTATTCAATACCTTCAACAGATTTTAGTTTTTACAGATGGTTTCTAAAAATTCAGGAGTGTCTTTTAATTAGCCCCTCCTTTCAGTTATTACTTATTCATGCATAGATATTCCAAATCTGAAGACCTAGAAAGAAAAAAACCTGTTTTGGTCTGGTGTGAGAATATAATGAAATGATGAATAGTAAATATAAAATTAAATGTACTGCTGTTTGCATTGCAGCAGTAAAATTGATGATATGGTATTTTGTATGTATGTACAAAAATGCCAGTTTTACTTGGGCCTAGTTTTTGGACTGGAAATACCAGCACAAGATGTTTCTATTTGATCAAATATTTTTAGTGTGTTAGATGTTGTATCTTCTGTCTTAATTATTGAATATTCTTGTTTTATAATGCCTAGAATAATATTTCTCTATCTAAATTGAACACAAGGATACAGTCAATATCTTGCCGCAATTTAGAGAACATAGTCCAGGCTTGAGTAGTGTAGCTGAAGGTGGTTGAGGGCTTTGGAGCTCGTTTTAAATTTTTACCAGTGGCCAGCTACTTGTTAAATATCTTAAAACTAAGGAGAAAGTTGAATGAAGAGGAAGATCATCACTGGTATACAAAAGGTGGCTGGTCATATTGGCATGGGAATAGCAGAGTCTTTAAAGGTGTAAAGCAGAAGGAGAATTACAGGTAAAATAATTAAAAATGAATAAATACAAATAAATGTGGAATTAAGTGGAGCCTTCAAGATAAGGGCCAAATACTTCAGTGCTGTATAGAAAGTGAAAAATGGTGAGAGGATACTATTTTTGATTTGTCAGGTGGGTGGTTAAGATGAGGAGGGTAGAATTGAATTAGGGGTAGAAGCAAGATTAGAGAGTAGTGTGGGAAGTGGAAAAAAAGACTGTAATGAGCAAAGCAAAAAACCTGAAATTTTATCTTGTTTTCACATCGGTGGTGGTTACTCAAGAGTTGATACCAAACAGTCGAAAATTAATGACATGAAACCAAGTTTGAATCTGTATTTTCTCTGTAAGTTCTTCTGAATTGCAAAGTAAAAACTGCCAAAACCACGTATTTGTGAAACTGAAATAACTGTTATGTATCAATTTCATTTCAGAGAACTTCATAAAAAATTTCAGTATTCTCTACAGTCCCTTGAAAAGACATCTCGTTGATGACCCTTCAGTCCATTTTCATGAACAGCGTGTAATCACTGAAGTGACTACTAATACCTTTCATGATACCGTGTTTTTGAGTGAGAAGGTACACCTCATTACTGAAAAAGTTTCTTGCAAATCATTGCTCAGACTTCTGAGGAGGGGTCTCATTCTTTTTTTACATTGATGTGCTTTCTTATTTGTGACATAAAAGATGTTATTTTGTAACAATTCAAAAGTATTTTTTTTTAAAAAGTGCAATTCAGAATAGTGTGATTTTAAGTAAATCTGAAAAAGATCATCTTCATGTGTTGAAATAATGAAAAAGTCAGTGCAGCTCATTCCCCGACAGGTTTCTGCCACAGTTCAAGGTTTGCTGGGTTTTTGGGGGCTGTTTTTTTGGCGGCAGGAGGTGTGGTTTTTTCCCTGTGTTTTGAAATACAGATTTTAATTTTTAAAAAAAAAGTGTCCATGACTTGATTTTTCTTTTCCTTTCTTCCACTGTAGCAGGAGCACATGCTAAATATATAAGGTTTGAGGTAACACTGAAGAATATTCTGATTTCTGTGTTTCATACCTCAAAGGAAATAAACATACCACAACCTTTTTTCTATATATTACTTTTTTTTATAAAACTTACTTTAAAAAAAGTTAAAAATTATTGCAAAGTAGGCATAATAGAAAAAAAAAAAAAAGGTTTTAAACCTAAGGCAAAAGCACAAGCAAAACCCCAAAACTCTCACAGGTAAAGGCTTTCAAATTTCATGCCATGAAATTGCTTTACATAAGAGGTCATCCTGAACAGTAGTTATATTACTTTGATGTCTTAAAAATCTGATAGTAAGGATTAATATCCATTGTCTTTCAGGTTTTCAGCAAATGTACGCATCTCCAGTAATTGGTTTCCAGCAGCCTTAAGTCCTGCTTTGTTAGTTAAAGGCAAAAAGCAGAAGTCTAGACATCATCTTCCTCCCCCCCTGCCAATATGAAATATACAGTCACTGTGTAAAGTTTGGTGCGTTTTCACTTAAAGGGAATAATCCCAAACCAAATAATCTAAATAATCGTCTTCATTTTGTCTTTTCCTTTATGGAAAGAGTGTTCCCCAAGAGTTTTTGTGTGTTAACTCAGTAGACAGAGGGCATCAGTAAATAGCTTATAATGAAGTTTATTAACATTAGGATATGGTTTCCTTTCACATCTTAAGTGTTCCAAGTTTTAGATGTTGTGAAGACTAGTCCTCCTTTACTGCAGATTAACTACAAAAGATAATCAAACTCTTCTCCATTTCATTTTCCAGAATGTCTTGCTGCTCTATTATGCACAGTGGTGTGGATTCTGTGCTTCTCTTAATCACATCTTTATTCAACTTGCTCGGCTTTTGCCTCCAGATAATTTCACTGTGGCAAGGTAAAAAAAATTCTAATTTCATTTCTCTAGAACAATGTAAGTTCACGGAGGTCATCAGCCTAGAAACTACTTACTTTTTTTTCTCTGCAATCTTGCAATAGTAGATGTGGATGTCATCTGCTTAATTTCTCTTTGAATGCATTATTTTGTGTTCCTCTGTACAAATTTGGTTTTCAATCTCACTGCAGTAGTTATGCAGTTTAATTAAAATGAATTTTTAAACAGTGCAATTAACCTTGAAGCTTCCTAATTTCAGGAAATGAATCAATAAAACAGCAGCAGAAAATAATCTTTACCCCCTCTCTGGTAATTTGTAGCAAATAATTATATCCTGTAGTATCCTGGAGAAATTGTTTGAGATAGGCAAAATACACATTGTTGTGGGTTAACCCTCGTGGGCAGCTAAGCACCACACAGCTGCTCGCTCACTTCCCCCCTCTGTCCCCAGTGGGACAGAGGAAGAGGAAAGGGAGAATAAAACCAAGAAAACTTGGAGGTCAAGTTAAAATAAACAAATTGTTTAATAATTGAAGGATAAGTGGAAGGAGAGAGAAGAAAGCAAAACAAGTGATGCAAAGGCTGTCACTCACCACCTCCTGTGGGTTGACCGATGCCCAGATAGTTTCCAAGTAAAAGATGGCTATCCCCCCTAAAAACCCCTTTTCCCTTTTATTGTTGAGCATGATGTTACATGATATGGAATAGCTCTTTGGTTAGTTCAGGTCATCTGCTGGCTTGTGTCCCTCCCCCGCAGTGTATCCACTGTGGGGGCAGAGTGAAAAGCAGAGAAGGTCTTGATGCTGTGGAAGTGCTGTTCAGCAATAACCAAAGCATTTCTGTGTTATCAATGCTATTTTCATCACAAATCTAAAACATAGCACCACACAAGCTACTGTAAAGAAAATTATCCCAGCCGAAACCAGTTTATAGACATACATATATATATTTTATACATACATATATATGCATGTGTATAATATATATTAAAAATGTGGTTTTATATATATAGCAAAGACATGGTTTTGTTTCGTGTTTCCAGATGTTTAATTTTTCAGTGCAACCCAAACATTCTTGTTCATGTATTTGATAATACATCAATACTTACAACATCTGCTCTGATTGCATCCTTGTTTCATTTTGACTGAACCTAAGCCAGGAGGCAGCATGAGATGTACAGGAAAAAAATTCAGTTAAAAATCTGGAGTTATCACCTGTTTATAATTGCAGCTTTATTCCCACAGATGTAATGCTACTCAAATCTACACCCATTCTCTTTCCTGACTTTGAAGTTCTCTCATTTGCTGTCTTACTTTTCTTGCGGTATTACTGATGTGATCGCCTATGTTATTTTCTATAATAAAATTGTTGTAATTAATCAGAATTTTATTTGTAATTGAAGAAAACTTAAAAATGTAGAGAAAAACATAATAAGCAATTGAATGAGTGTTTCATTCACAAAATCTTGTGTTCCTTTCTGTGTAGAGCTTTAGAAAAAAATTTGCCTTTAGGAACATGCTTGTCCTTGGAAGACGCAAGGTAATTTACTCTCAAAACTACTTGAGGGGAAAATATTCAGAGTTGTACTTAAGGAACAAATTAATGAATAGAAAAAACTTCAGTCTCCCGTTGAAACTGTTAGGCAGGTCTGTTTGTTTCAGAGAAGGTGTGTACATAGAAGGTGCGTACATAATGAAGATGTGTACATAATGAGTGTGCGATTTAATTGCTGAGTGAGAGCAGCTGGAATACTGTACATATATTTCTAGCAAAAAAAAAAACCCATAGATGTTTGTTAAACTGAGATTCATCATCTTGAATAATGGTATTTAATTCTGTTGACTCATATACATAACATATTTTTGACATAACACATTTAGACTTACTTTCACAGATACTTGCATTTCCTTCTCCCCAGTTCCTCAAATGGTGTTTTACAAGAAAAAACAGATTGTTCTTCTGCCTGTTCTCTTCATCAGTGTGTCTTTTCTTAACAGAATTGATATCACTCGAAATGACCTTCCATGGGAATTTATGACAGACCGTCTCCCAACCATTTTATTTTTTCCTCATCAGAGGTAACGTAATTGTTTTCCCTGTGGGTTTTTAACTTTCATTTTACTAAGTTATAGTAATTATCTAGTTACATGTCTTAGTAGAGAAAAAAGCCAAACAGTAATTTCCATATATGCATTCTTACTTTATGCATATTCTAATTAAAAAAACTCAACAACAGCAAAACAACAAAAAACCCCTCAACAGACATGGATAGCTGATGGTATGCAGATAGTGAATGTTCTGTCCAAAGGTCATTATTTAATTGTAAGTCTTTATTTATGAACAGCAGTATTACTAACCTTATTCTTCAGTTAATTTTCCTTATTATTTGGTTGTATTTAATATTACTATTTTGCAATTGTCCGAACAAATTAATGAGAGACTACAGGAGGGGAAAAGAGGGAGAAATGATGTAGGTGGTGGTGCAACGTAGATCTAGTGCAGCTTCTAATTGCTTCTAATTGGATAAACTAAGGGACATGTCAAAGAGTATTATAACAGATCCTTGCAGTAAAATGCAAGGATTTGCTTGCTATGCTTTTAATGAAGAAAATTAAAAAATAAGCACAGATAGAGAGTAAGTAATCCAGCCCAAGCTTAGTCTCGTTTAAGAGAAAAAAACCCTAACAATCCTGACATTACAGAGGGAGAGGAGAGAGATTGTTACGTGGTTTTAAAGTAAAAAAAATCTGTCTTTAAAAAAAAAAAAAAGAGAGAATCTGAGTACTAAAGAAGGGCTTCTGCATCCTTTGGAAATATTACAGTGGTCCTAATCAGTGAATTTTTACTTCTCCCTCCCTCCTCTGTGGTAGAATGAACGTAACATAATCAGAGGGACTTTGGAGTATTCGTTGCTCAAACTGAAGTTCTTTCAGGTTGCGTTTCTCTCACTGTTCTGATGTTTGGCTTTTGGGGGGAATGTACATGTGTCTAGCTATACCTGTCTTGTGGATATCAGATTCTTTGTTAATCTGCATAAACCATGGAAATGTTCCATCAGCTAAGAACTAGTCTAACAGCAGCAGAGAGGAGGACTTGAGATACTTCTGGCCTTTATAAACTTTCTAAAGGAGATGCTAATATCTGAAGCAAAATCTCGGATTTTATGTAGTACAGGAATGGCATTATATATCAAGATAGCTCATATCTTGTCCTGATTTAATAAAAATAGGGGTTAAAATTTCCTCTGTTTTATGTTTCTTTTATATGTTAGCTATGTTCCCTTTTGTATTGAAGTAAGTTTCATATTAAAAGAAATTTCAATTTATAAAATATACATTAAATAAGTAGTGTTTTCATTCCTGGTAAAATCAGAATATAGAATTGTTTTCTTTTTCCTACTTTTGTGATATCATTAGTCTTTTTTGGTGACAAGATCATGTTGCCATAAAAGAATGTGAAGCACAAAAAAAACCCAAACAACCATTATGAATGTTATGATCAAGTAGACAGAGAATACGGGATGGAATGAAAAAAGGTAGTTGAAGAAGCAGAAGTATGGCACAGTAAGAAAATATACTTAAAACGAAAACATGCTCAAAATTTTTTGGAAATTGTATAAAGTTATTGGACGATTGTCATGTTGCATGTCTAGAAAAACTGGAAAACCTATTGCAAATACTTTGGGGGTTTTATTGAGCTGTTGTACTGCAATGTTTCTTAAACATAAGATTTTAACAAATTTTAAAATTTTTTTTAACTACGAATATTTCAAATGGTGTGATACAGTCTTCAAGTGAAAGCCATGCTTGAAAGTAAAGTTATTTCATGTAAGAATTTCCTGTGTAAAGTAACACTGTGGTTATTGAAATACCTTTTTTCTTTCTTAAAACAACACTTACTACTTCACTATTTCGTTTGGGCATAAACCCACTTTTTTCAAAGGTCTAAAAAATTTTTTGTTGAAATAGCACAGATACTTTGTCACTAGGTCCTTAATGCTGTTGACTAAATTTTTTTAGCAGTAATTTAAAAAAAAAATTACACAGCATTGCTTTTACAGATACTATAGAATTACATCATGGGAGTTTGTGTATATTGCCAAATGTGTTGGTTTTCTTTCAGATTCAGTAACAAGTGCTGGACTTTTCACAGGAGAAAAGTACCAGCAGATTTGTTGGCATTCTAGAAGCCTTGCATTGTTTCTTTAAAACAGAAAACAAATGAAGCTTCAGTAGTGGTTTAATACCTACAAAGGAAAATATCCAAAGGAGATTAGCAGTAAAACAAGGTGTACATGCTGTTGAAGTGAAACTATATACAGCAAGCAAGACCTCAGAGAAAGAGCCAAGAAATCAGAGTGTAGGACAGGGAAGTGTAGTTTCAAGGAGACAACTAGGATTGAGAATTTCTGGGATGAGGAAAGAAAGCTGAGTTGGAGGAAGGGAATTGATTCATGAGCGGGTAAACACAAAAAGGCAAGACAAAGGAGGGTGGGGTAGAGAAAGGCACAAAGGGTGGGTCAGGAAGAAATGGAACTCTGAAGTTTGGGATGTAAAAGGGCAGGTGAGTACATTTAGGACTGGGATGGGACCTGGAATGGCATACAAGGGTCCTGAATCCTTCTCTTCCTCTGCAGCAGGCAGAAATTCTGAAATCCAGTGTCAAACGTGTGTCATTTCTGCTCTGTACCAGGACACAGTGCAGGTGCATCCAGCCTCTCACAGGCTGAGGAACAAGAAAGAAACATTAGATGCAAGAGAGCTGCAAGCTTTCAGAAGTGCTCAATTTCTTGTTTCAGATACGGTTTTGGTGTTAAATGTATGCCCTACGCATTAGACTTGATTGACCTTGGGTTTGGTTTTCTTTTTTTTTTTTTTTTAAAAGATTAATACTCAGTATTACACAATTACAGCTTTAATAGAAAGGAAATGAAAACAAACACTGTAATAAATACCTGCTTCTTTGCAATGTAAAAAAAAATAAATGTTGATTTCTGGCCTTCTCCCTCAAGAATTCTATGATCAACAATGGTAATTCAGACTATTGGTAAAGTGCAGTGTTACCTACCACAAAATCTTTAAACCTGTGCCTTAAGTTTTGCAATTCTAAATTCATGTTTTAATTTAGTACAGAAATAGTTTAACCCCAATAGAGTCACCCCAGCCTCCAACTCATAATCTCCCCTACTTTGTGTAGTAAGCCTTGCAAATTGCCCTCAGATCAGGCTTCCTCTGCCACATTCTTCCACCTCAGTTCCAGTCCTTGTCTGTTCCTTAGGTTAATTTAGCACGAGTGCAGCTGGAGTAGTTCCAAGGTGTGTACCTGTCTACATAAAGGCAGTGTTACCTTCATCCATTGCTTAGCAAAAGCTGCAGTTTTCAGTGCGAGTACCCCAATCCAGTTACCTGTCAAGTTCTGCAGATTCCCCTGGGTCTCTCTTCTGCACAGTTTCAGCATTCAGACTCTTTCTCTCTCATTTGCACCGTCCATTAGTTCTGGCTGGCTTGAGTGGCTACAAGCAGAGGACCTGCTGGTTTAAAGATGTGTAGTCTCAATTCTAGTTGAGATGAGCCACATGAGTTTCATGAGGTGCTGTTGACAATTGAGAGGAGGAAGAGTAGTATGCTGTTGTCTTCTACTCCATTAGGTCAAGTAGCATAAGCTGAAGATCTACTGGATCTAACCATATTAACAATCATTAGAATACTAATGGGATTAATTTTAGGGCTGGAAAAAGGTAGAAACTGATTTCCAAATATTCCTGTGGCTACAGTTTTAAGACCACTGTTCTGGTTAATGAGCCCCAACATACTATTTGGAAACTTGAGTCAAGTGACTTTCCCTCCCCCTTTTGAATAAAGATCTAGTTTGCAGAACTGTGCCTTCTAGGGGACAGTGAGTGTCATGTATAACATGATGAAAAGGTTTTTCTTGAATTATTTTAAAGCATAGCTCGAGCAGGTTTTAGAGCAGTAAAAGAAGTTATGGTTAGTGAAGCTTCCTCTAACACTTACCACCTTCCCTGTTACTACAAAGTCCGGTGCTCCCTATTTCTTTTCATAGATACTCATTTTGCCTTGGTTTGTTTTATAAAGAGGCTCTAGACTGTCTCTGGAGCGACAGACTTAACAGTTTTAGTAAGATTGTTTTTGTAATATCCCAATTGGTTTCATAAAGGTACCTTACCTCTAGTCATCTTTTTCTCTCCTGCTTTTCCTCTCCACTGGGTTTTGTATTTTGCTGCATGTAGGTAATCAAGAAAATGAGGTTTTCATAGTATTTGTAGTATCATTAGCACTACTAGAGTAGTCATATATTAATTTTTGATATTAAGGCTTTCTGTGCAGCTCCTAATGCATTTGCCTTATGAGACAATTTTTGCAAATTAACTGTTATCCATTTCTTTCCACCACATGCTGTTAATGTTTTGCTTTTTGTTTTTTAAATAGCCTTTTAGCTTTTCTGATACATAGTGTGGTTTTGAGCAATAAGAATGGATGATGACTTAGTAAAATATTACAACTGTATAATGAGTCCATTTTGTTTTAGTGTAGACTATTTTTTGCCTAAATCATGTCATGATTCATTAAACTTGGACGTGAGCTGATTGTCAGCTGAGAAACTGCTGATGGTAATTACAAGAGTAACTTGGTTGATCAGCAGAAGTCTGCAGGGGAAGGAAAATCATGTTGCTTATGCTTCCAGAAATAGCTTAATTTTGATGAACAGGAGCCTCATCTGCCTGAAGTGCTTGAATTACTGATAAAATAATGGTATCCATCTTCTACCTGAAATACAGTAAGTAGTTCTCAGTAAATGAAGTTAGCATATGGGATATAAACATACGCTAATGAGTTGGATTTCACAGAAAGCATTTTTGAGGGAACTGTAATTGATAACTGAATAACTAACTCTGTTCCAGGTGCTGGTATAAGCAATTAGGAACCATATTTTTACATATGTGGGGACATAGGAGTTGTCTGTGGTGTGTGGTGTACAGGAACAGCAGTGGTAAACTTTGAGGCATTAGATAGTATACTTGAATCTGGCTTTCTTGCTTTGGAATAATTTTTGTTTGCGTTTAGCCTAGGTCCTTGTTCTGACTTGTGTAATTAACCCATGTGTGAATGTATGTTACATACCATTAATCTGGTAATGAATTTGGCAACCAAAAGGAAGTAAACTAAGCTTTTCTTCTGTGTTTTGATGGCTCCCTAATGAAAGGGAGAATATGTTTCTGACTGGCAAAGGCTGAAGACAATACCAAGTGATAAACTATTAGCTAGCTTCTCAGTTAAACATACTGATGTATAAGTAACTCAACTATGAGAGTCAGGAGGCAGCAAACTCATGTTATACTGGAACATGCTGAGTGAAAGTTGAAGGTGTAACTGGTTCAGAAAGAGAAGGCTAAGAGTTAGTTCCCATCTAGTCCTTAGAGGACAGTTTAGCCTCCTATATATTGTGATAAATATGCACATGGTCCAAAAAGGGCAATAACTTCAACATTTGACACAGCTGGAGGTTGTGAGCATCTTTTGGTGGTTAGTAGCCTTGAAGAAATGTGGTACTTGTTGGTCTTTAAGCAGGTTGGACTCTTTTGTCAGGTTAAGAGTTGATGCTGTTGCTGAAAGCAACGGGCCTACCTCTTCATAGGGTGGGCTTAGTATTCACAGCCATATAATGAGCTTCAGAAAAATACTCCAAAAAATCGTTTGGTTTGCTTCCTTGATCACCTCAGTGGCATAAAGACGAAGTAAGAAGAACAAGTAAAAAGATTTGGGTTTTTTGGCAACAAAAGGGCCCTTGCTTCTGACAAATGTGACTGCTTACTATTTAAAAGCAAACTGTACTTTTCTGCTCCTTGTAATACCCTTCTGATGATGGAACACATTAAGCTGCTTCTTCCAGGATAACACATATGGCTCAAAACAGTAATTTCCATCAGATAGCTTTATACATCTGGACTTCTAACAATGTATGTAGAATTAAGAACACTTAAATGCTCTGCAGCTTATTAACAGATGTTAATATCAGTATGCTCTGATCACACCTGTGCAAGTGATGCTACCATATGTACTTCAAGCTCATAACCCATAATTAGGATACTTTTTTTAAGAGTAAAATTTGTTCCCTGAAATTTGACAGAAGACTTTGCTCTGAGACAAATACCAATTCAGTGCAGGGATGCTTACAGCACCCACACTGGAATACAGGTTAAAAGGTTCATAAAAAGAAAATACTGGGTGCTCTGTCTTTATTACATGAGTTCAGGTTTCTCTTAGCTGCTATATTAACCATTTTTTGTAAAAACCAAGATATCAAATTGGAGTTGAACAACAGGTGCTTAGAGAAAATTATCATTGCTTACCTATCTGAATGTTTTAATATTAACTTATGTCTTTCTAGGAAGGAACAAAGTGTGAAGTTCCCTGAAGACTTTTCAGTTAACCTTCCTAATCTCCTTAAATTTATTTTACATCACTCAAGTCTTTCTTCATCAGAGCCCTGTACCAAAGAATGCCTACATAAAGAAACAGTTCTACAGCAAGGACACATCTCCCACTTGGAGAGGGAAATTCAGAAGTTAAGATCAGAAATCAGTGCACTTCATCAGGCCCATGACCAGCTTGAAGCACAGCTTTCTGAAGCTAGGAGAGAGGAACATAGACTACAGCAGCAAAAACACACACTGGAAAAGCAGCACAAGACTCTGCAGCTCCACAGTGAGCAGTTACAGGCCACATATGACCAGAAGAATCAAGAATTATTAGAAATGGCTGAAAAGCTTCAAGAATTAGCTGACGCATCAGAAAACCTTCTTAAAGAGAATACTTTACTGAGAATCCTGGTAGCATCAAGGGAAGGAAAGCTACAAAGCAAAGATGAAACTCAAGAATCCCATCAGCCAGAGCAAACACTTTTTGAAGATAATGATGTATCAGTTTCAACAGCTACTGCCACATTAGAGGAAAAAAGGATTGATAATATTGATACCATAGAGACAGAGCACAATAGTGGAAACAGGACAGAATGATAGCTTACACAGTCAAATGATGCAGTATTGGGTAGGTATTTATGCAAATTTTATTGAAATTCAGTGTAAATAAAGACTTCCCCCACATGATCTAGAAAAAGAAAAAACAAATGGAATATTTTTGTATACTTGAACAACTTATTAGATACCCACATCTAAAGAGAAGAGGAGAATGGAAAACACTTTCTGCACTTTACTATTGCACTAACTTGCAAACACCTATCCATTTTAAAGATGCTGATTTTTAGGGGCAGCAGTGTGAAGCACCTCTGACTAAGGACCAGTTATTTTTCACTGGCTTTTTCTTAAGCTGCTAGAAGAGCAATTAGACCTTTGATTTATACTTTTCCATAATTTCTGCAGTTTGCCCTTTACACTGCATTCTCTTTGCTGAATTAAAATAGAGATATTTCATCTGTGTAATCAGTAAACTTGAATGGACAAAGTCATCTTGCTACAACTGTTCTGTTCTAGAACTTCACCACTTTGTATCACTTTTGTATATCAGTTATCTGACTGTCTTGAAACCTGCAAGAGCCATGTGTGAACTGTTCTCTACTGAAAACTAAAGAAAGTCTTACTGAATTAATCCTTTTCTCCTTGATTTGCAAGAGGTCTAGAATACAGCAGTTTAAGTGTATGGGTCTGTCTATACATGCAAGTCTCATAAGACTACTATCTTAAAGCATGTGCCAGTGTAAGAATAGCCCTCTATCAGCTGTACCCCATGTTGTACTCAAGAGGCAACAGCAGCAGCTTTTTCCTGACAGCATTAATTTTGCTTCAAATTATAGCCTTCAGTTAAAAAAAAAAAAGAGGCAAGTGTAGCAGTAAAATGCAAGTCAACATTTACTGTAGAAGAAACAGACAAGACTTTTTTCCTAGGCCACTATTGTCTTGCATATAGTTAAAATTCTCAAGCACACTTGCTAGGCCTGTATTACTTATTCCATATGTACCTGTACAAGAAGCAAGTCTAATGCTTCCTATAGAGCTGAAGAACTTGGACTTAATTATTCATAACTTATCTCAGGGAAAAGACTTACAGTAGCTTTTTTTTTTCCCTCCTAGGCAATTAAGTGTTTAAAAATTTCAGTAGATAAAGGAAGCTATGTATAAAGTCATAGGAAACAGGTCAGTGGCCTCAAAGCATGTATGCCTACCCTAAGAGTTTTAGAATATGTAAGCTGCCATTGGTGGCTCAGTGTTGTTCCTTCTCCTCCCCTTTCCCCCCTCCAAATCTGAGGTCCAGAACTCCCCATTTAACACATCTTTTTACAGTTCCTATAGCTGAACTATAGCACAGAGCAAGAAATGGAAGGTATGTCCTTATTTGGAAGAACTCTGCCATTGCTAGCTAAAAACTTTCACAAACTGACCAGCAATCTCCCTTCCCCATATCAACATTTGTTTTTGTAGGAAAGACTGAAACTTATCTTTTAGTAGTACACTTACATCAAGAGTTATCTACAAGATACTTTAACTGAATTCTATAGTTGACTGTTTGTCTGTAGACCAAAATACCTTTTTACAACAGGCTGTTAACATATACCCTAACTGCTAAGTACACAAACGGGTTCTAGGAAAAATCCATACTAGTTGCGCTTACGGCAGTTTTACTAAGTAACCACTTCCGCAGTTTCAGCATGCAGACCTACAGAAGAGAAAAGCCTGCTCTACTGCCATTTCAAACACCTGGAACCCTTCTGGACTACCCCTGGGGGTTCAGTGTCCATCATTAGTTCCCAGGTTGGAATCCATCAAAATGGCAGTTTCCTTGCAGTAGCTACATAGTTAGAGAATTCAGTTATAGCAGCCAAAAGCTTAACCTACCTAGCTGCAACTAAAGGAAATCACTTCCTTTCTTGTAGCTCCTGTGCTTCCTCCCTCAACGTGTTACTGAGGGCTTATACATTCTTTTCAAAGAATGTATTCTGCATCAGTCCAATAAACTGTTAAGAGTAGGAGTTCTGACTTTATGGCTGTGCACTCAGTTTAGTAGCAGAAGCAAGCTTTAACTGCAGATTCGGTTTTGAAAGTCTGGAATTCCATCTGCAGTTGTGGTTGAGGAGTCCCCTTGTGTGGTATGTACAGTTGCATCATATATTCCCATATGCTGTGGAACACAAAGCAAAAAGCTTCTGGCAGCCTATTTACAGTTCACAGTTGTAAAGTAGTTCACATTACAGTAGTAGCTCCATCAAAATAGGCTCAGCTAAACATTCAAGTAACAACAAACACCAGTAGTCTCTTCACACCAATATATCCCTGTGTCCATTGCCAGCAATGGACATTATGCCAGGTGAGTCAGCTCCTGTCATAGAGGAATTAGGATACACAGCTGATGCAAAGTGCAACTTCTCAGTGCATGCAGTTGCAAAAAAAGCTTATTTAATCCTCACCAGGGTGTATTCTTATGAGTAGTGTGCATGTGACCAGGTTCTTCACAGTATAGAGATTCTTCTGCTGGTTACACACATTGCAAGCATAGTCCATATACATGTGTTGCTCCAAGTTAGCTGTGTACTTCTGTGCCATTTGGAGTTAGCTTAGCTTTCCTCTCTACACAAGGTCCTTTAGCAGAGTACTGCACCAGAAGAAAGGGCTCTTTGGTTTCTCCTTCACCCACAATGCTTTCCTCATCTTCAGACTGGCTGATCCTCTGCAGACGCAGGTAACACCAGCAGCCCAGTATCAAGGCACCAAGAGCCGCAATAGCAATCAAAATAACAATAACAGTCACCACTCCAGTGGTGGGGCTATGATCCATAATAGACATGGTCAGTATTTCAGATTGTCCCACTTTAAGGAGATTCTTATGTCCTCACTATCAGGCTTGCTGCATCTTCAAACTCCTACAGTAGAAAAAATAGACACAATGAATTTGTGCAGTTTTACCATATTCAGCAACATTATATTTTCATGGTTGGTATCCTTCACAATGGCACATGACCCTCTTGCATTCAGTGCTTTGAGCTTCTCACACATTAAGCTATTTCTTCAAACTGCCTTTGAACATGCAGCTTTATACATCAAACAAAAGCAAATGAAAGCTAAACTTACTTCAACTCTTGACATGCTTGTCAAGATAGTACATGCTCAGCCTGCTAAGAGGTAACCATTTTTACTGGGAGACAGATGAGTCAAGACACAGACACATTATAGTCTATATGGAAGTTACACAGTTTAGTATAGAGAGATTTAAGACCATTTAATGCAAATGCTAAATCATGGGTGATCTCTAAATCCACAACAAGGTAGCAATTCAGCTACCTTTAGGTTTCCTAAAGGAATCCTACAGAAACAGGTCATTTGAGAGTCAGAAGTCCAACCCTTTTTAAAATTTCATTTACAAACATCCTTTCTACATACTAACAGTTTCAGGATTGGTAAGGTAATTGCAAAGCTAATTGCTGCACTAATGCATTACTATAAGCCTGCCTAACACTGGTCTGTTTAGAAGAGTTGACTACACGGTAATTAATTGGTTGTTCATTGAGCTGATAAAAACAACAGATGTTGCTTTATATGCATTTTTCATAAGCAGCAGGTAGAGCTAGATTTATTGAAGACTAACAAAACACAAGGGAAAAATCATTATTTTAAGCTTCTGCTCCTCTTAGTGGCTTTCAAACCACAAGAGCAAAGTAGCATATTAGGACTGTAGCTGAAACTGGAACAGAGGCAGCAGGCAGGAAAATGGGCAAGAGGAAGAGCTGCAAGACTTCCTTAGTCTGCTGCAGTTTCAGCAGGACGACAAAAAAAAATAAGTGTAGAATGTCTTCCTGCTTCTACTTCCAAATTCACAACACTATTTAAGGGATCATGTGAGTCTTTGCCTTAAATATCAAAGTTACTGTTTACAAAGCTGGTAGCTTTACATTCTTCCACTTCAACTGGGACATAAGACAAAGTTAAGTCATATTACCTTTACTTTCTTACTACCCTAGCTCTTTAACAAGACAAACTCATGGAAGGCTTTAGTAGGGACTACAGCCAGTCCTACCCAGGAACATCTCTTACCTCTACTGCTGTAGGAAATCAGGTTAGGGCTCAATACAACAATTTCAGGTACAACAGATAGAGTATCTAGTGGTTCTAAGGTCAGCTGCAGGTGCAGAACAACATCTGCATTTCAGCAAATATGTAGCTGCTGACTGAGTATCTTCTGGCTATTGTAAGGCCAGTCTATTGAGGGCCATATACCTTTCCAGGAAAGGCTCTTTACTGTCCTTATTGCAGTCTTTCAGCTGCAACAGGAGCATTTTCATACAACCACCCCCTCAGGAGAAGTCAGTCTTGACCAACCTTAAGCCAGAACCATTAGGCTATTGTGTTATCCAATGCACTTGAATTCTCAGCAGCATTTCAACATGAAAGAGTCAACAATTACAGTGCAGTATCTTTACCAAGAGAACTCAAGCTGGAGACTAAGTTTACTCCCCAACATCTCAGAATGGCAGACCCATGCACACAGCCACATAGCCATTTCAGCAAGGACACATCCACTAAAGAGAAGTTCAGCATGAGTGTCATTAGGGTCCAGTGTCACATAACTAGTACACACCCTGGCTACATTTCCAACCCTGTAAACCAATAGCTTGTAGTATACCTGATACAACCAACCAAGTCCAGCAGGCCCAACTTTGCCCAAGTAAGGAAAACAAAACTAACCACACCACATACCCTCAGCAGAGGTATGTGCCCACTGCAGCCAGAAAGGTGTATGATTTTTGTCATGATCGTCTTGGTTCTGCAATGCTTATTCAACACAGGATGATCAGCTGAGCATGACTAAGAGTGACTTTGATGTAGTTCATTTTGCTCAGGGCATGTCTGAACTGTAGCACTGTGATCTAGCCACAACAGTACAGCATCAGCATAAAAGATGGTTTGCTTCTCATGCAGGCACTGCATGTCCACTTCAAGCCCTCTTCTGCAGCTTTCACAATTGCTAGCAGCAATAACAACCTACTAGCACTGTTTCTCTACAGCAGTTTGGTGCTGCACATAACCTTACATTAGAACTAAATGCAATGGGCTCAGTTTGACCTGGAACACACAGACAGGTCTGCAAGTTCCTATCTGACAGAGAAATGGGGCTCTTTAAGGGTGCAGACCTCTGACTTGAGACAAGGATTTCTCTTACCAGAGTACATATTGGACTCTTGCCATTCCCATTTCTTCTGGGATCCTGAGGAGTACAGCTGGACCAAAGTCCACTGTTTGGGAACGTGTTTTTTCTGAACAAAGCATGCACAGGAGCAGTTCAGAGGAGTTGAGAGGTTGGCATTTATTGCTGTCCTTGTGGGAAGAGCTGCATAATACTTCCTTACTTATTGTTCTTGGACATTTCTGTTTAGCACCACAATTACTGCTTAATAACATTGCTACTGCTTGCTTGAAGTAGTGAGGCACTTTAAGCCCTACTTCCACCTTTTGGAAAAATCCTGATGTTAAACTATACAAAGATCAGACCCAAGTCTCCATCAGTCTTGCTTCTCAGCAGGAACTGGGAAGAACCTTGCAGGCCCACATGCATTCCATAAGTGGGTGACTTCAGCTACTGGCAAGTCCCACACAGCTGATGCTTCTCAAATACATGAAGTTCCACAGCAGATGCCAGTCAGGAGCATAAGTAGAGAGTTTCAAGGTGCAGAGCTGGCCAGGAAGAACATGCTGATTACTTTGGGTATGACAGCTTTGTTTCTTTATCATCTGCTCTAGCACATCAACTCAGTCATGACAGCTCCTTCTGGAATAAATTCACATGAATCCTTTACAAAAGGACAGATTTAACAACTGGGAGATCTCTCTTGTAGAAGTCTTGCTCCTAAGTTTACACACAATGAAGAGTATTATCAGACTCATCCTTCCAGTCTAAGGGGTCATTTGTATTTATTACAACCAATAAACTAGAAGAGCTCTTAAGGCAACTGAGATGTTAACAGCAGTAGATATAAACAGACCAGAAAGTTGCAGGACCTGTCCTTGATGCAGGATGTTTTACATGAATGCTCACTCTGTTTACACTAGAAAGTAACTTCTAGCTGAGTTAGGATCTCCTGTGTCTCAAGTGATTTTGCTTTGATATGGCAAGGTAGAAAGTGTTAAAGAGATGGAGAACTAGGACCTCCAGGATGCCCAAGACAAATTTGGACTGGAAGTTGTTTGATAAGGGTAGATCAGAGTGCAATACAGCAACTTACAGATTCCTCTTAAAGATCTTTCTAGGTCAAATCAATAGTTTTTTACCTTTAAAATTCTGAATGCTTTTTGATTTGATTAAAAATTCAAAGGATCTGCATCAGTTTGATCTCTGGGACAGAAAAGAGCACAGCTTCCTCTGGATGTACTGCTCAGTAAATTCCCTTTCTCTAGGCACAGAAACAAGTGTGATCTCACATTAATACTGTCAAGATAATCACGTTGCATCAAGAAGCCCTTTCTAGCTACTATTTGGAAAGCTCCTCACATCTTTGCACCATACCATAGTTAATGCTAAGAGCTGTAGGAGAAAACAAGCCTACATATCTTTGGAAAGATTATTCCACAGACATTCACCTTCTGGGGAAAGGACAGCTAGACAAAATTAAAGGTCACTTTCTCAAAGCACTTCTCAATGAGATAAATGTGAAGTGTAGAAGTCATTCCTTCCACAGGCCTATCCTCTTCTCCTTCCCACTCAAGAAGTCTGCACCCAGCACGCTATATAAAGTCAGGTATTAAGCATCTGTACAAATTTACAATGGCACAACCAGCTAGTTAATGGTGCATGATAGTAACTGGCATGGTAGCACTGTTACTTTATTAGCTGTGGATAATTTTGTTTCAAACACCTGCAGTGTCATGGCACCAAAAGCTACAGTGTTGTTGCTAGCTCATGCTACTATTTTTCTGGCTTTAGGTCACTGTATACCTAGAGCTAAAGCTCTCCCACAGCCTTAATTCTATCCTTTGCACAGTACATTCGCCTGTTGTAACCATGCTAGTAAGAACTACCAGAGAGGCCTTTGGTTTCTGTGTTGTTTTCTAGATGCAGAACTCCAACCTCACTATTCTTTCCACAAGCAACTGATTGAAATCAAGATTAAGCTGTCTTCAGAGTCCACTTGATGGGAGAAATACTGCATTCTGTAGATCCCCTTAAATTAATCTAAATGAGCTTACAACTAGCTTTCAGACTCACTTTTCCCTTAAAGCATACCTGAGCTAAAAAAGCCCATGAGCATACCAGGAGCAGCGCTGACTTCATTTATTGCTTTTAGTGTAAGATATTAAAAGCTGTAAATTCCTGATCTTCAAAGAGATTGCTAACACCATCCATATACACTTGGTAGTGCTTCTAGCACTATATCCCCTCCCACCACACTTGCTATCAAAGCAAGCATCTAAGCATATTTACTCATTAGCAAGATTAGTCAGATTCACTGGTAGGAACTCCAAATACCCTATCTCAGTTCTTACAGCAATCAAGTAGTGAAAACATCAACTATAAACTAGTTTTCCATAAATAACTGCTTTGCTTCTTTTTTGCCAAATACCAGCTTCTACTCAGAACTTAATTTGTGAGGTTTTTGTGTTTGTTTTTTTTTTTTTGTCCAATTCAGAAGCCGAAAGTAAAGGACAAACAAAAAAGCAGTTTAAATTGCAGAAGGCTGCTAGGGGACAAATTCAATGCAAGGCTGGCATTAGTTTCTAAACCAAGTTTTTAATGATTATAGACATTCTGCTACTAAGCTCACTACCGTTAATGCCTGCAGGCATGTTTCTGAACAGAAATACTGCTACTATAGAAGCCAAAGCTATATAAAGAGCCTTAAAAGCAAATCTACTCTAGTTCACCCAAATATACAAAAGTCCTCAAGCAGTTATGTTTAAGGTGCAAGTATCCAGTCTTTGGGCTTTGGTTTTTCAGGTTTAGGGGTGAAGGTAGGAGGTATACTTTCTATTACGGTATTTCACCTAAAGTAAGTTGAATGGGGCAGGGCAAAGGAAATGAGAATAAAACTACCAGAGAAGCTCAGTTTAAAAAATAGTTAAAAAAGATTTAGTAATGACTGCTTAGTTAAAAAAATTCCATGTTAAGACCTCTAAGAGAAATTAACAGCAGCTTGCACTACATGCTACTAACTGAAGAATTCTTTTTCTGTATGTGCCAGTTAAGATTACTTTTGAGGAATGCTGCATACTCTTTAAAAGAAGATCCTTACTGCCAATGGAAGATGAGGGGAAAACCCTCCGGGGAAAATCAGAGCTGTAACTCTACCATTGGCACACAAATGCATACAGCACCCACACTGCCCAGCCATAGAGAGTTAGGCCTTTACAATACAGGGGTGCTCAGGCTTCACCACTTCCAGAAAAGTGGTATCACTGTTACTCTTAATTAACTCCAGTTAATGCCACCTCTTTCTGATAAAGCCAGATTACCTTGCACAAACTGGGGCTTGGCCAGAGACTATTTTAGAAGCAGGGAGCTGTTTAGTAAAAGCCTTCAGTGCAAATCTCCTCCTCCCAAACCTTATTATATTTGTGATGAGGAATAGAAGAGCAGGGAAGGCAGCTAAAAAAAAAAAAGCTTTTCTGTGGCTAGTTAGTTATGGACAGTCTTCCAACAACTTGCCATTCAATAACTGTTAGCAACACGGGAACAAAAAACAATACCTAACAGCATTGACTGGAATAGCAGTTAGTTTCTGCATGAGGTGTAGTACTACCTTACACTTAATGAAGAATCACTTTTAAGCTTTACACCAAGCTAAACCACACAGAAGTTAGTATTTTACAGAATACAGTAAGATGAAGAAAGGGGAGCAGCAGTCTAGGGAGTTTCCCACTCACAGCGACACAAATTCAGGAACAATCAAACCTTCTCAGCAGCATAGCAAGTGGAACAGGTTTACACTGTAACTGCCCATCAGGCAAGTCAGCCAGTTTATACAGTATTAGAAGCAGGTTTCTAGTGTTAAGACCACATTTGCTTCAGAGAAAACTGCATGGCTGGCAAAGTATTTGTCACACTCTAGATTTATATTTGTCAGTGTCATATCTACATGAAGCTCTAATGAGAGGTCTGTCCTGATAAGATAACAAGGTCACTTCTGACATTTAGGTATCAGAAGTAATATGCTGTGTATATCCTGTGGCATAGCTTAATTCTTGATACAGTAGAAAAAATTGCTGAGGTGGCAACATTAAGTTTACTGATAAAAAAAACTTTTTCTATTTAGACATTCAAGCTAGTTCTCCAAATGTGTGGTTTGGGGGTTTTTAATGGCTTGGTCTAACAGCAGCTAGATAGCACCCATACATTTCCAATATTCAAGCAGTTTTTCTACTTAGCTCAAATCTTCAGACTGCAAGTACCCCAAGTCTATCACATGCTTGTACGAAGTAGCTCAAGAGCTCAGGCTAGGAATCCTCTACTCAGTTTCAGAATCCCATTAGAAAAGTGAAGGTCACACTGGTTTTGGATCTTGTCTGGCAAGTCTTCCTCCTCACTCCTCCCCTGTGGAGAGGGATCACATTGGTCTCTAGATGCTCCGCATCCCGAGTCCCTTTTGCTCTTCGATTTCCAGAGTTACATAACATCTAACCATTAGCTTCTGGTACAGGCACTCAGGGAAAGAGGATCCGATACTGTTTCGCCCATCTGCTAATCAAGGCAAGAGCCCTACAAGTTGCTCCGAGTTCCTTAGGTCTATTCAAAAGCAACATTTACTGACAGATGTCTACACCTGCATTCATGTCAGGAAAAGGAAGAACGCAAGACAGCACGGTACACTGCGGATGCTCAGAGGAAGGAACATGATTCACGTTGAACAACTCGCGTTACCGTGAACTCCCAGGACGCTCAGCATAACGGTCAGTTAGCACTTAACTCCGTAGCACGTACCTAGCCCCTCGCACTAAGCTCTGCGGCGCTGAGCAACCGGGGACGAGCCCCTCCGGCCGAGAGGAGCCCGGCTGGCGGCCGGCACGGCCCGCGCCCACCCCGCGCTGCCGCTGACAAGCCGTGAGGCATCGCCTAGCGCCTGCAGCACGGCGGCGGCAACCGCGCCGGAGAAGGGGACCGAGCCGCCGTGCGGGTGGGCGGCGAGGCGGCACGGGCCGCTCGGGAGGACAGGGCAGAGCCGCCGCCCGGGCCGGGCCCCGCCGGGGGAGGCCTGTGGGGCGCCCCAGCACCGCTCGAGAGCGAGGCAGGGCCGGCGCTGAGCCCGCC
>JAVKLA010000061.1:7682224-7692864 GCA_034782735.1 Sagittarius serpentarius | reverse complement strand
GATTTTAAAATCATTAAATTTTAACCCTCCCCCCCCCCCAAGAAATCAAAATACATTTTTTCCTGGTTTTGCTTCTTAGTCATTTGGGCCTAACTTTAATCTATTATTTTCTTTCTTGTTAAAGCTTGCAGAGGCTTACAGTACTTCTGAACTTCAGGCTTTCTGTTCCTCCTTTTCTCTATACGGAATCTTCTATAGGGAATCTTCTTGAAGGACTTCTTTGTTATGTTCTTCCTATCCCCGCCCTTTCCAAAAGAGAAGCAGGTGTATATGTTTAAAAAAGTATTCATCTGTTCAAATTAAATAATTACAGTACTAACACAGTCAAAATGGTTTGGCTGTAGATCTCTTCCATTTTCATTCTCCTTGCTTCATTTTCATCTATTGATTTATTTCTAATGTTACACCTCTTCCAGTTCTCCAGACCACAATAGGCTCCCCTAGAAAAATTTTAAAAGTAATACGAGAATGTCTTATACAAAAAAAACTAAGGAAAATTACCTATATTTAAAAAAACAAACAAACAAACAACAAACTGAACCTGCACGTTTTTCCAGCTATTCACTTACACATTACAAACAAGGCTCCAAGTTTTCTTTTATTTTTATGAGTGAAAGGAGGAATGAGAAAGGGAACAACAGATTCACATTCATAAGTGAATCCAGAAGAGCGAGGCAACATGGGGAGAGCAGTGCTGAGGAGGCATTTGTCCCTAGGAGTCCAAGGCCTCTAGACTATGGACCCCTAAATTTTACTCAGTATCTTCTTCTTTCTTCCAGGTATTAAAAAATCCAATTGTAAAGAAGTTCTAGTGTATATGTATGGCTTTTCTTAATAATAAGTCCTTGGCCAGTTTTGGCAGTACAGACAGGTAAATACTCCATCCTGTACACTGGAACTAAAGCTTTTCTCTTTCAAGTTTACTCCTACAAGTGCATTTAATCAAATAAACAAAAGGTGGTTTTGAACATATACCAGGTTTTTAGCCCTCTCCTTGTTTACTGCTTCCCCTACTTTGCCCATATTTCTTGTCTGGTCTTTAAGACACATATTGAATGTGTCAGCTGGGGAAACCCTAAGAAAATCTGTTTAGATTGCTAATTTTCACGTTTAAAGCACATTTTTTACCTTTTCAGCATAAAGAGTGGAATAAGCTATTTGGTCCATATGCTTCACGATATACTGGAGCTACATTCCCATAGAGCTAGAAATTCAGATTGGAGTGATACTGTTTTGAGGCTGGGTAGGCAAGTGTTCAGTAACTTCTTGACAGTCTTACTAGATTTTATCACCATAGTTCTGCTTTTTACAGCAAGCACTTCCAGAAACAGTGTAAGTGCACTAATGCAAATCGCAGTTTACACCAGTGTATTGCATTTATTGTGACAGATTGCCTTGCAGTGAAACACCTCTCCAGATGAAGCCTAGTTTGAACCTTCCCTACTGTAGCCAAGAGAAAAAAAGGAATCCCTTGTTATCTCAGCATTTGTGCCAACTTGCCTTATTTTGCTTTGAATTTTAGGAGCACTCCTGAAACTGAATCACAGTAAACAGTTCAAATTGGAAGCGTCAGCCATTACAGAAAACATTGTATGGCTGATACCTACAAAGAATAGAAATCTAATGAAAATATTTGCTACTGCACTTAATGATTACAACTGCCTGATGTTAGTAGAGAAGCTAGAGGTGATTTAGAGACAAAATGGGTTTTGAGTGATGTAAACAGGGAAAGTGGAAATGATCTGGAAACCTAAACCCAAATGGTCAGATCGATTCAGACAGTTCCATCTAGTCCCTTGATAACTCTGGTCACAAATTTTTTCTGCAAGTTTCCTGGTAAATTTTGCCTGGACATTATTGTTTACTCCTCTAGGATCCTGGAAAGCAACCCACAACCTATGAAATCCAGGACAGGAATACCACATCAGAACAATCAGAACATTTAACATAAGCAATATTTAATACATGAAGCAGCTATTTTATCTTTTAGTAGGAAAGACTATTATATATAGTAGTCTGATTATGATGTTTTATTTGCAATTAAGATCTTCAGATTAATTTCCTGAATACCAGCAATTACTCACTATACTAGAAGCTGAGCCATAAGCTGTTCTAACACTGTTTGTGCAAAGGCCTTCCTTCTCCTTCACATTCCGGCAACTTAATCTGTTTGTAACTCTCCCCTCTTCCTTTTAATTCCATTGTTTCAAGTCCCAAGTAAAGACATTTTTATCTCCTTTTTAGGATTAGGTGTACTCTCCCTCTGAAAATCTGCAGCTGGACATAATTTGAACTGATTTTGCTCTGCAGTAACTGCATTATGCTGTGTTAAATCTTAAATGTCAGAGTATGTGATTTTTGCTACATTATAATTATTGGTATTATTCTGTGACCAGTTTAGACAGGGGTAGCAGGGCCTTAGAGGGTGTTAAATGGAAGTTAGCTGTGGTAGATGGTGCACCAGTCACAGTGTGGAGGATCACATCTCCTGAAGAGGGCCAGAAAGCTGCAAGGATACCAGAGTTCAACCTGTGAGTCAAGGGAGAGAGAGGTGCTGTACTGTAGTCACCAACATATGCAAATCCCTAGGGGAGAGAGGACGTGAAGACAAAGGAATTCAAGATGTTAACCCTGCACGGTGAGCAGTGCACAAGAAGTGTACATTTGTGCTTGACTGTTTTGCAAGTAAAATTTTAAATCCTTGTTTCATCAGCTAAGATGCTTATTTGAGCACTGCCAACTCCCTCCAAAGTTCAGGGAGGGCAGAGTGATCCAAGCCTATAATCTGTGGGCAAGGAGCAGAACAGCCTTTTCTCTAGTGACCTAGCTGTCTTGTTGACCCAGCTTTTAGAGAATTCTGTTTTTATAAATATTTCTTTTGAGAAATGCGGGTTAAGTTGTACATGTCAAAAGTACAGTGTAAATTTGATTTTTATGATGTTTTTGTTTGGAATAGCTCTAGTTCAGAAAATCCTTTATTGCAGCACTGGTAAAGCTGTTCCCTACAAAACAGTTTACAGTAGCTGTTGGCGTCCAATGTTTTCTAGGCACTACTTTCGCTGCCTAGCAACCACGCTAGGGTAATCTTGCCGCAAGTCATCCATGTGTGCAGTCCTGTCAGATAAAAGGACTGTGCTGCAGGATTACCCACCAGTCATTAGTCATTAATGACAAGATATCTTTCTTACAATAAAAAGTGGCCTGCAGATTCCCCAGGGTGAATGCACAAGATTTCAAAACAGCATTGCATTTTTCTGTAAAAGAAAACCTATACGCTATTCCTTATGGTGAGGTCTCCAGTCAGCAGTTATTCCCTGGAAGGCAACTTCTGTAGGAAATACTTGAACTTTTTCTTCCACTGTGTTTCAGAATTCCAAAACTGGAAGTGCATATTCTTTGAAGCTGATATTAATTGCTGTAAAAAATCAGATTACTTTGCTACACTGAAAAGTCTGTTATCCTTTAAATACGTTTCTCTTATTCCTGTCCATTCCCTAGATGCTCTTGCACCCTGACTGAATACCTCCTCTCCATTTTAGACACCTCTGTGTATCTTGAAAAGTCTCATCTCTACTAGACCTTTCTGTGAAGTTTCTCTGCTATTATTTGTTATTGCAGGTGTACTAATTATGGGTAGTCTGGATAGCCTAGACCTCTCCAGAGTTAGACACCATAGTTGTTCCCATGCTAGCAGCTGGCCTGTGGCACTGGCTGAGTGCTAGCAAAGACAACATGCTGTACTGGGGCTTGTAGACTGTTGCAAATTGAACAACAGAACATGCGGTGAATGGTGCTGCTGGAGAGAGCATTTATTTATGAATACAGGGCAATTCCTTTAATTCCTTTCTGCTTGTGAAGAGTCAAGAACTCTGTGGTGAGAATATTAGCAGGAAAAACAGAGAATAGGCAATCTGAAGGACAAGAAAACTGCTTAAAAAGCTAAAAGAGAATACAGACTGCTGGGAGATAGTGACAGTACCACCCCAGCAACTTGTGTGGTTTATCCCAAACATTATAGCTCCTTTCCATTTTACTTGTTGTTGGGGCATTGTAACAATGGAAAGACTCTGAATGTAGCTTCAGGTGGGATATAGGTTATCAGATATGAAGTGATTCTGGAAACAGTCTTGTGGCATTAGGTGCACTTTTTTTAACAGAAAAATCAACAAAATTTGTAGGTATTCAAACATGAAAGGTGGTACTAAGGTGCAATTTACACCTGCAAACAGTTATATTTAACAACAATTTTGCTTTATATAGTGTGTGGTTTCCCTTGGAGCTTATTTCTTATCAGATATCTGGGTAAAGCTGTGACCAGTGTGATTATTTGTATGTCATATTTCCATTTTAAGTAGTAGCAGGTTACTTCTGTTTGCTGAGTGTCAATCTGTAGCCAGGTAAGCTGCATGTCTACATATATGGCTTAGATTGTATTAATAGCCTAAATTGCTTTTCAGTGTTTTATTCACATCACTAGTCATTACTCAAGCCTGTATAGTAGTGCAGATCACCTTCAGCCCGTTGGTGTTCATGTGTATGTTTCAAAGATGCATTTAACCTGGCTATAAATCTTGAATAATATAGAGGAAAAATTTAAATTAACAGCTTTGATGGAGTTGATATTCCAGCCTCTTATGATGCAGCCAGGCCTGAAATGCTCTTTCTGTGGTTCCTCTGGTATGTGACCAAGTCATGTATATTCTGATTGTTTAATGGGACGTTATTTACTAAATACAGATCAACAGCTGTAGCTGAGAGATCTACAATGTGCGCAGATGGCTGATAGGAGTAAAATGTACATAGTGGGTCAAAACACTGAAGAATATGAGTGTCATCTCCAGACTAGCAGGCAGTACAGTTCAGAGGGTTGAAAAGCTTAAAAGAAGCTGTTGGGAAATCTGTTATACAGCTCTTCAGCCATTCAGATGCTATTTAGGTTTATTTAAAACAAAACCAAGAACTGTTGGGAGTAGAAATCAATGTATTACTTAGAGACACAATGGAATTCAGTGGTTTTACCTTTAGCTTGTGGCAGGTTAGACTCTGACATCCAGTTCTAAAAAGAATCAAACTGGAAGTGACATGAAAGGTTATCACAGACCCAACACAGCACTTAGACCAGTTTTCCTGCTAATTTCAAGACAGTTGGAAAGCCTCCTAGACACAACTGATATCCTTCTTTTTACAATGCTGGCCAGAAATGTAAACAGATCATTCTAGAGACCTGTTTGTTACTGCTGAGTTAATACAAAAGAGTCTTGTAAATGGAAACCTGACATCCAGAGTGTCACCTGTAGACATCTATAGTGTAGATGTGCCAAGAATAGGAAGGTGTTTGTTCTGTGCTAGGAAGATGCCAGACAAGGCAGTTAGTGAGACATCCCAAGACCTAGGTCTACTGAATCTCCATTTTCTGTTACTCTCCGTTATGCTCAGACTCTTCATGGTTCCTTGTCTTCTGTAGTCAACTACATCACCTCATCTGTTGTGCTTATGGGAGTTTGGGAGTGCAGCAGTACCAGCCCTGGTCTTGTTATGTATGGTCAGGCCGTATCAAGTGCTTCCAAACACTGCCTCTTGTGGTTAGAATCAGCTTGTCTAGGAGAGGATGCTCTGGGAAATGAAATGTGCAAACCTAACGGGTGTTTTTTTGTTTCAGCTCAGTCTTTGGTCAAAGGTAGATGCTTAGCTAAAACTCACACCTTGTCAAAATCGGAGCCTGTGCAATAGTCTTGAAATTTAACTGCCTCAAAGGTTTAAGTAGAACATGTCTGTTCCTGTCTGTCCTGTGAAGCTGGGTATCAACTAGAGAAAAAGAGGGAAGAATGGCAAGTGAGGGAGAACAAGGGTCAGCCTTCCAGATCACCTGACTTGCAGAGGAAGAATCATGCAGTTGCACCGACAGGAAAGATAAATTCTCTGACCTTGTCATATTTTCTCAGAGGTACAATGTTCACTTAACAGCCTTTTCCTGCTTTAAGTTTCTAACCCTGATTAATCCTCCTTAACCTTGCAGAAAAATGACACTCATTGCTCTTGAGCAGGGACTACTGCTCAGTATATATTGATACGTGTGCATTGCAACCTCTTCTGCATCTCATGTCACATTCAGTCATATTCCATTTTATTGCTTAAAATTCAAGATTACATTGCATGTCACACAAGCACGTGGTCTGAATTAACTTTATAGTAAGAATTCCTAAGTCACCAGCTTTTCTCCATCTTTCGACACACTTTCCACAACAAATTGATGCAATCAAAGTCTTCCAATATGTTACTGTAGACCTTAGTAATATTAGCATGCAAGTCAATCTTCCAGACTTCTTGTTTCTTTTGCATGCTGAATGGAAATACCTGAATAAGATGTTCATTTCTTACAGTGTTCTCCACTCAGCTGCATATTTATTTACCTTAGCTAATTTGTTTTTAATTGAGTGAACATACAAAACCTCAGCTTCTTTATGCATTACTTTCCTGGTAGTTACAATTTCCTGTACCTATTTGCTTTAAAAATCCATTTATAAAAGTATGGTTAAATATATTACCTAGGCATATGTGCAGAGTGCATTTGGCAGTTACTTGGTTTTAAATTGCTTTACCACATTACAGATAGCTGCTGTCTATGTTGGTATATCAACACTGTATTTCTATAGAACTATTCAAAGTTATCAATGTTTGTAATCATCAATAGTTAGTCTTCTGCTACCGATGTTAAATAGATTAATATTATTCTGTCTGTCTTGACTGAGGCAAAGTTGCTACAGATGATAAAACGCAGATGGGTATGAGCTCACCATTTAGAAGTTCCACCAGTTGTGGGCCCAACTTCGTGTTTAGGCCCGCATGCCAGAGATTCCGAATGCAACAGCAGAAGCATATAGAAGTTGTGGGTATTCAGTGCTTCTGAGAAAAGTATATGGTACTAAGGGGTTTGGTTCTAGAAGCCAGGCCTTCTGTAGGTTTCCAGCTCCCCTGGCAATACTTGAATATTTTTATATAAGCAAATTGTACTAGGACACATAGGAAATCTGTGCCAGATCTAGCAACAAAACCCAAATCACGATTCCCATTTTCCCATAAATACGCAGCATATTATTTCTCCTTTATTATTTGAACTGTAATTATGAGTCTTACATGCTTCAGAACTGTGCATGCTACTGAAATGTTGAGTTGTAGGAGGTGAACAACGTAAGAAATGTGGTAATGCTAGCAAATTGTTGATGAAGAAAATATGCTCAAAATCTTTTATTATAAATGTTCTTAGCCTAGATAAGGTTTTCCTGTAATAGCAGCAGGACCAAGCAAGCTTTTTGATTGACACTTAAGACGAAGAATTCAGCTTCAGTATTTGCCCCATCTTAATTGCTCAGTCTCAGGTAAAGATTTCTGGTATCCATTAAGGGCTAAGAAAATGATGGCTTAGTTTCGGAAAAGCTATAAACAACTTGGCAGAAATTTTTTTCTTCTCTTTTTGGTTAAGTGCCTTCTCCAACAGCTTTATCTACCCACTTTCTTATTGAGGAAATGAGGGCTAAAATGCTCCCAGTGATGCTGTTCTCAACGGCTTTCAGTTCTTCCCATCGTTTTGGAAACTTTTTTGGAAACTTAGTCTCACACTCTGAATTAGTAAGCTTTTTAGGTCTTGTAATAATGCAACCAGTCTTATAAACTCTGGTACTTCTAGTATGAGTAGTACTAAGCAGAACAAAGGTTACAGAATAAACTACAGAGTTATTTGAGTCTTACTTTTCTTGGTGGTGTCTGTCCCTTAGATTTACTCTGTATCAGATTTCCTTGGCACCTTTGCTTGATAGACAGAAACCCACAGATAAAACAAAAACAGCAACCAAACAAGAATAATGCCTGGGTGCTTAACATTCTAAGACACAGCCTTCTTGCACTGCACGCTCTGCTGAGAGGCCCACAGTGACACTTGCAGGTTGGAAGAAGCTGGAATCACGAAGTCAAGATAAGCCAAGATTCTGTAAATGATTCTTAGGTTCAAAGATGACAAAAAAGCCTGTATGTAACTCTTTTAGCTTGTAACCTGCAGCATATAACAGTTAAAGTAGTTTTTTCAGAACCTCTGACTTTTCCTTCCATTACTATTAGGTGAATCTAGGCCCTTTACTCTGATTTTTTTCCTCTAGTTTCTTTTGTAGAAAGCTAATGATTTACTTAACCAGTAATGTTCCAAATAACTTCAAAAGTTGCCAGGAACTAGACAGTCCATCTCCATCTTTCTTGTATGTATTACCACAGGAGTGTACTTCAGTCCATACTGCTAAGCTCAGAAACCCGTAAGTCAATATGTTCTTGCCAAATGCCCCTAGAGAGGGGATTAAAATGCCAGGAAAAAAGAAAAATATTGGGTTATTTCCTTCCATTTGAAGAGTTAGCTTGAATACATTTTCAAAATTTCCTTTGTAACCAGGAATATTGGAAGAGTACATTGAAAATAATGAAAACTGAGATTCTTGTCTTTCCAAGGGCTTGGATTTAAAGAAAAGACTATATATCAGAAAGCTTGAGACAGTATCAAGAGACCACAATTCTAAATCGAGCTGCTAAACTAAATTTTCCTGAAGATCCTAGTCTTCAATCAAATGTGACTAAGCTATTCTCAATTCAGGCTTTGGTATCTAACTACTACAAGGACTTTCAAGGCTCAGTGAGTTTCTGTTCAGGATAATATTTTATGAAGTATACTCTTGCATAGGCAAATCAGAATACCTTTTCTAGGAGTGACTAAAACCCCTTAAGCCTCAGTCAACTTTAAGGTTTTCCTCTTTAGAGAACAAGCCTGTATTAGGAGTTATTGGACAAACTGTCAAAAACAGTTGAGGAAACAGCAGAACAGCAAATCAGACTCATACTTCAGCCTTCCTCTTAACTGGATCTGGCAGCAGTATTTACAGGCTGCACATTCTGTGAAATAAGGTTAATAGTTAACTTCAGGCAGATTCGGGCCTAGCTCATTGTTGGAGGATAACCTTGCTAAATAGAAAAAAGAATTGCAACAAATCAATCAATAGTGGTACAGGCCTCCATCTTTGAAGGTATTTGACCCAAGTGTAGAGTGAGTGACTCTCAATGAGGTAGAAAGCAGCTCTGTGCCACTACTAGGCTAATAAGTGATGAAATTGGTTCCGTTGCTGATTTGTTTCAGTCACATTTCCATGGACTGTGATCAAAAGTCTCACCCAAATCTGTGTAGGGATCTGCTGGCAAGGTCTGGTAACTTACAGAAAGGCAATTCATTTGTTCCTTAGGCTGTTGCTTTTCTTTGCATTAGTTGCTGTCTGTGCAGTCCTGTATGTTCCTGGTGGAAACACTTTTGCTCCAGTGCAGCCTGGTTGTGTTCCCTAGAATAAGTTGACTTTTTCCTTGTGAACAATTATGCATGTGTCAGAAAGGTGAGAGAAGTGGAATTCTTGCCTGTTCTGTTTTAAAATAAAACAGCAATTGTCACACTTTCGAAAGATTAACAGCAAGATTGCAAAAGTTCTTTACATGTTCTGGTAGCTGTCAAGATTAAATTTGCTAGTCTGTTTTTTAAAATGTGTGAATACAGATGGATTTATAGTGGAAATAGTACCTCCTGCTTGACATTAGCTGTGTACAGCAGAGCTTGGTGCAGTTTCTGCATTTGAGCCTAGCAGCCACACAGTGTTACATTGCTGCCACAAAATGTTAAGAGTTCACAGTCAGGCTCAGGCTGTGTTAAAACCCAACTCTTATACTCACTACTTCTTCTAAGCTAGCAGGGCAGTGGACTGTGTTGAGCCAGGCACATCCTGTGTTCACGCTAAAAACTGGCAGAGCAGTGAGTTTTGGCACCAGCTTGATGATACTGGGACTTTGCATTCAAGCTCCCTTTTCTGTGTGCATCAGCATGCAATTCTACCATAATTAGTCAACCCTAGAATTAGACAGAATCCTGCTTTTGCAGCCAAATTGATGGATTCAAACCCATGGATGGGATTTTTTTAGAATCTCCTTTCCTATTTTATTAGATGACTATTGATTGTGTATGTAGTTTTAGGGATTTTAATTTTTTCTTCTCCTTTCCTCCAAACCTATCCTTTCACTTCAGCAAAACCAAATCTACATTTGTATTCTGATTACATAATAAATAGCCTAGTAAAAATAAACACCACCACCTGTCCGTAGCAACAGCCAGTGACAGAAACTGTGGCCCACACTCTTGCGTATCGTTGCCCAAGACCTTGGCCCACGGGTAAAGTTGGGCACAGTCAGGCAGTTTTTGAGGGTATGGGGCTGTCTGACTTATACACACCCTCACCTACCGGCTATGACATAAAATCCCCTCGACCATCGGGGGTATGGACTGTAGACCATGCCAAACACCTCCTAAACTGTGCACAAGGGCAAGACTGGATTGACCTCTATGTCTGCCGCCAGTGGGCTCTGCTGCTGGTTGCAACCCAGTAGGCATCGAGTGGTGGGGGCATATGTCATACCAGACCTTGATTTGTGGGATAGGTCCCTCTCCCGGGGGCCATCAAGCGAGGCAGTTCGCTGGCCGATCAGATCCGTTATGGTGGTGTCCTGGTTTCGGCTGGGATAGAGTTAATTGTCTTCCTAGTAGCTGGTACAGCGCTGTGTTTTCAGTTCAG
>JAVKLA010000061.1:7660723-7676184 GCA_034782735.1 Sagittarius serpentarius | reverse complement strand
GGGGGAGCGAGTGAGCGGCTGCGTGGTGCTGTGTTGCTGGCTGGGGTTAAACCACGACAGGTGGGAATCTTGTTTTCATGATGCATTACACTGGCACTGACTTGGTGGACGGGCCACCGTTACTTAACAAGGAGAAGAATCGCGTGCGAACGTGATTGATACATAGCTAATTTACTGTACTGAAAAGGCAAATTAGTTAGTGGAATTCATGTGAGGGTCTTCCAGTGAAGACCATGTTTAAAGTTAGCTAGTATAAACCTGCTTTTCCTTTGGGTTTTTTTGGTTTTTGCTTTTCTTTTTCCCTTTCCTTAGCCAGAACATTTGCTATGACTTTATGAGGCTAAGGTGATGGTGCCCATGCAAACAGCAGAAAGGATTCAAAGCTTGTTTAACTGAGGAGCAGTGGGTTTTTACTCACTCAGTTTTGCATCTTCCAGGTCACTGCTTGTAGCACAGTTTTGTTCAGGTAAAGATGCTGTGACTTGATGCTTTTTCAGATGGCATGTGCAGTGCTCTGCAAATCTAAACTGTAAACTGAAAGCTTGGAGCTATATTTAAGTAAAGGTATAGCAAAGAGATTCCTTAGCAGCATGGAAGAGTCAACTTTAAACACTTACCTCCCCCTGCTATGCAGCAAGCCATCCTACCCTGGTGTACCTAGAAAATTCTGAGCAATTCACCTCTTTAAGCCTTTCAGGACATGAGAAGTAAAGATGGCAGAAGAGAAGTTTATGGTGTCAAGCAGAGACAGTCAAGTATTAGATTTACCTAGGTTCTGAGCTTGTGAAACGTGATGGACTTCCGCTCACAAAACAGTTTATGCTCACTAACACAGGCATGCTGTCAGGCCAGCACAGTCAGAACTGGCTGGGAGCCCTGGAGCATGAGAACTAGAGTACCATTGCCTGCACCTGGCTGCGGAGCAATGCCTGGGGCAGATGGGGACCTGGAAGAATGCTTGGTGAGGGCACAAGTGTTTTGTGAGACTGTTGTATTTGAGATAATATGTAGTTTCACTACACATTTTATGCTCCGCTAAGTGCTGTCACTTCTGTTTCATAGTGGAAGGCAGGAGGGGAACAAGGTGAGGATTATAGATTGTATGATTATATACTATTATAGCTTGCAAAGCCATAAAATAGGTGCTACACAGTTCCAGTGATAATTATCGCTTGTTTATATTCCTTTATAGCACATTTATCAAATGGTGCAATTGAGCTCTTTTTGGTACAACTGAGCTCTTTTGTAGAAGTCTTGATCCTGCTCTGTTCCACTCTTTTCAGGGCAGACTAAACATATTCCTGCGCTAAATGTGTTTTTTTGCCCTCTTTAATTTCTCAGTAAGTGCTGAAGTGACTTAATCATGCCAATGAACCTAAGCAGTTTTCATTCTTCGTAGATACTACATTTTCCCCTCCTCCCAGTGTTTACTTCGCCTTTCCCTTTTAATAGGCAGAGAAAAGCCTATAAAAAAAGAGAAAGAGCTGTAATTAGGACACCAAATTACTAGACAGACTTAACAGCAGAATCAGAGATCAAGAACTTGGCACCTTAAGTCCATCTTGGCTCAGCTTTTTTGGTTGTTGCTGAATCAGCTTAGGCCACAGTTTTAAAATTGGATCAGCAGCCCTATTATTATAAATGGAAACTTTTGTTAGGTTCTTCAATTGAGGGTCCCCCACAAAGACCCCATCTTTTCTGGAAAATACCTTATATGGTACCTCCATTTTCTGCTGTTGATGTGTTCCTTATGAACAGTTTAGTACGTGAGCTAAAAGAATCCCATGTACCATACTAAAGCGGAGATCACTACACATGCGCAATGAGTGAATCAAGGGCAAAGAATCAGTGCAAAGGGAGACTACAAAGAGGTGACAACACAATGTGAAATAGTGAAGGTGTAGGAACACTGCTGCAGCATTATGTTATTTGAAGTAGGTTCATAGTTTGCTGACAAGTCTGGTATCTGCTGTCTCGGGGGAAGGATCTGTGCATTCCCTGCTGTATAGACTGGCTGCCAGAGCAAGATTTCATTGGGGGAGCTTGTAAGCAATAATCTTGCAGAGATCCAGCCCTTTTATTCAGGATGTGATAGACATGGAGAAGAAAATATCTAGCTCTCAGCCACATTATGTATATACCTGCAGCTGCAGATGAGCAACTATCTAACAAATTAAATGGCCTAGAAGACCAAAATATTTAAGTACTATTGAAAATGCTGTTATGTAGAACAAATAAAAATAGCTTATTCTTCTTTGGATGGCAAAGTCAAGGAATGCTTGCTAGGCTAGATTAGGAACTTCCCAGTCTTTGTGCAACATGATTCTGTTCTTTTGAGTTAATATTAGAATTGATGTGCTGACAGAAATTGTATCAGCAGTCCACTACCTATTTTTGGAAAATATTTATATTCAAAACTACACTTAGCATTTGAAGAGTTTTGCCAGCATTGCTTTGGAAAGTTGTGGCTGCAGCCATCAGTATGGTTCATGTGATTCCTTTAGCTCACATACTAAACTGTTCATAAGGGCCACATCTACTGTTTCAGTGCAATTCATGTTGAATGTGACCTTCCAAAGAAGAGAAATTTGCCTGCTGAGACTGCATTCATTCCTTGCATTCCACCTGCAGTTTCTGACATTGGGACAAACTACACAGAGAATTTTTGTAGCAGTCCAAATTGCTCAATAAAACGCACACACAAAAGTGTGCTTCCCAAAGTATATCCTTTTAGGGGTATTTTCAAGGCAGACGAGAAAACATGGGTCTGGAAATTGGGCATATTTAGGAGGCTTTCTGAAAGTTAAATTACCAAGGCTTCTAAATGGGATATACTCCCTGCAGTAAGAAATAGCTGTAAGGGAGGTTAATATGACCAGAGAGACATTTTTGGACTGAACAGACCCTGCAACAGACAGCAAGAAAACCTTTTGGCAAAATAATGGAATTTTTTACACAGTGCTATTTTTTTAACTTGTCACTTTTATGCAGGCTAATGAGGCAATATTACATATAGCTATAAAATTTTCTTCTGTTTCCTATACTTAGTGTTCAGTGTTTGCAAACTGTCTGATCTGTACTGAAAAGACACAGGTGTTGCTGGCATGCCTAATTATAGGGTTTTTTCTGCCCTATTCCTTCACTCCTCTCCATAGCACAACGCTTTACAGGACAAATCAATTTGCAGTTATGGTAAACATCTCTTTATCTTGTGTGGATATTGTGTAAATGAAGATAAGGGAAACTTTTTTTCAGTCTATGAAATTGTAACTATAAGAATAGTTATCTGTTCCTTTATTCATTTGCTTCAGATTTTGCTCAGGGATGGGTTTTGTGCTTTTGTCGGGAAAATCCACATTTATATTAACCTTTTTTCTATGAGACATTCATAACATTTAACAGACTAGATAAACCACTGTCTCTTTAAAGAACTGAAAAAAACCTTCTTGAAGATACCTATAGCCAAACAAATACTTGACCAGATGTGTCTTGTGATTATGAATATTTTTCCAGCCTTTGAGTTAGAATGAGAAGTTTTTCTCTGCTGCTGTATTTCTTTTTTGTATAAAGTCTTAATAAAATACACAGTTCTTCTGGGAGAGCTTATATTTTGATGCCAGATTAATTATTTATGCACCAACACTTATAGAAATGGAATTGCCATATGTTAATATACTGAAGAGGAATGAATACTGGCTTTTAAACTTACACACAGAGGGATGCAGAAAAACAACAAATAGTGCATTAGAAGCCTGTAAATGTTATTCTGTCTGAGATTAGGCATTTACTGTATTTTTGTAGCTTCTGTTAAAACAGTTCAGCTGCTTTGTGATTCACTTTAGTTCTTGAAGCAAAAACACAGAATTTACTATGAGTTCATTAAATGTTTTAATTTGCCCAGCTGAAAGGCTAAGACAATTAATCAACTATATATCTGTAAAGATGCTTTTCCTTTAAGTGTGACTGAAAGCAAAACCGTGAGAAGGATTTTTAGAAGACAATGTTCCATTATGTGCGTAGAAGTAAAATTAAATGCATGCACTAGCCTTTGAATTAGGCAGACAACTGGTCATGGTATAATACAATTATATAATGTCACTGAATTTGGAGTAAGAGTCCTGAAAAATATGGGCATGGCATAGGCAAGTATTAAGACAGATTGTGTTTAGCTACAGATACGGACAGAGCCTGCAGTTTCCTTATTGCAGTAAGGTCACAGTCCTTACTTGGATTTACTGAGTTACAGGTTTTCATACCTGAAAGTCCCATTTTAAAAGTGCTTTAATTTGTAATTCAGAAAGGTTGGGGGGGGGGTAAATTATGGATATAAACAGAAGATCTGTGTATGTTATGTGACAAAAGACATGTCCTGAAGTACCATTTCAAATGGTTGTAACAATCTTTACTATCAATGAGTCTTTGATAAAGAGGACATCACTGGAACATGAACCTGTAGAAACACAGGGCGTACCATTAACTTCAGAAACGGGGGTCAGGGCACAGTCATTTCTTTCCCCATTCTGCCTCAGTGTGACCTTGCACACAGTCACTGAAGTATTTCATTACCCCAGAGAGATTTAGGTGCCTAACTGCCACTTAGTCCCATGGGGACTTAGTTTCTGTGCCTTAGTCTGAAAAATGAAACTAATAGTTTCTCCTCACAGCATGAAAGACTGTGTACGATGTGACCCATGCAAATATAGGTGATGACGGGGTTTTTTACATAGTATAGCTTAACACTAGATTCCCAACTGCCACCTCCCGTAACAGCAAGCTTGCCTCTACTTTGTGCTGAGTGTTAGAGGTGTCCAAGCTTCTTTGTGGGAAGCTTTAGCTCTGTGCTGCTACAGGAACTTGAAATAACTCAGCGATTTCCAGCTACCTCTGTGTTTCACCGCTGTTTGGAGTGGGGACACATCCAGGAATGAAGCGGCTTGAGAGGAGAACCTATCATAAATAGGACTAAGTATAGTGGAGTTCCCTTTGAGATCCACCAGTGCCATGGTCTGGGAACTGTAAGAGTTACATCACTTATCAGACGTGTGATACATCTGCTGGTTTTATAAACCTATTTTCAAAACAAACCAAGTCATGTCTGCAACAGTGACAAGCTCTTGGTCGTAATCATTAGGTGAAATTAAGCTACAGGATATGTGAACGCTCTTTATGTCCCTTCACGTATGCAATTTGTTGCTGTCCTTATTTATGGCTTAAATTCTGTTTTGGCTTCCTTTCCAGCCCTTCACTCCAGCTATTGCCCATACTTGCTTGGAGGTGGCCATTTGCTTGGATCCCTTTTTAGAAAACAAACAGGGGAAGAAGATGAGAATGTGAATGACTTACAGGTAGCAGGAGATTCAAACTCCAGTGAAAAGGACAATTAAGTAAAGCCAGGTAAAGGATTCACTCTGCAGGAAATTTTGTTACTCATTTGGCATGACTGGATCTAGAGGGGAATCTTGCCTCCATTTTTGCTATTTGAGTGCATTTAACAGTTCATTTTTGTGCCTGTCACCAGAAAAATACCTAGATTTGTATGTACTACATACATGGTTTTATATCAAAATTAGTTAGACTCCATTTGTATGTAAAAAGAGACAGCTATATCAATTCCATGCTGATTGTTGTCACTCTTGCAACATTTAGCATATCTTTAAAACTCAGATCATAAATGCAAAGCAGATTGTTGAATGTAATGTTTTTCAAAGAAAGATTGAAAAGAAGACAGGAATTCTGTTGGTACATATAGATTAATAAAAAAGTTAAATGGATCATAACTTTTAAAATTCCATCATTTTGCATTTAAAAACTCATGATTTCTGAACTCTTGTGGTCAGTCAGCAGCCCTGGGTCTCCTTCTGTAATCTGGCTATAGTAACTGTAACAGCATGCACTTCGTTTTGACTTAATGGGAGAAGCCTGCAATCTCCATGTTAAAGGTTCTGGGTTGATTTCTGCTGACCTCTCCATAGGCAGGCAAGGTTCATTATATATGGAAATGATTCACAGTCCTTCTGCTTTATTGAGTGTTCTAGGTCTTAAATTTCTACCTAAAAATAGGTTGCAGCAGCACAATATGTGGGGATACTTTTAATCACTTGTAGACAGAGATTACCATAACACTTTTCCTTTTTTTTTTTTAATGTGCTAAATTTAAAGTAGCTGTAGCTAATTGGCAACTTGCCTTTTTAACAAGAGTTTAAGAAAAATTTAATCAAACTATCTTGTTCTAATGAATTGTTAATCTTTCTAGCCTACATAGAAGAGATAATTACTACAGCACCTCTAAACCGACTTTTCTGGGAAATGGGGCTGTAACTCCTTGATATTCTTTGCTATAGAAAGTGTTTAAATGCATAATGAATATCTCTTTTTATTTGTATACCATGTGCTAGTTTGTCCAGATTTTCATTTTGCTAAATTAAGCAAATAAGCTAATCACTGCTATATGTGACTAAACATGGAGAGGTTCAAAAGCAGTAGCTTAAATCATGAGAAATATATGCATTTTTTTTTTGTTTGGAATAAGAATAAGACTGATGCCATGGTTGTCTGATGTATGAAGAGTGAATTGTAGCTATGTGGGAAGGAAGTCAGACTTTTCCACAGTTATAAATTAGACTTGGCAAACGCATAAATAATTCTTTGTATACATATTATCGATGAATAGATAACACTATTTTCCAGTGCTTCTGTTAGATATGTCACATGCCAGCTAGGTTTCTGTTTATTGACTCCATTAAAAAAATAGCATTCTAACAGAGACTTGAAACATGGATTTACTAACTCAAGACTCAGATTCAGGTGAATCTGAGTGTACAACACTCAGTTGTGCATTACTGCACACATTCGTATGAGTGAAACGGCTTGCTGATATGATCCTACACAATCCAACCCTCTTGATTTTTGGAGTTGCTGAGCTCTCTCAGCTCCCTAGGCAGCCACTGAGATCTCCGGGTGCTCAGATCTTCTAGAAATCCACCCCACTGCAATATAATTCTAAACCACAACACATCCCTCTTCTGCATGACATCAGACATAGATTCCAGTTACTTGACCTCAATTAGAAGAATATGCATAAAATCGTTCCAGCCATTGCCACTTTTTACGTCTTGAAAGCAAGTTATTTTTCTTCTTTGTTTCTAACACAGAGCGTAAAAACAACACTGAACCTCTCGCATGCTACTAAGAAGACTGAAAGAGAATGATTAAATTATGGAAAGTAATTGGCTCCATAGGAAAAATATGCCTTGATTTCTGCAACATGACAGGCCTGAACGCTTACAGAATTAGGAGAGCAAATGCTAACATAAACAGGGAAGACATGCAAGATTAAGATAAGTATTTTGGGGTGGGGGGGAAATACAACCTTTTATTTTATTTTCACCACAGTTGTTCAAACAAAATGGAAACACATGCTGCAAAATTTGTGTATTTCTGAAGTGTGCAATAGGATTCAAAATGAATAGTGTCAAATTACTATCATGGGAAACGAACTTGTGTGCTGCTGTGCCTAACAGATACGGTAGACTGCTGACATCAATAGAAGAAATGCAGTAAAAAGATAGCACTTATGTGCTGTATGAAAAATGATTAGTTTATGACTCTGCAGCTTTGAACTTCCTGATTCTCTTTGAACTGTCAGTTTTCAAAATACTTTCCAGAATGCTGCTTTTATTTTGGCTGTCTTCTCTGCACTGAACACTGAGTGTAGAAGTGCTTTGACTTTTCTCTGAAACATGTCTCTGATGGGAGGGGTGGGGACAAAAGAGAAGTAGAACTGTTCTAAAGGGTCTGTACCAGCTAGGGAAATGCCAACAGGCCGCTTCAGACAGTTCTGCAAGCTTTTCATCCTGACAAGCCCAAGAAGAAAAGCCAATTCAGGAACTCTAAATTCAAACTTTTCTGTCTATCCTTCTCTTCATGTGAATAATTGTTTCTTTTCACTGCTACCCACTAGCCTGCAGTTGCCTGCACAGCCAGTCCAAATTAAGTGTATATTTCTTAAGCACCTTCTTTTCTCAGATTAATCACTTTGTAGTACATAAATTCTTTTGAGCAGGGACTATATTTACAGCATAACTCATACAATGCTTAGCACGCTGGAATAGTGATCTGGTCAATGTCTCTTCACACTAACTTTTTACACACACTATACCTAATACTTGAGATATCAAATTTAACTCCCTTATAATCCTAACTCTTTCTTTTTTAGCTAAAATTACTTGTTGAAGTTGAAACTTAAAACCTGAATATAATGTCTATAAAAAACAATGGATTTCTCTGTATTTTGCATTCTCCTCTAGGTGCTTTTGTAAAATACCTGTGTTTAGCTTACAAACTGTTCATTTGTGACCACCTTTACCACTTTTAATTTATATTATTTTTAGGGGAAACCTGGGACCATCTAAGTTTGCACTAATACTCTGGCTCCAGATACATACCCAATTAATTTCACTAGCAGTAACTCCCCTGAGTAGTTGTGCTGAATTTCATAGTTAAAATGCACAATCAAGGACATTCATATACTTTAAATGTTATTTAACATAACATAAAAATGTATGTTGAAAATAATTAGATGTTATTTTTTTGGAAAAAGTTGGTGCTTACATTTTTTCCATCTACAACTTGTCTGGAAATTTCACAGAAAAGGTATAAATTTCTCAGAGTTTATGCTTCCTACAAGAAAGGTACTGTGTGATTTCTTCTTTGGGTGCCTGCTGTGAAATAAAGGTTTAAAATTTAACATAAGTTACCAGGTCCCAAAATTTACATGCAGTTCCCCTGGGAAAGTCTTACTAAGACCATGATATGTTTTGCATATGCAGTGAATTTGCTTTTCCTCACTGCTGATGCACACTGAAAAGACTACTTACAGAAAGTCACATACTGATACCTCACATATATCTACCAGACAGTATCACAAAAAAATGGGGATCCGCTTTCAGTACGACACTCTTGAAGAGAGAGGTTATAAAAGCGATATTTCAGACCATGACGTTCATTTACACTTCAGTTTCCTTTTATAAAATCCCTCATTTTGATTTATAACCATGTTTATCTCCAAACTCCCATAGCAAAATCTAGGAAGTTTCTCTCTGCTGCTTTCCTGAAGGGAGTAAAAGAAATAGAGCTACACTGATACTGTAATGATCACTTCAAAAGGAGAGAAAGCTAGCTAGTGCTGTAGAAATCATCTTGCTTAATGGACACTCTGCAAAATGCTAATCTCCATGAAATAAGTCTCCCTAAGGGGCTACAGTTGAGAATGATTGCAGCAAGTTAAAAACCAAAACCATCTGAATTTAGTTTTCCATTTATTCTTTTGTAAGGCAGAGGAGTTTGTTCTTTATCCCCTGCTCTGAATGATACCCATCTTAGCCTGACTTGCAGATCTAGACCTATAGAGTTTTACTTAAAATTGTTTTCCTTGACAACTCAAGTGTGAAATATTTATCATCCTTATCTATAATATGTCTCTACCATTATCATGCCTTTTACATAATGAGGACTTTTCCAATGTGAGCTATTGACTAACTTGTCAAATTCCCATTGACTGAAAAACAATTTAAAAGGAGGGAAGGAAATTCTTCAAAGGCTTGCAGAGATTTCAGTCTTGTTCATTACACAAGAAAGGAACTGGAGTCAGGGAGTAAAGTTTGCTCTTAATGTCAGTAGCTGGTAGTATTTGAGGGGGTGGAGGGGCTGAAATAAAAGGTATTCCTTATTTAACATAGAGATACATTCCTTGTCAACATGCACACTCACCTTTCCAAGCTTCTAGGAGAAACAAAAAGCAAGCTGGTGGCCGTTTTTGTCATTGACTCTCCTTCATTTTTTTGTTTTTTGAAAGACCCATACAATTCTTGCCTAAATAGGTAGTCTGTGTCATTAATGAGAATATATATGGTTCTGAAATGTAGCTAAATGTATGGTATTAGATACATAGGACTCAGTATCCTACTCCTGTTTGAGGCTTTTCTCTTTGTTTTGCAATCTGAGGCCTCCTTTTCAGGACAATGTTTTTGAATAACCTAGCCCAGATAGTGGAATGTTGCAGAGAGACTATCTTCAATGTGATGACAAACAAAATTTTTTTTTTTCTCACCGTTTGATGTCTACTACATAACAAAAGGACAGATTTTAGAAATTTTGTAATGTATGGACTTAGTTTAGATTGAACATATTTTCAGATGAAAGCAGTAGAACAGCAGGGCAGCTTCTAGTGTCAGTTAAAATACTATTTATTTCCAGTTTCCCAGGCACTGAAGCAACAGGGACAGCCCTGCTTAGTCTGTTGTATCCAAGGAACTATCGCTTGGAGATTACTGAGTCAGCTGGCTTGCAAGATGGCACAGGGAGCCAGCAGGCAGGCTGCATCATGGGGATATCCCAGAGCCCCAGACCTCAAGAAGAATACATGTTCCTGGCATCCTAGCAGACTAATTGAAAGTCCGAAGAACAGTTTGTGTTAATTTTGGTGACAGGTCAAAGAGACATTGTCATTGTTGTGCTACAGTAAACTTCATTCATTTACAGATTTGGTGCTTCAAGTACAGAAATTTCTGCCTATTTTGTTTCAGGGTAAAAAAATCACAGTAACAAATATTTTAAACTTTGTACTATAAATGTAGAGAAAGGAATGTTTGGTGAGAAGTTTGAAATGGGAAGTATGAAGTGAGGCTTTCATTTTAGCAGCATCTCTCTTAATGATCTTGTCATATCCCATTTTAACAATGTTTTCCTTTAATTAGAAAAAAAGATTTACAAGTTTTCTAAATAAAACCTGCTCTTTGCCATGTTTTAAGATGTTGTTAAACAAGATAATAATTGTCCTTTTATGTGGGAGAAAGGAATTTTCTTGAGATGGACTGCTTTTCTGGAGATGAACCATATGTGAAAAGCAGAGCAAAGACAGAAAACAGTTTGTTTCTGCTGTGTATATAAGAGTTAGTTTTTTTATATTTTAAACTTGCAGTCTGACTGCAGCACAGTTTTGCCTGGCTAAGCTAGACCACAAAAAGTAAAAATAGAGCAAGAGGAAAATGGCATGTTAAGAGATGGACGGAATGGGGATATAAATTCTGCATTCCAGATGATGTTTAGAGCACAGCCAAAGCTGATAGAGGTGAAAATTTTTTATGAACCCTCCTACAGGGATTAGTCCCTAAAAAAAAATTAAAATAGCCCTCTAGATTAAATTGGCAAGGATCTGTGTCATGGAGGACACCAATGTCCAGAAACAATGGGGAAGAATCTGTGTTTTACTCCTTTTAATACATTGGCTCCCAGAAGGTGTACAGTTCCCTGTAGCAGCATAAAGTTATGTTTTTTTCTTCTGAATAGCTCAGCAAAAAACCACAACGGTTGGAAAAGTACTTTCCTTTCTTATTTTATTCTCTCTTCAGGTGTGGCTTCCAGATTTTTTAGAGCCCTGATGCTAGGCCTGGATTTCTCTTTCTTGCTTTATGAGATCTCAACAAAGTTCTTTGGAGGTAGCAGTAGATTTTGTTGTCATTGTTGTCTTACTTACTGAAGACATCTCAACTCTGTCTGATGCTGTAGGAAACTTCTTGTAAGAAGCCAGATGGGCAACTTAATGTACAGGCAGCTTACACAGCCAAACCCACAGGGTTTCTCAGTACCAGGCAAGTGGATCTGGAAGATTCAAGCACTCTCAATTAGTCAAGTTTCCATAATTTGTGGATTTTGGAAGGTTTTACTTCTTTTTTAGCCCACTAGTAAAGCAAGTTGATGCACAGACTTTTCTCTACATCATTTCGGGTTCCATAAAATGATTTGTTATTATCAGGGCATCCTCAGTCACCTGTAAATGTAACAATCAGTGGGTTTAAATCTTTGCCAGATAGAAAGCTGAAATTGGAAGACTAATTGCCCTTCAGGCAGCAGGATGCAATGTTGGCTCTTTCTGGAAAGCCTCCTTCACTTGGAGTTTGTCCTGAGCTCTATCTACGCTTCCTTTAATGCATGGTGAGGTCTCAGGAACCCAACCACTTTGGCAATACAATACTGAATGTCTCACACTGTTCCTAACACAAAGAAAGTCCTTTCTTTCTTCTGCCTCGGGGAATAATGATCTGTTGCATGGGGATACTGGGGAGACTGGTTAACTGTTGGAAAAAAACACTTTTGAAGATGTAGAGAACAACATTTTATTTACTAGCTTTTTCGTTTCCACTTATTTTTTATGTCTGTTCCATCCTAATTTGATATTACTTTCCTTTTCATTCCTCTTTTTCATGGCTTGTTTTTCCCTCTCTATACAACTGATACTGTTTACAACTGATACTGTTTCAATGCCATTTTAAAGACTTCTGCTTTTTTAACTTACCTGTGAACTAACGTGGAATTGGGTTAAAATAAAATTTGTGCTGTATTAGTAAGTAATACCAAGAAAAGGAGACTGTACTCCCTGAGTCTGAAGTATATTTTTATAGGTAGGTGAGTTATAAAACCTCTAAAATAGGAGGCTATTAGAATAGAAATGCTGGCATAAATGTTACTGGAATGGCCTGACTGGAAGGAATTGAACTTAAAGTTCTCTGAAAATAATAAAGATTTTAAGTATTGCTACAATAACACAATATTGGTATTTTCATTTTAAATGTTAGAATTTGAGCATCTGGACTTATTTGATTTTCTATAGACAGTTCTGTACTCAGCTCTGCTAAGTCCCTTAACCCTAGACTACCTGCAATGACCCATGGCTGCCTCAATAATTGTGTACCTAAACGGGCACTGGGAAGAGACTACATAGCATTAAATTCAGCACACGAGCTGCTGCTTCTTAAATTAAAGGAAGCAGTTCTATTATCTATCAAGTGAAGAAATTCACATGCAAAACCAGAAAAATTGCTATCTGCCAGTTTCTCTAAAGAGAGAATGCATCCACCAACCTATGGCCCTGTGTATTTCTGCAGCTGGTACCTTTTTTTAGGATGGTATGGCAGCCCTAACCATTCATCTCTGTATTTTGGCACTAATCGGACTAACTGGTATCACTTTTTATCCCAAGGTAGTGCAGAAGCTGGTTGTATATTTTCATAAATCCAAATTATAATTACATTTAAATAGGCTATTTATTTTAAGGAAATATCAAGGCCCTCATCTTATACCTGCATTGGTAACTACATAGAGTAGTGGATGTAACTAGGTTAAAAATACTAGTTGTCTTATGATATTTCCAGAAACCTTTAAGGTGTCTATTCTGTGTTGGATCAACAGTGTGCAGTGAGCCAGACAATCTCATGCCTCTGCCATTGTAGTCCAGCGTCTGATTCTGCACTTGCAAGAAAGTGCTCAAACAGTCATTCAGTTAATGTCAACAAATTGATAATAGCGTGAGGATTTTCATACTCAGAGCACCCATTTGAAGAAGGGCCTAAAATACTGCCACAGGCAGAAAGAGAGATACACTAACAATTCCTAAGGAAGGATTAGCATTCGCTTTCCTGTATGTGAGTCAGCTTTAGCTGACTTGCCCTTTTATTCCTTAGTATTTGCTTTTGCATTTTCATTGATGTTGAGCCCTCTGTAGGCAGAGACAGTGACTAAATTCTCCCCCAGGCTCTGAAGTGGGATATGGCAGTTGAAGGATGATAATTCAGGGAATGGCTGCACAATTCAGCCAGACGAGGGGCTATGCAGTTGTGTTGTGGCAGTGTTGTATGATACCCTAGAATATCTGAGCCCTCCACAATGAATGGTTTTTTTCAGTCTTTTATTGGTGATGCAGATATCCTGGTGGTTTTCATGGCTGTCAGATGTTATTTCCTATTCACAGAAAAATTAACTATGCCAAAACGATTCAACTCACTAAGGTAACATAAGCTGCAAGACTTTCAAATGACTAGATTGACAATCAATGGAAGGGACTGTTCAAGGAGAGGCATTTTCATCCTTTATATGCTGTAATAAGTTGTCAAGGCTGAAACCTTTTTTCCTTTTTTTTTTTAAAAAGCTAGATTTTAAGAAAAATGAGTACTTGCTAGCTCAGGATGTGAAAGCTAACCATTTAAAAAAGTGAAAAACAAACCTCTTCATTGTTACATTCAACAGACAGACAGTGACTCTGCTTATTAGCAAGGATGATGACATACATTTTTCACTGCAGGCTGCTGACAAGAAGTCCTGTTGACTCCCTCAGTTGCGTTATACTTGCTTTGCGGGATGCTAGCAGCAATCATTGCTCACCCCACTGCTGCCTTCCTTTTTGGTCAGTATGAGCTTTGGAATCTCACCACTATTGCTAACGATGGTTAAGTGTCCTGTCTCACATGGATCTGATTTCTAGTGCCCTCCACCCTGCAAGAGCTTTCCATAGGCAGCAGTGTGCCGAGGTGCCAGGCTAAGACAGCTTTGTGAGGGGAAATCTTGGTGGTTTTGTGCTTTGTGATGGAATTCTGAATAATGTGATAGTACTTTGTACAGATGGGTAAGAATGGGGCATTTCAGCTCCTGCTTCTTCAGTGCAAAGGTAACGATTAAAAAATGGAACGTGTGTCTGAAAGAAAATAGCTGGGATGAAGCTACGTAGTGTTCACTGTTTTCAAGTGGTAAACGGGGGCTAACAGTGTCATCTCTGTAGGCTGAGAAGGCACTTTTCTCATTCTTTCTTCTCTCTCCTGCTCTCCTTCACCCAAACCCTTCTGATGGGCCAGCCTTCCCTATCTTCCTGCTTTAATCTCTAATACTCCTCTAGTAACGTATTCATGAGAAGAATTCTTAGTATTCTTGTTTCCTTGTCACATAAACACCTGCAATTGCCACCTTCTAATCATTTTGTGGTACTGGGGCATTATGTATATGAAAGGCAAGAAAGATTTTCTTGAAAATCACTGGCTAATCTGTATGATTGAGACATTCCTATGGTTACTGTGCTATGGCCCTACTTTAGCTACCATCTTCGACTGCCCACGTATAAGTGGTCACCCAGACCCTTGCAATGACAAGTGTTTAGTCTTGCAGAAGAACAAAATAAAAAATAATGTCATAAAAAACTTGAGAAGAGAGAGAAATTTATTAGCAATAACTGCCTCCCCTCTAAGCCAAGCAAGAGGAAAGTGGCGTCATTCACTTGTGGCACTGTGCACATAGTGACGTTTTCAGAACGATTATTGAGAGCACGAGGTGTGAAGAGTTTTCATGCAGCTACATTCAGAGTTACACAGACAGTTTATTTTGAACTGGTGTAAAGGAAAATGTTGCAGGATTGGATTCAAGCTGAGATCAAATGGACAATGCAAATTATTGCCTTCTAGCCAGGGATCTCAGCAGCTACAGAACTGGCTGCCCATACAGCATCCTGTTACTGTGAAGGATGCATTCCTTTACCTAGGAGGATATCGAAGGTAACAAAATTATAACCTGTCCTGGTTTCGGCTGGGATAGAGTTAATTGTCTTCCTAGTAGCTGGTACAGCGCTGTGTTTTCAGTTCAGT
>JAVKLA010000061.1:7633997-7658519 GCA_034782735.1 Sagittarius serpentarius | reverse complement strand
ATGGGGCCTCCACCACTGCCCTGGGCAACTCGTTCCAATGCCTAATGATCCTTTCAGTAAAGAAATTCTTCCTAATATCTAAACTAAATCTCCCCTGGATCAACTTGAGGCTGTTTCCTCTTATCCTATTGCTTGTTATTGGGATAAGAGACCATATTATGTACTTAAAGGCTTTAATTACATACAGGATTATAGGAACTGGTTGAATTTTTTCTGCAAAGGTTTTGAGCAAAAATACTGGGTTTTGAATTAAAAAAGCAGATTTTGTTTAGATGGAAAAAAAGATTGTTTTTAAAAACAGATAATGTGTATCAGGAAACTGTTTCTGAAAATGAACAAGTCTTTTTTGGGGGGAGAAAGAGAATATGACTGTCCCCAGCTGGTACACACTTACCAACCAATAGTACCAGTGCTTGTGATTTACTGTTTTTCTCGTGGCTTCACAAGGTTCAGGCATGAATCCTGGGTGCTGTACAGGAAAACTCATGGCTGCCTTCAACTTCTTGAAGGCAAGAGACAGCAGAGGATGACCAGGAAAGAAAGATCAACATAATAGGCAGTAATCTGAATGCAACAGCAGCAATTATATAGATCGATTGGCTGGTTTTTAAAGACACACGGAAGAATTTTAAGTAAATGTTTGACAATATTCCATTGCAGAATATTGTATGAATCCTTCCTCTTCATGATGAACAAAAGAAATGTAAATACCAGGCTGCAGAGATGAATAGTGAAGCTTGCTTAACAACTGAATATAAACAATCAGCAGATCAGAGGTAGGAGCATATAATTTGAGAATATGAGTTGAAAATAAGGTAGAGGTAGATTAGGAAAGGTTTTGGAGAATGAAGATTCAGTGCGGGTAGGAGAACCAGAAAAGGATCTTTGAAGCAGTTTTTGACTGAATAGATTAAAAACTACCAGAGTAAAAAGCGTTGTTGAAGGAAGTCAGTACTATGAAGAGGCTGAAGTAGCAGTTTTAATGATATCCCTAATGTACTAAGAGAAAAACAGAAGTAAAGAAAAACTTAGTAAATAAACCAGGGAAAGTCCAGAATGTAATAAGACCACTGGGCATGGGAGGTTTTTATAGTGCTTGCATGCAAGGGGCCAGGCAAAGAAAGTAGGAGAAATGAAAACATTTGGACTGAGGTTATTTCAATGTCATGGGTTTAACAGGAGAAGCTGAATAAATAGTCAGATGAACTGCACATCAGTATAGCTCAGAGAAACTGTGGAAGCTCCTGTAGCAACAAAATAACTGCTAGAAGCAATTTAAAATGAAATTGATTGCACAGAAAAAAATCAATGTGCACAAGTCAGCCAGAGAATGGGTGAGTTGTTAGAGGGAGAAATCTACACATTCCTCGAGACTTGATTAATCAGTTTCATTCTTTTATCAATACACATAAAATATTATGCAGTTTCCTCTGGGGCTGTAACAGTGCTTGCTGAAGGGAATAAAGGCAGCATCTGGGCTTGAATGTCCAAGCAGTAGTGGTAGTGTATAGGGAGTATTGAGGAAAACTTGTTTACCAGAACTTCATCTCCCTTTCCATTACCTTTCTTTCCCCAGGAGCTAAGTCAATCCTTCTCAGTGTCTAGTGCCAGCCAGTCTGCCATAGGGGTGAGAGTGCCTTGATAATTTTCTGCTGAATAATAGCCAGGGATCTGATTGATTTAACATGTATCCAAATCAGTTACTTTTAGCAAAAGAGAAAGAATGACCAATACAAAAGCATTCACTGCCAACAACTATAATATTCTCTTTAAAGCCAGAAGATTTTCCTCTGGATTTGATATTCATTATTGCCTTATTTCTTTTTGCTGAACCAACTGGATTCAGTTTGTCATGTCAAAGCTCTCTGGTGTAAAAGAGAATGAAAAATGAGTATAGAAAAGCAAACAAATACTTTTTCTTTCCACAAAACTGCTCTATGTATCTCTTTTGTTTAATGTATCCTTCAAAAATGCTTATATGCTTTTTTCATTTCCCTATGTAGACTTTTTATAGGGAGGGATTTTTCTGTCCTTATTAAAATAACAGCAAAAGTTATAAAAAAAGCACAAAGTCTTCAGACGGAGCTGATTTGCCCTAGGAAAAGCAGCTGCTTTGCAATGTGTACACCATTGTCAGAAAGGCAGAAGGTTTTGCAAGTATGAAATTATGAGCAGGAAAGTCTTGGCTACAAAAATACACTAGGTCTCAGAGTATCTGAGTGCTATTTCTGGTCTGAGTCTTCTAAGAATTTAGAGTTTCTCTGGGGACTTTTTCTACACCAAAGTATGTTAATGAGAGGTTTAATGCTGCATTATCTTAATTAATTCACAAAAGTCCACAAAAGCAAAATATTATCAAGAAGATGTGAGGCTGGATTAACTAGATTAGATACTATTTAAATCCACTTGAAAACTGTTGCTAAGCACAAGTACTCTGGAAATTCAAAAGTTTTGGTTAACACTAGCTAACTTTACTCCTCCATTTTCACAGTGGCATCTATGTAACAGTTCAGCAAAAATAAAAGTGGCAAGACAGATAATTTCCATGTTTATTTGACGCAGAAAATACTATGACCCTTCTAAAGTGCCTGTTTTTACCAAAGCAAACAGGAGATAAAGAATTTCCTCATAATGCAAACCTTCATACCGTGTGTGTGTGAGCCAGTATTAATTACAGACAGTTTTCTTCAACACTTGTTAGTAATACAATTTTCAATTCAGCTAAACTGTAATCCATATTGTGGCTTTAGCAAAACCAGTGGAATGATGCCAAGGATGAGTCTGGCTTCACTTAAGAAGCCCTCAAAGAATGATGTGTCTGGATCTCCTAAGGGGACCAGTCTTGAATGAATCTTAATCAGTTAATGGCTGAGTTTTTATGAAAATACTTTAACCGACATAATCTGTGGTAAGTATGACTAGATAGGAGGAAATAAGACTGGAGGTAAAAGAAGTAACATTCGTTATTTATGTACAAGGGGCTGATGATTAGGCATTGCTCTGTTCTAACCGCACAGGGAGTCTGAATCTTAGCAGTACAGTAATGGCCAGTCGGTCTTCTAACATGCAGTTAGGACAAATAGTTAAGCATGATGGTGAGAGAGAAGGGAGATGATTTGGAGAGTATTAGATTTCCTCAGGAATTAAAAAGTAAGAGGCAACAAAGTTTGCTTCTGGGATCTAAGCCATGACATTTGAAAGTGTTCAATTCAACTAGAAATTGCAGGACTGTATTAGCAGGGGGAAAGATAGTTACTCATAACATATTGTTGCTAGAACATTGTAATCCTTCATTGGGGCCTGAAATAAAAGTGAAAGTAGGTCACGTCTCTTCATTTGGATGGATACTAGTTTGCATGTTATCCAATCAAATTATTCTCTTATTAAACATTTCCAGAAAGTATGACCTAGATGGAGCTTGTTCACAAATAACTGTCAAAAAATGACTTTCGATGCATGCATGAGATGTTTTGACTTGACTCTCTTAGAGGTGTGGCAAATGGCATGGAAACCCAGTTTTCTTCTGCCAGAGGCACAGCTCTTGGCTCTTGGCTAACACTTAGGCAGAACAGGTTTTCTGATTCTGTCTGTAACACAATCTGTATGCGACCATCCATGAGTTTAGTTTAAATCAGGTTGTCATGTTTATTTTCAAACTTTTGGATGTAAATTACAAAATATAGGTTTACTGGTTTTGTCTTGTCAATCCACTGACGTAACAGAAGCATGGAATGTGGAAGGTGTATTCCTGCTACTTTATCAGTAATTTCAATAAACATGTGCCTGATGGTCCTTCTGTATGTTAAGAATGCCTTGAAAATGAAATGCTGACTGCATAGGCATCATAAGGAGACATGCTTTTATGACCACGTAATGTAAAATGTGAATAATCTAAATTATTCTGAGCTCCAAAACACTCTTATTCCTTAATGACCAGCAGATCTGAATAAATGCATTATACTGATCAGCTCTTTGTTATTATAATCCTGCCTGCAGGAATTAAAACCCAGGGTGATTAGAGGAAAAATATCATCCAAATATTTGTGAAGATAGTAGTTCAGCCCTCAGTGGAGTGGATTTATATTTGTAAAATATTCTCCTTTAGAATGCATCATTTTATTTGTTTTTAAGCCAATTAAATTTCAGTTTTGTTAGACTACTTGATATGAGAATGGAACGGGATTGGACTTGGAATCCAATATTTATTGAGCTGTGTTGTTCTAATGTGCTTTTTGGTTGTATTCCATCTACCCTATACAGAGACGGTAGGTCAAACCGTATTGGCCCTACCAATATAGATATTGTGTCACATAGATCTTCATGCACTCAGTCAATGGAGAGGTTTTTAATTAAAACACTATAATGATCCACTGGCTTCTGGATGTTCGTACATAATCAAAGATAAACTAGTAAAATAAAGTACAAATTTCAAATATAGTTCTGTAGTTCTGCTTTTTTTTTGTCAAGAATGCCTTTTAATTCCATCTTTTAGATGATATAATGACTTTGCCTTTCTGAACAACGTATCTCAAAGATTAGCTGTTTTTCCCTTTAATCTCTTTTCCATATAATGTTTAATTTCAAATGTAGATATTGTATTAAGAAGTCCAGACCAATAAGAACTTGTATGAGATCTGAAATTCTGTAATTTCCAGAAAAGGAACTACTTGGTTAAGGCTTAAATTTACCTCTGCTGTCATATTATCCTTCAGTTGTAAAGATTTATTTTTCCTGGACCAGTTCCAAACTAAACCCTAATTTTTCAGTCTCAACAGATGCTGATATTTTCAAATAAATATTATTCATTTGCATTTTTAGGGAGAAGCTATACCTAGGTTTAATATCTAAGTTTATACATTTGGAAGGAAGGTTCTCCCTTGGTGATTGGTATCTAAAATACTGTACTAGAGCTGACAAATTATTTGCAAAGTATATCTCTCAGTCATTCAGGTCAGATCAGAACTGTAAATACAATCTGCATTAATATGGGGAAAGAGCAGATTTGAAATGTTATTAGTCAGTCTGTGACTGAAGACAGTGATCACTACCTTTAAAGTCAATGGAGGGGAAAGGAGGGTGGGAGAAAGGAGGGGGCAGGAACAACACAGAGTCTACTGCAGACGTTGTCCATGTGACACATGAAAAAGTCTGCCTTTTCCATGGGATTCCTGGAAGAGCCCCTGGACTAAAATGATTTTGGACTCTGCCAGTGTAAAAGAATTAGCTTTCCTGTGAAATGCATTGCTTGGCAGACTAACCTTAAAATATGCAGTGAAAACAAAAATAACCCACCTAAAATACAGGTGTGGAAGAGTAAAAGATTTGATTTTCTTAATTTATCTACAGAATATTTTTAAGCCTGCTGTATGTCACTTTAGCTTCTCAAGGGCTATGATAATAAAGCTATTTTTATCCTCTTCCTTCTCCTCATCCACTGCTTAAAATATCCCAGCCAGCAGAATGAATTTGCATTTTCTGCTCCATAGAACTTGATAAGAAAGTGTTCAGTCTGCGGAAAGTGCCCAGAAGTTGCCTGGCCCTGCTTTGTACAGGAAATAGAAGTTTAGTACCAGAGGAGAGTAGGCAGTAGAATCAATATATTTGTTCTATTTTTGCCATGCTACAGAGAAGTCTAGAGTCTTTCAAACCAAGGAGAAAGTTCAAAATATATTTTTGGTACTATCACTGCGTAGTTTCCTTTTTGTGGAAAACAACATCACTCCTGCACTTTGCTTTCCAGTCAGCACCTAATGGGACAATGTCTTCATCTGTTCCTTTCTATTTATGGTGTGACTGAGGATAATTAACGCTTATAAACAACCTTCCAGTTTGTTTCTAAAGGTTACAAAAGATCTGCTCAGCTTCATTTATGAGGTCTAATTTTTCCAGATGTGGAAGGAAAATTAAAAATGAAGCCCACTGTATTATTTCTACAGCAAAAGCACTTCTTTGTAGATTTTCAACATTTTCCCATGAACAAAATTTTAAAAGTATGTTTTCATTTAAATGAGCCCTTCATTTTTCAAATGGTGCACATAATGGTGCGTCATATGTATTCGCTTTAAAAAGTTAACTTCACAGAGCATGGCACTTGTGATGGTGATTCTAGTGCAAGTGCTCCCCAAGTGAGCTTTGGGGCTTGCCAAGGGAGATGCAGAATGGGCCTCTGCTTTGAATGCCTGTGGAAAAATGTATGAAATATTTGGAGGCTGTTTTGGGACATGGTGTAATCAGTATGCCTGGAATACAGATAAATGCACACAGAGTTTTAAGAGCCTTCGTCTCCAATCTAACTGTCCAATATCAGTGTGAAGCCATGCTGAACTTTAGATTTCAGACAACACTTGTATAAATGATGAGTAGATATCAAAAGCGCTGGTGCACTATGGTATCAACTTGTTTGACATTAGCAAGATTTTTGCATCCAAACCATCATAGCTAGGTTATTGTTCATAAGGAATAAATATCAACCATCTTGAAACAGATGCATTGATATCAACTTACTCCTCAGCTAATATGAAGAACCATAGCTCACTTAATACAAGAGAGAAAAAGTAATTGATAGCTCTTCATGGCTCCCAAGTGGCAGCTGAGGTAAAGCAGATTGTGGTATCTCACAAAGGATGGGCAAAGGATATGAAAGTATGCTTCCCCTTTTGAACAGGCTAACATTCACACTCACAGCTTAAAATAACCAACTTTTTGGCATTGCTTTACTTCAGTAGGAATGCAGCAGATTAAAATCAGGTTGAAAGACTCTATATTAGACATTTTCCACTACTACATTGAATATGTAATTACTAGTAATAGCTCTGCTGCTGAGCATTTGAATCTTCTTTGTATAAAGTGCATGTGCACACGTTCTCATGGGATAATTACATATAACATTGTAAATACCCAGTTGCTCAAGGGATAGTCTTCACTTTTCTGGTTCTGTCCTCCACCTTCACCCAAAGCTAAGCTAAACTTTGGTACAACCATGTTATGCAGCATCTATATAGAGCCAATGCCACTTTGGCCATCTTGTACTGTGGAGAACATATTTCACTTGTTTCTTTTAATCCACTGTTCCATGGAGAAAAATGTAAACCCAGCAAAGAAAATTATTTACCATTTGCCTTTGAATAAAATTCTTATGCTTCTTTTGTGTTTTGAAATATGCATTTCAGACTGGGTAAATCAATTGTCTTAGTTTCTTCCTAAATATCTTGAACTGATTGCAATAATTTTTAATTTAAACTGTAATTGCTTTTCCTCATCCGTTTTTAATGTCCTTGTTCCACTTGCAGAGAGAGATTTTCTGTACTCAATGAGTCTTAAAACAACTATTGCCAAAATCTGATTCTTGAAGATAAATAGTGAATGGTACAGGAACTAGCTCAAGTCTGCAGTACCCTGTGAGCCCAGGTTGATGTGCATGCACTGCAGTCATACTGACTGCCTAAGGCAGTAGTAGGATTGTCTATTCAACTGGAAGACTGATTTTTTTTTTTTTATTCTCTGTCTTGCATATTTTGCTGTCTGGCGCTTGCACCTATGCCATGAGCAGTGTATCATCACAATGTCCAAAGTCAAAACAGTGAAGTTCTGTTGTTAGTTCTGAGCACTTTTAAGATACTCTGCCCCCTGAGTTTGTTGCTTCTTCCTACATTTGCATCAACATTCTGGAGTTACTGCAAAGATTACAGGGCCCACAGATATCTGCCTCCTTTATGCAGGACAATAAAGAAAAAAAAATAGTCAAAATGACCTTCTATCAGAAAGCCAATGACAGAAAGGGTTATTTTTCAGCCTTTGTATCAGTGCCTTAGGAAGAAATGTTTTGGAGTATGTATGAAATACAGAAGGGTGTACTGTGAATATGAAATATTCTGAAAAGTCTTAAATAGATAACTGTCAGAGAGTACGAAAGGAGGAAATTGAGCCATGCCATATCCTCAAGAAATAAAAATCCCGATTTTGAAAAAAGTTAAAAGTTCCTTTGCAGAAAGATACACTTTCAGAGATACTATCTGAAACTTCAGTAAGATACACTATTCTAATCAGAGCTCAAGCTATACTTTTCTCCAGTGTTGACTACACCTCTATCAGTCTCAATTACTCCATCATCCTCAGGAATGTAATGTGAATCATAACAGATGGCAGTTTGTGGTTTCATTGAGTCAATAATGTAGACAGTAAATCGCACAATACTGAGGATTTAAGGAAAAAAACATGCTACAAATAATCTAAGAATGGCCTTGATTTACATCCAGCAATCTCGTAAGTGGGATGGTATAATATATCTAGCATTTTCTAAATTTTTTATTCCATTTCCTATCTTGTCCCTCATTAATATAGTGTATGTAAGCACCTAAAAGAAAGACTTTACAGATTAAAATATACTTAGCTTCCAGCTATGTCAGCAATGATAAGATGGCAAAGATAGAAAGGAATGTTATGAGGGCTTGTGGTTTGTAGACATTAAAATGGAGAATGAGTGGTTTCTGGGGTTTTGAGTTTACTGTCACCTTTCAAACCTACGGGTTCCGGTTGCCGCACCTGCACGTGAGGATGGTACTCAGTGGTTTTGCTCTGTGCTACAGCAGGTAAACCTCCACAGTTATAGAACTTTTTACTGCTACACCTGTATTTTTTTCACTGTAGGTATTTGTTATTCAGCAGAAAAATCTGGTTCAGAAAATGCAAAATTAATGAAATAATTGCAAGGGTGTAACCAGTCTAATAGCCCTCCATGCACACTACAGGTGATTGTATATTGGTACTGCAGTATGCATAAATTACTCAGAATACTGTTAGAGGTCTTTAATATAGAAGTGTGAAGTGAGTGCCTTGAGACCAGTGTTGCATTTCTCTTTTAAATGTCTGTGGTAAATAGATCATCTGAAAATAATTTACTGCTTTCTCATCTTGCCTTCAAAAGCTGTTAGGAAAGGGCAGCTGCTAGTGCTTTTCTGGAGAAGGATCAAGAATGGTTTCAGAAGAAAAAATATCTTCTTGTAATCAAGATAAGCTTTGTGGCTGTGGTGCCTTCTTAATACAATGGGGGAGGGATAGAAATCAAAGTGACTGTTAATGATTTGAATTGCTCAGTTATCCACTTCCCCTTTTCATCCTGAAGCACCTCCACAACAGCAGTGAGAACCATGCAACTCTGAAAGCGCTCCTGGCTGCTGTAGTGGCTGTCATAAAGCTGAAGTCTGAACCAGGGGTGGCAGCAGGCATGAGGGAGAAAAAAAACCCAACAGTGTTGTAGCATGGAAATTAGGCTCCTTATTCTCACTATTCAACTGAAGGAGAATAGCTTCTAGACTTTTTTGGTCTAACTGAAGCAAAACTGAATTATGGCAGATGGAGGGAAATCCTGGGAGGAACTCACTGTATGTTAAAGGCTTCTAAGGGGTTCAACTAAACACTCTTAGTCTGTAAGGTCTTTTGCCTAAAAACCTATTAACATTACTGCTCAATTTGTCTTCTCTGGTTTGAGAAAATAAAATGGGGGTATTGCATATGGAGGCTGTGGCATTAACCTGAAGAATACATGGTATTATAATAAGAAAATCTAGTAGTCTCATTCCTGTTGTTACACTGACTAATGATAGCTGATTTTTTTTCCCTGTTAATCTTAAACTAGTCTGTAATCATGAATGCAGCATTCACTGGTCTACTATTCAAAGAATGATGAATAATATGTAATTGGAATAATTTAGCAAGATTGAAATTTTTACCCCATAAGAGAGAATTTTGATTGCAGAACTTTTTCTCCCTGGAGATACACTTACATGACTAAACTCAGAGGAAAATCTTTTTATGTAATTATGAAAAGATATTACGAAATTATTGTGCACTTCCTATTATTACTTTTATGTTAACTTTGCTTATATCAAACCAAGTTGGAAATTGTATAATAAAGATTTTAGAATAAACAACGTTTTCCTGCGTACTGTAAGGGGGCACAGAAGTAATTGAGGAGACACATTAAGCCCTTGTGATATGAACTACTGACAGCTCTGTGATAAATGTTAAATCTCACTTAGCTCTGATATCTGTCCTGAATTATGGTTACTTAATGGAGACCAGGCATAGACTTACTGGTGGAACTGAATTATAAAATAAAGTTATATTCTACAGCTGTCATGTCTAGAAGGAATAAAAAGTAATTTGATTTAAGTTAATGTATGTAAGAACACATAAGACTGTCCTTATGTTTGCTTCGAGTTAGGTTTTCTGAAAAGACAGAATTTCTAATGCTTGCACACCTAGTTTAAGCTTCAGGATTCTGAGTTATGCTCCGAGTTTCTTCAGATTGGCTTGCTACTTGTTGTTGGGAGTATCTCACAGCCGTGTTGGTTTAGTCCATGTATCTTTTGGCTGAAGGAGGATCTAACTGACCCGCCGTAGCCCTGAGTGATGGTGACATTGCTCCTGGCTTCTGAACTGCTGCCTCCCAGGGACCCTGCAGTCCCTGCCTGTGTGTGACAGCAGCTGGCAGGGTTCAGTGTGTACTTGGGCATTTGTGTACTCCTTTACCCCTCCATGGCTCTGGCTCTTAATGTTGGTATAGTCTATTTGAACTTAGGCCTGGACTAAGACTAATCCTAGCAGAAGGAGATTTTTTTTTTTTTTTTAAATGCATACAAGTGATGACATTTTTTACACTCTCTGCATGACTTCCAGGTAACTGCTGTTTCACATGGCCACATTGAATGTAATTAAATGAGAGCCGCCTTCTACCTATCTTGCACACCTTCAAAAGAGTATCTGAGTTCTTTCCAGCTCTTGCTAGCCATTTATAAATGGTCTTAGAAGCAGAATTGTAACTGGAAAGCTTTCTAACCATAGACCATGCCGGCATTGTTACTTAAGAGTTATTATATATGTATACTGAAAGCTCAAGGTGAATAGCTGCATTTTGTAACAAATCAGTCTGAGTATCTGCTGCTGATCTTTATGTAGGCCATTGTACTTATATACACCTAAATCCCAACTGTGTTTTGATCATCTAGTAATGGAAACAGTAGCTAAAGGCATTTATTTCCATAAAACTTTGATAACGACAGATTGTCTGGGACAAGGAGAAAACTGCTCACTTTTGCTTACCTGTGAATGCTGACTGTCTTTTCTGACAGGATACTATTTCACTGAATCTTTCCTGGAGCAAGTAGCTTGTTTGTGCAGTCTCTTAATATTATCATAATTTGAAATGGAATCTTATACTCTGTCTCACTCTTGGAGAAATTTTCTTGAAGGAGATAAACATCCTTCTTTTGTACTTCTTCAGCGGTGGACAATTTTTTTCCTTTTTCTTTTTTTAAATAACAGTACAAATCTGTATTAACAGAGTTTGACTCTTTGGAATGTACTTTGAGATTATGGTAGGGCAGCTGGGAGCAGAATTTAGCATACTGGATCCAGGTAATGAAAAAAAGAATAGCAAAACAGATTAGGGTCTGATTTACCCCATTATCTAGCAAAACATTTCTCATGATAGGTTAGTGATAAACAGCTGGAAATGTCATTAACTTTGTGAAAGAGCAAAATTTAACAATGAAATAAATGAAACGTCTTATAAATGCTTTTCTTTAAGTTTTTTACAGTATAGTTAAATTAGCCATGTATGGTTTGGCTACAGCCTTCTAAGCATTTTGTGAAGCTAGAGCTGAGACTTCCATAAAAAATGTATCTGTGACTTTCAGAGGTTTGTTACTCAAAAAAACAAGCCTTTGCTTTTTTTCAGACATTATTTCTTGATACTTGATTTTCTGGCCCATTCAAATTAAATTGTGTAGATTTAACAACAGTAAAATCTCCTATTTTCACTTACTTGATCCTTAGAAATTGCTTAGTTGCTTTTGTTTGTTTTTAGAGGAATTCACCTCAGGCAGCCTCGGGCTTTGGTAATGTCAGCTTGAATGTTCTAAGTATTGAAAAAAGAATCTGGAAGGTGAGTACATGTGAAAATGTTAAAATAATGATTATTTCTACCTCTGCTGGTTATGCTAGTTTGTGTTTAAGTACTGATATTTCCACTGGTCTGTGGAAAACTGTAATCATATTAAACAAGGTAAAGAAAAAGTTGGATGAAGCTCTTTTTAGATGCAATTTATGTGTTATGTGACTACTTTTAAAGGCTTTGAAATTAAAAGGAAGGTATATGTCCTCATAACTGCCAAACAGGGAAAGTCTTTAATATAATGTATTCCTACTGCTATATTAAGAGAAACATTAAATAAAGAGGTGGACCTGACAGTGACTGAGACCTCTAAAATACGATACTCATTTATACAGCAATTAATGTAAACTAAGATCAGCTGTGAATGGAGAATGTTTACTCATATTTAAAAAAAATAATATGCATAAGGAAAGAAAAAAACAGCAGATGGAGAAGCAGGTAAAGATATATGCAAAAGGAACTTAGCATTATTTTATATATAATACTTATTCCTAAAAACCTAATTATTTTTTCAGTAGCCATATATCATGGGTAAATTTGACAAAGGAACCGTCAGTGATTAGCAAATATGATATAAAATAAACAGTTTGAATTACTTTAGCAAATGAACCAAAAGATGTTATATCAACCTAGGTGTATTAACTTCAAAAGTATTAACACAGCACCGCAGAAAGCACCTTACAGTTACAATTAGTCTTTTGCATCTTACCAGGAAGCTTAGCAACAAAACAGCGCATGTAGGGGATAGCAAATATTCTCTGTCTTAACAAATACTGGTTGGAAATCAGATTGCAAGCTAAAATGGCTCCCAAAGGTGTCAGTCCTCAGACAAAAACAAATCTGATGTTGTGGCAGTGTTAGATTACTGAGAGATTACTGTTACCAACTGAACACTACCAGGATACTAATCAGATTTTCTGTCTAGTTTGAATTTACCCTAGGCCTTACTTATACCTGAATAGTGTCTAAATATGATTGCTGATGATCTGCTATTCCTGTGCACTTTGTATGAAATTGATATCATATGCTCCAGCAGCAGAAAAAAAGTGGTTTTATTCAATTGCCAGTCATGCCGATTAACACTAAATCCATGTGCAGATGTGGATTTCATAAGAAGTGGAGACGGCCAGTCACTCTCACATTCATGGTAATGAACAATAGGTGCTAGACAGATTGGTTGTGCTTCCACAGTGGATGTGCTGGGGAAGTCATTATTTCTCTCAAACCAGAAGCATTTGAGAAACTTCTGGAGCAGAAAATACTCATGTTCAAAAATTTCTAGTTGCTCGAGTACAAATTTCCAGAGTCCCACATTAAAAGAAAGCCTCTTCTTCAAAACTTTCATGGTAACTTTGAGGTAATCTCTAAAAATATTACTCTCGCTTCCATAGCACTGCTGTGCCATTTGCAGTTACTGGTCATGATCAAATCCTGATGGACCCTCCTCTTGCCAAAGAATTATTGCTAGTATGTTGCCCAGTGGCAGGATATCAGCAGTGAATAGAGTATGCAAATGCATCTTAGTTCAGTTCCTGCTGTTGCTTAATCTTTTGTGGTCTAAAGGCAGTCGGGATTCCTACAAATATCATTGTTCATGCTCTCACATGAAAGCAAACATCTCAGGCTGCCACCTGAGCAAAGTTAGTGCTTGCTGCGTTAGAATTATGTGTGAGGTAAATCTTACTGCAAGTTTAACAATGCACGTGCCTTACTCTAAGATATTAACATACCTTTAAATAAGTTTTTAGTCATTATCCCCCAAGTGGTAAGAAGAATCAAAAGGAAAACCAGTTTCTGACCTAATAGCAGAGAATAAAAGATTCATAGACCTAGTTCCTTTGTGTTATTTCAGGCAGCAATCGTTTGCTATTATAACACCCACCCTCCCACACTTTATCAGAAAAAACGGTTACACAGTCTGGTCATCTCACATACAAAGATCAAAGATGTGATTTCCCTGAATAAAGCTATGCCTAATACTTCACATCACAAGGATTCCTGTGATCTGTTTTGGCTTGGATATGTTGACAGAATAAAAATGAAGTAACAATAGTAATATTTAGTGCTGGAGCTCCACATTATTTAAGGGACTTCTTGACTCATATTGTACTTGTTGACTGTCATGGTTTAACCCCAGCTGACAACTAAGCATCATGCAGCCGCTTGCTCACTCTTCCCACCTGCAGTGGAATGGGGGAGAGAACTGGGAAAAAAAAAAGTAAAACTTGTGGGTTGAGCTAAAGACAGTTTAATAGGACAGAAAGGAAGAAAATAATGATAACGATAATGATAACAACAACAATAATAATAAAATTAGAATGTACAAAACAAATAATGCACAATGCAATTGCTCACCACTCGCTGACCGATGCCCAGCCAGTCCCCGAGCAGCGATTTACCCCCCTGGCCCCGCCCCCACCGTTTATGTACCAGACATGATGTCCCATGGTATGGAATACCCCTGTGGCCAGTTTGGGTCAGCTGTCCTGGCTGTGTCCGCTCCCAACTTTCCTGTGCTCCTCCAGACTTCTTGCTGGCTGGGCATGGGAAGCTGAAAAACCTTTGACTTAGTCTAAACACAACTTAGCAACAACTGAAACCATCAGGGTGTTATCAACATTCTTCTCAGACTAAACCCAAACCACAGCGCTGTACCACCTACTAGGAAGACAATTAACTCTATCCCAGCTGAAACCAGGACATTGGCTAATAGATTCTGTATTTATCTTTTAAATGTGATACAAACATGTTACATATTTTGTTACATATTTTAGCACTTGGGGTTTTTATATAAGAATTCATGTGTTGCCACTGTATTTGGAGATAGTGGGGCCAGGGAATCCAAACTAATATTTGCAGTATGAGCACTCCAAGCCTCAATCAAATGTCATTTCTTTATTAAGTAGATAGTGGAAATTAAGCAGGTGTAGAGGAAAGTGTGAGTCCTTAATACTTACGAATTATCAGAGCCTATTTTGCTGCTTTAACTACAGACCCAAGCCCATCTGTGGGCACATAAAATTAGAACTTCTGTGTGGTTTTTTGGTTTTGGTTTTTTTTTTTAACAAAGCAACTTCTTACTCTTGTAGCTATAGAGTTGACAGAGATTTTGCATTGTAGAGTGAACTACAGAGTGTTTGGCCTGAGTTGTAGTGTGTACTGTGATATTGTGCTTTGAGACCCATGGCCCAAGTAAGCCCTGACTGTCAGCCACTCAGTGTCCTCTTGTCTTTAGTGTCCACACATCAGAGCCAAGTAGAGAGAAATGTCTTTTATTTCACATCTGGATTTCTTACAGAAGGACCTAGGACTGGAAACAGGAGTGCACTAACATGTAACTGGGATATCTGTGCTCTGACAGTGTAGCTGCCCCTTGGTTTTGTTATGTTAGCATATGTACATGCTACGTTAGCGTAACAACTGAGGGGCAGTTACACTGTCTATATGTATATACATATAAACATACGTATATAGAAACATGATAGGTTTGTGACTGGTGCTTTCTAGAATACTAGTGTCAATTATGTTTTGTTCATTTCTCCCTGGAAAAGGGCCTAATGAAGAATTTCTGGGAGTGTCATATATACAGAGAAAATCCTTCTGGTTTTGCTTTCCTTCTACCTGAGGTTTTAGGATTTTATAGTTTGACTGGAGGAAAGAGTTTAGACTAGGATGTTTATATACTGCACAGTGCATCTAAGCTTCTTCATTTGCATGATCTTAAAGGTCTTTTTCAACCTAAATGATTCTGATTCATGAATGTCTCTGGCATGTGTCCAGTAGTGTCTGTGTGCATCTGTGATGGCAAAGGGAGTGGTTAATAGTTGTCATCTGGAATATTAGTGTAGAGAAATATTTTGATATGGTGATTTTGGGTCTATGCAAAAGACTTTGTGCCAGTATGGCAATATTGTATAAGCCACGGGGCCATACACAGAAAACACCCACAAGTTACTATTCACCTCCCAGGAAAGCAAGTATTGGCTACAAACAGAGCAAATGTATGCCATTTATGTACTGTTATAGCTCATTTCTAAAGCACAGGACCCAAGTGGGAGACAGCAAGACAAACCTCCTTGGTCATGTTCTGAATTTTGAGTTAGGCCTCTTGGCTGCAGCCTTTGTGGAGGAAATGTGAGGAAATGTAAGGAAATGCACACAGCTCTTCTTCAGACTACAGAGTGCATTAAACTTGCACTGGAAACAAGGGTTTTGTCATCCCAGAGGAAAGAAGCTTTTCTGAATACTCAATGAATTTAATACCATCTGTGTTGTGATCAGACAGCTGTAGGCAAAATAAAGGCACATGAGTAAATGAAAAATAAACACCATACAGTAGAAATGCACTGTGCTGCTGAAATCTTCACCAGATGCTTAAGGGAAATGATTTAGTGATAGCTGGATGGATAGACCAAAATTTTGTTTTCATTACAAGACAGCATAAGAATGTCTGCTTATTCTGGTTACTGTGAAAGCAGATACTGTATGAGTGGGTGGGGGGAAGGAACAGAAGGCAGAAAGATTGGCCAAGTGTTCATTAGTCTATCAAAAATTGTCCTGACAGGCGGGGTGGGGGGAACAGCAGAGCTGCATAGTCAGCATTTTCAAACTGAGAGTGCTGTGTTTATATGGATGGTGGTACTAAACTAGGACTCTTCTCTTTTTGATACCTTCAGCCAGGGGTAAGGCAGAGAGAGATGGAAATTCAAACCAGGGAGTTTCCAGAGGTTTTTATGCTGTATGGTTCTGGCAGGGTTTGAGCTGACTGAGCTCTTAACTGTGATTTCCCCTATCTGCTTCCCTAACTGAAGCTGAACTATTGTTAAAGGTTTGTGCACACAAGAAGCCAAGAAGAGATAATTCCTCTCAAATTAATGCTACCCAGCCAAAACCTTTGCAGGAGTTTGGCACTACTAGCTCTTCAGCAGGTGCACATCTCCCACTTTCATATGTGAATGGTTAATGCAGCAGGGCCAAATGAGCCTGAGAAGTGCCTGAAGTTATGGACATACACCCCCATAATTTCTAGCAGAATGTCAACTATACTTTTTTCTACCTTCTCTTATCAGTATGCCACGTTACTGCTTTGTAAGAAAATGGCGTAAGTCTAAAGAGGAGTTCATTTGTCTTTTTTTCTTTTTCCTTTTAATCTTTTTTCCTTTTTTTTTCTTAAGCTTTTAAGGTCCTATGTGTCATAGTTTAACTTTGACTCTGCAAATGATGAAGCTGCTTGCTAGGTTCTTGTGTTTTCTTTGAAAAATGTCCTTAAATGATAACCTTCTTTAACCCTTTCATGACAGAGAAAGGGAAATAGAGATAAGGGAATGGATTCACCTTATAATGTACAGGCAGATGAAAACAGTGGTCTTGCACTGGATCAGTCCCTGTCAACTATTGTCTGTCTACATACTTCAGGACTTCACAGAAAATTTTTCTCTAATAGCTCCTGTTTAGAATTTTTAGATTTTATAGCATAAACTTACTGAAGTGAAAGATAGCGTCAGCTCTACATAACTAGTGGCATGGCTGAGGATCTTATGCAATGAACTCAAAGAGTTATTTAAATGCTCCCACTTTTATGGTTTTGTGTGCTCCTGGGATCTTAAAGATTCTTATCTCTCATCCTTCAGTTGTAAGTTTATCCCATATTTTCCTGTCTGATATCAGTTTCTCTATGCCAAACATTAAAATGGAGTTCTTAGGCCAATGACTTGAGAGTCTTTCACAGCATACTTCTAATGAACCTCAAAATCAATTAGTTTTATTTCCTCTTCCTTTGACTTTGTTTAAATAAATGGTAGTCATTCAAAAATGCGGTAAACTGTACCTCAAGAACAGCAGTAGCCCTCCTTTGATCCCAGGTTATAATTTGCAGCCACTGTGGTGAAACCTGGGGAACACAATCAGTTCAGATAGCACTTTCACCTTGGACCCATCCTGATGCACTATATAGGTCTTCACTATTTCAGGGGTGCTGAAGGAAGGACAGCTTGTTTAGCTTCACCTTTCTACTGGTAAGTCTGATACTGGCTGTAACTGTGGATTTGGCTTGTTTCTCAAGAGAAGGAATCCTGAGTAGTTCTGTGGCAATAAAGTAACTTCTAAAGCATGAGAAACTAGCAACTAGTGTAGTATAATAACATCTGTGCTCACAAGATTTTGTTTCTCTCTTTAAGATTGCTTTAGCTTTCTGTTCTACATATTTTGGTGGTTTTCAGTGTGTGAGGACTTTTCTCCTGACAGGCACTGAAAGTACTGTGTTGGAATAAAACAGAATTAAAGGAGAGAAAGAGGAAGCTCTGTCAACTTCACCTATACTTAGTAAGAGGCTTCTAAAGCTTCTTGCATGGCAATAACTTTTAAAAAAAGCTCCACAAATGTAAGGATAGGATGATATCTAAGTGTGTCAAACAGCAAAGTGCAAGGAATATGAGTTCTTCAATAATTTTTTCAAAGCGTCTTGAAGAAATTCTGAGGCAGTCTGTCTGTAATACCATCTCTTTGCTAATACTCTTGCCATTATACATCAAGCTGAAGACCTGAGCGGTCATGCAGGAGCTCATAAGTATAGTTAGCCAGGAGCTGCAAGACCCCATTTCCTAGTTTCTGTCTTCAATAGGTAGCAAAGATTGAGGGCCTATTTTAGTGCACATTGTCATTGAACTAAATTGCTGTTTTAGCATTGATTTCAGCGGAGCAAAACAAGGCCCTTGAAGTTCTAACTGCAGCTATAATATGTGGAAACTGAATAGATACAGCTGAGGGCAAAATTAACTCCAGTATTTGGAGAGAGGGAGGGAGAGGTAAATTTGCAATTATGAGGAACAAAAAATATTTTTAATTAGTCACAGGACATTCAATGTCTTAATAGCAAAATTTAAGGCTCTAGCATAAATAAACTCTAATTTGTTCTGAATTTTGTATGCAAGACAGAAGTAAATAGGCTGAGCTAACACCCTGTAGAAATCTTAGCATTCTTACTGATTTCAGAGGGTTGGTCATATACAATTATGTGTTTGTGATAAACCATTATTGAATGCTGAATTGGAAAAATAAGGTAGAAGATTATTTCATTGCTGACAGAGGACCAATTTTATATCCAAAGCCTGAACACAGATTTTCTGTAAGTGCATCAAGTATCACCGGGTTTAGTAAGGAGAGCATAGATAAGTTTGATATTTTGAGCAAACCCTTAGCAGCGTTCCATGATTAATATCTAATTTTGTCATACATTTTCAAGCACAAGGTGTAAGAAATACTTCTGAATTAAAATGCACTCTTATCAGAAGAGAGATGTTTGTTCTATTCATCACACAATTCTTGTGTAAGGGGAAAACTTATGCCAGTTTTGCAGAGTTACAAACACAGAGATTTGAGAAAATTATTCCCGATTTAGTGACTTTTTACACAGAATTAATGTTTATGAATTTGTATATATTCAAAATTTCTGCAATCTTGAAATAGCTCCAAGCTATTTCTCCAATTTTTCAATCACAATCTCTACATTTAGGCACTAGTGCTTAATTGAGAATCTCATGGTGGTACTTCAGTGATTTAAATGATCACACACAGATTGTCAGCATGCTGCAATTGCTTTGAAATCCACTTTCTGTAAATGTTTTTGCCAATAAATAGAGTTCTTGGTCTTGCATAAGTATTCAAATAGCGTCCAATCTCCCCATAGCCTGTGATACAGAACACCAGCTGAATAGTCACAGAATGATTTAAAAATAATTATTTAAGCAGTCCATTGTACGATGGAGCACAAAGTAGGATCAGATCAAGAACTGAATGTGCAGTCCCTCAGTGCCCTGAAAGCCCTTACTGACAGCAATTAGAAACTCTGTCAGCAGCAAATTGCAAATGTGATTAACATTAAATGGAAACAATTTTATTAAACTGAAGATCTGATTAGCAACTGAACTGCACAATGCAGATTTTCCAGCAGGAGTTACAATACTATCACAGCCTATAATTTAAGGCTGATATGAGTTAATTCATTTCTCTGTGTAAATGTCATGGTACAGAAAGCTTTTTACAAACCAGAGATGTCCGTCTTCAAAATAATTCCTAGAGGATTTATTGTTGCTGGCCTGTAGGCTCTGTTGGAAATGACTTACAGAACATTAGGAAAGAAGGAAGATGGCAGCTCATTCACACTGATGGGCATCTCTTGTTTTAGGAATTCTAGGGTAGGTATAGTAATACGTATTGCTGCCTTCCTTCCACTCTCTGTAGTGATACCACAAAACATCCACTGTTTGGTTCCAGTATCTTTCCTTCCAAATTGGCTAGTTGAGTTAAAGAAGTAAGACAGGCCCTGTTTGAAAGCTGTAAGAAATTGGGAGAACACATGCAAAACTATTCCAGAAATTCCTTGCTTGTTTGTTTTTAAGCTGTTTTTACATTCAGAACTATCCAGCTAAGGTATGATAAACTGAGGGAGACAGAATATCTTAGCTGATGCCTAGTGCAGTCATTGCTTTTATCTGTTCAGTCTGTATATTAGGTTTCTCCAAAGAACATGATATTCATACAACTCATGACACACCTGGAATCAAGCTCTTGTGTAAAAATCCCCACGGATCTAAAACCACCATGCTTAGTTTTATGGAAGCAGTGAATGTAGGCATGGCTCATGAATGTGGGAAGACTATGGTCTAGCTTATTGAAGAGTCCATGTATAAAGAACAGTAAGATGAGACCTCCTTCATTTGTAATTTCTAGGGATGTTATTCCTCAGCTCTTCTTTTGAGGGTCATATTTCGTACAGTTGAAGGAGATTTTACCATAAAAGTGACAGTTTCTAACTTTTCCTATAGCATTTGGCCAGTTTTCCATGGAGTTTAGGTAACACAGCATACCTGTCTCTATGTATGTTATGTATGTATGTATGTGTGTGTGGAAACAAAGTCCTGTTTATCATTTTATATAGGAAGTGAAATGTTTCTGCAATCCATCAACAAAATAAAAGCTATGTCCCTTTTGATGCTTCAAGGCTTGTTATCAGCAGTGCAGTGATGTAGGCTTTGACATACAGTAAACTTTTCTTGCAGGGAATCCAGTTTCTGTTTTGTGTTTGGGTGAAAGTAGTTCATTTCTTCGAGAGGAATGAATGGAGTATTGTGCATCTGGTATGGGGACGTCTAATCCTCACTTGTGAGTCTTCTGTCATTATAACTGCCTCTTTTGTGAGGGAAACAATATTCCTTTTCCGCTGCCTGCTGATTTCCCTGGCCAGTGCTGCAGTTGATGCAGTCCTTCTGCCACTGCTGTGTTGTTTCTGCTGCCCCTCCACTCCCCAGCATTTTCTATGGGAAAGGAATCTCATTCCTCATTCAGAAAGATGGGAATACAGCTCATTAGGATCTTGGCAGCATAAACGAAGCTTGTCATTTAATGTCAGATTTCATTACAGCCCAACAGAAGATGTAATTTGTCAAATAGGGAACAAATTTAGTACACTATGTATTTAGTCACCTTTTTTCCCTAATTTTAGTATGCTTTTGGGATATAAATTTGAAGAGTTTAAAGGTCTCACTGAAGTGTTTTTGAAAGTGATCCTATTTCTTCTAGATCTCCAACTTTACCGTGCTGCCCTCTTTCTCTATGCCATCTTTCTGCCAGAGAATCTAAAGGTGCTTAAGGAAATTAAGTGCAACAGATATGATGTGAGAGTTGATGAATGGCAGCTTGCTTAACAGGGGAAATAACTTACAATTATATATTTCCCTTCAATTCCCAAAGTGTCTCCAGGTGCTTTGGAGACCACAAAACAGATTCCACCCTTCCTGCCAATGCTGGGATGAAATTCTTTGAGGCTTAAAGAAAGTGCACAATCCTGTCTAATATGGGAGAAAGATGCAATTTGTCCACTTCCCAATTTATGATCCTGTCTAGTATGTTACTGTTGAATTCCTTTGATCTTGAATTATTCCATGTTACAGTTTTAGGCCTGTTTCACACCTCTGGCTGATGTCAGACCTACTCTGTTATGCCCACCCCTTTAGTCAGACCTGCTACTGTGCTTCTCCTTTCTTGCTATCTTTTGTAAAGCACAAATCTTTTGTATATATACCGCAGTTGGGGAAAAAGCTTTGTTGGCTCCTATGTCGTACTTTTTTGATGAATGCTCTCTAAGAAGACTGCAATTGGGTAAATTATTTAACCCTTTGCTAGTGGCAGAAGGTGTTTATGATACAAGCACTCCACTAAAACACCTCATGTATGCACTTTCAGGTACATGTGGGTTTTTCTTTCTGAAAGAGATAGCTATTGCTTTATACCCGACAAAGTCACTTCATGCAACATGTATACAAATGACAAATATTCTTCATATTACCTTGTCCACAAATTTCCAGAGCAAACTGTCATTATGACCTGAATCCTATACCGACTAATTTATACAGGACTGTCCGCAACACAGAGCCTCACTTGCTAGCACAACTGTTAATGATGGTTTTATTCCACCACAGGGGAGAGTTGTTCTATTATGTTTCACACATGCGCCACAGCTAATACACAGAAAACAATGGATACATTTTTGTTAACAGGCTATTAAGATCATTACTTCCGGTCTCAATCAAAGGTTAGGACTGTAAGAAATTTACTCTGTTCAAAACTTCCCCAGTATCAACAAATATGAGTTGTTTGATCAACTGCCAAGAATTAAGACATTGGTGACTGATACAAGTAACATTTCTAATAGCATATAACACCCCCAGTCCACCCACAGGGTGTCAGTTTAGCAGTTCATTTGCTAGACAATGATGGGGTGTATGACAATATATAGACTTCATACTTTCAACAGGTCTAAGGAGCAACACTGAGCTTCGTAACTACAGAACAAGCAGATTATGTCAATCCATGCTGTGATTAAATTTTAAAAAGCCATAGAAAATGCTTCTCCAAGTGCAAGTCCATGTGCAACCTCTTGTTCCTTCTGGAGCAGGACTGCCAGCTTTGCCCAGGCTAGCACTCCTGGCTGGGCAATCCTTTTTAGTATCAAGTCATTTAAGATAAACAACTTTAGTGTTTTCTTTTATTAAACCGTTTAAAAAATGTTCTAAGTATGACAGGTATTGCCAATCACAAGCTTCTCACATTAATACTTAGCATTTCAGAGAACGATACAGTGCAACAAACTTTAGGAAAAATGAAGTACTGTGGGTTTTCAGCCATAACCCACACAGACATAAGCCAACTAACTGAAGTAACTTTTTAAGAAGTCATAAATGTTACTTCAGTCACTGGATGTGTTATCTCAACTATAGCAAAGCACGTTACAGGTCCGTTCATCAGGGTGGTCCTACCAACCTCTCCAACAGCAGAGAAGTTCTGCTGGAAGACACGTTTACGCTTGTGCCTTATTTGCTTGCATGTTTCGTAACTATTCCAGGAAGTCAAAACTCTGGGACAGTGCCAGGAAGCTGTCAGTCACCTGCTGGCAATAAATCACTTACCCTGACAGAACAGGGAATGCGCCTGAAGGCCTGGATAGCAGCTAGACGAATTTCAATTGGATTACTTTTCAGGGAAGCACACAAGCTCAGAACAGGAGCTAGCGAAGCTGCTGCCAGTCCCGCATTTCCAATGGCTTTTAACACCAATTGCATCTGTAAATACAAAGCAAGGTAAAAGAAAAAGTTCACCACAGGTTTTCAGCTGTACGTGAAACTTTATTGCATTCATATTTTCTTTGCCAAATTCTCTGTTTAAAATGATCGCTGGTCATCTGGGGGGTTTACTGCAGTGCCTATTGTACCAGCTATACTCTGTCTTTAGTGTGAGGACAAGACTCATGAATACAGATGCCTGTTCTAATGCCATGTAGCACTTGCAAGTAAAATCTGGCTTGGACCTAGTGGAATACAAAAGCTACATTGCAATGGAAAAGCAGAAGTCGTGGATTTGATGTGCAGTGGAAGTTTTTCAAGTACTTCAATATTTTGTCCCTTTTGATCACAGACATTTTGACCTTTTAGTGATTCAACACAGAATTCTGGACACAATAACCAATTTAAAATAATAATTTGTCAACAGATGCCATAATGTTACCAGTTTTCTCCACTAAACATACAGAAAATCTGTGTACCTTCAGAACCCAGAAATCGCGTTACTGCTGGCAATCAGTGAATCTTTAATGACAAGCTCTGTATCAAAGTTTAGAGCCCAGGGACTTCAATGTAGTATGGTGCCTGATTTTCCTTTTACTCACAGTCCCCTAGAAACAACTATACTGAAGCCAGCACAGTTAAAACATTCAAAAACCTTCCACAACTGTTTGGGTCAAAGGCTCCCATTCACTGTCGGTTTGAGACGTCGGGTGGGAGGTCCTTCCTATTCTGCTCTACATATTCAGTAAAGCTGTCATAGTCAAAGACACCTCTCCCACACATCTGTATAGTCACTCACTGCAACATGCTGCTGAGTTTCAAGAGGATGCTCTTCATTCATCAGACAACTGTGTTTCAGCTCTGAGTTACAGAACAGTGTCCTGGTTTCGGCTGGGGTAGAGTTAATTGTCTTCCTAGTAGCTGGTACAGCGCTGTGTTTTCAGTGTGGTATGA
>JAVKLA010000061.1:7609868-7626105 GCA_034782735.1 Sagittarius serpentarius | reverse complement strand
ATCCCACTGGGTGGGGGGGGAGCGAGTGAGCGGCTGCGTGGTGCTGAGTTGCTGGCTGGGGTTAAACCACGACATTTACTTAATATAACCCTCAAGCAGAATGTCTTAACATATATCTTAACATCCTTTTTGTAGCCTCTCTTTCTCTGGGATAGAAGCAAGTGACTTAAACTACCACTCCATTTCCTTTATATAAAAGGTAGACATGTATTGTGAGAGGGGAGACCACAGATATCTTGCTCACTTGAGTAACTGGGATTTTCACAGGAGAAAAGTGTACCTTTACCATTTCTATTGCTGTCTAAGGCTTGTCATAGGCTACTACAGCACAGGTGTTTAAGTACGTCTTGTCTGCTTCTCCAACTGGGTGCAAGTTACCTGTGGGCATTTCCTCTAAACTCACAGGAAGCTCCCGCTGTGGATTGTGCTGCCACATTCTTGGGAAGTCTGAATCTACTTGGAGTACTCCCAAGAGGTACTCAAGCAGGGCATCGGCCCAAGTGAGGCACCAGGGAGATCTTGCCATGGGGAGACTCATGCACTTCCTAACTTTAGCAGCATGGTAAGGGTCAGGAGGTACGCTAGTACGCTCACAGAAATACACCACTGAAGAATGGGAAAAGCAGAGAGATTCCCCTCAATCCAAGTAGTATGCTTTCTCAAGAATCTTTCACCCACTTCTTTTAGTGCTGATCTCATACTTTTGTTGTGAGCTTTAGTAATCTTCTGGGGGTTTAGCTGCTAGCGGCACTCTGGCCTTTCACTTAAAAGGACAACATCTAACACTGCGTTGCAAATAAATGCCTGAAGGTAGACCTAAAAGCTGATGTTTTAATTCATTTAGTAGGATTCTGATACGGAGCGTCCTGATGAAGTGCTGGAGCTGCGTCTTTTTTCACTGTCATATTTCTCAGAGGCTAATTTTATCTAATTCAAGTGAAAAAAAAGATGGTGTGATAATTTCCAGTTGTTACCCATGAAGTCTATTTGCATTATCCTGGAAACCCAAATAGGGCAGCTTTAACTAATATATCCTGAAGTTTTCAATGAATCATTTGTATTTCCAAGTTTGCTTTCACATAGCTGTTGAAAGAGAATTGCAACTAAAGTGTTGTCAGTTACAGTCCTGGCAGTGTTGTTATCACCCGTCCAGTTTTTGCTGTATAACTGAGAATTCAATGCAGCTCTTACTGAAGAAAGAGGTTTTTTTGAGTTGCGCTGAGATTTCGTAAGTGCTGCAGATAACCACAGCTAAAAGCATCTAGTGTGCTTGTACTGAAGCAAAGACAAGCAAGTTTTTTTCTTTCTTTTCAGGTCAGTGGTTCCCAGAATTATAATGTACGGTTGAACACACAGCCTTGTTTCCAGAAGGATGATATTGCAGCTTAAATGTTAACACTAGGGCACTACAAATTCTAGCCTCAACATAGGGCTGTTGCTACCAAATTAAAATAGTCCAGCAGCAGCCTGTTAACACAGCAGTGTGTTTACTAATAAGTAAATTCAGCTGCTCCTACTCTAACACACAACTGATCAGTGCTCCTTAAAAAAAAAGGAAAAATCTTTGAATCTATGTAATATTTCATATCTGCATCCATTTTCTACTTATAGTGTGGAGGGACATAAATGATACCAGGTGAATAGATTCTTCCTGATTCATGCCAGCTGTCTCCTGCTTTACCACATCACTCCCTTCTGAAAGACTAATCCTGTAAAACCCTGAATGTGGTGGAACTCAGCTTGGTGGGCATCTCAAAATCTGCCACAATCTCATTAGTCTGAATTGGGAAATCAGTAAGAGTCTTTGGAGTAAATTCATGTCTGTTATTAAATCAGTGAATGTGTATGCTTTCTTCCCTGTGATTTTTAAACTGAGGCTTGCAGCATTGAAAGCTGCTTCCTTCCTTTGAAAGTTTCCATATGCTGTTAGGACTACTAAAATTAAATTCTGGTGTGGAGAGGAAAATAATAATTTCGTAATATCTGTCCTGTATTTTCCTTTTTGTCCTCTATTCTTGACCCGTAATATAACAGCTGACCACCAGAGGGGTGTTGCACTACCAGCTGCAGTTCCACATTGGTTCCTGGTACACTGTAATCAGCCTGTCTCTGGGCATTTCTAGAGAGCTGAGTCTGAAACCTCTAACTTTACCACTTTCAGAGATGTCTGTAATTGAGATGTATGTGTACAAAGTGTTTGGAGATTCTTGATGATAATCCCCAAAGAATAAATCTTGTGCAATTGCTGAAATCATGATTCCAAATACACTGAGTTCTTGCATTCAGGCTATTAAATTGGAAAAAAACAAAAGCCTGAATCTTTCCATGCTGTAGCAACAATAAGACCAGGCAGAAGCTGCTACATGTAGAAACAAATTTCTGATCCCAATCTGCTGTACGGAGCCTTTCCTTCAGGGAAGGCATAAGGCATAGTGGTAAGAAAACACAATTCCCACTAATTTAGTTTAAAAGACGCTCCTTTTTTGTTTGTTTGTTTTCTCCACCATAACTAATTCATTCACATTAAATGGGACCCATTCCATTACCCCCAAGAACTAACAACTGCATCTGTAATGACGTAGACCCACACTTTGTTATATAGTAGTGCAAAAGGTGTTCTGTGGGAATAGGCTTGAGAGAACTGGAATAAATACATTATTTTGCACTGTCTTGCATGCAGAACTTGTAAGTTGACTCATTGCTATAATAAAAAGATATGCTGCAGTTTCTAAGAATGCTCATGGTAGAACACTGAGACCAGAAATGAAATGTGTCTGCAGGAGTTTCACCAATTTGTCCATTTTAATTTCATTTTCTTAGGAATTTTCATAGTCATAACTAATCTGAAAAATATCAACAGGCTGACACTTAATTAAAAAGTATGTAGCATTGCCATTATCCCTTTACATGGGGAAATTAGATGCTGATTTAACATTGCTCTTCCAGTCTGTTCTTGTAACTGACATTTCTGCCTTTTGTCTGGGTATCCAAACCCAGTGTCTGAACTAATCAAGAATGGCTGAACATTGAACAATTTGGGTGCTCTGGAATGAAGTACTCAAATAAATTAATGGAGAATATGTTAATAGCATCAGATACAGTTGTAGGTCCACGCATACTGATTTATGGAAGAGAAAATAAAATGCCTGGTCTGCTAGAGCAACTTTTCATCTCATTTTTCAAGTTCTCAGGATAGGCAGCATGCTGATATTGTTGCCAACAGTTGCCAGTAAACCTCATGGAGCAGTACAACTTCAAATAAGATGCAATACCAAAAAGAATTTTGTGTGCCTGAGTAAAAGATTTTTCTGATGGGGTTTTTCCATGGTACACTGTATAAATCTGTCTGTGTTTGAAATGAAGAGGAGGCGTTATGCGGACATGTAGCTCCCACTTTAGAGCTGGAATAATTCATGCACATTATATTTTATATATGTGGGCGTGTGCATGTGTGATATAAGGCTGTTGGGAGGCTTGGGAGCAGGGTAGGTTGTTGGTTTTGTTTGGATTTTTTTTTTTATATAAAGGAACAATTTAACTTCCACCTCTGCACCTGGATAATTTTGATTTGATCTTTTTTTCCCTCTTGTTTGTCACAAGACACACCAATAAATAATGGACTGTCCATTACACTTGCTCAAAACACATTCTCATAATAATCATCTGCAACAGAAGAACTTCTGTGTTCTTATCTTATTGATTCATCTTGTCTTGCAACTGTGGCCTTGGCTTTCCCATGTAATTTGCTGGAGGTCAGCTTTGTGGGCTCTCTGAGCAAAGGCAATTAATCTCATCTTGCCAGTGGTAGTACTATGCAACAGTTACTTGCTGTTATAGAGCAATTCAGTAAAGGAAGTAGGAAGCTAAACTTGGATATTCTGACTACCATTGTTTTAACTATCAGCTGTCCCCTCATGTAGCTTTCTTTTTTTCAAGTACTTGTTGTTGGGGGTTTTCAATTGTTCCTGTTTTCCCCAAGCCTGTAAGCAGACCTGATCTATGCTTAAGAGAACTTACTAGCTGGAATAAAGCATAGGAGTGCAAAGGAGGAGAGAGTGACAGTTGTAAGCAATAATTATTGCTTCACTCTCACAAAGAGCCCTAACCTTGTGTAAGATGAAATTTAGCCCCAAGTCACTTTAGTTTAAATGTCAAAAAAAAAAAAAAAAAAGCCTTTAGAGCATATCTGTTTCTCTTATAGCACTGCTGGGCACTTTCACAAGTTCTGTAGAGCTGTTAACCTAAAAATAAATTTCTTCTAAGTGTTATTTCTGCTTCACACTCACTATTGGCTAGTTCACAGCTCCGAGCACTGACTGTACATTTGTCCTTTGTAACTTCTGTATATGTGGTCTATAACTATGCTGAGTTGAGAGATGCCCTTGTTGGTGCTACTGCAAACCTTCTCCTTTCACTCTGAACAGTCTTATCCCCCAGTGGATTTCTTCTCAAAACTTCAGCGACAGCCGGTGGAGGAAGCAGTATTGAAACAGAATAACCCTCGCCCTCCAATCTGTATACCCATCAACACATTGGTGATTCTTTGCTCTTTTCTGTGAAATGATCAAGAGTGAACAGAATTGTGATGCCAGCATTAGAAAGGGACCTTGTCTTGTGGGAATACTTATCACACCTGTTGTAACTGCTGCATTTATAATTCTGTGGGTTTTAGCCACTTCACATATACATAGCTGAAAATATCTAATGAGTGATATGTCAAATCCCTCGCTGGCCTCTGAGACTTCTAATAGAATTGCCCATTCTAGCAGGAATTTCTTACTTCCTTGAAACTTTGCCTATAGGACAGAAACCAAATACATTTCAATTTTCTGAAGAGCCACCAGTGATAATTAATTAGGCCAGTTTTCTTCACACTGCTTGAAAGCAGCTAATAGGAAAACATGTTCAGTGGTCTTGCTTTAGGCTAGTGCCAATTTGCAATGACAACAATGTCAATCTGGAGGGGAAAAAAAACCTGACATTGTAGGATTTTTGCTGAATTGGAATCATCAGAGTTGGAAGCCACATCTGGCCTTTTTGCTGAAAAAGCACGACTACACAGTGCCGTGCTTTGCTGAAGGACGTGGATGTCTGCATTAGTTGTGGGTGGTGGAATCAGTTGTGGGAGGCAGAGTAAAGGATGGCTGCATGTTATTTTCACATAATATACAATGAGAGTGTTTCATATTGAATGTGTGACTACCAGGTTCATTATTTCTACCTTCAAAAATATCTTCAATAAATTTAGGGTTTGGATGAACTTGGACGTCAGGACTTTATCATCAGGAAATTAATCCCATTCTTCGGACTAGCATTTCATGTGTCTTAGGGGTTTACGGGCCTTAAGCTATTTGGGTGTGTTGAAGTGAAAGCTGGTGAGGAAAATGCCAAATAGAGGGTTTATTCATAAACATTTAAATAACATCAGGTCATTTGGAATAGAACAGGTATCCTATTCTGAATTCTTTTTTCAGAATAGCTCTGTGCTCCTGTTTTCAGGCTTTACTTTGGGTACAGTTCCCTTTAGTTTAAAAGTACTCCACACATATGCATGTAATTGAATGGGATATGTTCGTTACTTGTATGACAACAAAAGGACTTCTAGCTGCTTTGCAGAAATGGAAGAATTGCATTACTAATTCTGGAATCCTGGCTCTTTGGTTGCTTTCAATTTTGTTAAAGATGTGTATAAATATCAATAAACTGAGGAAGGTAGGAGGGTGGATGATAAGGGGGGGGTTGATTATTATTTGATAACTGTAAGGAAAAGGTGGAAAATACTTATGTTGTAGTAACAACAAGCCTGTGAGACTTTGGCAACTTGGTTAAGTGTATCTGTCAGAACACTTACGCCTCAGCCACTTGGTGCCAGTGTTTCTGAGCTTAGCTGGGAAATGCTGCTTTGTGCTAGAGCCCAGATAGCTCCATGTCCTTTTGGCTTTTCAGTCTGGTGTCAAAAGGACATGATCATATGGCTACGATCATTTCTGCCTTACTTGTGGCTTGGAAACTGTCCTAAACTGTAGTGGTTACATTACAAAACAAAACAAAACAAAACCAAAAAAACAACAACAAAAGGTGCAATGCTGTCTTTATAGTAATGCTGAAGTTATGACAGATGAAAACAAGGTCAAGTTTGCAGAGTGGTAAGTCCTTTTATTAAGCTGACATAAAAAAAGTGACTTTAAGGCACATAGAACCTCATCTGAAAACAAGCATGTAGACTTGAAATTGAGCTTCATAGTTGAGTCTAATAGAAGAATATTACCTCTCTGTGCTAGCTTTATTTCAAAAAGTATAGTCCAATATTACTGAGATTCAAAGGGGACAGATGGGTCAGTTGTAGTCAATGCTTCTGTTTCCAGCAGCATTTGTGTCAGGATGTGGGGTCGGGGTGGGTGGGGGAGCTGTATTTTGTTTTATTTCTAATCTGAACAGACTTACTGAGAGCTCTGAAAATTTTATGCCTCTTTGGTTGTCGGGTACCTAGGGATAAATTCATCTAGACTGTTCTTAGTTTCATCTTCCTATGAAGCATTGTCTTTATTCTGAGTTTTTTGGGATTTGGTCAGTCCTTTCAGAACCCTAAACTCTTTTTCTTCCCATTCTTGCCTGCTTCTCCTAGGCAGTGAGATAGACACTGGTAAAAACAGATGTTTGGCAAGGTTATAATTCTTCTCCCTGCAATGCCTTTGCCTCTTGTGTATGACTCGGTTACGTCCACCTGAAATCTCAGAAAGAAAAACTGGTTCCCCTGGATGACAGGCATTTTCTGTTTTCCATGTGAACTGAAGTCTCTGCTTACCTCTGAGGTAAGCAGATTTTTAGGTTATATAAGCAAATCATGAAAATAATTACAGACAGATTTTCTTCTGTGCTTGTCTAGAAGGATAACGAAATGAAGAAGGATAATTACATAGAAGCTCTTTTGTCCCATAAATGTTGCAAAGTATTCTGCTTTGTCAGTTCCTTTTGGACACAGTGTATGCCATCTTGTGGACAAGTCACATTAGGTCTGAATCGTCGAGATAAATATTTAAAGATCATGGTATTTTGTGTGTGTGATAAAATTGCTTAGTTGTGCAATAAATAACTAAAATAGTAATGTAAAATAGTATATATTTGTTGCTTAATGCAAACAATCCCTCTTCTTGGACACTGATTTTGTAATTGAAGTTACTTGAGTTTGCTCAGTTCCCTTACTTTTGAGGAAGCTGAGTTTCTTTTGCTAGGATATGAATCACTTGTTACCACTTGTAAAACTATCAAACATAAAATTCTTTCCAGTTTTTTCTTAACTAAGTTTAAATCTATGACCTAGAATTATGTTCATCTGGGAACAAATCAGAAATAATTCTGAGAAACATCTGTCAAAGCAGCATAATTGCTACATGCCAATAATAATAAAAAGAAAATAATTTTAGAAATTTCCTTGCTTCAAGAATGAAAGCACAAATAGTCATCTTATTAGAGAAATAAGCAACTTGTACAAAAATTTTTTTATTTGAAATTAAGATACCTATACGCTTTATTGACCCATACATTTTGGACTAGATGATCTTGCAGGTCTTTTCCAATCTAGGCAATTCTATACTAGGTTGATTCTTTCCTGGTAGCAAGCAAGCGACAACTCTTAAAACACTCTTTAGTGACTGAAAAGTCCTTTCCAAAAGCAGTAACAATTTGTTTTATGGAGAAGGCTCTCAAACCCCAACACTTGTCAAAATACTATGCTTGCTGAATGAGATCATTTCCCTTTTCATGCAGGGATCAGAGATGAATATAACTTGTCTTGTAAAAGTCCTTTAGAGGTAGCCCCCTGTCTGTTTCTTCTAAAACTTAATATAAGGCAAGCTTATGGTAAATGTTTCTAAAACCAAGTATGTTAAAATTAAAACACAAATGGTTACGAAGGTGAAGTGTTTGCTGTTAGCCTGAAAATACAATTCTAATAGGAAAAAGCTTCAAATAAGTTGATCTAACAAAATCTAATTTGAACTCATAAGCAATTTTATGTTTTTAAAAAAAAAACCCTGTAATTTAAATTTGATTTAATGAATAAGAATTGCTGGACAAATAAAGTAGTGTCAATCGCATGCTGATTAAAGAAACTTTGTGCTGATAGGTCTTTCTGTCCCACAGGTAGGCAGAGCCATTTAGAGGTTTAGGGTAGATGTTCTTGTTAATTGGTCATGCAAAGATACTGGAAAGGTGTCTGATTAATAAGCTTTCCCACCATTAATGTGTAACAGAATTATTGCTACAGAGGAGTAAGCAGCTTCTGGTAATAGATTTGTCACCCAATATTGCCAGGTTCCCCTGAAGTATTGAAAGCTATCAAGCAAGAAGCAAAGCATCTGGGTCAGATGATTTTATTGTTGAGATATACAAATGTGTGTAACGTAAGCTGGTAAGAGAACCCATGACTTACTAAACAAACATCTGGGACCAAAACCAAGTGTTGCAAGTATTTGCAGATACTAAGATCACCCACCCGTATGACAATTAACAAGGTAATGCACATTGTGATAATCACAAGGATCTGTGTTTGCTGACCAATGCTGAGAAGTTATTTATGAGCTGCGCTAAACTGAGCCATGAATTTGCTGTGAAGCAGTTTATTTTTAGTTACTGTAGTTTCTGTTCTGGTTGTGGCACAGATCATATGATTTTGCTGCAGGGCAAATTCAGGAGGAGCTGCGCATGCAATCAAGACTTGCAGAATCTATGCATACAGCAGATCAGCTAGCTCTCAAAATACCCAAGTGCTTTCAACCATCACGTGGGGGTTTCTAGTTCACTTATTTTTATTACTAGTGTTTGTAAGGTTATTCAGTTGTTTACTGATGGCCTTGCTTGTCATGAAGGATTAGTCTGAAAGACACAGGTTTCATTTCAACTGAGGAGTGTCCTGAACATGTGGCGTCAATATGTAACAACTCACTCAAGGCTGCCAGCAAATTTGAAGTGTTTTCTTAATGTGTAGCAATGGATGATAAGATTGCATTTTCTAATAGTCATTATTTTGGTAAATTAGTATTAATCCTCACATTGCTATCTCTGTTTTAACTCTGCAGCTATGACACTTGTGCTGATTTTGCCCCCAGATGGTAAGCTGCCTGGTTTGCTGCTTCCTGCTGACAAGCAATATCAAATGACAAGATATGATATGTGATATCTGAGTTTCTGGAACAGGAACTGACACCTTCCCAGCTGAGACTCTTGGCCATTTAATTTATATGTGGACTTGAGAGATTCACTAAAGTGCCTTTAATGAAGGCAGTCCTGCCAGAGGTGGGCAACTGAAATATTAAACATTATGTCAAAGCTATTAAATCATGTAACATAAGTTGTAACAACTAGAGATTATAAAACAAGATGGAACTCAATAGCAGTAACTTCGCAATTGCCAGAACTGTAGCAAGTATTACTACTGCTAAGTTCAAATGTTTGTAGTATGAAGCAAAAGGAGCATAAGAAAACAAATACTTATGGGCATCCAGCTTCGGACATAATGCGTGTAAGTGAAGCTGGAAACAGAGTTTCAGAGAAGTGGGTATTTGAGGCCTTAAGGAATCCTTCATTGGATAGCTATTAATTTTTAGCAATAAGGTCTTAATCTCTCTCTCCATTTCTGTATTTCTTGCCTATATCCCAACTAGGTTGTAATAATTCTGGTGTCCAGATGACAGCTCTGTGAAAGATTATAATGTCAGAAGTATGCACAAGAGACTACTGTGCTCATTTCAGATCCAGAGTTGGATCAAAGCTCTTCATTACAAAGCTCTTCATTAAAGTAAGTCTGGCTGCTGCCTTAAGTAAAAAACCAGAAAGCTTAAATGTAAGATTTAGATCAGTGGTTTCAGTGGTCAGATACAACATGAGCCAGCAAAGCTGATTTACAGCCAAGACTATACCACAGCTTGGCCAACACTAGGTCAGGCATTATTCTGGAGGAAGGATGAGAAGATGGGTTTTTTGCACTGCTTCGTTCAGCAATGGCATCACAGCAGTTGAAATCATGCTTCAGTTCTGTCTATAGAAAAAATAATCAGGCAACTTTATTTTTAAAATTACATCCTTCCTGTACCCTGTCAAGGGAGCAGGAAGATGAATTTGAAGGGTAAAAGGTTGGAGAATCACAGTTTTCCTCTCTGTTTTCTGATGGCATTATTAGAGAATCCACTAAATAATGGATGACTTAATCAGGACAGATCTGCCATTTTTAAATGTGAAGTTTTTCTGTCATAACCATTTCTTTTTGGTTGTTTATGCTAGGTGAACCATTACTGGCAGTGAATGGCTATTCTCCTTGTCATTCTTTACATGAAGTATCAAGTGTTCTGGGAAAAATAAATCTATTACCTCTTTTGACACCACACTGCTGTGACACTCTCTAGGGGAGGTGATATAATTTACATACTTAAATGTTTTGCTGTAGTGTGAAAGAGTGTTTTGCAATCTGGTGGCTGTTATTAGCTGTTACGATGATCAGTAACTCAATGGGAGTTGGTAATTAAGAAGGAAGCAATACTAAAAGAAGGACAGTGAAGTATTAATATTCAGGTTTGGATTAATTTAGCAATTCTGTCGACCAATTGCAATCCTGGGGGATCATTTGCAGTTTTAGACTTGATATGCTACTTCTGTTTCATGTAATAAATCCATTAATATTCCAATCTTCCACAAACATGTTACCCCAGATATTACCAACTTGCAGATGAAAGAAATAAGTCTTTTTTTCCTTTAATGGTCGTGCTAAGCAAGGCACGTACAGTGAGGAGGGTGCATGCTTGGGAAAGAGGATGGCAGATGTTTAGTATCAGGAGGAACTGTTGCCATACCCTAAACTAAAGAGTTGGCCTCCCTGGGCAGGGGTGCAGTCTCTGACCCAGCTCTGTGGAGGCGGGGAAGCCCAACTCTGTGCATCTGCCCGGCACAGGGATAAGCTCTAGGGCAAGGAGTTCCCTACGTGCCACAGTGACAGTAAATGGGCAGCTGCAGCCTCAAAAGACAGAACAGCAGCAGCCAGGAAAAGCTCAGCCTCAAACTTGCCTCACGGGAGAGCACCAGGCAGTAGTGTCTGAATGGCTGCTGTGAAGGGGGGGTGTGGGTGAAGAGACCTGAGGGCAGTTTAAAAGCTCAAAACTTTTGGAGAGTTCACCCTTTCCATCCCATTGGTTTCCAGGACCTGGGGCGGGGACTGGGATCACCAGGGGAAGTGTAAAAGACACTGGAAGAAAATGGGAACTGAGAAAGAAGGCAGTTTTATGTAAGATGATGTGGGTCTGAGAGCTCACTTGAAGTCATTATTTATCTATTACATGGGGTTTTTTCCCTACCAGTTCCACATTGGTGTGGAGCAATAGTTTTGTTTTGATACATAAACCTAAGCAATGACACTGTCAGTCACAGGGTATATATTTTCACAAAGTAGATTCTGAAAGGGAGGTTGTATTTGTGGGCTCTCTGTTCTCCTTTTTTATCCCTGCCGTCTCTGTCACACAAAGAATTTATTCAGGGATAATTTAAATGGAAGTTATTAACTTCCAAATCAACATTGTGAAGCACCCTATCACAGCTTTTTTTAAAGCCAAGTGTTTGGAAACCAGCATTCAAGGTAATCCACTTCCTGGCAGCCTTGAAACCCAGGCTCTGCTCTTGTTCACACCAGCAAGCTGCACCATACTTGCAAATGGGTTTGGCACCTCTAATGTCAGACTCTTTGATAACTGCACATGTTGGTATAGTTGTTTGTATTGAACAGGGCTAGTGCTCACTCAAGCAGAAATAATACAGCAGTGTTATCTAGGCCTGTCTCTGCAAGCTGTTAATTATTGCCTTGTTATCTCTGAAGTATTTTGTGATGAGTATTTCTGTAGTAGTACATGAGAGGAAGTGTATTATGGCAGTACTTAGTTTTCATTATTGCAGACATTTTTATGTGCACTCACTGTTGAAAGCAGCTTAGAGAATAAAACTGAAGCTGCCTGCACAGTACTATCAAGAAGTGCTGAACTTAGTATAGAGTGGGTTTGGAAGCTGATGAAACCCTAAACCCTGAGCTCAGCAAAAGCTTGAGGCTCAAGTGGTTCCTTTAGCTATTGCTCCTCTGCCCAACAGGCTTGGAGAGGACCATGTAGAAGTTGAAATTAATTTCTCCTGCACTAAAGTTAACTGAGTTAATTTAGAGTAGACAGAATTATTACAGGGTAATATTATTCCTTCAAAATGTAGCTCTTGCCTATCTGTCATTACCTTGACTCATGAAGCATTTGGCAGATTTTTTTATTTTTTAATATTTACCAAATCAACTAATATGCTGTCCCAGTCTTCATTTTATTGAAGCTCTAAGCCCTAGATCCAACCTAAAGGAGAACATATTTAAAAACAAAAGTCAATGACACTATGTTTTTCCTTCCTGATCAAAAACCACCCAGAGTGCCAACCATTAAAAGCATTGTATAAAATCCTATGGAATTAGTTAAGGGGACTCTATATTCTACCATGAGTGTTTTGCATTCAACCTCAGCCAGGACAGCTATAATTACGCTACTGGGTGCTAACGAGGGTGCTGTTGGTATTTTAGTAGCGATATGCAAATCGAGTTTTGTGGCTACCAAATACATGTATGCATGCAAACACCAAGTTTGTGTATTTGCTGGTATTACCACTGCTTCGAGGACATCTCAGCAATGTGAACGTGCACTTCACACTGAAATGTGGGATGTGCATCTTGCTTTCAGCTTTGAGGCTTGAAGCGTGAACCTCAAAGCTCATGTCATGTAGTTGCTTGGCTAGTGAGAGAGAGCAAATCTCCCTTGAAGATCAGTTACTGCCAGCTGGGGAGGCAGCAGAACATCTTCCTTTGTACCTTGGACCTGTAAAACAGAATATTGATTTACAGTCGTGGCAGTGACAGTATGTGTATTTTATTCTTGGTTAAAATGCAGGTCAATTTTAAAAAAAGCAAAGTTTGACCAAAGTCACTAGAAATCAAAAATAATAGCCAGCTGTACTACTGTTTTGTGGTGGGACATTTTTTGTTTTCTTAACTGATGCATTATTTCTTAAACCCAATGGGATTATTAGCTCACCAGTTGGACATGTTATACAATGCAGGTGACACACGTGATTTGTAATGATCTAGGCTTGTCTTAAACATATTTTCCAGAAAGTCAGCCAAGTTTGTCTGGAAGTAATCAAAAGATGTAGAATCTCTTACTTCTTTAGTCAGTTTGTTCCACTTGCTTATCACCTAACTATTGAAACAGAAAAATAAGACATTAATCTTCATTTTCCCAGCTTTGTCCTCTGAACATAGGTTTTTACTATACTTTTCTCTCTTTGATTAAAATGCTCTTTACCATTTGATACTTTCCCCCTATAATCCAGTGAGTGATTTGGGACAATAGTTTTCTAAACTTGAAGAAATCATATCTTTCCATAATTAAAGAGATTCAATACTCAGACTAAATACTGATCTTCATATCAGTATTATTTAGTTAAGGAGAAACTTAAGAAAAATCAGTGCATTCTATATACGGATTTTTCTGACAAATATGTACGGTTGAATTTGTTTCACTTTTACTTCCTAGAAAACTTTTTATCCAAATTCTTTAGCGGTAACAACCTAGCAGAACAGTATCTGGTAAAAGGACAAGAGGGGAAGAGATAATTTTGACTCGCTTAACAAAACTGGAGAGGATTTATATGTAATTATTTAACTTTTTGTCAGTGTTATACACAAAATTATATGAAAAAGAATTTAGCTCATAGATGAGCTAACGTTGTTGTGAGGCTCAAAGAAAATATTTAGAATTAGCAAAATCAGTGCTAAGCTATACCACCTTAATCAGAATTCAAGCTGTGTTTTCTCAGTTAACATTCCCATGGGCAGAAGCTGAATTTTGATCGCGTACCACCTGATATAGTAAGTGTAAATAATTTGTTCTTCATCAGTATTGATCCCATCTGGAAGTTCATGCCCTTGGGACTTTGAAGTAGGTATTCTTCAACCAATTGATGCTTACAGCAGTGAATTATGTAGAAATGATAATTTTGGATTTTTGGTCTGGTTTGGGTTTGTTCTTTACTTTAAATGTAGATCTTCCAAAATATTTGGAAGTGTTACTTGTCTGCATGGCACTGCTGTTTGTGTCTGTCTTTTTTTTTTTTTTTACCCCATCAAGTTTACCTGTTTCTCTGTATAAATATTTATATTGTGAAAAGCAATCCTATGAGTGGCTTAAATTTTAGCTGTTATTGTAGGTCACGATATTGACTGGCAAGTGCAATGCTAAATGACTGGCTATATTTTGCTTGTATCAACTGTTCAAATTGTGTTGGAGTTCTTGCTTTGTTTGCTTTGCAACTTGAGTCAGCCATTGCAATGAGGGGGGGAACCCAACATTCTTTCAAATTATTTGACTTGATGTATCTACCTTGCTTTCTCTGTAAATCTATGTGTATACATTGATTACTGGTCTGAAATTGGATTCTGGCATAACTCTCCTTAAGTATCTAGTGTTATTGAAACGATCAAAACTCACAGAAATTCTTTTCTAGCCTCAACAAATCAGTATATGCAAAATGACAAAAAAAAAAAAAGATTGATTTGTATGTGTGCAAGTCCGATGATTTCCAGGCAGGAGAAAAATAAGGTGATGTTAAGGTTTACTTATTTTACAAATTGAGGGCACATTATAGTACGTAAAATATGGCTAACAGTCTTTTAAATGTACCTCAACTTCTAAACTTTTAGTTTCTTTGGCGGAAACTTACTGTTGTAAAAGCAAATGCTAATAAAGCTATCGGGCATTCTTTTTTGGGGCTAAACTGACATCTACTGGTGTGCTGTAATACAATACATGCAATTAGTGTGATGACAAAATGTAAACAATATTCTGCATACATTTCCATTTCCATCATGCTGATAGCAGCCCTGTTGATGACTCAGTAGGGTGGAGAAAAGCACAACAGCCAAATACAGCAGGTGGGGCCGCCTACGACATCATGCCACTGGACAGCTGATGGAGTGGAGCTCTCGTAGTTACAGCATACTGCATTCCAACTTACTTCAAGCTTCTGAAATTGCCATGTTGCCTTTTTTCTTATGATTTTTTAAAACAAATTATATTTAGAATCTTCAGAACAAAAATATTCTAATAGGTACACAGCTCATGGGGAGGGGGGGGAAGATGATAAAGACTTACTTTAATTTCTAGCCATGTTTCCTCAAGCATGCCTCGAGTTGGTGCTGCCCATGTCCCCACCCAGTCACTTGGTCTACTGCAGGAAGAGAACTTCTGTGGGTCCCACCGCGCAGGCAGCCGCTTCAGGGAAGCTGTGCTGAGTTTGTGCTGCAGGGCAGACAGGCACCCTGCCTAACCCAGGCAGGGCAGCGGGCTCAGCTTACAGGTGCTGTGGTGGCCTGGCCAGCCACAGCCTGGATAAAGCTGGTGCTTCTTTCACCCAGTGCCAGCCAGCAAAGGACTGGAAAGGGAGGAACTGGTGAATGGGGAGACAGGCGGGAAGGAGGAGGGGTAATGAAAGGAAATGCGGTCATGCACTGGTAAGCAGATGCTGACCGCCTGCTGTATTTGGACATTTGGTGGAAACGGTAGTGGGGCAAAAGAGAGCAATGTTATTGGGGTCCCCAAGGAAGAGTAAAAGCTGTAGCCTGAGCCAGCCTCTGACTAGATGTAAGCAAAAAAACATGTGAGATCATGGCACTCAGAGTAAGAAGGCTTTCAGTTGAAGGTCAAGCCTTATTTCACCCTGGGAGATGTGTTCAGTCATGGCTGCTCTCTCCTGTGGCTTCTAAGCTTCTCATAGCCACCTAGGGAAGGGGGTTTAATTACAAAGAGACAATTATTCCAATTTTAGTTATGCCAGGACACCAAAGCCAAAATTACTTGTATTGTGCTCCTGAGAAAAATATCGTAATATATTATGTGATTTCTTGATAGTGATGAAAATTTATTCACCTCTAAGTCTAGTTCTACTCTCAGGTTCAAATCTAGCTCGTAGGAAGGACTGAATGCGCTGAATCACACACACACACCCCCTGCCCCCCAAATCAGACACATTCATGCTGCCAAAGCCCTCATACGCCAACATCTGATGAAAACCCTGAGTACCTGTACCTGTGAGAGAATGGGTTAAGGGAGTCTTAGTAGATAAAATGCTGCTGTGCAGCCCAAAGAATCAAGCTGATAGATAGTGTTTAATGTTT
>JAVKLA010000061.1:7589027-7608004 GCA_034782735.1 Sagittarius serpentarius | reverse complement strand
CCCCGAGCGGCGCCCCGAGCGGCGCGGGCGTCGGCCCGCTCCCGGCGGGACGGTGAGGAGGCGGCTCCTGCCCGCTCGGCTGCGGGGCCGGCGAGGCCAGAGCCGAAGCCGTGAGCTGTGAGAGAAGCGAAACCCAACTGCCGGGGGCGGCAGCCGGGCTCGGGCGGAAAGTCTCCCTTTCCTCAGGGAATGGGCTTGAGAGCGGCGCAGCAGCAGTTTGTTTCAAAACGGCCCTGTCCTGCCCCTGGGAGGGGGTTTACCGGTCTCATCAGAACCCGAGTTGAAGCCACTCACAGGATTATTCAGAGATTGTTGATTACTTGGTAAAGGTAACATACTAAACGTCTGTAACCTCTCCTGCTAGGGGGAACACACTGTGTAGTACCATTTCTATTTTGCTAGTATAAAAGTCAGTGTGACCCGAATAGCATTGGTTGTCTTACTAAAATAGTAATATATCAAAGTCTCTTTTGCAAATATTACTGAATTTTATTATCTCATGAATGCTTGAGAAATTTACACAACTTTAATATTTCTCAGCAGGTTGGTAAACTAGGAAGTTATTGTCCAGAGTTCAGGTGGCCAAGATGGTGGCCCATGCAAGTGCTGTGTTACGGCTTGCTGCTGTGCGCTGCAAAAATCTCAAGTGCTCTGATAAACCTGTATATCCTGCCTGATTGTTTAAAAAAAAAAGATTAGCCTTCAGCCTGTGTTTCATTCCAGGTGCTGCTGATCAGCAGCTGTCTTAAACTCTTCTGTGCAGGGAGCCCCTATAATTACTTGTGGTGTTGGAGAGCAACTTGGGAGTTCTAGTGAAGAGGACTGGATGGGAATTGTTTAATTTAGGGGATTAAATTGTGTCATATTTTAGGAAGAGATAAAGAGTAAGGGAAGGGCAACAACGTGTTTGGTTGGCCAAGCTGGGTGAGGAAAGCTGTATTTGTAAGAAATTATTTCCTTTTTTGGGGGGGGGTGGAGTGGGGTTCTTCTTAAATATCAAGCAGAGAGGTGGGTTGTTACCTTCTCTTTCCCTTGTCCCCAGGCGAATCTTCGTGTAGTCCCCAGGATTGTGAGACACGTGTTTGCACTGGCTGTATGAAGTAACAGTTCAAATACCTCTTCAAAGTTGACATTTAAAGCAGAAGTGGCATTAGCAGACTTAAGCTGAAAAGCTGAAGCTGTAGTTACCTCCACAATACTCAGTATTTTGAAGAGATTGTTTTGTAGTTCTGGTATCTTGTTCTTTATTAGGAATTTCTGTTTTGATAGATACCTGAAAGGGACTGATGCTTAATTTTAGTTTTATACCATTCACTGTAGTACTTGGTAAATGTTATCTGTGTTTCAGATTTGAAACTTTAACTTTAAAAAAATAAAAGGAAGGCACAGGAGAGGTGGTTGGCATGCCAGGGATGCTGCCAAGCGCTGCAGAGATGTGAGACCTGTTTGCATCTGTCTTCAGGAAGGGGGAGGGGGAAAGCGAAAAAGCATAGCAGTCATTTTTAAAGTGAACCAGCTGTCCAGAATTAGTCAGTGGTAAGAAATGAAAAATGTGGCATCATTTAAAAATAAGTATTGAACGTTAAATATCAAGACTAGAAGTGTTCATGCTGAACTTATGCTCATGACCATTTAGAACTCGCTCTTCAGCAAAGCAGAGGTGAGGATGGTCTTGGGTTGCACAGTGTCTGTGCTGCAGAAGTAGCTGTGTGTTGTGGTTTAACCCCAGCCAGCAACTAAGCTGCTTGCTCAATTCCCCCTCAGTGGGATGGGGGGAAGAGAATTGGAAGGGTAAAAGTGAGAAAACTCGTCAGTTGAGATTAAAACAGTTTAATAATTGAAATAAAATAATAATACAAATTGTAATGGAAAGGAAAATAACAGAGAGAAATAAAACCCAAGAAAGACAAGTGATGCAAATGAAAACAATTGCTCACCACCAACTGTCCAATGCTCAGCCAGTCCCTGAGCAGCGGCCCCCCCACCAGCCTTCCCCCTAGTTTTATTGGTGAGCATGATGTCGTATGGTATGGAGTATACCTTTGTTCAGTTGGGGTCAGCTGTCCCGGCTGTGTCTGCTCCTAACTTTTTGTGCACCCCCAGCCAAAACCAGCACACTGTGACTGGGGGCAGTTGATCAGCATTCACCTCATGTAGTTTAGTCACAAGAGGAAACCTCTTTTTCTAAAGAAAACAGGAGGTCAGTGGTTTTTAAAAATATAGCTGTGGAATATTTGATGCTACAAATGTCGTCACAAAAACTTACTGAGTTGTGTCATCTTTGACTGCTGTCGTTTCCTCATCAGTCTGCCAAAGACAATGGTGTGAAAGATCAATGCCTTACCTCAGGGAAGTGGTGGGTTACCACACTTATTGTTCCTACGTACACACTAGCCACGTCTGTCCTTTTGTACCAGCTCCTGTGTTTGTCCTAGCTACATGGCTACTGTAAAACCCACACTGGACTAAGTACACAGTTCCCTTTCTAATAAACCTTCCCGCATTTCTGCTTAGTCTACTGGGAAGACTGTGGGACTACTGAAACGTATAAACATTAGTAGTGTTTACTGATACATTACCATGCCTCAAGTGCAGCAGATTAGTCCTGTATAACCTGGAAGAGAGAACGAACTTGTGACAAGTTCTTTGTGGAAATGTTTATAGACTTCACTGAAATCCTGATGGAAGCTGTGTCATGTAAGGAAGGCAATCAGCAATATTCCAGAGACTTTTCTGTACTACAGGAAGGCAAAGAGGCTTGTGTGATTGTTGGGAAGCTTGTGTGTTGGGTCTTAGCCGTGCTTTGTGTGGATGGAGTGACTCCAGCCCTAATCGGATACTTAAGCCTGAAATTCTTTCTCTTTGCGTGTTGTCTTTTGTACCTGTGAAGTTCTCTGTAGGCATCTTTCAGGTGTTGAAAGTGCTTTTTGACTTGAGAGGCTTGGTTAGAAAAAGTGTAAAATCAAGAGATGCTACCTGAGGCCTATTTTAAAACTTTGAAGAATGACCATGGGAACATGTACAGGAATTGACTTGGTTGGACAAGAGTGGTCATGGATAAACAAGTGAACTTGTTTATGTTGCTTAGAAATAACACTTTCTTTGAGGTTTGCAGTCTGGAGATGTGTGTTCACAGAGCCTTATCCTTGTAGCTAAAGGTTTATGGGGGAGATTTTTTGATGGTAAGTGAGGGAAAGGCTGAATACATAGCTTACCAGAGCAGGAACCAACAACAATTTTAGATTACTTTTTTCTTTTTGGTATGCGGACCAGTGTGTAGGTGGTATATACAACAGGGAAAATAAGCGCTGGCTTCTGACTCAGCAGAGGTGTTGGCCCACACGGCTGCAGAGGCACTGAAGGTGACTGGCTGCGTAACTGAGCTCTGCGCTTGCTCAGCTGGTGTGTGGTGGTAGTAGATTATTCCTAGGTGCAGTGTGGAAAGGAAAGCCGGGTGATCCTGGAGGGCAGCAGTGTTGACATGGACAGATACAGACATGAGTGGTGAGGAGGCAACATGGGCATTGTAAGACCAGCAGAGGCTTACCAGACAGGAGGCAGGGGTTGAGAACTCTAGCTGAGAAGTTATGGTAGTAGAAGTATATGAGATAAACATTAGGGTATATAACTGCTTAAAGGATGATGTAGACACAAGAGAAGCTGGTTATGAGTTAAGGCTAAAACTTATTACAAAGTCTTGAACCATGATAGACTGGAGTTTCTAGAGCATCTCACAAAAAAGCAAGAAAATCAGGCTTATCTTAAAATGGTCTGAAATTCCTGTGCTCTCAAATAGATGTATTTACATTATGTCTTGTGAAGTAAGGAAAAAAAATAATAAAAAGTCAGGTGCACTAATAAAACCCAGCTTCCTTTTGATATCAAGATACTGACCCAGAACCTGCATTCCACTAGGTGTACAACAGTACTTGGGGCAGAAGGGGTATTTAGTAGCTGTACAGTGCCTATTGTTGCTGGCAGTCACTGTACTGGGGATGAGTTAGTGCTTGTCTGACCTGAACCAAGCTGGCAGGAATGGAGACAGCCCAGCAATTAAGGCAGTTTTCTGGAGAATTGTCCTCAGTGAAGAAGACATTAAAGCAAATTAATTTGTTTTGTTTACATCATGATTGGTATCTTTTGCATCGGTTTTGTCATTACTTAGTATTTAGTTTTTAGTGTATGGATAAAACCAGAACTGGACCTTTGTAATCTTTTTCTAGTACAGTAACCTAACTTCTGTTTTCTGGGTTATTATAGAGTAATTTAGGTTGGACGAGGGATCTCCAGAGGTCATTTGGATCAGCCACCTGCTTAGGACCTGCTTAGGTGAGGTTGTTCAAGACCCTTTGACTTTGTATTCTGTTACAACTTTCTATTCTGAAGTATGTTTCCTCCTTCTGTTCTTACGGAATTATTTACAGCCAGCTATGGTCTCGATGGGGAAGTCCTGCATTATTATCTGGGTCATTTACTGTACCTTTTTTTCACTTCTAGTAAAGACTGTCCAGTCGTAGTTTCTGTTTCCTTCTAACTAATCCCTTCTTTGCCCGTGTGTGTGTTGCCTACAGATTTTGCTGGTATTCCTGGTGAGTGTTTTCCTGGACCTAAAAGATCAAATATCACAGTTGTCTGTAGCCAGCAACTTTCTGCCGTGTGTAACAAACGTGTGACAATCCAGGTAAGTCACCATGGGGGTTTTTTTGTCTTGTTTTTTAAAGTACCTGAGACCTTTTTTCTCCATGTTTCTCTCTCTGCCTAGTGCAGGCTGTGCTGTACTCTGTGTTTTGAGGCCTGCTTAGGTAATGTCTTTCAAATGGAGGTGCATAGCTTCTTGAAATAAGTTTGGGCAGCAGGGTTATGTGAAGGACGTTATATCCAGGAGGAGGCAGTTGGGCTGGGAATAGAGCAGAAGGAGTCAAGGGTCTAGCAGAAGTTTCTGAGGCATGGTGTAAGCTTTCAGAGTTGGATGGCAATGGCAGAGAAACAGTGGTTTGGCTTTTGTGCTCCTGGCAACCGTGCGCATCTTCTGGTTTTGTTCTCAGTGGTGTCTGCTCCCTTGCTCACCTGTAGCCCCTCATGGGCCACGCAGTTCTGCAGCCTTCCTCCGGCCCCATTTCTCCTGCCAACTCCTCTGCCCCGCTCCCAACAGGTGGTGCCCAGCACTGTTTCTCCATCCTGGGTAGAAGCTAGTATGTCCCTGCTTGAGATCTGCTGTCTTGCAACCCAACATGAATGACTGAATTTACATATGTCTTTTTTCTTTTCATCCAACCATTCAATAAAAGTCACTGAAAAAATGAAAACTGCTAGGAAATCTAAGAAAATAATCACTTCTTACACTCTCATAAAAAGTATGCTTTCTTGATGATACTACCACCTTGTTCATCACTTGGATAGCCAGATACAGGCTTACTTTATTTTCTTGTCCTTGCCTTGTCTTGCATGGCATCTTTGTTAGTGTGTTGTACCTCTTGGTAAAAACTCTCTAGAAAGCAATTTGATGTAATGTGTTCAGATATATTCACATTCAGCAATGTTCTTTACAGTAGAAGGTAAAAATAAACTACGTACTTCTTTTCTAAGTCATCCTAATAAATGTGTGTAACGGAAATGTCCCTCCTCTTGCTGAGAGTGCATATGTATTGATTCTGAGTTTTGGAATGATGATCTGTGAAAGTAAAAACGGATGGTCTAAGATGTTGGGTCTGATTTTATGATCTGCTTATGTTCCCTTGCATGAATGTTGTTGCCGTCTCCCCTTGTAACACTTGCATTTATGCTGTTTTGTGGCTGGTGAGACTAATGAACTGATGTGGCTGAAAACTCACTCCATAGTGTTAGGCAGCTGAAGTGGCAAGTTGGATCTTTCTTTTGGTAGAAGTAGTCTTAGATTGATTTAGGATGTTTACTATTGCACTGTTTTAAGGATACAAATTTCTCTTGATAAAAACAGGAAAGTTCTAAATCCATACCAAACAATGAAAATGTTCTTAGTTCAAACTTGCCTATAGCTAACTATGCTTATCTTTTATAAAAATTTCTTATGACAGACATACACTCTGATTTAAACTAAAAATTATATTTTCTGTACACTAAAGTTTGTTTTGGAAGGACTTCAAGGAAATACAGACGTCATCATTTCATTTCGGGGGGCCTATTTAAAAGCAAGCTGACCACTTCTGGTCTATACCTGAGTGGCTAAGGAAGATTTCAGATAAGGAAAATGGTTCTGTAAGGTAGTAAGTGTATTTGCTCTTCCATTCTTAGAAGAGCAGTACTTGCTGTTGAATTAAAAGCAGGTGTCAGGCTCAGGTTTGGCTGGACAGAGAGAGGGATGACTCTACAGTTTCCTCCATCTTCTCCACCTCCCAGGAGCAACACTTCATTTCTCCTCGCGTGGTGTATTAGTGTGGTGACTGCACAGATCTTTTTTTCTCCCCTCCTGATAAGAGGCAGAGAGATTGTCTACCCACAGTTATCCTTGAGGTGCTGTTGCTGTTACCTGTGTGCTGCTGTGGAATCCATTTCTACTAGACTCAAGTGCAAGTCAGGAAACCAGCTGGAATTAAAAAAAATTGTTGCCTAATGATTCATCTGTAATTGCTGGGTAAGGCCGGAATGACTTGACTTACCTTTCTGCTTTTGACTTGTTCCCTCTCCTGGTTTTTTTTCTGTTTGTCCGTGGGCAAAAGGTATTTTTCTGCATTCTTAGAATACGCATTTGCATCCCCTCTTCAGAAAAAGGCTGCAGTTTTAAACTATGTAACGTTAACATACCAATCTGGGCAATATAAAAAATTTTCATAAGATGGGGGATGCAGCCTATGGTGAGAAAATGGTAATAAATGTATTCAGTTTTAGGTGTGGAGAGGACAATTTGTAGTTACGGTGATTATCATTAGGTGAAGGTGCATGAAAGACATGCGAGCCAGACTCTGACCCTGACTGGTCTGCATCATGAATGGAGTGTGAGCAGGGAAGGTGAAGATGATTGTAGCCCTGTAGCTTTGTCCGTCTCTGTATTTGGGAGTATGACACGGATAATGGTGCTCTAAGATTCTTACAGTAAATCTGCCCCTTGAGAGGAAGGCAATCTTGAATACACTTCCCTTCCTAAAACAGACAATGGCATAAGTTAATGTGTATTATCTGGCACATGTAGCAGGTATAGGTTATCATAGGGCAACCTATTGTTTGGGCATGTTAAGGCCTGTGTAGTTTCTGGACTGTGATAAACATACATTCTTTCTTATTTTCCCTGTAATGCCTGTATGCATCTTGATGACGAAGGTCAGAGTAAGAGTCTTCCTCATCTACGCTAGGTTTTACAGTTTGATATTTCAATTACCATTCTGAAGAAACTTACCAACTTTTTACAAACCCATGTTGTGGGAGGGTGTACTGAGGAATGCTGTGCAGCTATTTAAAAAAACTGTGTAGGTAATTTTTTATATTTTATTTTTATATTTTAACTAATTACATAAACATTATTGGATAGTTGTCTTGTCTGATGAGATACAACCCTGCTGAATCCTTCTGCAATGTGGAGCTGTCTCTGAGCATACTGCTAGTTTCAAGTCAAAGTTTTATCTGGGATGATTTTAGTCAAATACAAACCCTGAAGCCCATAATAGAAGGCTGTAAGAATCTTGGCTTTATAATGAATGCTTGGTTAGTAAGTTCTTCAGATAAGTTACTTTAGAAGTTTTGATTCTCTTAATTCAATTTCTCCAGTAGCAAGATAAGAGGAAGGTTTAGCCAGGTGGTGTGCTTTTTTTTCAGGTACAGCCTGCCAATTCTCTTGCTGTGTTAAAATTGGCAGTTCTGGGTAGGGAGCAAATGCAGACCGTGCTTCTGGTTTCAGATTGCTGCATGGAGTTGGAGTTTAGGCATTGAAATGGGGGGAGTGTTTGAATTAGCTGAAATGCGATTTTGCAAAATGCAAAACCCTGCAAAAACTGCTGCACACCACCCAGTTTTACTGAAGTATTCAACAGTTTCAAAAGGCTTCCATTCTCCAAAATTCATGTGGCTTTAGTGCAGTTGTAAAAGTGACATAAAGCTGTGCTGCACTCTCCATTGGAGAGAAGGGTATCCATGCATCCGTCAGTAGAATTTGTTACTTGTCTTCCTGGTCTCCCCAGCTAGCATAAATAACTAATCTGGTTTCATTTGAATGGAGTGGTTTGTGAATGCTGTGGCTTTTACCAACCTTTTCCCTCCCTTTATGCCAGCTTTCTTCTGTATGTAGAGCACTAGACCTCTGTGGAAAGGACTGAACTGGAAGGGTGCTTTGTCCCATGCCAATGTTGTTCCAATGTGTGCTTATGAAGGAAATTATTTGGGCTGAGAAAAGTGCTTGCAGCTTTAAGTACTTGTGTTTCTTTCTCTTGAGTGAAAGAACAAAAAAGAAAAATCATGGAGGGAGCTGATGCTTTTGCTGCTTTATCCTTCTCTGGAGTCTAGTGACTTATCTGCCCAAAGTTAGAGTGCAGCTGGGCACAGTGAGTCAATGTCCACCTTAGCATTGTGCACCTGGAGTATAAGAGGTTTTTTATGAAGAGCAGAAGAACGTGGGATGGGTAGCTGAAGCCATTGGTCTTTGTCTTACCACATGCATTTGTAAAGACTCAGAGCAAAAGAGTAGTGAGAGTCTGGGAACAGAAGCTAGAACTGCTCAGTTCTTCTCTGTGCTTAATAGCGTTTGGATCTCAACTTCCAGACGTAAATGGAAACTTCCTGTGTATCAGTGTAAAAGGCCTAGTCTTTGATTTAGTGTGCTTGTTGGTCTTTCAATGTTTGCATATCCTGGTTTGAGATAGCTTTAACGTTGCCTAATGTTTTGCATATATGCTACCTCCAGACTGTGTTTGACCTCCCTGTTATCTGTCTGATCCTCTGTCTCTTCTTGCAGTCAGGTACCTGTCACCAAACAGTCTTCCCTTTTGAATTATTTGGGAGCAGCATTTGAGAGTCTGCTTTAAGAAGATAAAACGTGTGGGTTCAGTTTCTGCTTCTGCCATCAGCTTGCTTTTGTGCCTGTTTCTTTCAATTAGTAAATTGCTGCTGTTTCATAAGTAGCTGGCTACATTTTGTTAAGGTGTTAGAAATTCAAGTTTTCCCTATTGTATATGGATGCTTAAGACTCTGTATCGCTTTTTATATGATCTGGGGTTGATTTGTAATATTTAATCTTTTGTCCTCTGTAACTGGGCATTATATATTAGTTGTTCTTCTCAGGCATGTCTGTATCAGTGATATTTATATAAGAATGTATTTGTAAAACATACTATGATTAAAGTTGTAAGCTGCTCTGTACCTATTGCAGGGAGCAAAGTGCAAATGGAAACTACAGAAAGTCTATTAGTGCTTTAAGAGATTGCATAGGGAAGTATAATATGCAGTTTACTTAGTAACCCAGGCTGTAAGTCTTGCCTAGGCTAAAATAAAATGCTGAAAATCCTTTCTAGAATGTCCCTCTCACCTTTGTTTTCATTACTGTCTAATCCTTGGGTTAATGCTTATTGCCACATCTACTTACTGCAGTTACTATCTTATCTGAAGCTTGAATAAGTTTGATACTCGGAAACTCTTTATAATCATGGTTGGTTTGGTTTTGATGGTTGGGGTTTTTTGTTTGTTTGTTTTGTATTTTGGTTTTGTTTGTTGGGTTTTTTTAAGTAGAGGAAGGTGGGTTTTGGTTAGTTCTAGACCCAGTCTTGCAATAAGCTCTGGGGGCAGGGGTTTGGTTTGCAAGCAGTTTGTTCAGAGTTGGGCCTTAACTTTCTTCAGAAGATGCAGCATCTCACTTCTGAAACAGCGTACGTAAAAGTAGGTGTTTAAAATTAAAAGGCGTTGCATTTATTTTCAAAAGCAAGTGTTGAAATAACGGAAAATACAGTTGGAAGGGATGTGAAAAGGTTCTCTAATCCACTTAATGCTGAATGACATATAATTTCTGATGTGTAACTGTTCTTAAAACTTTCAGGAGGGAAGGCTCCACAACTCTCTTGCCAATTTATCTAGTGCTTAAATAGTCGTATTAATAGACATAAGGAAAAGCTTATTATTTTAAAGTTTTTCTTAAAGTTTTCCTTAAAGTTTACGCTCAGAGGAGTTTGTTTAGTTCTTCTTCATTGCTACCTGTCTGTCTTCATTATTCTCTCTGGTCTTTTGATAGTAAGGAAACTTAATTTCTTTGGCTTTTTCTCAGAAGTCCTCTTTCCTAGCCTTTATGATTGTTCTTGGTGCTTTTCTGTTCACCTATTTGTGTCTTAGACACTGTAGTCCCATGGGGGCTTTCCTAGAGCAGCAGAACTTTTTCAGCTGTCATATAGATACTGGTTTTGCTTATGCATCCCTGCACGGTGGTTGCCATTTTCATGGCACTGTAAGCTTATATTCAGCTTCTGGTCTGGTAGATCCGGATCCTTCTCTGCAGTCTCGTTGCCAAATAAATCAGTTCTTCTGAATGAAGAAAGTGTTATATTTATTGGGTCAGAGGTGGAAAGAGGTGCATTTTAAATGTTACAAAAAGCCAGATTTTAGGAGACCAAAGGAAAAGGGAGCTCATTAGGCAGTTCTTTCATAGCTCCATGTGTTAATTTGGAAGTCCAGGATGCTTTGACCTCAGGGTGCCTGTTACACAAATGTCTTGAAATGGTGATGAGAAGATCCTTTTTCAGAATACGCAGTGGAAAAGTTCCAGAACTGTGCACAAAATAGCTAAATTCGTTGAAGCTAAATTGCTTCTTGTTGAAGCAGTTGGTTGTTAAACTGGTGCTTTTAAGCATTACAATATACTGAAAACAGCAAACAAATTCTGGGCTTCATCTGCCCACATAAACAGAATGGAATGAGGTAATCTGGGAGAAGGTGATTGTAGATGCATAGTTTCACAACAGTTATCTCTACTTTGGAATAATAAATTCTCTGGTAAAGTAATCATTCTAGCTTAAAAGTAAAAGGTTTGTTCAGGCCAATGTGTGGGAAAGTATTGTGCACTAGGCCATTGCACAACAGTTGTAGGTTGCTTCTCCACTGACTGTTGTTCCTTCACTGTCTGTTGTGACTGTTGACTTCAGTGTGAAAGAAATTGTGATCTTCCATCTTCTCAGGAACTAAATTCCACAAAGGCAATTTAACAATTTAAGGATTAGCCAGGTTTTATGCTGAGGGTTTTTTTTTTCTTTTTTTTTTTTTCTTTCCCCCCTGTTATCTTCTGGGCCAGAAAGCCAGCAAAGTCTTCATGGGCAGTGTTACTCTCTTTGATTCTTCACTCGTCTTTTCCTTGTCCTTCTGTGTAGTGACTCTGCATATTGGGATAGCCAAGTTACAACTTACTTCCTGGACTGTAAAAATCCACAGCATAGCTTGTGAGGAAAGGATTGTTCACTGGTTGGCCTTGAGAGTTTAACCAGGTCTGAACTTTGATCTTTAATGTTCATCTTTGAATCGGCTTTTGTCTGCACTTAACCACATTCCTCTTTGGTTTGTTTTTGGGAGAAGGTGTCATTTTTGTATAAGGTAGGAAACGAAGTTAAGCTGTGAACCTTTCAAATAGTTTTCTGAAGCATGTGACTACCAAGTTAGCTAAGTTGTGTATGTTTGGGTCCTGTTATTAACATGCAATGCAATGGTGTCCCAAGATGCGATATGAACAATGAGGGGAATGGTTGAGCTTAGAATGCCTGGTGCCTTGCACCACAAGACACTGCATATATCCAGCAAGTTGCTGTTTTCAAAGCAACAAGCTTTGAAAGTAATGCTGTATTGTGGTGGGTATCTTTATTTCTTAACATACTTTTTTTTTCTTTTTTCCCCTCATCAATGCAGTTTCTCTTACTCATTTTGTTCATACCAGTGCTGTGGTTAATTATAGCTTCTGTATTACTATAAGAATATAGAATTAATATTCCAAATACAGGTTGCCCTTCCCAGATAGTACTGAGTGAAATGACTTGCATGTATACAGAGGGATCAAATGTGGAACAACAGAGAACAGAGCGTAGTTCTCGGAGAGCTGGCTGATGGTCCTTAGGAGGAAGAGGAAAATGGAGATGCTTAATCAGCATTGATGCAGTGAGAGATTGTTAACAAAGAAATTGGTGGGCAGAATACAGGAAGTAGGTAGGCAGGGAGAAAGAGGAAGTCTGGGTTGAAATCACAATAATTTCTTTCCACTTTGGGAAAACGCAATGGTTTGCATTCTTATACTCTGTAATGAAATAACAATTGGTGGAGGAAAGTCACAGTAACAAACTCACTGAAACTTTGGTAAGCAGCAAAAATGGCAACCTTAGACATATTTGAGAGTTGTACAAGCTTTGAGTTGAGTTGGATGTACTTAATTGTTTGGGGTTTCTCTTTCCTTCAATGTAAATATTTTTTTAATTTCAAATCACGGCAGAGATAAATTGTCTTTTTTAAGTACTTGAGCTTCACCACAAACCAGGCTCATTTTAGCTAGCAACTACCATGTGGCATATCATACTGTGTGAGTTTTCAGGAGAACGAGAGGGATCTGAAATACTCTTCTTGGAGAAGAGGGAGAAACTGCAGATAGCTTAGTATACTAATAAAGATGCCTTATGTGCCTGTTTTAGCATTTTTAGTTTATAAAGGAAGAATTGGTGGTGGGGAAAAAGTGTACAAACTACCCTGTGAAAAGGAAGAGGGAAGGAAGCAACAACAACAATGAAATAAAGAGTCACACTTCACACCATCAAAAACAAATAACAGTCAATAAATTTTATGCTGGTAAAGGTGCATTTTAATCTAGTTATCTTCTTGCTTTCTGTCTGAATAGAGCCTAATTAGTTGTCACTTGCCTGCAATAAACAATGTCTTTTGTTATAGTTTTCTCTCTCATGTTTTAGACACAATGTCTGCTCCGAGTGGCATCCCTGTCCCGTCTGCACCACCTTCTTATGAGGAAACAACAGGAATCAATGTGAGCTATCCTCACACCTATCCTGCCCCAGAACCTGGCCAGAAACCAGATGGGAAGGGAATGAACCCTCCCCCATACCTGGGACAGCCTGCACCAGTGAATAACCCCAGTAAGCCTCAAAAATTCTACTGTACCTCGTGTTATGGAGCTGTCAGGTGGCTGTGCAATAGGTGCTGTGCAGAGGATGAAAGATCGTGGTTCACTGGTGTTCCCCACCTTCCAAAAATATTTTTGAAGGCAATAACATGAATCAATTCTTGTGAATCCTTCAGTGTGCTCTAATATCAATAACATCATTTGGCTTTCTGCAGTTTTTAATGCAGCCTTATTCTTAAGACAGTGTGTTTCTGCATTAGGAAATGCCATAGTGATTTCTCTTTGTCATTGTGCATTTCATTGCTCTGAGCCTCGAATATTTCAGAGTAAGAGTTGGTTCCAGCTCAGAGCAAGTTGATCAACTATTCTTTTTTCCTTATTTACCCATTGAGTAAACAACATATTTTTCTGCTCAGTTACAGTTCAGACAGTGTATGTGCAGCAACCAGTAGTATTTCATGACCGCCCAGTTCAGATGTGCTGCCCTTCCTGTAACCAGATGATAGTGACACGTCTCTCGTATGACTCAGGAGCTTTGACTTGGCTGTCATGTGGTGGCCTCTGCCTGCTAGGGTAGGTTGATTCCAATTTGCACTTTATTTTTCTTTTCTTGCATGACCTTTTATAGCTCTAAGGAGTAACAAAGCTCTCAGCCTTGCTGCTTTCTCATTCTGTCTGGACCTGACCCTTTGTGGTTTGAATAGCCTACATCTGCATTTAAGTCTTATAGGACCTTAAAGCAGCTCTAGAACACTAGAGCAATGGGCTCCATAGCTGTGTGTGTTCTGCCTAAAGCTTCATGGCACCTGTTTTCCTGATGGCAGGAAATACATTTTACCTTCCTGTGTATGTAACGAGTGTTAAAACAGATTTGTTTTTTTTTGTTTTGTTTTTTTTTTTTTTTTTAATTTGCAGGTGTATAGCTGGCTGCTGCTTAATTCCCTTCTGCATCGATGCTCTAAAGGATGTGGATCACACCTGTCCGAACTGCAGTGCTCTTATTGGTTCTTACAAACGTTTATAGGCAGTGTTTAAACATTGATAATTGATTGATGAAGTTGGTTAGCAGCACCTCTACAAGCCCTTTCTGAAGCTTCATGCAGACTTCTGGTTGTTTCTGTGCATCCTGTCGCTGGAAACCAATCAAAACTAATGTTTATTACTAGATTGTTTGAATAAGAATCTGCTTAAGGTGATTCTGACTTAGGTCTGTAAAAAGCGTATGTAATCTTTATGGGCTACTCGGTCCAGCACCAGTTGATGTTTTCCCTTTCTGCTTGATGCAAAACAGGTTGGTGAAGTTCTTCAGTTAATCTTGTCTCAATCATGTTGCACGCTGGTGTGCTTGCTTGCAGTCTCAGCACAGACCAAGAGGAGAACGTCTATGGAGGCCTGTGTGGTCTCATGCTTGGTGTTGATGCTTTTGCAACAACACTGTTTACAAACTGGCAGGGAGTTGCTTGCCTCTGAGACAGGTGCCCCTCCTTGACAAAAGAAGTGATTTATTGGCATCTTTTAACGAGCACTAAAATTCACTTTAGAATTAGTTGAAAGAGAACCAAACCGAAAGGCTTCTTCCTTCTTGGAGGTTGCTTTACCAAATGGACAACTCAGGTTATTGTGCATCAATGGCAATTCAGTCTAGTACCTGAATTTCCTTGCCAGTTTCAAGTCTAGTCATATCTCTACTCTGCAGTAAAGATGTTTATACAGGAATTTTTACAGGTACATGTTCAGTGTGTTTTGTTTGGTTGGGTTTTTTTACTGCTGATTTGTAAGTCTGTGTTCTCTTCTCTCCACCCCAGTGGAAGTGCCCATAGAGCCTTGGTTATAGCATTGGAAAACTTCCTTGTACGTTTACATAAGTCAACTGATAGATCGTAAACAAATAGCCTTATCTTAAGGCTTGACTTCCACCTGCAAAACAGATACAGGACCTGGGCTTTTAATTGTTGATCTGTTTGTTAATTACTCTTTCTTCGTTAAGAAGGTAACATGTTTGTTAAGGAGTTTCTTTGATGATTATTTAGACTTGTACTCTGATTTTTCTAAGTGAAAGAGAAGTTCTATTTTCAGAAACTTAAGATGGATATGCTTAAGACGATCACAAAAAAAATAGGGACTGAGGCTCTGAAGGTTGAAGGATTTTACCATGTCATAAGCAGCAGGCTTGTCCAAATAACATCTTGATGCATTTGAATGATACATGTCTAAAAAAGGCAGGTGTTTAAACAAGGCTATGATGCTAACACTGTATTAATCTCTGTAAAAATAAAAAGCTAAAATAAATACAAATAAAAAATACTGCATTTACTGTTCTTGCCAAATGTGCCTTCTATAAATATTTGGTATAAGTTAACTTTTCAAAAGTCTTTCAACACTTTGTGTTTGAAACCCAGGAGTTTTGTGGATCACAAATACAACTTCTAGGCCTTGTGTTAATTAGTTTTTGTAAACTGCTGCTGCTTGTGGGTCAGCCTGCAAGTGGTTTAATAGCTTCCTTGTGCATTTGGAAGAGGTTTCTGATCGTATGTCTCCCTGTACCAGAAGGTTTTACATCAGTAGCTATGAACTGGCAAGAGAATGATAGAGATAAAAAGCTGGTAGTTTTGTTTTGAAAGCTTTCCACTTTTATGATGTGATACTAGCTTGTGTTTTTTGTCTGCTGCTGCACCACCATAACGCTTTCCGTGTTCTTTAAGGGCCTGGGTGATGCTCCATTGAATTTTCTGTTCAGATGACACAGGTAGAGATTCTAACTTCTGCAAGTCGCATGTGTTACCATAAAGCAGTATTTCCCCCCTTCCCCCCTCACTGCATTTCACAGAAAATGTACTTCCAGTCAGTTTTATCATGAGAGCAATACGGGAAGAAGCAATGAAGCATGCAGTGTTTCCAGACTTGATGTATGCTTGCATGATGGGGAGGGTTTTTACTTCTTTTAGTACCCATGTCAGTCTGATCTGGATAATCCTGCCATATATTCATTTGGTGAGTAAGTCTTCAAAACTGTTATTCTCTTAGCTCCTCTTTTCTATATAAAGTGATGGTTGGAAAATCTGAGGTGATGCCACCAGAATGCAGAAGAACACTGACCAAAAAAATAAATTACGTGGGGTTTTCTTTGTTTTGTTTTGTGGGCACAGTCCATTGCACCTCTTTAAATTCCCCCTGTGGACTGAGAATAGGACACATAATGTTGGCAGCTATTCCATCTAATTAAGCATTCAGTAAAACTTTCTGCTGCTCCTTCTATACTTTAATTTCCTTAAATACAAAGCCTGTGTTTGTTCTCTTATGTATGGAATTATCTACAGAATGTGCCAAAGTAACTTGCTTTGTTAAACTTATTTTAGACAGACAAATGCAGGATATAACTTGCTTTGTGTGAAAGTGCTTTGTGTTTGATTATGTTGAAGTTACTGTTTGTTTTTAAAACATTGTATTTAAAATAAAAACTTTGTCTTTCCTATCTAGTGCTTGTAATTGGGAAAATTATAACATTTGGAATGTTTCCAAACACATGAATGGCTGATATGTTAAAATTAAGTCAAGAAATGTAATTACAGGGTGAAATTTTTCAGTCTCACTTGGGCCAAGTCTCTGATAAATGCTATTCTCTGGCCTGCAGACCAACTGTTTACACACAGAGACACGTTTGAAAATGTGTTGTTTTCTTGCAGCTTGGGCCCTTTACATATTTTTTCAGTTAAAACTCCTTTGGGTAAAACTTTCACTTGCAATACCACTAAACAAACACATATAGATATGGCTACACTTTTACACCAGTGACCATTGGGGAGAAAATAAGTATCAAATATCATTATGTTCAGTCAGAAAGAATCCCTGTTAATCATGCAAGAATACCCTGCTGCTTTTAATGTCTGAAGCACTTTTTTCTTCTTTTTTCTGAGGTGTAGATAATACAGGAAGGCAAGATTAATACCTCAAACAATTTTGTTCTAATGCATTGATATTTAGTATTTTCATTAAGCAACTTCTTGGTTAATGTGCTAATAAGTAAGTTGAGTTGTTGAACAAATAGTTTTTCCTCTGTTGCTACAGAAGTGGCATGCTGACTTCCTGTGCTCATGTTCTTTCCACAAAAAAGTAAGGTAGGGGCATAGGCCATCTGAAATCCTCCAGCCTTGCATAATAAATTGTGGTGAAGCCTTCCCCTACCCCCACCTTCATTAGCTTTCCAGGATGACATTGCTTTCTCTTACACTTTGACAGTGGTGTTTCCATTAGACTTCTACTTTTAATTGACAGAACTTGCACAATGTTCAAACTTAGTTAATTCTGATGAGACTTGAGCCAGAAGGAAATAAAATTTTTGTCATGCAAAGAGGATCCAAAATAAAAGCTATTAAAACAAGTAAAAAGCAGCTGATAGTCTTACAAGAGCGAGTTGTTAAGCAAGAGCAGAGTGATTTTAAAAAGCTGCTATTTATTGCAGTGTTTGTGACAGCACTTCTGGCAGTCTAACCACAAGTTCTTTTTGAAGAAATGAGTAGTGGTTTGTGTACTCAGACCCAGTTAATTATTCTTCATAACTGAGCAGCAAAAGGTAATGGAATATAGGCTGTCATCATAGGAATAAAAACTAAGCAGTGCAAGTACTGTGACAAAGGTGTGAAGTGTTCATAGTTCAAGTGAATTGTATTTTATAACAAATTAACCTTTATGTTCCTATTTTATTTATGAGATCCTGCAATGTGATACAAATTTATCTTTAGGATGACTTTTAATGTATTTTTGTGAAGTGAATACCCTCGTGTGTGATGTGCTGGATGTGAATCCAGTATATAAATAAATTCTCCAGTCAGTGTCTTACTACTTTTTCAAACCAGGACATCAAAAGGTGCGTGGTGAAACCTGCTGATTTCAAGGGAAGTGCTTCTTGTTACCGCTTATAATTGATTTTTGTTCTGAACAAATTTTTTTTTTTGGCTTAAGAATCTAAAAAGCTAGTGTCTGTTTGAACAGGTGGCTGTGTGGTTTGGAGATGCTATAAGTAGTTGTGCTTGAGTCTAGAATAAACTAAGAGTGAGTAGGAGGCTTTTTGAAAATCCTTTTGTGGTTGGCTGTTTTGCTTCATGCAACATGTTGGTCATTGTAACAAAAAAAAAAAAAAAAAAGGCAGCTTCAATGAGCCCCAGAGGATAATTGCATTAATGGGCTGGAGGACAGACACTGCTCTAGGCTCTAAAACCATGGCGCATATTAATGTGACAACAGGGCTTTCCCAAAAGCATTGGCGGGGGGGGTGGGGGGGGACAAACCCAAAGTAGTTTCCACCTCTTGCTCCACAAAGCCTCTGACTTAGTTTCTCCTGGCATGCTACCCTGAGCAGCGTTGGAGGGAGGAGGGCAAAGCCTGCCCCCCTCGGTCTGTGTCCAGGCAACTAGTCGTACAAAAGTTACCTCAGGCTCATGCTGCCTACGGTGCTCTAGTTCGTCACAAAATAGCGCTGAAGAATTTTCCACTCTGGGATAATATATATTATATATATTTGTATTTTATGTATATATATAAGAGGTGGTGAAGAGCCCCTTGATAGCAGGAGGGGCGAGACACCGCTCTTTCCGCAGAGCCGTACTTCACCCTTTTCGGCACTTTTCGGCCCCCGGTTGCGCTGTGGCTGCAGCCACGCCCGCTCGGCCCGCGCTGCTGCTCGAGGGCGACGCCAGGGGGCGCTCCTGCGCGGCGGGGCCGCCGGGCCGCCTCGGCCCCCGCCTCCGCCGCGGCTCGGTCTTCCCTCCTCCTCGCCACGGCGCTTTCTCGCCTCCGCCGTGCGGCGGGTTTCTCGGCTTCCCCTCTGCGCCCGGGGGCAGCGGCCGGCGCCGGGTGAGGGGCGCGTTTGGGGTCGGTCCGTTGGGAAGCTTGTGTGGTGGGCGGCGGCGGCCGCCGCGCGCTGCCACAG
>JAVKLA010000061.1:7560426-7588930 GCA_034782735.1 Sagittarius serpentarius | reverse complement strand
TCGCGTGCCTGCTCCGGCGGCGGTGAGGTGCGGCCGGTTTCTCTTCGGGTCTCGTTATAGGGTCCAGAACTAGTGAAATCTGTGCAGACACCGAACAGTTGTAAGAAGAGGTAGGTGGGAGCGGGCGCTCCTGGGCCCCCGGCGTTGGTCGGGCTCTGCGGGAGCTGCCTTAGCCCCTGCCGCCATCACAGGGGGGCGACGGGCATGCAGGTGTTTGCACTTAGCGGTGCAAGTTTGCAGCCATGGCCAAGGGCACTTTCCTCCAGCTTTTGGCTGTTAGGGTTACACGTGAGCTTTATAATAATACTGATTTAAAAGAACTTGTGGGGTCTCTACAGAACAGACTTTACCAGTTTGTTAAAGCTCAGATTTTCTTGGCAATACTAGTGTAGAGTGTCAAGGTGTCCATGGACATCCTTACTCTGTTGTGTGCTACATGGTACTTTTGATGAAATTCATTTTGCAAGCTTAAGTGTAATATCCATCAAAATGGATGAATACTTTCTGCAGACGTACTGCCAGGCGGTCTCCTGTGTGTCATTAAACGAGTGTTTGCAGCACATGTCCCTGATTTTCTTCGATATTTTAAGATTAACTAGGACAGCACCATGGGGGAAATTTCTCTTTGGGAGGTTCTTTGTCTGTCTGTTTTGGGGGTGGTGTTTTGATTCTTTAGAAAAATCTCATTTTGGAGGAGCTGGGAAAAAAATGCTTAAAAGGTGTTGAGCTTGTTTTTCAGTCTTAGACTGCATCCTGCACTTACCAACCCACTCAAAGGAGTGAAGTTAGTCAAGTACACAGGACACTGATGTTATGCTGTGTTTTATCTGAAAGACTTGGCTTTAGCATGCTCATAAGAGTACTGCAAATCAGGCATTTAATTCCTAACTTAGAAGTTTCAATACAGAGGGCCTAAAATCTGTGATATACTGAAAAAAGTTTTTTTAAATATTTTTGACAAAAAGGCCCTGGAGTTTTATTTGTGAATTTCTTTGTTCTTTGGTATATGAAATTGTCAAGATGAAAGCAAGCTCAGATTTATAAATTCTTGAGTGTGCTCATACACCTACAGTAAGATATTTTTCTTCTTTTTTATTAACATAGTTTCTTCCCTAAGAAATGGGAAGCCGCAAAGCTAGAACTTGAAATTAAAATGCAAATTTGATTATTTTGGAAAGTGTGATTTACAGCTGTAACTGAAAAAGCAGAGCAAGACATCTTGAACACAATAGAAAATTAGATGCAGTTACCAGGTAACACTAAATTCTATTTTTTTTCTCCAAGCCAAGGCCCAAATCCTTAAGCTTCTCTGTTCCAGCAGTCCTTTCCATATATAATGTACCTCGGGGTCACAGCCTGAATCTGAGTTTAAATGTGAGCCTGACCTGTGAGTCTGTTAATATGTTTACATTAATTGCTGTTTTTACTTAGAGATTCACCCTGTCTGCATGGATCTTCTATGTCAATATTCAGTCTGTGGCTCACAGTGTTATTACTGGCTGTTGATACTCAGTTTGGTATCAGAAAGGGAGAGACTCAGCTACACTCCGGTTGTGCTGATATCTGAGGCTGGACCTGTCCAGTTCTCAGACACCACCATCACTGGTGACTTCTGCTAGAAACTTATGAATAGCTGCTGCTTGGTTCTTAGAGGCATTTGAATTTCTCTTAACTCTGCTTAGGCATGTGTTGTGTGTCTGCATTTATTTGATCCTTTACATTTAACAAGATTGCTTGTGCTTAAAATTAAGTGTATACATAACTGCATTAATATTCAGTCTTTACAAATGAAAACTGTTGCTCCCTCTTGAATCTTTTGAGAAAGTTTGTTTGCTAATCCTTAAAGAGAACCCTTCTTCTATGACATGCCAGCTATTTTTGCATGACGATGTTGTTACTCTAGAAATTATGATTGAAATGCTAGTATCTGTAGCTAAGTATTTGTCTTAAAGCTGTAAAACATGTCTCTTGCTAAACTATGGCACCTTATCAAAAAGCTCATCGAAAAAGTCCAATTTTCTTAGTGTGATGCCTGTTGTGTAATCTCTTAGAAGGATGTGCTCTTGCCACATGATGAGACATACATGCAGTGTTATTGGTCTGCACATGCACAGCAGTTCTGAGGCATCTCAAAATCTAGTGTGCTGCAGTCTTGTGATCAGGTCTAACATTTTTGGACGATCTGTTTAGACCCTGCTTTGTTTCAGGGACTTTGGGCACAGACTTTCTCTCAGCATAGTTCATACAACCTTTCCTGGCCACCCTCTTTCCTATAGATGCTTCCTTGTGGGAAAGGAGTTGCCTGTGACCTGCATGAATTATTCTGGGTGAAAATTAAAAACGTAACTGAAAGAGAAAATTTGCTTAATTTTTTTTTTTTTTTGAGAAACCCACACACAGTGCTCTAAGGGAAGTCTAGCTATTTAGAGACAAAAGGTTTCTGAAAGACCTTCTGATGTTTGAGTAGGGGGTGGAATGACTAATAAAACGGCCTTGTTCCAAGAAAGCATTTAGATTTGAGCACATGCTTCATTTTGGGGGTGTGCTTATGCTTAAAATTAAGCACCTATTTATGTACTCTTCTGACTCCAGACATTAGTGTCATACATGAAGTTAACATAAACTAAGTGGAAAACTCACTATAAAGTGTCATAATTCATTAATATGAGGGTAGGGCTATAAACGCTCAGCACACAAACACTGCTTGTAACTTGTTGCTGTTGGGCTATGTGGTTCTTAAGAGAGTCATGATAAGGCAAAAATTCCCTCTTAATTCCAATTTTGATATTCCCACTTGACTTCAGTATAAGTTTTATGCGTTTAAGTTATTTTGCAATAGCTATGTGAAATATGTTGAAAAATTTTACTGTATAAACAGTTAAAAGTCAGACTGCTGTGGAGAACAGGCAATAGTAGTGATTCAAAAAAAGAATTGTCACAATATAGCCATTTTCTGGTAAATTCATCATGGTTTTATATTCATGCCCAGCTATTCACTTACCTGCTTCTGTCTATGTTGCTGTTAGTAGAGCGAGGGCTGAATGACTACAGGATAACGTACAGAGCACGTACTATGCCCAGATGAGCTGTAATCTTATAATGAAAAATTAGAACAAATACAAAACTGAATAACTCAGCAGAGTAAAAATGCCAAACCCAGCAAGTTGCAAGATTTCCACAATGAAATCTCTGAAGCAGTTTCAAAATTAGAATATTCTGAAAAATCCCCGTGGAGATGGAGGAAGGCTTTCTGAGTTACCACTTTGGGTTGATCATAGGAAATCTGAGCCATGGTATGAAGTCTTTAAGGTTTTGAGATTTTTTTATTCAGTTTCGGACCTGAGCTGTCCCTCAGTGGACAGAATGGAAGGTCTTTATCACAGGTTCAGTGAACCCTGGAAGACCTATGTCTGACGTTGTAAAAACCTGATTGCTACCAGAATGATTGTAGTTTAGTGGGTTTGTGTATTATTTATGCACAGTTTCATTCATCTTAGGTTTGGGACTTTGGCTGAAGGATGATCTGCCTGCCATGAACTTCCTTGCTCGCAATGGAAGCACTTTGCCTTCAGCCCCAAAGCTTTTGCTTTCATCCTGTGTGGTTTTTGATTGATTAATCATCGGGGAACAATGGCTAGGTTGACTTTTAAATTTTTTTAATTTATTTTAAACTTACCACGTGGGATTGTTCTGAGCATTTGCTGTGTTGTTGTGCAGTATACTTAATTTCTTTTCCTTGCAGTTTTGTGGAATTTCTAATAGGTTAACTTCTCTTGCTTTTTTTGCAAAAAGGCTGAAATGCTGTTAGAGATTGGATAAAGGTTTGTGTGTATCTATCTCTCCCCCTTACTACACACATGCACCCTCCCCTCTGCCGGCTGCCCTGCTGGAGCCCCTCCTCTGGCTGGAAGAGGGGAGTTGAAATAGTGAACTCCTGCTTTGTGAAGGAAATTTTCTTTCACTGCCTTGCTCAGAGGTGCCTTTGAGAGGAGAAATGATGTGGTTTTGTTAAATTCTGGGCTGAGGCAGTGAGTTCGATGGCCATGGGGCTGCATGCCATCATTTTACTCTGTGCTGTTGTGGCAGGAGCTTCAGGGAGTAAGTAGAAGAAACTTTTTCCTCTGCTAAGATTGATCTCTCTCAATGCAAAATACTTCTGCTAATGAATGATCTCACTAGCAAACTTCTGGGATGCTGTAAATTATGTTACAACTTGTAGGTTTGCGGTAATTCTTGTAGCAGCTATGTCGATTTTCAGTTTAGTGTAGCAATTCGCTTTAGTGAGCTCACTGGGTGGTACTGGGCAGGTGGAAGGGCACTCTGCCTATAAAGGAGTGCAGTTAAATCATGCGTCTTCCTTCAGCATTACTAGTGAAAACAACAGAAACAGTGAGATTGTACTAGTCAACTCGTTATCTCACCTGAAAATAACATGTTAGTATCATGTTCTAAAATTGTGCTCACTTTGGTATTTGGCAGATGAAACGTTCTGAAAAGTGTGAACAGATCATGAAATGTCAGTGATGTGGTCCTTTGTTACTCTTGTCAACTGCAAAGAGATAAGTGCATGCTGTTTCTAGAACCCAAATGAATTATGGAGGAAAATTTAAAAAGAACAAAGGAAGGAGGAGAAACTCTAAATTTAGGCACCTTAACAAAGTTAACAAAGTGCCTGATTGTCCAGGGTGCTCAGCCTACCAGACTGTCTGTGGTAAGGGCGTTTAAAAATTCTGAGCACAGCATTCAGGTGCTGAATCCACATAGGAGCTGAAAGCACTCTTAAATCTGGTACTGGAGAGATGTGCTCAACATCTTTAAAATCTGATGCTACATAACAGAGATGAATTTTTCCAAGTTTGTCTTACCATATTTATTTTAACATTCTTGAATAAGTTGTACTGATTTATTGGTTAAAAGCAATTAACTTAGCACTACCATTTTCCAGTGTTTAAAAGAATAGGGTGAGCTAGATAGCCCTTTTCTTACCTGATCCACTAGATCCTTAGGGATGACTTTTTTTCCCCCCCGTGGAAACTGAGAAGTGTATTTCTTTCTCTTCAAATGCAGTGTGTTTGGAATGTTAAAGTTAATACATAGATTTTATGTATAGATAGGTATATTTATAAAAAAAATAGTCAAGCGATAATTCTCATACGTTTTATGACCTGGTCTCTATGCTAGAAAATTTTCTAATTTTGCACGAGACCAAGTTTGCTTGAAAATAACATATTATTCATACTTTTTAAAGGTAAAATCTGAAGTTCCATACAGAGAATTAATTCTGCAAAATAAAAAGGAGCATTTGTTGGGAGGAAAATAAAAATCTGGGGGTAAGACCTTTTCAAGAAAAATGTAATTGTATTCTCCAGAAACTTAAAATTTAACTTGGGAATAAAAATGTATATAAGCTTGTGTGGATGCTGAATTAAAAAAAACATTCTTAATTTTGTTGCAAACCCAGTGAATTTCCTTCTTTCCTCCTGCCAATAATTTTGAAATTTCAAAAAAAGGATTAAGAGAAGGGAAAATATGGTTCCAATAAATAATATAAATGTGGGTTTTTAAATGTTGTAGTTTGACGAAAGCATTTCCTTCAGGCACATAGCATATATAAAACATGAAAAGCACAGAACCAGAATAAAGAGGCTTTTAACTTCTGTCTGCAGTGGGAGACAAAGCTGAGCAACACAGGGATGTTAGTTACCGCTTAACAGGGAGGTTCATTAGCATATAGTATAGCATAGAGGTTGGGGGCGATTATAGTTACTATTGAACTTCTTGTGGGAGTTATTTTTAGGAAAAATTTATCAATAATGGCAAGTTAGGGCTGAATGCTTTTAATACTAATTAAATAATGTAATACATTATTTATTAATAAAGTAGCATTTTCATTCACTGTGCTACATACAAGTGCCACCTATTGAAGTGCAGCAGGATCACATATTTGATTTTGGTTGTTCCTTGTATGTCACTGCAGTGCATATGAGCAGCTGGGATCTGACTGATTTTGCCACGTGCACATTCCTGCCAATATCTAGGACTTGGGGTAACTTGCTGAGTTGAGTGCTGGGGAATGTTAGCAGTGCAGAATCAGGTCCTGGAACTTGCAACTGACACGTGTCCATCATGGGGCTCCTCTCTCAAAATTCCTGTGATTCAGCTTAAGCTTATCACAGAAGTTCTCAAGAGATCGGGACCAGTAGGCCAGTCTTCAAAATAGTACCTGTGTGTTTCCCAGGGGTGAAAAGAATCTGCAAAGATTTTATTTCATGTGCTGAAGCATGATTTATATCAGTCTAGCCCTTTGAGTGCCCAGTCGTTATGCTTGTAGAGGCAATCGTGGTGATGCACAGGAAACAGATAACCTAAAAATTTCACTGTTGCTTATCTTCTCTGTGAAAACAGAATATTTATTCTATTTCATCATGGACTTTTATGTTCTCTAGTAGTGCTTGCAATAACTGATGAATGTAATTCTGCCAGGCTTATTTAAGGTCATTCAGCGTCAGCATTAGAATGAGAGTCTTACTAGTTTACTGTGCAGATAGGTGTGCACAGAGTGGAGAGAAGGAATGGAGGCTCTAACTGTTTCCCCTGTTCATGCCAATGCGAATCTGAAGTAATTCCATCTGTGTGGTGTAAGCATGTTCTGCATCCCCTTGAATTTGCTGCCCTCCCAGTCAAAGTCTGAATGAAAGTCATGTCGGACAACAGGCTCTTAAGTTCTAAAGTATGTCTTAACCAACTGCCACCCTTGAGTTGTGATGTTTAAGTGTTCCTTAGTGTGCTGGTGCTGGCTCTTACTCTGCTTTAAATGATACTTACGATTTCTTGAATGGCCATGTGCAATAAAAATCTTAGCTAAGTAGAGATTTTCCCTAACTGCAGTAAAGTTAAAAGCCTATGGATGTGAAGAAGTGTGGTGTATAAAACGTTAATTTCTTTCTTGGATTAAGAACAGCTGTTTTTTAATTTGCTTGGTAATCCATGGTATTGCTGCATTTCCATACGTACCTCAATAAATACGCTAAGGCATGTAATTCCTTTATGTATGTGCTTGTATGGTATAGATGTGTGGAAAGGGGCAAGAGCAAAGTCTTGTCCCTGTATAGTTGGTAGCAAAACTCTCACCGATTTTTTTTATTTTTTTGTTTCTTGAGGGCCATGCTTTGGTTTCAGTTATTTCATGGTAACTGAAAAGCAGCAGGTCTGTCCTGAGCTGCATACAAGTTTTCAGTGCTTTTCTATTATCTTACCTGTCATTGCAGGATCCTTCGAGAGTTTAAGTTATGGAGCTTCCTGTTTTGCGGACTGTGTAGGTGAGTAAAACAAGACTGTATTCAGGCCTTGTATGTGATAAGGAAGGAGGGATTTGAAAACTTCCTTCTCTTCAGCAGGGATGTTGTGTTCTTAGAAGAATGATACTTATGTCTGAGTGACTGGCATTCACGGAAGTAGCAGGGAAGTTCCGCTAAGCTTTAGCAGGCACAGACCTGCCTAAAGTTTGCATTCTGCGGACTCAGAAAACTCACAGACATTAGAGCTAAGGAAACTACTAAACTAGTGCAGGACAAAACCCAGCCATGTATGAGTGTCTTTTTTTCCAGTGCCTGGTGTTAGCTCCTTTCATACTGAAACAGGCATGAAGAAAGACTTCTTCAGTAAGCAGGCACAAAACTTATATTCTGTAAAGGAACAGATGGGAAGACAGGATATTGAACTGACCTGCAAAGGTTTGATTGAATGGCTTGAGGTGTAGTTTGTAACTTATGCTTCTCATTTACATTGCCAGCAGGTACTTGAATGTGCAAAAGTGCTTTTCAGTGTAACAGCAAGGGGAGCACACAGATGTTCTGCTCCCAAGGAGATCTTGTCCTGGCCTTTTAGCTACCTACTCAGACAGAGCGGCTCAGAGACCCTTCATTTGTTCAACATTACTTCATCTGTGTGTGGCTTTGTCATTGAAGGTGCTTGAGTTTTGCAGTGTAGCTGTGAGGCAGAGAAAAAGCAGCTCTGCATTATGGGAGCTGCAGTGGTCATTTTTCCTAGGCGTTGTCTTCATCTGAGGGAAGGGAGAGTGTTTTCTTTGAATTCTCTCTCTTCTGCACTTCAGTGGTCCCAATCAAGGTCGTACCATGATACCTTACCTTTTAGGGACGCTGTATTTTTTACAATCTCAGGCGCCATAGCCACCAAAACATATGGCATTGAAAGTATTATGACTCTTCTCATCCTTTCAGGGTTAATTCTTATCACCTGGTCTAGAAGAGAATCTCCTTTGATTAGAGGAATAAAGAGACCATGTAGCACACATGAGCGTGTCTGACATTATATTCACTAGAAGACAGTGCTACCCATGGACACTTGCCAGGTCATTACAGTGTCTTCACACAAATACAAATAATCCTTTTCTTCCCATGCTTTCTCTTCCTCATCCTGGATCTTTTCAGGCAGGCTTTCAGAACCAGGGTTCTTTACTTAAAAACCATGTAATTTAGTTTTTCTGCGTATGTGTAGCTCACAGCATGGGCATGAAAAGCACTGAATGCATCAGCAGATCTTTTTCATCTTGCTGTTACAAAGGTCCTGCTTTACTGCTCTCTGAAAGGTATCAAAAGAATATCATGCCGTATATGCATTGCACTCCTTTTCTGCTCTTGGAAATTAGATTCCTGCCTCAATTGAAATTGTGAGGTTATGTGTACAGGAGAGAGGGGAATTCTTTTCACCCTCCATACAGGAGCTATGACTAGCATGCAGGGTGCTTTCAGAAACCCAGTTCTTTCAATGGTAAGTTCAAGTGGGAAGGGAACATTCTGAATATCCAGCCCCTCCTTCAGCTGATTTCAGTAGCCAAAAGATTAAAAAGTAGAAAAAAAATAGGGGGAGGGGAAAGACTAATAGACAAAAAAAACACCCATTTTTTTGTTTGTTTCCTAGGACACAGCGCATCGTACTCCCCCAAAAGAGCTAGGTACAGCTACAAGTATTCAGCAGTCACCAGCACATTCTTGCAGGGAAGTATTTACAAAAGCAGTGGCGTCTCTCTGGAGAGCACAGTGATCATTGAGGTATTGGGGAATTGCCAGATGGTTTTGAAAGTGAGTATTGTCATAATCATTAGAGTGACTGGGATGAGCTGCATGGAACTGTATCTTTCTTTGGGAGTACTGCTGCATTTAAAACATTTGTTTTTCTTATAATTAAAAGCCAGTTCAATTCTGGATCTCATAATTGGAGTCGCAGAATTGCTTTGATGCGACACAGCTTCAAATTAAGTATTAAGGGCAGATTAAACAAATAATTGTTTTCTTTCCTAAGCAGCATGACAGTTTCACTGTTTTGTCACATGAAGTGCAGAACTGGAGATGAAGCTAGTCCATTTTAAAGGAACTTCGTTTATTTTTAAGTACTTTCATATCTGTAGCAGTAACTTAAAAATAGTAAGAATTTTAAAGAGACCTTGAGAAACTTGTATGGTGTGCTGGATTGGTGCCATTCCTAGCCCAGTGTAAAATTCAGTCTTGTAATGCTCCATTGATCTCGACAGGACATACCTCTCAGTGACAAGAGCAACAGACCAGTTTCAAATTACAGCCTTTTCCCAGGGCTGAGCCCTGCGGTAGGCCAGTTTGAGAACTACAGTGCTTTAGCAGGGGAAGCATGGAAAACAAACATCTCTCATCTGCCTTGCTTTTCCTTCAGGTTAACAGAGGGGATAATTCATGGGTTCTGTGGGGGGTTCGCATGTGTAGTATATACACATATACATGAGGCCAATGAAGGATAGGATAGTTATCTCTATCCTAACATGGCCATATGGATAAAATTAACTGGTTGGCGGTCTTGTGATTTTACATGAAAAATGAGAATTTGGATACTGTCTTCAGATTGAATCACTCTCTTCTGCCTTGCAGTATCAGTGGCTGGATTCCCCAACTTCTAGCTCTTTATCTTAATTTGAGGCCTCCTAAGATATGCAAAACAATATGTAGTTGAATGCTTGTCTTTGTAAAAAATTAAAAAGTGGAAGATATTAAGAAAAAAGACTACTAACAGTTGCAGTCTTTGCTGTACTTGAAATGGGGCAGAGCGCCGCCATTTTTGATCTACGATTTGAGAACAGTTCTTCCTTACCACAGCCAGCCAAATTGCAAGTACTTTAGGAAATTCCATAATGAACTTAAGTGCATTTTCTCCTCCCTGTGAGGGGAAAGTAAGCTGTGAAATGGCTACTGAGTACTGAGAACTTTAACAGGTACCGTCGCAGGAGTCAACTGAAATGGGTAGTCATTTTGCTTCTCAGCTGGAGTAGAAAGGACTAATGTTTATCCAGGCTCCTACTTTACCCCAGAGTGGGTGATTGCTTCTGGCTTGAAAATGAAAGGGATATAATAGTACCATATAAAATGTATTCAATAGTGAGTGAAACTTCTTTGTAGAAGAAATTTCTGGAAACCATGTCAGATACACAATCTGAAGATGTGCCTATTGTGGTTGTGTTGCTTGCAACACTGAGCCTTTTTTCATAGGCTATGACATTCTGTGTAGATATCCTTATGTCACAAAGTCCACAAGTTCCTACTGACGATGATACTTGTTGCTCTATGATCTTTGCTCCTAGGTGCAAAATGTACAGATTAAGAAAAGTCTTGCATCCAGAGAGAAGCCTCTGAAGGAAATGAACAGTCTAAGGTAGAAAAACTTCTAATCTGGCCTAGTTCTTGGTTTTTTGAAGCTATATGGCTTAGCAGCAGCTTGGCTGGACATTGTTCACTCTGTTTCATACTCTGTTTAGTTTTAGTTGGGTTTTGTTTTTCCTTTTTTTTGAAAAAGCAAGGCTCAAGATACGAACACCATCAGCAAAATCAGAGGTATTTGGTCCAAAAAGGTTTTTTTGAATCTAATTTTCATCGCTTTGTATGTAAAACCTTTTGGAGAGTAGACAATTAAAATGACTCTGGGTACAAATTACCAGGCCTCTAGCTGGGTAGCAGCATGTATGGATCGCTCGCTAGTTCTCTGAGTTGCAGTTGTTACTTGTACAGACTCTTGACTTTTGAAGTACATTTCAGAAGTTCTTGGCCTAGAGGATTCTTATGATGCAAAGCATTGTTTTTTTTCTTCCAGGATATTTAAACTGCATTTATTTGTCTAATGTAATTTTCTTCCTTTTATGTTTCTGTTTTTAGTAGCTTATTCATAACATACGTCAGCATGTTTTCCTCTGACTTGCAAAGGTATAGACTCTAGTGAAGATGCCTGTACAAAAAGGTCTCTTCAAACTGAAGGTCTGGTATTTTCCCAGGGAGCTGGTGCTGCTTGTGACATCAAAAAAACCCAGTTCTGTTGTCTGATTAAGCTTAGCCTTTTAATCTTCCTCTTTGTCCTGCCACTTGGATTCTCAGCCTTTAAACAACACTGAGAACTGAGGTAATTGACTCGACTCAAAAGGTCAAAAAGAGCAGGTTTGGAGTAAATGCACTGCTTTTTATATTCATCAGGAGGACCTTTGTGTTCCACAGTATGGGTAGTGGTATCAGAGTTCAAATCAGACTATAGGCACATCTTCTTCCGTGAAGTTATTTGTAGGATTTTCTTAGAGGTAAGAGCAGTTGTGTCTCATTCTTTGCAGAGAAGCCAAAAAATAGAGGTAGCAAAGAAAGCATTCAGTGAAGCTTGGCTATTGAAAATAATTATTCAGATGAGTGAACCTTATTAGCGTTTGCCTCAGCCTATTGTGAATATACAGTGGTTTAGCTTGTCCTCTGGACATGCATGTAATTTCCACAGATAGTAGCAAACACAGCCACAGTTGCCTAGGGGTTCAGAAACCTTTATCCCATGTACACAGTCTCTTCTGGAAAGACTTATCCAGGTGTTGGTGCATTAAAAGTTTTTCTCTTACATTGTCTTTGTGACCTGGTTGATTAGATGAACAGTTAGTTCCACAGTTAATGTGCAGATGAACTATGTATCTCCCTGTATGGAAGCTGACCATTGGAATCCTTCCTTTGGATGGCTTATTTTTCCAGAGGGGAAGTAACATGATTAAAGTACGTTATGTTAGGAGTGAAAAATCAATGTTAAAAGGTGATCTCTTGCAAAAGTAGAAAACACTGTACTTTCAATCTGAGAATAGCAAAAGCAATCAGGGAGTGGACTGACAACAGAGACTAGGGGATAACTTCGGGGTAGAGCCCAAGTGTGTACACCTAGCAGAGCATGAAGATGTGGGTTGATTGGAAAGCCATTGTTCTTGTGTGAATCACAGCTGAAAAGGAATGATAAAGAGTATATGTCGTTACTTTGCAATTGAGACATCCTTACCAATGCTAAAGGTACCCTGAATCATAAAATGGAATTTCTCTCTTAGATTAAACAAGAATTGTTGCCATTAATTATAATTACCTGTAAAGAATTTACCAGGAGTTGCCTTAATTAAGTGCTACAGTTATGTTGAAGATACTGTGATTATCTTGTTTGGTTTTTTTAAGGGCTCTTAGGGTCAGGGTGAATTCATGAAGAATAGAAGCTTGCTATAAAGAATGGAGATACAGGATAAGACAGATACATTGTGGAGGAACAGCTCTGTTCACAAAATCTGCCTTGCAGCCACTGTTTGAAGCAAGAAACTATAAACTGTTTTATTGCAGGGAAATACTAGAACAGCATCCTCTTCATTTTTCTTTCCATGATGGGAAAGTTCTGAAGCTCTGTCCTGTGAGGAGTGAACAGACCTGGGCACTGAACGTAAAGCGAGGCATTCTCAGTGTCCTGCAGACATCACAAGCATCCACTGCTAGTGCAGTCATTGAAGAGGTGAGACTGCTGGTATAGTCATGCTCTAGGATGGCTGCTAGCCCTTGCATACCTTAAGTCTATTCCCTTTGGAAATAACTAAAGGTTTTTGCCACTTGGTGACTGGTTAGCAGCCAGTGGTGGTCATCTGATTGCTTTTTGTTGTGAATGTTATGAAATTATCTATAATTTTCATTCTTGTTGAGGGTTGGAATCCACTACTTGGTTACGTGAGGAAAAGCTGTGTATTGCAGAGTTCTTTGAGGAGTTGTAACAACAGGGCTTGTGCTTTACCTGTTCCCTGGAGGAAATACAATATTCATTATTTGTGATTATTCATCATGACTTTTTTCATTAATTTCAGGAGGCTTTAAGATGAGGCTTCTCAGAGCTCTTTGCAATATTTTTTTTTTAATATTTAAGCTCAAGTTCTGCTGTGTTACACTGAAATAATAGTCCAGAGTATCACACTGTCGCCTGCGTGTTTGCATGAGTGCAGCTGAGATACCTCAATGGCTGCACTTCTGTTGTGAAGAGCAGTCTCTAGACTGACTTTTAGCATCATGTGCACTACCTCATTCTCATGCTATTGCTACATACCAGTGCTTAAATAGATGTTCTGCAGTAAGACTTGGAACACCCATATGTAGTTACATTTCTTCTGAGTAGAAATTCTGAATTAATGCTTCCCTGCAAACCCAAAAATCTTAAGTGAAAAAGCATATGTCTGTAAATTACCTGATTCAGAATAACACAATGAAGTTAAACAAATCAACAAGTCCTGGCTGTTATAAAGTTTGACCAAGGTCTTTTCCATGGCTTTTGTGGTAAAGCCAGTGTCCTGCAAGGGAGAATTTAGGTCTCTGTTGCATTGTTACTACAACAAAGCAATTATTAAAATTAATTGTAATGGTCCATAATACCTGCTTGTATTGTATGTGTGCATGTGTGATTCAACACTGTACGTTTGTTACTAGGTGGATGTTCTGGGAGTATGCCCAACCAGGTATCAGCGAAAAGGTCCTATTCTTGTCAAGACAAGGGATTTAAACCTCTGCTCTCATCGGTATTCTGGTTTTACTTCTGTGCAGTCTGTTATTCTTCCTCATACGTCGGTAAGTGTTGGGGAATGACACTGATTCTTCCACAGGGCCTTTTAATTTCTTTGAAGAGTCATAATGTAAATGAAAACATTTTTGAATAGTCATTTATGCTCAACTATATTTGTGTTTGTGTGCCCAAACTTGAATCATTAGCAAAGAAATGATGAGTATTATTGTCCCTGTAATGCCTGTTATTCACAGAATTTTTTTCTAACGCAGATTTGCATTGTAGTTGATGAACATTATAGTACAAAAGCAAGAGGTTGTTAGACACCTGGATTAAACGCTGTCATTAAAATATGTTATAGTGGTAAACTGAAAGTAGAACATGAAAGAGAGGAATAGAGAGATGTGGATAAGGAAAATACATTATGCAAAGAAAGTTTTTATTTACAGAAAACTTTGGAAGGATAGAAGCTTTTCTAAAAGCCAAACTTACAGCTTTCCACTGTTCACAGCAAATACAATCAACGTTTGTATCTTGTGCCATTTTTATTAGGTGAATATTACTTGTTTCTTGTATTGTACTAGCTAGTCATAATTTACCAGCCTTTTGCTTTTCTCAACTCTGCTGATCAAAAAGACCTGCTTAACCTGATGCTTTGTGAACTGAAATGAATTGAGACCATTTAACACTGAAAGTTAGTAGCAGTTGCATTTCAGTGATGAAAAAGTAGACTGAAAATAAAGAGTGTATTAACCTCCACAGGCTGAACTCTGTCAAAGGTCTAGACAAGAGACTTCACACTGTATCACAGAACTGGAATCCTCTGTGAAGTTGGGAGAGAAAGGATTAGGCAGGCTGACATAGATCATCAAGACTTTGCCTGAAGTATCTGTTCTTCTCAGTCTGAGCAGCAGGTCCTGTCCTCCAAGCTGGAATGTGCTCAGAGTGTTAAGGGTGGAGTCCTGGCAGAGGCCAACTGTACCGAGTCCAATCTTTTTACGCTGTTCTCTCAGAATGGCAGCGGGGCAAAGACACAGACACAGTGTTTGCTGAAACTCTTTCAAGTGGAAACAGAGACACTGTACAAAAAAGGTAACACCATGTTTCTGATAAAATAAAGTAAATTTATTTCCTAGAAAAATGTTAGGACTGTGTCTTGCCTGTGCGAACTCTTTGCACCTGATATTTCCTTTAATGTATTAAATGATATGAAAGTGTACAGGCTGGCCTATGGGGCTACTGAGAGCTGTTCTTTCTTTGGGAGTTGGGGCCTGCTGTAACAAAGCTGAGTGGGTCTCCAAAGGATAGATTTCCATAATGGCCAACTCCCTTTTGCCTACTTTACATACCTAGACCCCTTGTATGCAGAGCATCAGCCTTCCTGTGTCTGTGGACAGTTCCTGGTTTGGGTACAAATGGAGTCTAAATAATTGCAAGTCCTAACGGAACTAAGGACATGCCATGTCTGAGAACTGTTTAATTTTTGCTCCTTCTTTGCTCTCTGTGCTGCTTCTTAGGAGAATGATTTTACTGAAGTCAATGAGAGGAAGGATTTTGAAGTTGAGCTCTAAATGCTGAGAAACATTTTGTATTATTTTTTTGTCTGCTTCTAAATGGTGTGGTTTTTAAAAAGGAAAATCCAAATTTCCAGGACACTTTTTTTCATACTTATGCTGACATAAGATGACAAGATTCTTCCTCAGGAAGAGGCTAAGAGCCAAGCCATTTATTTTTCTTGGCACCTAGATCACCTGTAGAGTTTTTGGGAGGTTGAAGTGTGGGACCGAGAGAGTGATTAGATAAAATTGGAAAGGGCGATGAATGTGAAGTATCAGGGCCATTGTAAGAGGCATATTGATGGAAAGTGGGGCTTTTTTTATGAGAATCTTCTTTGTCTTGTTTCTCTGACTCTTTCTTCCATGTCACACTTGTCTTTAGGCCTTTATTTTGTTGTGTTCTTAAATTCAACCTGACTGCAGGCATTTGTGTTCATCCCTTGGCTTTACTGAGACTAGAGAGATTCTTACATGGCTCAGAGAGAAACTTTCCCCTGCATTTAAGGTTAACCACAGCAAATGGCCAGCAACCACCAGATGCCTGATTTTTCCTTATGTCTTTCCAGTGGACTCCAAGGATCTCTATGTGACCAGCATGCTCTATGACAGGGAAGAAACTCAGAGGGAAGTCACTGGAGGAGAAGTTACTGAATTAGTGTGGAAGCTTTGCTTAGCACATAGTGCGAGTTTTGAGGTGAGCTTTTACACGGAACCTCTGTTTCCTTGTAAGGCACTCTGTGGTCTGAGAGCTCTCCTACACAGGTAAGAGGTGACTAGGAGAGCAGCAGTTTTGAAATACTGAAGCCTTCCATTGTTTTGGGTGTTTTAAATGTGGAATTACAGAAAGATAAAATGTTTGAAGTGTTATTTTCCTATATAAACAATAAATTGAAAAGGAGTCAAAATGTCATATGGCCCCTGAATATTGGGCAAAAGTAATTTTGAACTGTATTCTAAATTAACCAGAAAGAAAATGTTCCAAATTTTTCTTTTGTTGTGGAAAAAACAAACAAAAAATTGTCTGGTTTGGGTTATCACTGATGATTTTGATGCTTAATAGTAAAAACCCTTTTCTACAGCTTTAGTGTGGGATACTACCCCTGATAGTGCTGTTGTTTCTGTGTTTATTGGAGTTCTGCAGTTGTCCTCCTGTTGCCTCATCCCTGCAAAACAGTTTGCACATGAAACCCTTGCCTCTGGAACTTGGCTGGTTGGTTACATGTGATTCTGATGAATTCTAGTAATAACCATCATGTTTTCTGGGGGTGTTGCTTGGATCCAGAGGGAATCTCTTCTCACCTAAACCATTTTCATTGATGAATGCTGCTAAAACAGGGTAGAATATTCTGGTCATGTGGAACATGCAGTGGCTTTATTTTTTTTTCTATGATGACCATCATTCTAGATGAGGGTCTGCCTATCTCCTTAGCTTGCTCAGGTATTGTAATTTTTGTTGATACTGACAGCAGCTGGATCAGTTAGTATTTGTCAGTCTTTGAAATGAAGATCCCTATCTTCTGTGAAATTTGGAGGTGATCAAGAACACCTGATACATATATACAGAAGGATCCACAGATGATGGTGCTTAATCATTGCTGACCTGAGATGAACTGAGGGCAATGGCCTAAAAGGGAGGGCACTTCATATTCCATTGTTCTTCAGGTGGAATGGTTCTTGCTAATAATGAAGTCCCTATATAGAACAAAGTGGAAAAAAAAATGTAAACTTAAAAACAGAAAAACACACTTCTTGTTTAAGTCATTCATGGTCAGGATATTACTAGAGAACAAGTCTGGTCTAATGGGGAAAGCACTGAACTGGGCCTTGGTGCCTCCATGAATTTGCCACTGATGAGTTCAGTTAGCTCATTCCTGATGTATTCCCTGTCCTCTGATGTTCTTGTCTTGTTAAGTTGCTTGTACTTTGGAGCAAGGTTATTTCTTGTGCAATGGGGCTGTGATCTCTCCTGTAAATGCACATCGGTACAAGTGATGTTAACAGAAAGCTTCAGACCTAGGCTAGGAGAGGGCACTTCACCTTCCTTTGTTTAGGTTAAGTCCCATGTCAAGCTCTGCCTGTCTCTTCCCTGAGGGGGGGACAGATACTGGGAGATGGAGTACAGGCTTTAGGGGGACTGGAGGAGTGTGCACTGCTAGATTACAGCTCTGCAGGCCAGTGATGCCTGTTTAGAAATTAATATACTATCTATATTCACCTTTCTCTTAGCTTTAGCTGTGATTAATGAGCACAAGTAGGTGTTTGTGTAATGTGGCATGAGACTTAAGGCAAAGACACAGGGTGGAGAAGGATCACAGTCACAACAACCGAAGCGGGCAACTTCAGTCAGCTGTGATAAATTACAACCCTAGCAGTTACTCCCAACCTATTAAATGGCAATCATAGTCTGACCTGGTATCACAGCCTGAGAAAGACCTCAGCACAGGGCTGAGGAGAAAGCAGCAGCTGGCCTTTCTGAGTGGTGGTATATGGGATAAGTTTCTCTCCCTGAGTTACAAGCAAGTCTGCCATCTATTTTTAGCTGCATGCTGGGGAGATTAGGGCTATAGAGAGCTAACAGAGCCGTAAACGTAATGGTTCTTGCTAATGTAGAATAAAAGCAGTCTTTTTGGGTATGATAATGCTTAATTCTGTGTGGCTGTCATTGTAGCAGTGATATGTAATGGCATTTAGGAACAGACTAGAGGGCTGCATACTGCTTGGAAAATGTTGAAAAAAGAAATTACTGCGGTGGACCTGAGAAGCTTTCTTTGAATCCTACCTTCTTTTGAACACCCATAATTCAGTGTCTTTGAAAGAATGGTAGACGATTTTTCCCAGTAACGGTAGGATGTCTGTTCTTTCTCCAAGGAGGCCCACTGGCTTCATGTGTGGGAAATTTGTTTTGTAAATTACTAAGATTAGCACAAGTGGCTGCTCTCTGTGCCACTGCCTAAAAAGAGGTGAATTATTCATCACTTGCCTGTACCAGCACAGGGTTCGATTGGTTGTCAGCCATTTTCACTCTTTCAGGGTGTTCCTTCTGTGTGACAAGACATTTCAAAGGGGATCTCCATTATCCCTCATTCCAACCGATAAAATATCCTTTGGGCCAGGAAAGAAGTTATGGGAATGCCCACCATGTTGCTTGGGAGACAGCTCTGCTGTTACGCATGTATAGCTTGTTTGTCTCCTTATTGTTTGACTCTGAATGAAGCGAGATTATGCATTTCTTTCAGGACACAAACCCAAGAATAAATGGAAGAGAAAATCCCCAACTCCAGGGAAAACAGTGAAGGGATAAGAAAATGGGGGCGGAGACTGTGTCATTTCCAAGGAAGCAAAGTTGTTGTTTAATGTTTTAGTGCTATTATGAGACAAGACTGAATTTCAATGTGGATGTAGATTAGCTAATGGACCATTAAGTGAACAAGCTGCATACTGACAAAGAATGGTCAAAGGGATGGGGAGAAGGGACGCTCACTTGAGAGAGGCTTGAAGGAAGCCTGTCACACAGCTTCTACTGGGGACTGCATTTAATTTGGCTGTCTGGATTTTGATGCTGGATTGGTAGTGTGGCTATATATGCATTAAGCAGTGTGGGCAAGAGTATATCAGGTTTGCTTTGCCCAACTCCTGTACCCCTGTCTGACCCAAAGGAGTTTACCTTTAGGGCATGGTCTCACCATTTGTTTTTCTCATAAGGCATTCTAATTGCTAGTTACTTCCTAGCTGGATGTTAGGATTTGCATGTTTCTAACTTGTGGGTGTAGGGAGTATAACAGAGTATTTCCCAGTTAAGGAAGGTGTTCTGATTATCAAGATGAATTAAAATATTGTAGTTACATGAATGATTTTGCTTTTTGAAATTTGAATTGAAATTTGGACTTTTCTGTATGACTATAATAATAACTGTACCAGAAACAGAAGTCTTTGCTTTGAATTGGAAAGCCTTAGAAGATAGTATTGGGAATGGCCTGTTAGGTCACTTAAACCTGGTCCATGACCAGGCACAATTACATACTTCCTGAAATTGAGGGTGAAATAAGCTTAACTGGCAAGGTAAGAAACCAAGTAAGAATAAACTGATGAGGATCAGAAGGAAGGGAAGTTATGCCATGGCAGGGAGAGAATAACCATAGCTGTTCAACCAGCAGTCTTCAGGGAGAAGTGTGTCACCTCCATCTGATTTCATGTTTGGCCTTCAATTCAAGGAAGTCACTTGTTCTTTAACATATGTATAGTTGAAAAAAGAAATCAGACAGCTGAGATCCAGAAGTTCCGTACAGAAGAGACAGCTATGTAGTTCCAAAGAGGTATACTAAATTTACTGGAGAGAAGGCTTCACACTTTCATTGAGAACATAAATAGTAGGCAAAACCGAAGATATTCATTGAACATATTTTCAAAGCAACCTCCCTTGTGATTACATGGGCTTATACTTGATGGCAAATAAGGTGTCAAGCTTTCAAAGGATAAATGTCTGTATATATCATAAATAGAAACACTTTTTGGAAACACTTTACTGCTTTACCTTCCAGTCTAAACTATACCATGTTTATGCTTTCAGAGGATTTTTTTTTTTCTTTTAAGTAGAGCTACAGTAAGTCTGCAGATAGAAGGAAAAGCAAGATTCTATGTAGAAAAAAAGCCAGGCTTCCTTATGTTTCATTTAGGGGTGGGAATGGGAGCCAAATTTGCATGTAGTTTGTTATTACGATACTACAAATAGAGGAATTTACAATGAGGTTATTGTTTATCTGACAGCTCGATTTCAACACAGCCTCCCTTAAAAAATAAAAACAACCCAACTGACCAGACAGTTCATTCTAAAGCTTTATTATTAGAAAGTAAAAATAGCTGTTTCTCTGCAAAATTTTCCACTGAGTTATTAGATGGGAGCTTGTCTAGTCAGCAGGTGTGAAGCAGAATGAAGTCAGTCTACAGTCTAAAATTATATCACCTGAAAATATATCAGATTGGAAATTTTCTTTTGAACTGTGCTGTGACCTCCAGCTGATGAGCCACCTGAGCTCATCAGCAGCTGCACACACAGCTCCTTGTGCTGACATCTGTGAGGCTCCCCAGCTCCCCTAATCATGCCGCCCATAGTGTATTTGCATGTGTAAAAATGCACATAAGGCCTGTGTTTTACAAATGCTTTTGAAGAACTTCATTACATACAGTTCTCTGAATATTTTATAGACCATGAAATATAATCTGTTTCACTGGCTCTATAGTGTTCAGGGTTTGGTAATTTTTTTAAAAAAATAGACCTTAAAGGTAATGATGGGGTGGGATGGGATGGAATGGAATGGAATACATGTGGATCTAACTGAATGTTAGCTATGGAATTATAAATGTTATTGGAATTAATACCTAGGTAGGGCTTAATGTACAAGAATAAATGTAAATTTGATGAAATTAATGTAGTATTGCTAAAAAGAGAAGAAATCCAAAAAGAACAAAAACATAAACAATATTTGTAATGGATCTGACAAATTATTCCCTCAGCCTATCAAACAACACAGTAAGAAATTACTTCATCTTCTTACTGAAAGATAGGTTCTTTTTACTGAAAAATGCCTTGGCAGTCTTAAATTAAAATCAAATGCTGGCACTGGGTTATTGCAATTTTTCATTGCTTTTGGAAGCAGCTCCTGGAAGGAGGGTCAGGAAGTCAAAGTAGGTCTCTCTCCAGATGTTCGAAAATGTGACTTAGTGGATTTAGACTTTGTTTGTATGATTTTTACACGAAGAAAAATGTTTTCTTTGGAACCAGAGCAGTAGTCCTATGTCTAAGCCTTTTACATCTGAAATGAATAAAGAATTTAAGTGAATCTGTATGACATGGACGATGATTAAAGCTTGACATTATAAAGTTACGTTAAAATGAACATACAAGCTACTGTATTCAACATTCTTCTAATTTTTCAAGTAATGAGACCTATCTCCCTTCTTGAACTTTGGATCAGGTCTCAGAGGAACACATTACATGCTATTTAGCCTTTAAAATAAATACCATTTTCCAAAAAGCTTCTACTGAGGCCAAAATAACAATGTAATGAATACTGTATGTGCAAATGAAAATAATCTGAAAAAAGGAGAAAAGATCCTCCTTTCTCAGCAGAGGATAGGCTGGGTAGGTAATACAGAGCCTGGTTTGAGTCAGGATGACACTGGGAGATTTGTACTCCATAAAAATAGAAAGGGTTCTGTTGTCTTGATAAAGTGTTCAGTTCAATTCAATATTTGATTAATTTGATTTCCAGCATCACATTTTAGAAAATAAAAATTATTGCTGGTAATGTAATACACATCAAAAAGTACCTTGAGACAGTAGTTTCTGAAAAATATTTGTTTCAGCTGGTAGGAAACTCATACTGCCATAAAAGTTGTGGGGGGTGGAAGTGCGTTTTTTTTTAAATGTGAAGTTTAGTACAGATAGCTACTTCACTTAACAGAAAAGTGTGGGTCAGCTCTGAATTGCTTTTAATTTCTTTCAGCCATGCACATGCAAATAAATTTTTAAACAGAACTGTTCAGCTTCAACTCTACAGCTGGGTTGAAAGACTTAGTTTTTTTTAATGAAGTAACCTTAAAGAAGGTTTTTCAGTTTTGCACACAAGAGCAAGGGGCAGCTTGCGAATGAAGGGCTAGAATTTATTTACACTGAAAAGTGTGTGTGATAATGTACTGCAGGTAAAATAGCTGCTGTATGTTGTAACAATTCAGCTTAGTCAGGGAGAACAGCTCTTCTGCAACTAATCTGTTGCTGCCTGCAGAGGTAAGAGCAGTTATGCTTGGGCTTTTCCCCAGTAAAATAGAATATTTTCACGCAGCACTAGAGGTACTCAAGCAAAACGGTCCAAACATCAGGTAAATGATCTTTCTCATAAACTTAAGACTAATATAAAGTTAGCTTGAGTATTGTCTCATTTTGTGTTAAGGCTATGTCAGCAATTCTGGTCATAAATCAGGATCATGCTGTACAAACTCAGAGAAGATTATGGCCTTCTCTTCTGGGTTGTAACCACAGTGCTGCCTTTTGGTTTGGTATTCGTTTGTATGCCAGTGGTGTGGATAGTGGTCACTGAGCACTGTTGCTTGAGGGACTGACCGACATCCTAAGTGAAAGCTGTTCTCCTTACATGTTTGCAGCCTGAAGAGAAAAGCAAGGGAGGGAAGAAAGATGGGGGCACAGGGAAGAGAGGAGGTTTTACTCTCAGGTTACATTGTTAAGTCAGCAGCAATGCTGGTATAACCCAAAGTCTCTTGTTGTGCTCTGTTCTCTAAAGCTGGTTTCCGCACAGCTGTAATATTACATTTATTGTTGTGTTGCCTTACAGACTGCAGACCTTTTCATGACTCTCGTGTTTGAGCTTCGGCGTCTTTCTCTTGAGGCCGTAAAAGCAGTATGGCAAAGAGCTTCATTGAAATGCAGAGACAACTGGTAAGGCCCCTTTAGTAATTGCATTAAATATATATATAGGAAAGAAATGTTTTGTGGTATTTAAAATAGATCAATGTTTTAAATCCATTAGCGAATGTTGGATTTAAATTTGGAGCGCTTTAAAGGAAGAATGTGTATTAACAATCTTGTTTATGTGACAGAGGATGATATTCTCTCCTTACTGAATGAATGTTGTGTACAAAACAGACTTTCCTGTCCCATGCCTATTCCTACAGACAGACTTCCTGTTTCAGAAACAATGTGAACATGAAACTTGAGTCATGGCTTAGATGGAAATCAATGCTGCTGGTTTTAAGCATCTACTGCCATTTGTTATGAAAAAGCTTACCTGGGTTTGTACTTTCAGTGCCCTTAGTACTCATGGGGGAGAGGAGACAAAGGTTAGGCTGGGAGTATGGACATGGTGGAGCCACATCTTTCAGTAGCAGCCTGATCTCAGGATGGTTTATACTGATCATTGAACTGCAGCTTTAAAGATCAAGGCCCCGACTCCTCTGCAGTCAGGAATAGTTCTGATCCAGTGGTTTGAGACTTTCAGAAGTACTAATCCAGTATTATTAAAATCAATATAATTTTTTTCTCCCTCCAAAATCAATATTCTGAAAAGTGTAAACAAAGAAACAAGTGTTTTACTTGGTTTCAGTACAAAATGTCATCAGCCTGTTTGAAATTAATCTAATGCCAGGTTTTATGTTTGTAACAATATCTTAAACTTGACTTCATGCAGAAGGGGCAGATTTTGTTTTGACTGAGGTTTATTCTCACCTTTTGACAAATAGTCATGCTAATATTCTTAAGTATTAGATAGTAATCTAAACTACTCTTCCTCTTTCTATATTAACTTTAGACTAATTTTACTCAGGACAAGCTTATTAACTTTGGGATTCTAAAAAGAATCCCATGCAGACTACTCTCTTACTCTGATGCAAGTGCTTTTACCTGGTTTAGTTTAACTGCTTCCTAGTTAATGCGAAAGTGTCCATCCACCCGTATAGGAAATAGGTACAGAATATTTACAGAGGGACTGTTAAGAGCTGTAATGTGTATTGTGTGTCATGCTGGTGTAACCTTTCTACATACATAAAGTCTAAAAAAGCACAGGAAGTAAAAAAGCTAGTCAGTTCAGTTTTAATATTTTTATTTGTTATTGGTGAAATGAAAGAAAAAAAACACCTTAAAAAAAAAAGTCAGAGCTTTAAGGTACCTCGGTCTTTAGAAGTCAAACTTGGGATATATTTTGGCTTCATTTCCAGAGAAAGCAACTGAATATTTTCTTAAAAGCCTTATTGCATACCGTTCTTGAAACACCAATATACTTCTTCACATTTTGGCTGAGGCGTATTTTCTTAAGGTCACTAAGCCAAAGGATAAAGTTGATTTCTATGGTATCTAGCATTTGCTAAGCCGGTGGACTTTTATTAACTTTGAAAGAAGCCCAACCTTCATGTGTTCGTTATTTGATTCTTGAGTATTCTGGTCATTTTAGATTTGCTGTACTTCTTTCTTGTGTTACAGGCAGCCGCTAATAGAGGCTCTCCCATCTTGTGCTACAGAGGCTTGTGTTATCCTAATGAAAGAAATCATAGCTTCCGGAGAAGTTGAAGAAGACAAAGTCGAATACTTCTTCTGGTCATTTTCATTCATTCCTAAACCCACCTCAGGAATGATTGACTCTCTTGCTGTGAGTGGGTGTTGTTTTTTCTTTTTTAGTTTATCATCCGTCTAGCTGGCTTATAATTTTTGTATTTTACAGTAATAGTCTTTTTCACAGATGTATACAAAACTCTATCTGTCCAGGTAATTTTGATGGTGAAACTACTGGCTATTTTAATCTTGATTCCAAAAGAGGGTGCAGTCGTGTTTGGTCACTGGAGCTTGATTTGCATTTGTAGCCTAGAGACTTTAAAAAAAAAAAAAAGAGAGAGAGAAAAGTGTGAACTACCCTGTGGACTCCAGAAACTGGTTTGGGCTAAGTAGTTTTGAGGTTCAAGGTCAGGTCAGTGTGAGGAGACTGATGCTGTGGCAGCTACTCCCTGCTTTGGTTAGAGAGCTTTATTCTCCAGTTTGTTATGTTACAAGCTTTGTATTTGGCACCTGGAGACATTTCAGTCCTTTGTATATGCAGCGCTATTGCAGCTTTTGACATTTTTCCTTAACTAAGTTAATTGTATGCAGAGTAATACTGGCTCCGGTTTATAGTATATTTTTCCTTTAAAGATCTACTGTTCTGCTGGGTTTATACGGTGTGATCTGTCATGGTGTTAGAGTCTGAAGTTGGACTTGCTATGTTTTGTGAAGCTGCAGTGTTCTGGCCAATAAAATCATAGTCTTCTAGCTTAAATAAGCCGTTAAGAATTTTTTTTTAAATTAAGTAAAATGTTATGGCTGCTTGGCTTTTATGCTAATGAACCATTGATCAGCCATGGAGAATCTTGCGGAGTGTATCACCGCCTGCTGTTCCCAGTCATACAGGTTCTGATCAGGATTACAAAAAACAGCTTTCAGTGTTAGCCAGCTTTCCACAGCATCCGCATGAAGTAGTTAATCTTTAGTTCATTTGGGCTTTGCAAACATTGGTTGAAGTGGTAGGATTTTCAACAGTAACAAGCTTGCTTCAGAGGATACAGAAATTTGGAATTTGCAGGTTTATGGGACAGAAATCTAATTTTCATTCTAAAAATGGGTGAACTGCCTGTGACTTACTGAGCTGTCAGTGCTTTTTGCCAAGTATTGAGGTGGAACTTAGAGAAACTGTACAGGTGGGGATTTTACTATTTTGAGTGTCCTGGAAAATAGTTTAGATTTGTTTTCACACTCCTTCCTAAGCATGCAGGGCATGATTTCTTGTGAAAAGAACTGAGGTCTCTATCATGTTGACACTAATTTAGCCCCTATGTTTACATGTGAAGGTGAAAGGATTTTCCGCTATATCTCTGCAGAGATGTCCTTTTTTGTTTGGTTGTTTAAATCCTTTAAGGGCTGTTTGTAAATACGCATTGTTGAGATTGAGTTTTAGTATTTAAATATCTTGATACATTTCTTTTCTATGGTGTGTTACAGTAATCATGAGAATGACTTTTCTGAAACACCCTCTTCTTTTTGTACTTGTTTACAGCCTTTGCTGAAGTCACCGGGAGCAAGTCAGAGCTGCTTCTTAGGAGTAACTGCTCTCTTACATAGGTTTTGTTCAGCTTACAGCTCCTGTGATGGTGTACCTGCTGTGCAGAGTGTGATGAGGACTCTTGGGAAATTTTTGGGAGGAAATTGCACCGTGGAAGATTCAGAACAACTCAGCAAGGTATCAGTCATACAGAAGCATATGATATAATGCTTTACTTTTCTATTCACTTTATGATTTAGAACTTGTTTGATGAAAATGGCATTCAGTGGATTTCCAGAAAGCCATGAATATGAACTTTGTGAATTAATATTCTTTGGTAGGATAAGCAGATAAAATTTTGTAATCCAACAAGTACAGCCTATCAGCACGGGTGTTCTTGTGTATTTAAATAAGGAAAAGTCTTGGGTCTTCTGATGAAGCAAACTTCATACTGTTGATCAGTATGAAGAACGCTCATCACTCTCGTGTAAAATGGCACATTGATGAAAGTTTCCTATTCCTTTGACTCAAAGTCATGTACAGTTAGTGTTAGCTGTGTTATTGCTGGCTAATAAGGTCTGCTGAGCCACAGTGTCACTGGCTGTATGTCAGTCATGACATTGGGAGACTAACAGGAGAGGAAAATTGTTCTTAGTTGCTGTGTGTGATCTTGAGTTAGTAATTCCTGTCACAGTTCTGGGGCTTTTTATCTTTAATTGACATTTGCTGATGAAGAAGTATCTTTATATCTTCTGTTTGATGACTTACTTAAACAATCGTTTCTTTCTTATCATGCTTAGAAAATAGAGATACCGGTGACTGTATCAGATAGCAATAAGAGCCCAAGAGCAAAGTTTCTTATGTATTTATGTCTCTAATTTTCCAGTGTGCAAGCTAAACACATGGGATTTGTATTTTTCTTCATACAGTGTGAGCAGTCTGTTCGCTTTTAATTCTTACTCCATTTATTGAAGGAATAACTTAAAAAAACAGATTTTATGTATTGGGAGCCTGAACAAAATTTTGATAAGAAAAAATGAAAGAGAATCCATTGCTGAACTTTGTCTTCCCGTTAGCCACAGAATCATAGTTTCTGTGTATGTTTTCAGTTTTTTTACTATGTGCTGTATGAAATTACCTGCTTCGTTTTGGTAGAACTGGGTTTTTACATGGTTTGGAGATACATTACTTTCATTAGAAAAAATTGGAATATATGATGTATCTTTTAAAGTTTGTGGTCTCCGTCGGAAAGAGGCATCACCACACTGGTGAGTGGTCTCATGTCTCTCAGAGGTGCCTCACTGGTCTCTACTGAGCTCTTAGAAAGAAGTATTTCAAAAAATCAAACCAGCCATTTAAGTTCCCAAAGATGGATGTGGAGTGGTATTTTCAAGAGAAGCTTTGATATCAGTGACGCTAACTGGTTGTCAGTGGGATTGGTATGGTCACCTGAGCATCTGCTCTCTCCCTGCTTCCTCTTACATCCCTTGCTGACAGCTGGGCAAGGACAGTGCCATGTGGATAGTTCCAAGCTAGGATTGTGCTGCTGGACTGGATGCCTATACGTGCCAGTAGGTTAGCAGTTGACTAAATGAAGCAAATGTCTATTCAGTTTATATTGCAACCTTTCTCTGTAGGGAAGGGCACTAATTTCTTGCCTCTACTGTGGTGGGTTAACCCCAGTAGGCCGCTGAGTACGACACAGCCACCTGCTTACTCCCCCTGCAGTGGGATGGCGGAGAGAATTGGAAGGGCAAAACCAAGAAAATTCATTGACTGAGATGAAGACAGCTTAGTTAGTGAAGGAAAAAAACCCACAAACCCACAAAAAAAAACCCCAAAAGTGATGCAAAAGCAATCACTCCTCACCAGTAGACTGGTGCCCAGCCAGTTCCTGAGCAGTGGATAACTTGGAACCACCCCTGCTCCATCCACACACACAGTTTTATTGCTGAGAATGATGCCATATGGTTTGGAATATTTCTTTGGTAAATTCAGGTCAGCAGTCCTGGCTGTGTCCCCTCTCGGCCTCTTACCCACCCCCAGCCTACTTGCTGGGCAGGTGGAGTAAGAAACAGAGAAAGCCTTGACGCTGTGCAAGTGCTGCTCAGCAATAGCTAAAACTTTGTTGTGTTATCAACAGTGTTTTGGTCCCAGATCTAAAATACAGCACCATACAGGCTGCTATGGAGAAAATTGACTCCATCCCAGCCAAAATCAGTACACCCCCAAATTGCCTGTTTTCATGAAAACTTTGCTTTTTTTAACCCTTTTTGTCTTCCAACAAATCTGAGTAAAATTAGCCAAGAGATTAGTAAATCAGAACAGGGAACTGATGAAGAAGGGCACGGTGAGAAAGACTGCTCGTCTCATTAGCTTCTTGAAAACTGTTTGTCGTGGTTTAACCCCAGCCAGCAACACAGCACCACGCAGCCGCTCACTCGCTCCTCCCCCACCCAGTGGGATGGGGGAGAGAATCGGAAAAAAAAGTAAAGCTCGTGGGTTGAGATAAGAACAGTTTAATAG
>JAVKLA010000061.1:7531563-7553293 GCA_034782735.1 Sagittarius serpentarius | reverse complement strand
GCATCACTTGTCTTGTGTATTCCAATCCTTTTATTATTATTGTCATTTTCTTGTTGTTATTAGTGTCGTTGTTAGTTTCTTCCATTCTGTTCTATTAAACTGTTCTTATCTCAACCCACGAGCTTTACTTTTTTTTTTCTGATTCTCTCCCCCATCCCACTGAGTGTGGGGGGAGTGAGTGAGTGGCTGCGTGGTGCTGAGTTGCTGTCTGGGGTTAAACCACGACACTTCCGAACAGAATCTTATTGCAGGAGCATTGAAAGAGTACGTTACTGTTTTCCAACCAAAATACTGTTTGTAACATGCTAAAATAACAGTAGCTCAAACTGTCTCATCGTGGTGTAAATGAACCAGTACCTAAATAAAAAAGGATTTTTATTTTGTACTGACCTTCACGTAATCAACAAACTATAAAGAGTTTTTACTGTGAAGTTTTAATACTGAAATATCCGGTATTGGATGCTGCATGAGGTGCGATACTAAACTTTGTAGATTACTGTGATCTTGTATGGCAGATCTTTCTTTGTACAATAACCTAAAGGTTGCATCTACCTGTATTTTTTTAATTTCTGCCTGTAGAACTGGACATGGCTTGCGCATTTTATTGTCCGGCTTTTCAATGCTGTATGCTTTCCCCTAGGTTGATGTACGATTAGAGAATGCTGAGGCTCTCATGCAGAATATTTTTGGGCAGAAATCTGCTACTTTCAGTGACTATTTTTTTTCAAACACTAATGAAAGAAACCACAAGTCAGAAAACCCAGTGGAAACAACAGGAAAAGTCAACCAGAGGAAGCTGACTTTGAAGCAGTACAGCCCTGCTGATTATCTTGTGACCAAGTCTGGCAAGCCAAAATCAAGAAAAGCTAACCAGAATTGTGCTGGTAGAAAGTACAGTAAGATGAATGAGTTAGTCAAAAAGGTAACTGACTCTGTAAATCTTGGAAAAATTAATGACATTCCCCAGTTAAACTTAGTTAATCTAGCATTGGACAACTGCTCTGTATTCCTGTGACTGCTTTACATAAAGCATATGTAACTTGTTCCACTCACTTGCAGAGAACTTAACAGCTGCATAAAATACAAAGCAACGAAGAGCCAGATCTTCAGTTTTCAGATTGTTTTATTGTCTCAAAACAATGACTCTCAGCCAGGGGAGTATGTTCCTTGTGTTTTGGGCTTCCTCTCATTATTTTGAGCTCTGATTCTCTTTATACTTATGTCCTTTTGTCTGTTAACTTCTGTGGCACTGTAAACAGCTGCTTCATGTTAAGTTCCTGAGTCATGCTGTTCGTGATCTGACTTCCCAGTTTGATGTCAGATGTTAACATTGACCCTTTGTGAATTTACCCATGTTTGGAGAGAACTATGTTCTATGTGTGTAACAAGAAAGCTTTGGGAATTGACTTCAATTTTTGATGTATTATCTGGAAAACTTGGGGACCATGAATTATTTAGTTTGTTTTAGACCATCTCTCTTCTTGGGACTCGTCTTAGAGTTTCTTCTTACAGTGTAAGCTCATGTTCATGTTGTGTTGCTGTTGTATTGACTCATAAAGAGCGAAAATGTAATATTTTTACTTCTTAGCGGTTTATTTAGCAATCATGACACCCATAATGTTGTATTGAGACTGTATTTTTCAAAGCTTCCTCTGTTTGTGGGTACGTATTGCAATACTTCTCCTTTTGCCCAGTCATCTTAGGACTAGACATTACCTGTGTTCATAGTGAAAGTCAGCTTGTGTGGTATGGAGCTAAGTTTAGCTGGAAAGAAGAGGTACTAATCCAGGGTCTTAAGTGGTCTTGAAATATTTATAAAAGGGAGCCTAATGTCAGTTTACTAATAACATAGCCTTCACTGAGGAATTGTTTATTATGAGTTTGAAAGGAAATTAATATAAACATCATTCTCTTCCTGATTTCTTTCTTTATCACATGTCAGTTCACTGAGAGAACGGTGAGAAAGGAGGTGCTGAAATGTGAGCTAAGCATTAAAATCTTTGGAAATGAACTTAGCTTCTTGGATTGTGAAGATTTAAGAAAACAAATGAAACGCTATTCTTTAAATCTGGCTGAATTGGCTGTCAAACTTCTGAAGGTAAAAGGATCCTTTTTTTCTATTTGAAAGTAAATGCCTTGAGAAATTACTTTCCGACAGATATGTAAAAGATACAAAATATTACTGTTCCTCTAAACTGAACTCTAAAAGACACTAGTATATATTGGATTTAAACAGCAATCAGTACATTAGGCAAGGACTTGTTCTGTTGTCTGCTGGTTCTTATCCCTTGCTTTTCTCATTTAAATCCATCCATGCTTAAATGAAACATAATTCTTTCTTTAACTGGGTAGGACTAGTGTCTAATTCATGCCCTGGCCAGATGCAGGCTTTGGGCTACTTTCTACCTTATTTGCCAGAGCAGTTCAGTTAAAAACACTTTCACAGCAGACAAATACAGTGAATAGTTTTATCTGGAAAAAATCTGGAATGCTGACTTTATTATGCAAAACAAAATTCCATTTTTTGTTTGTTTGTTTTTTTTCACCATAGGGGCAAGAAGTCCAGTTTAATAAAAGGCTGAGTTTGGCCACTGAAGAATTGCATTTTCCAGCAATTTCAGGCTTTCCTGTTCAGCTGGCAGTCAATGCCTCAGCAGCAATCAACATAAAAATCAAAGGGAATGCAGATTTCAAACAACAGTCAGATTTCTTTCTAAATGGATATATCAAGCCAAGGTAGTAACTGCTGCAAATGTGTCACTTTCACATATTCCTGATGTCAAGTAGCAATTCCTGATGTGAAAGTTTTGTCTGAATGTCCTTTGTAATCAGTTAGGAGATTCCTGGAGAACTCAAGCAGTCATCAGCCTTGTACTACTGAATGGTTGCTATCCTATAAGGATATCAGCGGTTTCTTACCATGCCTGTCTGATTTTGAACTCTGTTGCTGTGCTTTTTCAGTACTGTTTTAAGCTGACCATTCCTCCGTATCTCTAAATCAAATTCCTAAATGCTTGCATGAAGATGATCTTTTGAATGCTTTACCTGTTACAGGGATGGCATTTTGGATTTTTCTTAGGATCAGACATGCAGTCACAGGTTATGGATCTACAACCAATGAATGATTTAACCCTGTGTTTCCTTACCTAGCTGTTGCAGCTTTTTTATACATACTGAATATATTACTAAACTTCACTAAGTGCTGTATAGACAGAGACAAACTTACACCATGATACTGAATCCTGATTGCTTTCAGTTTCCTAATATTTCATGCTGAAGTCTGGGTTCAGATCCCTTACTTAGGAGATACAGTAAAACTGTGCTTTAATTCATGTTAGAAAGTATATGTCTGTGTACATATAATTTTTTCAGTTATTTCCTGAAACAAAACAGTTGTCATGATTTTAATGTTAGAATATACCGTGTTACAGAATCAAATGCTATGTATTTATTGAAGAGGATGGGCAGCCTGTGGTTTAAATTAAGTGCTTTTAAAAGAAAGTGCTTTTCATAGAAGAGTATGTATCTGAATCTTTCAACAGTGCATTTGTCCAGCTTTCTGTCGAAATGGGAACTGTGGGGACACTAGGACAAGCTGGCCTAAGATGGTTAACAGGAATGAGGACATCTACTAGTCTTGATGGGGGAATCCAAGTAAAAAAAGGGCAAGAGCTCAAAGTTTTCTTGAACACTCCAGAAGAATCTATGGATATAATTAATTTCAGGTAAGATTAAGCATGGATATCTTCCTAAAATAGTAACTGTGATAACTTTCTTGAATCAGAACGTAACCAGCAGGCTCATTAATAGAGCAGAAATACATTTTGTCAGAAAACAAACTCTTTCAGTCTGAGTCATAGAAGAAAAGGAAGGGGAAGTTCTCCTTGTGCATTTACAGTGTTTAACCATAAAAACGTACATCCAAATCAAAGCTTTATGATAAAAGATGTAACTGAATTTTTCATACTCCCCTCTTTTTTCCCACTGAATGTCAGTACTGTTTCTGGAACTTTAGTGTCCAAAGAATCTAGTTCAGGGTATTAAAGTGGAGGCAAAATAGCTTAGCATTACTTCTGCAGATGGTATTTAGCAAAACACTGGAGTAATTTGGAATATAGTGCTAACAAGGTGTGCTCATAACCTTCTGGTGAGTTTTTAGATAGGTTCTTTAATGTTAGGTAAAGATTACATTGTAAAATACCACCTCAACAACTGTCAGATGTTAAGCAAATTAATTACTTGTGTTAATGCAAGCTGGGCTTTTTAGCTCTTTTTTTTTCTGCTGGCTTTCTCTTTTCTTTGGACTGCCAAGTAGAAGGCATATAGTGTAAATCACGTCAACTATGTGCCTCTTAGACATGACAGCAGATGAGTGATATATTTACAGTACGTGGGTTGTCATTCCTTTGGGTTTCTCTCAATTTGGGACATTGCGGTACTATAGGATATGCAGTTCAGAAAAGAGCTAAAAGGCTCTGGACTTTGCTTTTAAACCATCCATTCCCTTAGGACTCTGGGAAACTTACTGGTGTACTTCTGTTTCTGTCAGCTAAGATGGATGATAGACCAGAGTGAAAGTCAAAATAATTACAAACCTCTATTGTGCATTATTTGAACAAAAGACTGACGGTGGAGTCTATTAGATACTGCGTTAACTCCCTTGCTCCCATCAAGTGCAGAGACCATTATTCTTGTACAAGCAGTTTAGTGACATTCTGAAGTTCTGGAAGAACTTCCAAGATTGGAACAAAACTGATGTCCATACATGTGCTAAGGGAAAAAAAAAGTCTAGAAGCCAGGAAGTGAGTGGAGTTGGAATAAGCTGACCATACCAAATTGCTCAGAACAGGGAATCTAATACTGACTGTGAAGAACTGCAGAAGAATCTCAAGATAGTGACAGATTAAACATGGAAACTGTGGATAAAAATCAGTGCTAATTAATAGAAACGTAGACTGACCTTAGCAGAACTTCATCTTCCTTGTTTTTCCCATCTAGGAGAAGATGGCATATAACTGAGAATTCTGTTTAAATATTGCTGTAACTTTAGCATAGTTGTATTTAAATGACTGTTTGAAATTCTTGGTTGTAGCTCTAAACTCTGCTTTACAATGGTGGATGAGACAGAAGATACAGATGTTTTCCAAGACCACACAAAAATCAGATCTTGCACTAGGGAGGGAGGTGAGTCTAGCTATTATGTTTGTCTTAGAAAGCTTGGTCATTCTGAAATATCCATAACAGATCATTTTATTCAGTTGAATTTCTTGTTTACATATTAGTTCTAAAAGGTCTTCAGCACAACGTTCATTTGTATGTTTTCTTTGTTGTTCTAACTGAACGTTCAACTGTTGTCTTCCACCAGTGTCTGAGGTTTTTGGCTGGCAGCTGTGTTCTGAAATGTCATATCCTGACCCAGCCAGTGGTTTGGTTTTCCCCCTTACTGGGCCTTGGAGAGTGGCTGTCACATTAACTAAGCAAGACAGAGGACTGCAGCAGTACGTTATGGAAGCTGCATATAACTATGTTCCTCAGGTACTGTTATGGCATGCTTCACTTTGGCTTTAGTTTTAGTTTATTATGCTGATGAAACAACGGTATATCTCAGTTCTGTATATTCAACTTAACTGGCTTTCAAGGTCTACATTATTATTATTCCTATTATAGTGGGAAAATATGCTGAAAACAAATGACTCATGCTGATAGTAGGTACATACTATTTCCATATACAAACAGTGCACATGAATATTAAGTCATTTGGTTAGGTAAGACTGACAGAGCTGGAAGTAGAGACCAGGATTTTTTACTTGGTGCCCAGTACTAAACAACCTGGCCTCACTTCGATGACTTGTTTCTCTTTGTGACAAAAAACCCTCAAAACGCCAATTGTTAATTTACATTAAACACCTTGTTTAGAAGCAGAAGTTAGGCTCCAGTGAGCCTCCTCCAGAAGGCTGTCTGTTGTTTTGATATGTTCGTTTGGGCAAGCCTGGGAAAGGAATGGTTTTCAGCTTCTGCAGGGGACAATAAGAATTTGGTTTTTTCTAAAATGATAGTATAGGTGTTTAACACGGGCAGTGGCTGGAGTCATCTTCTATCACAACCCAAGTATGCTGCTGGGCTTGAGCTAATTCTTTTTACTAGAAGGCAACTTGGGCTTTGGCTGTATTCAAACACTGCTCAGTATCTCTGAGACAGTGAGATAAGAGCAATAAGCAGAGTAACTTTCCCTTCATGATTTTGTTTTTCTGACTTTCTCTAATAAAAGCAGGAAAGGGAACAGGCGTTTTTCCCTGCCAGACAATCTGACGTCTGTAGGCAGGGCAAGGCCAAAGCTGTCAACTAAGGGCACCCACTGCAGGGTCATGGCGTGGTGTACCGTATCCCACTGCTGACACCGGAGTGTAAGGGCTTAAGGCATCCCTGCCAAATTCTAGTCACTTAGGCCTGGGCTATAGAGCTTAAATTTATAACCGGAAGTGTGGTCTGATTTTCCGTAAGTTTTGGCAGGATTTAGCGTAATTTCAAGATAAGGTCAATAAGCTGTGAAATTCAAGGTGTTCAGACAGCGTTTCCCAAGACAAGCACTGAACAGCAAATGGAAAATAACAGCCTGGGAAAAACAGAAGTTTCTTGCTGAAAAACTTGAAAAGCAGATAGGTGAAAAATGATTGTAGTGGTAAAGGTGGCTATGATCATGTAATGTAACTCGGTGTGATAGATTGTTTTGTAAATGCTTTGCCAATTGCAAATGCGGTTAGTCTGTCTTTCTTTCAGGAGAATTCATGGATCCCAAATGAAGCTGTCCTTCACTTCTTCATTGGGACTCCGAAGTCAGACTTGAAAAGGGATGTTGGTGTTGACCTAAATTTTAGTGTCCTACAGAAGAAATTCAGAATCCAATTTATACAACCTAAGAAAAAAATTGAGATTGATGGTAGGTTTTTCAACTAAGAACCAGATCATCAGTTAATGTCAGTTAGGAGAACTCATTAAAATTAACAGAGAAATACCAATATATTTCAGTCAATAATCTAATGCTAAAACTGCATTATAGTGTGATAGCCATTCAGTTTACTGCTTTAGGTAACATCCATTTCTAGTGGTTTTTGCATCTTAAGACTATTTTGCACAGTCAGTGTTCAGTACCTGGTTCACAAACTCATGTTAAAGAGGAAAGCCGTTACCAGTATAGATGAAGTTAAGGCTCAGGAACACAGGGGATTGTTCTGTAATCTTTTCCATATGCTGAACTAGATTTACTATTCCAGAATTTTAGTTTGCTGTATTCTATTAGTTATGATACGAAATTACTTGTTGCCAAATCATTTAAGTACTGACTATGATATTGCTGTGCATTATAATATGAAGTAACATTTCAATCATGTAACATAGAAAACAAAGTCAACAAATGCTCTGATGAAATATAAACTGATAAATATACAGTAATAATATAGACAACGTATTTCAGCTTCTTTGACATGCTGGTCAAGTGATGCTTTGTTTTATTTTGTTGTTTTCTACCGTATCGCATATTTAGAATTCGTCCCTCCAGATTTTTTTTTTTTGATCCTTTTTATTTTCAAATGGATTGCATGGAAGATTTACCTACACTGTGCAAAGCTTTGCGTGCACAGTGTTCTGAGCTCATGAGATGTCTCCACAGCACAACACAGCTTACAAGTTTTGGCACAGGCCTAAAGGAAGTGTATAAATCACTTCCAGAACTAAGCTGGTTTGTTGAAGGCAGCTTCTTTGCCTCTTCTCAATTAGTATTCTCAGAATGTCCTTTCAAAATGAGATGTGTATTCTGAGGACACTTCAATGCCTTTGCAAACTCTGTTCCTAACTTTTTTGCCTTTGCTCTGATACTTATTATGTTTTTACTTTGTAAATATATTGTTCACAACAGTGGCAACTATCATATTGGGTACAGTTTTATAAAGCATCACTGAACAGTATATATCCAGAAAAAGTAAACAGTTTTATTTTTCTCCAAGGGAGAATTGAGTTTTCTAAAAATTCACGAATTGGATACCTGGAGCTGATAGTGGATGACCGAGATATATATTACATTAAGGTATGTTTTCAGGTCATGAGCTCTCATACTAGGACTAATACTTAAATAAAAGCACAGAAAAGAAAGACAATGAAAAACACACACACTGAAAAATAGTTTTGTGAGCAATCCATCAGAGAAATTACCAGTTCTCTTCATTACATATTTTTGAGATAGACTCGGTGTTAAATTGCTGTGTTTTAAAAGCTTTTAAGGCATGGCTTCTTCAGGTGATCTAAAACAATTTTTTCACATTCAGATGTACTCAAAACCTTTGGGTTGCTTCCAGTGTTAAGTCAGTAGAGAAGATCACATTAACCCCTGTAGACTTTGGCGCATTATGTGCATATGTCGTTAACACAGTTTTTCAGACCTGTATTCTGACCATGCATAAAGACTCTGAGTGAACCCAGGCTAATTTCTTCACTTCTGTGAACTACAGACATAAGAATCTCAAAGATACTCTTCTCTATATCACAGAAATTGTGTTTTTTTAAAGTACTGGGGAATAAGCAAGAGAATGCCAATGTTTAAACTCTGAAATGAAAAAGCAAACAAAAATGCAGGTGGGAGTTTATCACTGAAACTACTGACATTTTTGTTTATATTCCAGGACTTGAACAATTTTTTTCATTATGCAATTGATTCCCATAGCAGGATGCCATGTCTTATGTGGGCCTTCAAAGCCAGTCAGTTTCAAACACACTGCATTTTCCTACAGTGAGCACAATATTTACAGATTATTTTTTTCCTAGAATAATATTTCATCAAAGACTTTTTGGATGTTTCTCACAAACCCAAACGCTAATTAGCATTGCAGATTGTGGCATTTGCATCTAGTCCAAATCTGGTTACCTGTGTGAGACTGCCAGTATTTTCAGTAACACCATATTATTTTTTGGCCCAGTATTATAACATTCTTAGTGATTTCAGTCACTAGTGAAGCCAGCAGGAGGTGAAGGAAATAGTGTCTCACACCACTGTGGTTTTTTTTAATAACTGGAAAAACAAATCCATCCTTCCTCCCCATTATTTACTAACAGCAAATTTTATGGTTTGGGGGGGGTGCAAGGGGGGTTGTTGGGTGTATAGAAAAAAAATCTCTTTTCTTCCTCCTCTCATCTCGTTTCTGAATGTCCAAGTCTATACTGTTGCTCTCTCAAAACTTAATTAATTTGTACTGTTGAGTGGCTTGGGTTTTGGTTTTGGTTTTTTTATTTGTTTATTCTAGGGAATGACAGATTTGCAGATGCTGAGTGGAGAGCAGAGATACATGACCCAACTGGAGGTAAAGCTGATAAAGCAAAGCAGTCCTATCATTCTGTCAGGAAACATCACTAAACAGCTTGGCAAGAAGATAGCTTTTTCAGTATCCCTGAATAATTTATTGAAGGATGCTGCATTTCTTTCAGGTTAGAGGACAGTAAGTATTTGCCATATAATGTGAGTTCTGGAGCCCTTAAATATTAGGTTTGCCTGGTTTTGGACACATATTCCTAAAGTTCCTTTCAAATCAGTAAGACTGCTTTTAAAATTATTATCCTTGATAAATTAGTACTAATATGTATTTCAGAATAATAGGAATTATAAATAAATTGGTTTTTAAGTCTGTTTTTAATTACTGTTGAAGAGGGCGGAGGAAATAAGATGTAAGGAATCACTTAAAAAACACCAAAACAATAACAACTCTTAGAATATTTTCTGTTTTTCACTTTTGTTAGTACAAAACAGTGCAGAGACACACATATCTCTTAAGACCTGTTATTATTTAAATATCTCTTAAGACCTGTTGTTCTAAAAATCTTGAAATCTTTGTTTTTTCTCACAGATACTCTAAGAGGAAAATATAAGGGAAAGTATCAGAAAGAGGGCTTTCCTATTTGTATAACATCAGTTTGTTAAAAGGTAGATTAATACAGTGGAATAAACCAGTAATTTTAAGTCTAAGGCTCTCATTTTTTCCTTAGCATTTCTTTCTGTAGTCTCCATGTGGCAAAGACATTGAAATCTCATAGGATTATGCGATGCTTTCAAACAAAACAAACTTTTAAGGAACATAGAATACCAGTTTGGGTTTTGGGAGGTGATCTTTTGGTGAAATCTTCATCCTTAGCTTTCACATGGATTGCCAGGGACTGCATCTAAAAATGGTTCTGACCTGATTTCACACTCTTATCCCCTGAGAACTAGGCTGCACCAGTTCTTCTGTTGCAAAGCCACAACCTTGCTCTGACTTAATACAGAAGTAAAGATCCACGTGTTCACATTAGGTCTTAGTTAATTAAAAGATCAGTCTGTTAAAATTGATTTCCTTTTAGAAGCAGCTTTGGCTGGATTCATTTAACTAAACTTTAAGCAGTATCTGAGAAATATGGTCTGCAGGCTGTATATGTAGTCAGAGAAAGAGACTGAACATCCAGCTCTGTCTTTTTGTTTACTACACAAGGAGTACATCATGGGATCCCTCAGTTAGACAGGATGAGACTGAATGTATTTGTGTTTTTCCCACTGTAACATTCCTTTTACTAGCTAAAGTAACTTCATGTTCTACCACTGCATAATCACTTCTACTCTTTTTGTAGCATTTCTGGAGAAAAAGGTTGATGATAAGCTGAGTGAATACTCATTGGAAGGGGAGACTTACCTTCCAGGTGTTCTTGGAGTTCACGTCATCAGTCTTCTCCAGCAGCATGAGAGGTTGTGGTCTCATGGTTTGAGGATAAAATATGGACTCCTAGGTACGGTGAAGAAGAGGGAAAATAAAAGCATTCTGTTTGTCTCATTTTTCTGCAAGTTATTTGCTTGTATGATTAGGATACTCTTTTTGCAAGAAAGATTTCAGGTGATTTTTAAACTGTGATCTGAGACCTGGGACAAGTTTCTCTTTTCACTTGGATAAACTTTACTCTTTGAGTCTGCATATAAAAAAAACAATTAATTTTTTTAATATGCTTTTCACAAGCGTGTCCAACATTTGATTAGAAATCACTTTTTCAGTGGGAATTGCTCCTAATTAATTTGTGTTCTCAGGTGTTTATACAAAATGAATGGTTGCATAGATACACTCAAAAATACGAGGGACTGTTTCTACAGGAAACAGTTGGCTGTGTTATCATGGCTGCAGTGCATGAACTGTGAGTTAATTTTATTGGACAAAGCAGGTTAACATCAGTACAATTACATCAAGGTACTGAATACTTGTAGTAGCTAGTCATTATAAGCATTATAGGGTGATTGTATATATAAAGTATGTTGCACATTCGGAGAGAGTAGTGACATTTACTTAAACCTACAGAGGTATGACCCCATAATTTTGCTAAAAATGGCATGCTGATCAGAGTATTTTATACACACAAACAGAAACATGCCTGAACACTTGTAACAGTATTAGATGATGTGTAGCTATAGATATGTAATTATGAAGTTATATAGTAAGAGCTCAAGTCATATTTTGATGTAAACCCAGTTTGGCAACTGTTCTACCTGAAGTGGTAAGCAAGTGATTTCTTGTAGAAGTACAGGATTGAAAAAATAAAACTAAAAAAAAAAAAAAAAAAAGGAAAAAAGTAATCCTACTCATTGGTTGAAACTTCAGATTCATTATTTTAAGCTTTTTCTTGGTGACCACAAGGGCTAGAAGTCCGTTATTATTTTTTGTTTAAGATGTAATGTCATGATGTTGGGAGCTGAGTGGTAACAGAAAATCATCAAATATTGTGAGACCCCAAGAAAGCTTCAAAGGTTGATCATGATTAGTTTGTAGTGCTTTTACTTCACCCAGGTAAAATTCCACCTTAGTGCCTGCTTTTTATTTATTTAGTTATTGCTTCTGAAGAAAAAGTGAGTAAAAGAACATGGAAATATGGTAAACATCTAAGGAGAGCCTTTGCTTTTCTTAAACAACAGTGGCCTAAATCATTGGAGCATTTTTGTTCTGTTCTTAATACAAACCAGATGTTTCCAATTGTCTGAACTTAGGAACATCGTAAATTTTAATTGAGTAAACAAAGGCCCAAACTCTTACATGTAAAGCCTGTCACATGGCTGTTCTTAGGCTTTTTATTTGTAGTACAGCGTATGGAAAAAAATAAAAATTTGCAAGGCCCAGCACATTTTTTCCAAAGTTTTACGAATTGTTTTGCATACACAGCATGTCTGTAGTCAGAAGTGCAAAGCTATTGATTGCTATTAGGTTGGACATACGTGTAGCAGAAAAATAAGTTCAGGTGTTAGAAACAGTGTTTTGTCAACAACATTGTAGTCCGTAAAATGTGTCTAGATCTTGAGCAGATAGCAAAGGTCATTCTTGACCTGAACTTCATGGTAATGCAGTTATACCAGTATTGGTACCAATCTTTGCAAACTTCGGTCATTGCCTTTTAGGCTGCAGAACATACTGCCAGACCTTTTACATGAATTAAATATCTACTTGTCTTTTGCTTTTTACAGTGGTAGTGTTTTCATTTTCACAGATGTAAATCACTTATCTAGCAAATACAAACTCACTGTTCTTAAATGCAGTTCATTAAATGTGTGCTTTTGTTTGGATTCGTAGGATAAATCAACAAGTATATAGCTGTAAAAATAGACAATTCTCACTTTAACAAGAAAGAAAAATTCTAAAATATTCTAAAAATAGAAACCTTGAAGCCAGCACTAGATTTGTACTATTAACATTTTGAAAGTTTAATTCTGATTTATTTGAATAGGTAACTTTGTGATTTAACTTGAACAGGAGAGGCAAAAAATCCTTATCATGAATGCAGTATGCGGCAAAAGATTAAAGCGGAGACAGGTGCACATGGCATGTATAAACTTGATATTGGGCATGAATTCCACTGTATGCAGACTCCGACCTATAATCACAAGGTAGAGATACTGACCAAAGCACTTGTATATTTGTATGCTGAGTACCCTTGTGTCACTCATGTACTGAGAGGCTTAAACAGACCAATGCCCAAGATGTCATTTTTGGATCAGTCTTTTTCTTCTCATCTTGTTTCTCTTTGCTTTCTGTGTAGACAAAGATATCTCGTCAAGTTGCTAATTTGTGTAGTCCATTACAGCTGTAAGTGATGGAGCTCTCCAGTGATGTCATTTTTAATGTATTAATTCACAGAACTTCTGCAGAATGTTTGTTGTGAAAACTTGTCATATATAAAACAATAGTATTAATAAGTTTATGATTTATCTTGTTCTATCCTTCTTGTAAATAAAAGTCAGGAACTCTCTTTGCTTATTCATCAGAAGTTGTATGTCTGAAAAATAAGGCATTTTACAATGATTTGTATTAATTTTCTGGTTCAGATTTGTATGTTTTCTTAGAAATTTCAGTGTGTGACCCTTTCATGCAGAAAAGCAGATCTGTTTAAAATTTCTTCCTTTACAGACAGCACAAAGACAAAGGTTAATTTAAAGGCAAATCATCATTAATACTGGGTATCTGCTGCAGAACAGAGAGCTGGCTGAAAAATAAGCTTCTGAATTAAAGGGAAATTCTGTATCCTTTCAGATCTGCTTTTGGTCCAAGTTGGACTGAAGCCAAAAAGTGTTAGGATTTCCCATGAAGCAAGATCTTGCCAAGCTTTGCAGCTGCACAGTGAATCCATGTGGGGTAGTCCATCAGGAGTACTTGAGTCCAGTTACCTTAGCTTTTGAGAAAAGCAATTTGACTGGCAGCGCATAAGCTAAAAGTTTTGGGCTTTATACACTGAATTTATATCTTCTGATGGAACATGATTTTTCTTGGGAAAATTTGCAACCCTTTCTGCTTCAGTCTTGCTTGCTACTTGGGAATATTTCTATAGGCAGTTAACAGCAGTGAATAAAAGAGAAAGCATGGTTTACAAGACAAAGGTGGTTTTGTGTTCTTTAGGTTCACCTGAAACATGATGCAAGTGCATCTTGGCTTTCCTCCCAGATAGAAGTGAACTATGGGAAACGCTGGGATGAAGTAAACAACAAGAAGAAACTGCTGATCAGCCAAGCATTTAAGAACAGTTCCAGTTCATCTCTAGTCAACTATTTCATGGAGGTAATCATGATTGTTGAAGAATAAGACCTTCACTTCAAATATTAACAGACAAACTAAGAAAAAAATTGGGATGAATTTATTTATTAAGACTTTTTTTTAATTGTGTTTTTTATTAATAATATAAATCAGATATCCATACCTAATAAGTTTGAGTTAGGTAAGGTCTTAACCCAGGCACATAGATATCACTGACATTTAAAATGAACAAGAGAAAGGCAGTAGATGGATTTTTCAAATACTAAAAAAGTTTGGGTGTAATGTGGTCTGAGTTTTTTGCAGAGTTTGTGCTTATAAAATGATCACAGAGATTTATGAAGGTTGCTTTGCTCACACAATGTGGAAGGAGGTTGCAGGTTATAATAACTCACAATATTACAGCATTTAGGTGGAAGTTGGTAAGGAGTGCAGTAGCTGAACTAAGATGAGACCTGTTCTTTTCTTGTTTGTTTGTTTTTGGTTTTTTTTGTTGTTTTTTTTTTTTTTCTGTTATAAATTGATTTCTACCCTGGATCAGTAAAAAGTTTTCCCATGTAGTAAAGTATAATTAAAAGCTTCAGAGGGGGTTTATGCCTTCTTTTGAAGCACATTCTATGGGCTACAAACAGAAAGAAAATAATTATTTATATTGGCATACCCTGTTTTATTTGTAGAAAGTTCTTACAGAAGCTACAGAAACTATTCCTGTAAATTTTTGTGTTATTTCTTAGAAGTTGCAGGTCTTCTCTGTTATTGTCTTAGAATAGGTAATAGTTTTCTGAGGTGGGTTGTCATTCTATTTCTGTAGGGAGTACCTGTAAGCATGGAATTTATCTGTGATCCCAGCATAGACTGACCTAGACTTAAGGCCTTTTTTTTTGTTTGTTTGTTTTCAACAAAGTAAATGGTCTGAAAATTAGTGGAAACTTTTGTCTTTGAATGTCCAGTAGATGTAACAAATACATATGAAAGAAATCCCAATCTGTAGTTGGTCAGCATGCATTAAAATCTATGAAGTGAATGACAAATGTGCAGAGCAGAGGCACTAGCTGTGACCTTTCTGCTACTATGTATGTTTGTGTTAGCTTAGACAGCCCTGAAGATGGGATCCTGTTTTTATTTAAATTTGCTTCACTTGTTTTCCAGTTTACCATGCAAGTCCTGGAAAAACAGGTGAATTTTAGAACCCAGCTGCAGCACTTGCACAACTCTCAGGTTTATTTGCAGAGCAGCACCAACTTTGAGGTCCAGTATAATGACCACGTGCCATTTGTGGCTGGGCTGCAGTGGAAAGACGCATCCAGAAATGGCCTGAAGAAGTGGGAAGGTGAAGTACCACAAACCATTTCCAGTCTGTGATTAGAAAAGCAGGCATTGAAAGTTGATGCTGGGATTTTGTGAGGTAGTTTTGCGTGCATCTAACAGAATCATAGAAATATTGGTTGGAAGAGACAGACCCTGGAGGTTATCTAGACTAGCCTCCTGCTCAAATCAGGACTGTTACTAACAATGGATCACATCTGCCATGGCTTCGTCTAGCTGAGTTTTCGGAATCTTCAACTTCCCATAGCCTAGTTGACTAGGCTCTTCCAGCAATTCCTTAGCCTCTCAAAGTGCAATTTGTGGCCATTGTCCCTTGTATTGCCTGCCTCTTTTGCAGGGTTTGTGTTCCTCATTTTTGCCATTTCCTTTCAAGTTAGCTGTAGGCAACTATTAAATTCCCCTGTTCCTTTGCCAGACTAAACAAGCCCGGCTCCCTCTCTTCTTGTCACAGGCCTTGTCTAGGCCCTTTATCATCATAGCAGCCCTCTGCTGTAGCTTTTCTGGTTTCTCACCATCCACCTTGATCTGGGTGCTCCAAAACCAGATCCAGTGTTGCAGACATGACCTCTCCTGTGCTGTGCAGAGGGGGATAACTTTGTCTGATGACCATGCTCCTAATGTAGACCAGTAATGTCCTGTTAGCTTTTGACTGAGATAACTGACCAGGAAGTGAACCATGTTTTAAAAAAAATTGCTCTAGAAAGTGATCAAATTTGTTTTAAGAACATTAGAAAATGGGACACTGAGCAGAATTCTAATGGTGTATTTTAAGCTACAAATGAAACACCTGTGTATATGTATGGATATTTTTTAAAAATCACATTTATCTTAGACCCTTTGCTTCATAAAATACAGCAGGGAGTAGGCCTTTATAATAATAAGGTGTATTTTACAATTTTAGAGTTCTTTCTCAAATAGGGTTTAAGTTACCAGTGGTGTGCCAAAAATCGGTTTTCTGATATTTAGTTCTTAAGATGGATTGAATGCCACTACCATTTATACTTCAGTGGATGAAGCTGTATAAATTAGGGCAATGATGGGCTCAGGGTGTAGATTTGCTGTTGAGATGTATTTTTTTTCAAATCTAGTATAGACCATATGTGCAAAAACTGGGATCCTTATTAATGCAGAACAACTGGCTTGGTACAGTGGACTGAATTAATAGATGCCTTTCTGCTTCTTAAGGTGAAACAAACTAAGGTTAGATTAATCCTGAAGTTTCAGAAATTTGGAGATTACTTTGTGAGTGTCTGTCATAAAGTAATCGTGAGTTACTGAACTGTATCACGAGTGAATGGTGTAATTTGATAAATAACCAGCAAAATTTCAACAGTCTGCTAGTGAAATTTCAGCAGCTTGTCAGATATAAACATTCTCAGCTGTCTATAAACCAGTTTCCAAAATAACCTACAAATCTTGTTCAAAATGTATGTATTGCAGAGTTGAATTTCTCTGTTGGCGTATGTCAGAACAGCTTTGATTAAGGCCATTATTATAATTACGTGAATAATGGTTGCAGACTTACAGCTCAGGTAAAGATTTCACATTTTGTTGCAGATCATGCAATAGGACCCTTTCCTGGTGCTATTTAGGTACTGGACTTCATAAATTTCCATTTATTAGCAAACCTCCTTACCTGTTACACTGTGCAGTATGTTATGCTAGTGAAGGACATTCGTTTCATTATGTATCATCCAGAGATTTTGCCAATTGGAAGAGAACAGGTTGATAGTAGCATTTTAGCCTCATTCCAAACCCCCAGCATCTTATCAGCTTTGTTGCAGAGTTAGAATCCAGGTAGCTTCAAATCTCACTTTTCTGCCAGCTTTAATATATGTTCCTTCCAGGTGGATTGAATATAGACACCCCATGGCTATATCTGTATGCAGCTCACAAACTACATCAGCCTCAGCATTCTGCTTATTTATTGACTATGGAGCTGACAACTGGAAAAGTTCTCTCCATTAAGAATCTCTTAGTGGAACTATTCTATAAAGATCAAGGCAATGAAAAGGAAGGGAGAGTTCACATTTACACACCAGCTACCACGTACCTGCAGGTTAGTAACGTGACGCTTCTTATAGCGTACGGCTTTGATGATAGAGCTTTTTGATAGATATCCTACAAAACTGTCATCACACTGAAATGACACTTGTTCAGCATGCTATGTGAAGTAGCTTGTTTGAGAAACGCATGCACTGTGTGCCAGATTATAAGAGGGGATCTTGAAATGCCTAGGGTTGTCTGTGTTCTGTGCTTGAATGATGAACTATTCTTCTCTGGGGCAGCCAAATCAGCACAGCCAGGGTCTATGTATTAGCTCTGAAAAAATGTTAGGGCCACCACCTCTACCCCTTTTTGAAACGGGAGTCCGTCGCTCCCCGCACAAAGCCCAAATACATCATGACAGAGTTCTGCCTAGGAGTGTACAAATAATAATCACTATTTTGACGTTTTCTCTCCCCTCCATGAGCTAACAGTTTCAGGAAGTAGGAAGATTGGATCATCATGTAAGAAATGGTTAAAACTTGTTCCTTAGTGATATGAAACAGCTGAGAGTGTCTTTCATTTAAAAAGTAGAAAGAACAATAGCCAAACTTCTAAATTAAGAGCCCAGTGATTACAGCATTCACCTAAATTTGAAACATTAGATTTAAAGGCATTCTCTGCCTGAGAAGAATGTAACCCTCCTCTTCCTGGAGAGTATCCTGCTCAGTAGGCTGTCATGTACTTCACGGCACTTGCTGCCTCTTGATATGGCACTGTTTGTAAAAATTCTCCCTGAGTATTTGGAGCTCCATTAATATTAGAGTTCTGGTCTTGCAGAAGAACACCTTTGCCACTGAGACATTTTTGCTGCTATTCTTTATCTCACGTTATATTTCATACTTTATCTCATCGCTACAGAATGAATAAGTACCTCTACAGGTAACTCTGCAATATGAACAGATTCAGTACAAGAAATGGTAATCCTATTGCAGGCTAGAGTACTGGATAGTTCAGTGGTTCAGAACAGTCCTGAGAAATGAAAGGTTATTTCTTTTGTTGTGACTTAGAGAGTGACTCCAGTCTTCCACAAACGTGAGAGAACCTTCAACAGCAGGTTCTCAATGTGTAGTCTTCTGTCTTTTCTATTGGAATTCTTTCACTTTCTATGAAATTATTAAATATCCACTAGGTGGAATCAGTGTGCCCCTAGTCTATGGATTCTAAGCTTCCTCCTAATTTATTTTAGACTGTGCTATGCAGCAGAGGTTTGAAACTGATTTCATCACAGTTGCTGTGCATTAAGCAATATGATAAACCTCTGTCACTATGCAAAGTGTAGATTTGTCTTGGAGAAGCTTATCTTCTTACTTGCCTCTGTATAAATGAGATGAGAGGCTGGAATTTTTGCCTTTCACTGCAATTGTCTAAATCTTCAACTTAGGTTTATGTTTAAGGTGTACCTTTATTCTGAGAGGCAGCTTTCCCTCATTAGATCACTGCTGGTTAAGGCACAGCGTGGAGGACTGTGAGAAACATTCCTGAATGAGGAAAAAATGGTCATCAGCTATTTTCTTTTCAACTATTCAGCTTTTTCTCTCTCCCTGACTTAGAAGGGATAAAATAAACTTTGAGATCTTTATGGTAATTCAGAATGTTTTGATAATTGAAAAGCTGGCACACTATTTCTAATAGTTATTGTAGTGATCGTCTCCAAGAAAATACTTTCTTTTCACCTCTGTGCTATGCTGCTGGCACAATAGGATTCTGTCTGTCCTAACTCAGCGAGACTAATGTGTTTGCCTTTGTTTTTCAGGCATCCACATTTAATCATTTTGGGAGTAATGTTCTGCATAGCTATAGTGAAATGATATCTCTGTGGAATCAGCTTGTGAACAATGAGATTCATTTGGAGAATAATGAACGAGCCAAATTCCTCTGCTTTAAGATAAAGAGTACCAAACAGGAACTTAACTTCACAGTCAGCTATCAGAATCTGCCAATGGTAAGAAAGAAATACAGATACATTTTCTTTGACTCAGCACTGTGTTTTCCAGGTCTGCCACCTTCCTGAGAGATGTTCCTAGTGTTGAAACTTAAAACACTTCCAGTGCTGCTTCTATTTCTTTCTGTTGTGACAACCTGCAGTGTAAAACTAGATTCAAAAAGAAAACAAACAAAAACTTGTGTGGTGTAGTTTTGAGTACTTCTCACCTATTTGGGAGGCCAACTACAGACAAAGTCAGGGAGGAGAGGATAGAGAGGCTACATGACTAGAAAAAGAGCTGTAGATGTGATTACTTGCATTTTGATGCAGATGCATGGCAGTTGTGGAAGATTCTACTGTCTTGCATAATCAAAAATACCTTGCCTGCTAGTGAGCATAGTAACAGCCTGGGTTTATATGCTATTTTAGCCTCTATGTCCCTTCCAACCTTAAAATCATTTTTGCTTTGCTTGATGTCTGCAGCACAGGAAGGGTATTCAGCAGTTTGTCCTCCAAAGAGATACTTTGATCGGTTACTTTGGTCAGTTCCTTGCAGGATATCTTAAAACAAAGTGTGTTTTTCTAGTCATAGCATTCCATGCTTTGAAAATCCAGTCAGTTTTTGTATGTGAATATACTGGTACCAGAGCTAAAACTTGCTCATATTGCAAATAGGTTACACTCAAGTGATACATCATAGGGCATTTGTCCTCTGCTGAAGTCAGTTTTCTGCTTATGTCACTTTTAATCCTATGTAAATGGAGACCAGGATTTAAACTGAAAGGAGTTGATCTGTGAAATGACGGCCTTGCTGCAGCTTGTTGAACAATGCGGTTTCTATGTTGATGTTCCTGAATATGGATGCAGTAAATCTGATGCAATTGTCCTTTCCTCTTCTGGTCTCATGGTTTGGGTGCAGCCTAAGAAGACAAACTTTTCTGTGAAAATTGTATGGAGAGATTATAAAAGTCTGCCTGTCATGCTGCAGTTTGAAGGTCACATAGAAGAGCTAAAGAAGGCGAAGATGCTCTATCAAAAACGTGGAACTCTCCATTTCAGGTTCAGTAGTTATATTATTTCTGTCTCTGAAGAATGTTTCGGCCTAAATTTAATGTGCATCTCGATGCTCTTGGGAAATGTTCTGGGCTTTACAAAGCGGAAGTGTCACGTGCACAAAGCCTGTGCTTCCTCCCATCTGGCTCTCTGAACTTGCTCAAGCACACCACCTTCATGGCTGGTTATTTGCATCCATTAGCTTTTGCCATCTTTATTGAAATGATAGTGAAGAAAGTTGTCAAAGGCAACAGGCCATGTGTGCTGTGGCAACGTGTTTTTTGGCAACTGTATTGGGTGTATAGCCTCCTTTCCTGAAAACAGCAGGATTTATGGTGTGTCCAAACTTTGAAGTGGTGAGAAGTTCCAAAATCCAGATCTGATCCTCTGTGCCATCCGGATGCCTTTTTTTCCTAGTCCTTAGGATTAATATAGCCATTCTAAACCCAAAGGTATCACTTTTAAAACACATAACAAATGGTCTTGTTTAGATTTTGGAACGTTTCCATTTCCTGATGAGAATGAGTGTGCTGCTTCTAGATATTGGCTGTCCCTGAAATTTCTCTCTTCATTACCCATTATCAAAACACAGCTTGAAGGCCCTGGTAAAAATGTATGCTCAGACTTGAGACATCTGGATCATCTCTGGGGACATTTCAGCTTTTTTAAGGCATACTAGGGTCAATGGGCGTGCACAGGCTCCCTTAGGAGCCACTGTGCATCTTGGAGATAGCTAAAAAACTGTGAGATGCCTTTTCAGTAACGGAAAAAATACATACATGAAGAACAAAGAGCTGTATCAGATATGCTAACATGTATAAAGACAGTCCAGTGTCTACTTATAAAAGGTAATGCATTTTTCCAAGATAGCGAACTAAGTAAATGTGCAGAAATATTTAATAAAGTCCATAAAACATTACACTGAAGTAGTGTTGTGGTTTAACCCCAGCCAGCAACTAAGCACCACGCAGCCACTCACTCACTTCCCTCCCACCCAGTGGAGTTGGGGAGGGAATTGGGGAAAAAAAAGTAAAACTCATGGGTTGAGATAAGAACAGTTCAATAGAACAGAAGGGAAGAAACTAACAATGACAATAATAACAACAATAAAATGACAATAATAATAAAAGGATTGAAATATACAAAACAAGTGATGCACAATGCAATTGCTCACCACTCACTGACCAGTGCCCAGTTAGTTCCTGAGCAGCAATGCGTTCCCCCCCAGCCAACTGCCCCCAGTTTACATACTGGGCATGACGTCCCATGGTATGGAATACCCCTTTGGCCAGTTTGGGTCAGCTGTCCTGGC
>JAVKLA010000061.1:7495425-7520415 GCA_034782735.1 Sagittarius serpentarius | reverse complement strand
TACACCTGTCCCCCCCCCCCCCCAAAAAAAAAAGCCGGTAACCCTTTGATACCCATGTAAAGCAAACCTAAATTTTTGTACTATATAGGAAATTGCAACGCAAGTGTGAAAATGTCCATGACTAGAAAGGCTTTAGAATACAATTGTGAGGTGCTCTTGCAAAGCATATATGGGGAAAAAGAGGAAGAATTCCACAAATCCTCTTTCCTGATCAAAGGCTACAGAATATTTTCTGTCTGAAAATGCACTGCGTGGGCCAGGACACTCCAGTTGCTGAGACTGAAGACTTTCTGCTTAGTAATAAGCCATGCAAACTGTGCAGTGTTCTCTTTGTTCATCTGGAGACTTTTGGTACTCATAGTGGTGCCACAGGGTGCTCTCGGGTTGTTTTCACTAAGTAGTCAATATGCCTCAGGCGTTGTATTCAGAGGAATAAATTCTCTTGTAGTGTCACTGTTCCACCGGTGTCATTAATTGCTATGCGTGATAGACCCAGTGCAGCTTCCAGAGAAGATAACAGAAAGACTTTCGTTGCCTCGGTTGTAAAAGTGCAGTTTCCCTTTGTGTTTGTCTAAGGCCCTCAGCTTCCAGGCCACGTGGTGTTCAGTGGAGCCTTAACATTGTTCTGTCGCAGTTTTAATTGTGTTTCTTTTTTTCTCCGCTGGGTGGAGATCACTCTGCTAGATCACCTTGTATGCTCTTCTGCTAGTTCTAATCTTGCTGCACTGGACAAATCCTTCTCTTCTGGTTTCAGCTGCAGCTAACAGGGAATGGTGGGCAGCCTGCTGACATCCGACTAACCCTGGAGGATAAATCAAGGATGAACATCACTGCCTGGGATGGCTGTATGACACTCTCTTCAGGTCAGGTATGAGTCTTTGAGTCTAAGAAGGGATGGCTGTAGCTGAATTTCTGGTTTTGAGTCTCACAGAATGAATTTTTTCTGCACTTGTTATCGTATGAAAACCTTTTACTTGAAGTCAACCTTTTCTTTTCATGTCTTAGAGGAAGAAAAATAAAACCTCTGAAGAATTCTGTTTCATGTTGCCAGATACATTTATATTTGGGGTGTAGCTTTCCCTCAGGACAGAATCGTCACCGCCTTAGGTTTCTTGGTAGAGATTGAAGCAGTCTTTTATGGGTATAGACCACTCAGGAGTTCTCACAGGGATGTATTTTGCCCAGAAACCATACTCCTCTAGTATATACTGAACACTTTTTTTTAGAAAATGACTAGAATGTATGTCTTAATTTTTTTCCCTCTTCCAGCTTCAGAGAGTGTTAAGTATGGAACACCTGCATGCATGTGGGTCTCTAGAGCAAAGATCAGCATTGTTTAATGAATATCTAGATCTGAACTGGGATGACAAAAAATTCAAACACAATTTAACATATGAGGTAAGAAAAGGCCATTGTAGCTCTTCACTCATTATTTTTATGGAAGTTGTTCTTAATAGATGGGAATTTATTTAGTTTCTGTATGTCATTTTCAGTGGATTTTAAGAAGGCTTCTGCAGAGTACCACTTTCTGTGGAATACCATTATTTCATTTTACCTTTTACATATTCTCCGCATAGGAGGAAAGCTAAATGTAGCATAACTAAGAAAAAATTGAGTTCTTACAAACTAGAGGCCTCACTTGTGCCCTGAATTTGCAAAACTGTTGAGTCAGTTCTGTAGGATGGGGACCAGTAACTGTGCTGATAAGCCAGAACATTGTCAACTGGAAATGTTACGGTTTGGAAATGTTACACTAAAACCGTGAAGCTACTAGAGTAAAAAAAAGCCAGCACGGGGACAGGATGAGGTTGAGAGCTGGCATGAGTGGGTACAGAGGAGAGTCTAAGGTTCTGTTGTCATGTTTTAACTTTGTTTTCTTGGTTCATTACAGAGAAATCACTTCTTTTATCCTGATAAATTTCAGTTAGAAACTGTTCTGGAAAATATTTTCCTGACCTCATGCACCAAACAGAAGATTCTGGGTAAAATAGAAACAAACTATTCATCTTGCCTGGACTATTATATGAGCTTTGAGTTCTGTGACCTTCCAAATGTAAGTCTCACATAAATACATTGAATCTACTTCATTTTAAATGTAGGTACTGGTTTGAAGACTCAGTTTTCCTTAGCTGCAACTTTTCATGAGAATTGCCATACTTCTGTAAATGTATGAACCATAAAAAATAGTGTCTTTTGATGGGTGGAGGCAGAAAGGTGGTGTTTGCCACTACAGTATATTCTATAGGTCCTGTTACAGTAGTAAACATTCCCACTTCCTGCATGTTCTTTCTTTCCTATTCCTCTCTCAAAGGTCTTTTAACTTCATGTTTCTGGAGAATATGAAAACAGGCCCATAAGTGAGCAAAAAGGAAACTAGAGAGGAATAGAAGTGCTTTCCTTCCCCTGTAGGTAAAAGTTTACTGTTTTTTATGGCTGCTCTGCTGGTAATAATGGGGTTTTGAACCTCAGTGTAACCTTATAGTTGTCATTTATTTTTATATTACACACATAAACTGAAGACCCATCCATGATCTTCCTCAGAAGCACATTGGACCCCAGAGTTGCCTATAGATATTCACAACAAACACAAAACTTCGAACTTGTAATAAATGTGGTCTCTCTCCAGTTGCCAGTGGCTAAAATGCATCTCCGTTGGTTTCCTCATTTACTGTCAGAGCAGGTCACCCTGTTAGCAATGGGGAAACAGCAGCCAAATTTTGATGCCAGTGAAAACTTTTTCCAAGACCAAGACGTGTTAGAGCCTGTTTATAATGCAAAAAATGTATACGCGTGTCACTTCAAAATTAGGTGCGTCTGTATTCTTTTGGATCCTTTTCTGCAAAGGCATGCATCAAAATGCCTAGCTAGAGTAGTTGAGAAGCACAAGACCAAAAAAAAAAAAGGACTTGTTTTAATAAAATATAGTTATATTCCAGCTGTCCATCTTGTCTTAGGCTGTAATCACTGAACATGGTTTGTTATACCACAGAAACTGAAGATGTAATGAAACAAGACAGTGCTGTGAGAAGGAGGATGTGCTGGTTTCTGAAACTACAAGTTTTGTTCATCACTTCATTGTGTAATTTCATGAGAATGCTAACATTGTACAATGTCTTACTGCTCTATGCAGAGCCCATTTCTTTGGAAGAATTAAGCTTTAACACCTTTTTTGTTCATACTTAGGTAATTGTTTTCTCTGGAAAACACCAGCTCAGCAAAGATGACATAATTTTGCAATCAGAGGGCAGATTCCACCTTGCTGATAATGGGAGAAATGAAGGGTTGATTGGAGTATCCTTAAAAAATCAGAGTACAGCTGATGTGAAGAACTATTCTTTGGAAATTGAGGTGAGGTTTTATTTTACTTTAGTGGCACTGGGTTTTGGTTTTTGGTTTTTAAAGGCCTACTGCCATCTGTCTTCCAAACTGATCAGGTGCAGCCAGTGTCGTTAAAACAGCAGGCAAGTACAGGCAGCATAAAATACTCCTGGTTTCTTTAGCTCTGTTTTTAAAGGAGCAGTTATGCAAAGTGCATGCAGTATGATCAAGAGAGAAAGGCAGGCACCAACATTAGTTATCTGCAGAGCTCGGTAATATAGTAATTGTATATCAACAGGAGTATATAAAAGTTTTAAGAGGCTGCGTTTTATTATAGCTCACTTTCTTCAGCGTGACTGGTCTGTCTGGTGAGGCATGGTTTTTTGCATCATAGCAAAAAAGGAAAAAAAACAAACAAGGGAAACAAAATGTGAGACTTCTACAAAGCATCATTTGCCAGAAAAAAGATCTGGCCTTAAGAAAGGCACAGAACAGCTAATATGATGCTTATCCTGAGGCAAATCTCCTCCTTTTTCTCTCCCCCTGTATTTTGCATTTGCTCTTAATTTTCTCTGAAATGAATAAGGTTGAGAAACTGATGGTGGCAACAGTGAGGCAGAAAAGTAATGTGGTCAGCACCATCCAAACTCTTCTTTAGAAGGAATGTGGGTAGTCAGTCATAATAAACAGAGAGACAATAGGCCACACCTTAACAAAATGATGATGATTTAATCACTAAGAGGCTAAGACAAATATTAAATTGGTTTTCCTTCTCTTTTTAGAAAGAAGGGAGATGAAAGAAGTATCAGCTGTTCTACTTGGTCTTTCTCTATTCTTTATTTTGGAATAAGAGGCACAAATTAGCAGCCTCACGGGGAGCTGACTGTTAAAGTATGTTTCTTTCATTGTTACCATTAAAATTTTGTCCACAGGCTTTGTGCTAGCCAGTCATTCAGCTCTTGAGCCAATCATCCTAATGCTTGTGCATCTCTTTAAGAGTGTAACTAACTCCTGCATAGTACACAAGCATTGGAAAACATTTCCCACACCGCTTATCCTTCTGGGGGAAGCACTGATATTTGAGCATCATCTCTGAACATTTATTAATTCTATGTGGTGGCTTTGACTAAACGTTTTTCCTTTATGGCTGCAGTTAAGAGCCTTTGAAGATATTTGGCTAGGCCTGACAGGAACTGCTGCTTCCTCATCCGTTCAGAGCCAAATCCTGGTGGAGGGGATTATTGATCAGAAAGAGAAAGTAAAAGTAGCGGCTTCTAAAGGAAAGGAGTGTTTTCAGTACTACATGGGGTATTTGAAAGGTACGTACCTTCACGGACAGCGCTTTTAGTCATATGATTTAATTTTAGGTAGTCCTGCAGGGAGTTGGACTTGGTGGTCCTTTTGGGTCCCTCCCAACTTGAGATATTCTAGGATTTTAAGATTCACAGCTGTCATTGGTATGACGAGGCAGGAGGAAAGGCTATGTCTCTCTAGTGCAAGCTAGCTCAGTTTCATGGCGATTCAAGCTATGGTCTTTGGGATAACAAAAAGCTGAAACTTAAAACTTGTTACACAAAGGTCAGTTTGGGAGACATTTTTATGATTACTAGCCAGGGAAGGATTATAATAAATGGTGGTCGAAGACAGGATTCATTTCATCTTGATGTAGCCATCTTAAAGTTGTGTACCTCATTTAAGATAATCGTTGCATTCCAATTTCAATGAAGGGAAAGAGAACCACCTCCAGAGGCTGACTGTACCCCATGCTGAAACAGATGAATGAAACAGGATGTATGGTATCACCCTCTGCAGGTGATTCTCTCAGCAGCAGTCAATTCTGACTGACAACAGAGACGAAACAGGGCTGTTGGCTCAGACTGTGCCTTTTAGATGTCTAAAGTTAGATGGAATTGAGACCTGCTGCAATTGCTTTCCGTTGTGACTTGTCCACCTTTCAACTACATTAGATTTGTCTGCAAACCGGGTAGCTGTGGTGGTCTGACAGTTGTCTCAAACGCGTGTTGTTGACAATCTCAGTCCTAGTTTCAGTTATGGATTTGCCATTCCACACTTCTGCAGTGGAATTTCTCTCAGGTTTGTGGCCTCACTCGTAAGTGCTGTGATGTATTTGAGATTCAGACCATTAGTTTGTGACTTACTGAAGTCAGAAGTTTTTAGAAATTATTCAACTCAACTGTCTCAACCCAGAGTCTGTGTGCACTTTGCCAACCATTTCTGCTTATGCTCATCAGTACTTGGGCAGAAACAACTTATGTGTGTGATGGGTGGATGAGTGACTGACACTTTCATTTATGGTCTAAGCAGTTTTGAAACATCAGCCACAAGAGACAGTGGAAGACCAAAAAGTAGAAAAAAGCCTGTAAATCACTGTGACTGAGAGAATTATTTAGATTTATATTAATCCAGTGCTTGCTTTGGAGTAGCAAATAATCTGAATTTGTAGATCATTCACAAGCCATGCAGAAGAGAAAAAAAAATCAAACACTGACACTGATCTAATTTTCTCCTGCTTATCTCCTCTTGTTTTTTTTTCCACAAACACCTAACACTGATTGATCACCTAAGTAATTAAAAAGTTGGCTTTGAAACAACGTCTGTCAGTGTTGTTCCTGTAAATGAAGTGCTCTTTTTTCATTCTTTAAGGGGATTTGGAAGAAGGAGTGGAAGTCAGTGCTTGTACTGACGGGCAACAGATGGCTACCATTAATACCTATCTCAGTGTTAATGGTGAAAGGCAAGAAAACGTGGGACAAATGACTCTAGCAGCTGTTAATGGAAGCTTGTGTTTTCTAGCTCATGGATGTGGGGATCCAGTTCTTAAGACTGAGGTGAGACCCTTCAGCAGCAGTTAATTGCAGTGTGATTTTCCCAGGATATTGTTTAATCTTGTCAGTTTGATGGAGCATCTTGCAGGTAGGCTTCAGGTGTGAGTTTTGGTGAGTAACCAGGCAAAAAGGGGAATTACTCAATTTTTAAATTCATAATAACATTCTTTTTTAACTTTGGTGTGAAAAGGATGTCATGGTGAGAATTAAAGTTCAGTGATACCTAGAAAGCATAGAAAATAGGGGACCCTCTCCTAAAGCATGTATCCTCTGAAGAGGGTAAGTAAATAAAGCGAGAGCAGCAGTAATGTGCGAGGGCTGCTCAGCATGTTGGTCAGAAAACCAAGATTAGAATTCCTCAATGTGCTTTTACTTCTAATAGGGTTTCACACACTCTCTGCTTGGAGGACAGTTTTTGTTTTTTCATGCTTAGACTCTTCTGTTCCTATTTCTAATCATTGAATAACACAGAAGTCATTTCCCCTGAGAAATGGGAGGCCACTGTGGATCTTTGCTGGCATTTAAACTAGTACAAACTTTGAGTGATTTGGACCCAGCACAAGCAATTCTAAATCATAAATTCAAGGTGTTTATTAATCTTCTCACAGTACAAACTTAATGAAATTGGGAGCCTTCTGAAAACCAAACTGATGGAGAAGATGAAGAAGTTTGATGGATATATGTGGAGATTCAGGAGATCAGTAAGTATTTGTACATCATCCATGAAAGCACCATGAAATGTTCTTGCAGTGTTAAATCAAAATCATTATACTGCATGCAGTTATTTTGTTTTGCTCAAAAATTTAAATGGTTAATCCTGTGCTAACCTGCAGTTCATACATAGACAAAAAGCATGTTTCATGGTAAAGATCCTGTATCTCTGCACCAACACTGAGGACTTCAGAATTGCCTTGGAATGGAGTCAAAGCTTTGCTTGTTATCACTGTGTATTTTGATATTTCTTCTTTTTTGGGAACCACTGTAGGTGCAGCAAGTTGATCTTCTGTCTGAAGCCGCTGGCTGGCCTTCAATAGCCTTGCAAAAGGTATCAGGATTCCTCCATGGTGCGGGTAGAGCTGTTGCCCAGGCGTGGAAGCAAAGTGGAATCAGGCAGATTCTGAGAAGCAAGCTCCCACTTTACCTGGATAGAATTCAAGACATTGTCCAGCAAATGCAGAATGAATTGCAAAGTAAGCAAAACCATGCAAAGCAAGGAGAACAAGGACAATGTCACTGCAGGGCAAAACAAACGAGTATAAAAGATGCTGAACAGCACAGATGTTTCTATTTTGATCTAGCAAAAAGTGCTGACCTTGGCTCTTAGTTTACAGAGTGGGAGCCTTGATGCAATAAGCTCTAAGTAACCTCAGTGTGACCACCTTCTAATGAAATCATTGAAGAGGCATCCTCTTGGATGCAGGAGTCTGGGTTCAACGGGATGAGAACAGAGCCCCAATTCCTAAGCTGAAGCATTTCCTCCCAAAGGGCTGTTCACATCCATCCTTGAGTTATGAATGCTTGTACTAACCGGATTTCACTTGATCTGTTTTTACCAAGTCTGTCCAGTAGCCACTAATTCACTGTTCAGCTGGACTACGGCCTATATTGAAACCATTGAGAAACGTTGTCAGCTGTAATTAGCTGAGAGAACCTGCAGTTCCCGCAAGATTAAAACCTCAGTTTGGACCACTTACCTCTCAACTCTTACCACTCCAAAGCAGGATTTAGTTGATACACTGTGTTTGAAATCAGTTGTCACCAAACTGTCCTGTTATTCCTTGAGCAAGTACAGGTTGAGCTGTACAGCTCTGATGGTGGCATATTGCAAAGCATTCCTTATATTTATTTTGGAAAGCAGCAATGTATTTATAATATAAGGTGTATGAGTGGATCAGGGTTATAGCTAAAATGCCTCTTGCAGTTTTTCATAAGGCTGTGTCCATGCACGCAGCTGTGAGATATGCCTAATGCTGTGAAAACAAAGCTGCGTTTTCCTGTTTTGTGTGTCCCTCCTTCACTTACGCTGGAAGTTGTGGGCAAACAAACAAATAAACAGCCACTTTGTACCATAACTAGCTAAGGTTTGTTTCATGTAATGTGTTTGCTTCAGAGCCATTAGCAACTTTGAAGGATGCCTACTATGATGTAACCTTGAAGCCACTGGATGAAGTTTGGCAAGAGAAGACAGAAGAATATATGAAGAAAATCCAGGCTTTTTTACCCAAGATTGTAAAAGATGTGTGGCTAATGGAACCAATCCAGGTGGCATTAAAGGTTGTGAAAGCAGGCGTGGATATGGTTTGTATAACCCAGTTCTCCATTTTTAATGGTTTGAAAGACAAGGCCTACAAATTTACGTCTCAGCTTTGAACTGTGGATACACAAAAATAGTTACATGTTTTTGTTTATGGAAATAGTGACGTTATCTTTCCACATAACAAGCTTGTGCACAGCTGAGTTACTGTTCTTGAAATATTTGTCCTGCTTTGAGAGCAGTACTTTTCCAGCTAGAGGAGAGGTGGTTTTACTAGTTTTGGTTGAAGTCACAGCAGCAGTAACCTGTCATTCATGTAGCTTCTGCTTTTCTTCCATAGAGGGGAGGGATTGTGATTCCAACAAATATGTACCAGGAGGTTTGGGCTCTTCTAGTTGAAATGAAGAGCACAAAGAATATATCATGACACCAATTTGTATTAACAAAGATATCAATCCTTTGCAAGCTGCTGAAGCACATTAACTCAGTGAAAGTATTGGTACTTTAAGTAATGTTATTTTAGCAGGCATGTATTTCTGACCATTATTTGTTGCTGTAGTGACTAGTGTTGGTCCTCGGGATAGTAACCTCGAAATGACAAAATGCTGTCAGGCAAGTAGCAAATGCAAGAGAGACTAAAGTGCTATTTCACTGACTATTGATTTAAAACTCATTATCAAGTACTGACCCTGCCCTGAAGCCATACTGAAGTCAGTTTTGTAACCTCCTTTTCTGGCTCTCCGATAGACTATACAGCAGATGCTCAGGTGGGCAGAGGCCATGTTTTCTAGAGCTGTGAGCAAGATCCGGAAGCCCTTACTCAACCTTTACAGTTTTTCAGCCAGGTAATTGGTGTTCTTTGCAGGATCCCTGCTGCCAAGTAGTGTTCTAAATGGGTATGTGCATAGTTAGTTTTCATATCAGCTTGTATGCTGAGGGTTGCGGACAAGCACCCGGCCATTCTTTGCTTTGGGTGCGTGGCATCACACTGTAATGTTCATTTCTGTTGGCTACCAGGACAGGCTGCGTTTCACAAGAAGCTACTCAGTGGCAAACGGAATAGCAATAACTATGATAACTGGCCTTATATGGCATGGTGTATTGCAGGTCTTAGCCATTGTATATCTTTGTTTTGCCATTCTAGCCAGACTACAGTTCTTATGAATATTTCACTTCCACATTTCTAATAAAAAAGCAACTGCATTTCATCAGCTTAGCAGATAAGGGTACATGCTGTTTTGTTTGTATTCTACAGGAACTGTTCGGTGGCAGTAAAACTGCCAGTACTTCCTAAAGCAGACCGCTCCCTGGATCTGGCAAATATCACTAATTATCTCATTGAAGAAAAGCTAATGAGGCCTCTCCAAGACCTTTACAATGTCAACATAGTTGCAGAGTATTATAGATTCAAACGGAGGATGATGGAGAGTCCCTTTGAATGTAAGCCCTTTCAAAGTGCTGCTTTGTTCTGTAACTGGGTCTATTTCCACTTAGCTCTAAATTTTACACATCGTATTTGGAATAGTAGTTTACATAGAGATGGTTGCTATTTAATAATTTTCCTAAAAGCTTTGTATATAGTCTGTCTTGTAAAACAGTAATTGTATGTTTAATAGCAACACTTTGGGTAAAGCTGACATGCAATAAACACTCCTCTACTTAATATTCATGCAAATTTTGCAACTCCTTACACTTCCTACTGTTGAGACTAGAAATCAGCAGGTGGCATTTATCTGTCTTATCTATATGCTCTTGTGAGTTGATACTGTGGTTCCATTCCAGTCATACCTCTTGGCCCTGGGCCCTGCCATGGAGGCTTTGTCCATACTTTGAGAAAAGCACTGCTAAATGCTAAAAGACTGTGATAACAGTCCCAGCTGTCCCCTATAGATAGTGGCTTTTCCAGAAAGAGCCATGTTTAACAGCTTCCTCCCAGTAGGCAGATGCAACAGAGGGCACTGAAAGTAGCTCCTCGTGACCAAATAGTCTAAGTAAGTGATATATCAGCAGGGTTTCCTGGACTGTAACTCTGATACTCTGGTTTGGCAGGGTATTTTTTTGAGGCTGTTTTCTGCATAGGAATGTGTAATGTGTATATGGCCGGGGCGGGGGGTGGGGATCAGGGTGACTTACAAATAGGACTATCAAGTAGCATGACTGTAAGTCAAGATGAGCTTTGTTCTCAAAGTTTTAGGACACTCAGGTGGATCTATAATGAAAAGGAAATTATTAGATTGTTTCCTTTCTGGAGAAATTTTTGTTGCAGAGCAACTTGTAACTAATTAAAATGTAATAATAGCTTGAGAAACTTTTAAGAGTATGCCAGCCAGAAGCTCTTTGTGTTGCAGTATGCAAATAGTAGCACAGCACTTACTGCTCTGTGGAAAACTCACTGATGTTTCTTCTGAAATACCGTTCTCTAGATCATGCTATGTTAATGGGGACCAAGCATCTTATAACTTTTGATGGAAAAATTTACGATTTGGCATCAAAGTGCAGTGTACTTCTTGCCAAGGATTTTGTCCACAATACTTTCACTGTAATATTAAATGAGGAAACTAGTAACTCAAGATCACTGTATGTGGAGATGAACCAGACTGTGATCAGTATCTACCCAAGACTGAAGGTAGGAGGGGAAAGTCAAACATTCTTCCTTTCCAGACCAGAAATTATCTTCAACCAACCAAAAAAAAAAAAAAAAGAAAAGAAAAAAGTCTTCAAAATATTAATGCTCAAAACAGATTGGAACAGCTCTCAAACGTAAGTGCAAGAAGTGCTAGAAAGTAACCACTTTTTAATCAGGAAATAACTTCCCAAAACAAAACTAGTTTTAATTCAAGGGCTGCCTCTTTGGTCTCTGGGTACTTAAAGTAAGAGAGGCTCGATGAACTTTTCAGCTTTCCTCTTACACGGCCCAAGAGAATGGCAGTTAGAGAGGTCTGGAGAACAAACTGGGCCCATAGCCTCACTGTAACTGGGAGGCTTTGTGCTTTCTTGCTCTTTCAGAAGTTTAACACAACCCTGTTCTTACTCCTTAACTGTGGGCTGAGCAAAGTTGACCCCCTCCCACCTGCAAACCCAGACAGAGCTTGCCTGTCATTGAACTTTCATTGTGACATACTTGAAATTGCCTTTTCATTTTAAAACAGATATCCAAGATGTATAACTTTTCCTTTATGGAAGAGAACTGCCAAGTGCTGGATCAATCCCTTGAAAAGAATACCACTAATTCAGGGAGAGAAACCAACAAAATACAAGTGTCTAATCAGAAAGGAGTTTCTGTCTCTTGCGACTTTCAGTATGATCTCTGTACTGTCACTCTGGCTGGATGGCATCACGGTGAGCATCAATTGTACAGCTTTTGTCAGCTGTTGCCAATTTTTTCTGTACCTCTGAATTACCATCACCTGTAGTATCAGCATGTGGGTAGTCTTTCATTTGCTTTTCCCCTCTTCATTTATACACACCCTGGAAATGGCCCTAGGCATTCCCAGTTATTGCCAAATAAAGTACAGTGTGTACCATTCCAGTAAGAGGAGCAAGTGTTTACCTAGGTTACTATTGTTTCAGTGCAGTAAAGCAGGCAGTTAGATAGAAATAGGGAGTAGATGTAATGCAGTCAGCCCAACCCCAAACCCTGTTTGAGAATCACTTCTCTGTAGCAGGCTTATCTTGTCAAACCTGCAAGAGCATGAAAGACGGAGGCCTAAAAGCTTCCAGGGGTTTTGGTATACTTGGAGAACATTCCTGTCCATGTGCCCCGTGCTATTCTAAAGCTCATACCCCCGAGATTAGCAGAGAATGGGTACGATGCCTTGGCCTGGTCAGGAGAAGCAAACCAACAGCTAACAAACAAGATGGCAATGCAGTCTGCGAAAAAGCCGTGATGGATGCCTGGGCATACTTTCCCTCTTCCACATTACAGCTGAGCTCTGCTGTACAGAACAATCACAGCCCAGAGACAGTGTCTGAAATTTTCCCCTCTACTTCTAACAACTACTGTTTTGCTCCATTCCAGGTATTTCTGCTGGGCTTTTTGGTACCAATGACAATGAAGCTGGAAATGAATGGATGCTTCCTAATCGTACCTTCACTGACAACGTGCAGGAGTTCACACGGAGCTGGCAGGTAACGAGCTGAAAGGCTTCTTTCTATGCAGATTACCAATGGTGCCACAGCTCAAAGGGCAACATCTAACATACTGTTTTGGCTTAGACGAACTAAAGCTAGATAGTGAAAACAGCAGCATACTATATGTAATTTGTTTTCCTGTGTTTAACCAGGGAAAAGGCTGCACATATTTGCTAAAAACCATACAAGAATTCCCTGCAGATAGGTGTTGAGCATTTTTGGCCTAAGTGGTAAGGTAAAACATAGAGGCTGCTTCTGCTTTTGGAAGAAACTGATGTTAGAACCAACTATCTTTGATGTTTCCCTACTTAGAACACCTCTTTCTGGAATGCAGAGCCAGGTGGTACTTGGTCTGGGACAAATCCATATGTTCATCAGCCAGGCCACAGTTTGTACCAGGAAGTTTTACCTCTTGAAGTTTTCTTTAGAGCTGTTTGTTGTCACTAGGTACATTGAGCCTCTTCATTTTTTTTATTCTTCCTGCTTTTCAACTTACCAAGAAACAAAACTTCAGAAACCAGTAACTAGTAAAGCTGCTCTCCATCCCCATTCCACTAAGTGCTGAGACTTTTCTGGAGGGTTAGCTGCTACTGATTCAGTTATTAACTTGCATAAAAGGACTTCCTATAACTATCTTAATTAAATGTTTTAACTCTCTTACTCTTATACAGGTAATGTTATACCTCTTTGCTTCAAAGAGATTTAACCTTAATTCATGTAATTTATCTTCAGCTGAAAATAATCTACATATGAAAATATGCAGGTGTACATAGCCATTTGTGAATGCAACTGACCAAAAAAAAAGTAGCCTTACTATGCTCTCAAGCCATGTTGACAGGATCCTCTAAATCCCTTCAGGCCTAATTTGAGAATCTATTACAAAAAAAAGAAACCAGCATCTTATTACTGAGATTTTGTGACTCTTCCCTTTACCTTCTCTCACTAGAAGATGTCTAAGTTCTGGGCACAGAAATGCTACTATTTTCAGCTTTATGTCAGTACTTTAAGAAAGAGGATTGCTTCAAGTATCTTGTACTTTTCCTTGCTGTTGGACAGATATATCTAATGAGTTTGCAGCCTATGTTTATATTAATAATGGGGGTGGGATCATGACATGACTGACTGTAGGTATAATTCTCTTAATTGCTACAAATACTAACTTCCAATATATTCATAAAAATGCAACCATCTAATGCAAAACTACCCAGAGATGTTGAACTAAAAATAATAATCAATTAAAAGCAATACATAAGAAACTTACTGTCATAAACAAGCTGGGAAGTCATGTCTGTCCTTTAAGTGGCTGATGGCATAATGGCTGGCTGCGCTTACGCTATTGATTGGTACGTTTTATTGCTAGGCCACGGCATCTTTGCAGTGCTGTATACCACCAAGAAAAATTTATAGATGACTCCAGCTGAACTCTGTGCTGTCTGCGGTCACATCCCGTTCAGAAAAAAATAAAAAGACTGAATTGCCAATAACATACTGTTGTCATACATCATTAAAGCAATGGCCAGAAACACAAATGTGCCAAGTCAGGAGTTCATAAAAAGTCTTAGAAACTTTTCTAAAGCAGTAGGAAGAGATGATACAGTGGAAACACCTGATTCAAACAGGCAGTGTAGTCAGCTGTACTGGCAAAATGGAGCTTGCAAAAACCCCTCCTGACCAGAAGTTGTAGCACAACTATATGTGATACAGAAAGCAAAACCACAATCGGGTTAAGTCTGGCCAGGTATCAAAGCCTGAAATAAAAGCAGTCAGTCACTCTGCATTGCTGGAGTCACCTCACATCAAACTACAAACTGAGAGTGGCAACTTGCTACCAGGGCCTTTATTACAGGCCTTTGCCACACACTGACCTTGCAAGTAACATCAGAAGGTTCTACTGTTAAAAGACCAACTGCTGTACAAAATGAGGAGGTTAATAAGGAGACTGCAGATGTCTGACTCCTGCATGATGAGTGTTACCTGAGAGATCAAACTGGCAATTAGTAATTAAAATAACTTGAGTTTACATTTGCTTAAAGAACTTCTACACTCAAAGATTTGCCAGGAAATTACTGATTTAAAAAATAGTAAGTTGCTGATCTGATAGAGAGTACTAAAACCAGCGTTCAGTCAAAACAAATCCTAAGAAACTTTAGCAAATGCTGCTCATTACAAGTTCTGTTAATATTTGGTATCATCAGCTTTTGACTGGTGTGCTAAGGGACTTTACCTGAACTATGTACAACAAAAATCTATTCCTATTTTATTGTCCAAAAATGCTTGTAATTGTGGAGACCTCCAGTTTGGTTTTTTTTTAAAGGCCTTCTTGTTTATTACCTATGAATAACCCAGCAAGGATATGATTTTTTTTCTCCAACAAAAAGTTGTAGTAAAAGCACAACTCTGATCTGTCACAGGTAAGTTAAGACAACTAGCCAACTACTTACTGCGTCAGCAGCCACACACCAAAATCCTTCAGTGAATAACAAAATGAACAGGAAAAGGAAGCAATGTCTGTAGTCTGTAATATTTATGAGACATACATTTTTTGTTTATGAAGAATACAAGGTACTTCTCAATATTAATGAACAATAAGTGTTAATCAGAGCAGTGTACTGAGCTGCCCGTATCTCCTCTCAAACAATCTCACACTGGAAATTCAAAGAATTCATGCTGCACTGGTGTTTACAAAAACCAGACAAGAAACCCCACTTGGGTAACTCTGTTTTCCCAGGTGAACAAGTGCAGTCTCGTACAGAAGAAAGTGAAGCCATGTCCAATTACAGCTAAGCAAAAAGTCTGTAAAGTGTTTTTTGAAGAAACACATTCACTTCTTAGGAACTGCTTCAAAGTTGTAAGTATAACTTCAGCCACCAAAGGACTACCTGAATACCCAGATGTCATACTTCAAAGGAGTACTCATAACTGTTGCAAGGATATAGAAGTTTAGTTGTGGATAACTTTAGAAGTAATTGGAACAACAATCCAGATGGAAAAAAAGGTGTTATGTCACCATAAATCTTAATTAAGGTCCTTGACATCCACAAAATAGTGGCATGACTTTGCACCACTCTTTAGCATACAGGTCTAGAATTTGAAAATACAAATAAACCCATCAGTATTAAGAATAAAGATTTGTGAATGGTTCTAACGAAGGAGGGCAGGAGGGAGACACAAATCAAACTTCCTTTACAGTTTACCTGCAGGTATATTTCGAGATAGCTGTCTCCAGAAGAGATGTATGCTTGCACCCTGCACACCACCCCTCTAAACAATCCCCTTTGTGTTAAAGGTGGACCCTGAACCATTCTACAGCATGTGTACCTACGACACCTGTGAATCACAGGAGCTGAAGGCTGCCTGCAGTTTAGCAGCAGCTTTTGTTCATTTGTGCAACCGAAATTTTGTCCCTGTGGAAGTTCCTCCTCAGTGGTAAGTTTCCTTTCTTTTCATCCTGAATATTCTGACTGCATTGCTGCAGTACTTACGTGTCTGTTACTCAAGAGCACATGAGAAAGTAAAACTAGTGAATCTGACTATGAGCATGAGCAAAAATGATCCTACTCCTGGAATTACTCTTCCTGCTCCTTGTCTCACCCTTTCTGCTGTGCACTCGGGAGCACACCATAACCCATCTGATTCATACTCACTAATGGCTTTCTTGTTTCCTCCTAATTTGCTATGTAGGAGGCAGAAGGATACTTGCAGAATATGGTGTGACTGTCCCTAGGAGTTCCACTTCTTGTGTTTCAATTTTTTGTCTGAATAATGCATTTAGATTCATATTAACAGTAATACATATTGTATAGACACACTAAACATACTCAGTGACCTATTTTTGTACTTTTCAGCCACTTTGAGTGAAGTTTTTAATCTTCTTTAAACTTAACCTAGAATTTCAAAATTATCAATACTTGTATTTTCATGCAGCTACCATCTGGATAGCTGTCTTCTGGGAGTCTGTTTAAAAATGCAAAGAAAGCTGAAAAGCCTGAAAAGAACAGTAGTGCTGGCTTGAAATTTTTGCCATTACAATCCTTTGCCCATTTCTGTTGGTTTTGTGCAAATTAGTTATGGATCCTCATATTTTTTGGTGAACGTGCACACACTGCCACTTTGCACATTGCTGCAGAAACTAGATTAGGACAGTTACTGCTCTAAAAGAGACTGGAGTCGTGTTCTGCTAACTGTATCTCTATTACTTGGTAAGTGAAGAATTTTAAGGAAAGAATTCTTCTTGTGTAAAGAAAAAAACCTAAGTCCATAGCCCCAAAATACTTGTTAGTAATAAAACTTCATCCCCTCTTAGTTTCTTCAGAGTTACTACATGGTTCAACTCTCCAGCTGCCATTTCCAGGATGCATTATCTTACTCCAGTCCAACTTAGCTATTGTGCAATGTAAGTACATAAAGAACAAATGGCTGCCGGAGAACTGCAGTAACCTGAAACACCTTACCATTTAAGGATGATAGCAGCTGTGTATTTCATCATTTTCTGTATTTATTACGTATATTCACTTAATTTGCACTATACATCTTTTCTACAAGTCTTTTTATTAAACTCTGTCTCCATTGGCTAGTCTGCATACAGTACCTTCTCTGAACTATGATATTTATTGACTACAACTTGCTATATAAATAATAATTTGTACCACTTGAGTAATGCTATTCACATATCGCTGTCTTAAGAGATGACCAAGAATATCCCCAAAACTTATTTTTATTCACCTGCACTATGTTATTCCTTAGTTTAGACAAAAAAAAGGGACAAAGCCTTCTCTGAAATTTGCTGTATGCTCTTTTCATTGAATGCGAACAGTAAAGGAAACACACAAATTATTGTCATACTAATTACTGATACTTAACGTAAGATGTAATTACATTTTTACAAGACCGCAATGGAAACATTTACTCTAATTAAATGATGGAATCATGCAAAGAACCAATTATGCTTTTGCTTGAAATGAAGCAGTATGGTTTACACTCCTAACTTTTATGCTCCATGCATTGCTAAGGCTTAGTAATGAGAAAACAGGGTGGGTTTTTTTAATACATGCAACAAAATGTTATTCATTTGCATTTGTAAACTCACTACCACCTCAAGAGAGTGATTTGGTGACAACAAACGTATTTGTGGTATGCTTAAAAAAAAATATTTACAAGTATTTGCTGACTTGTCACCCACTAAGGAAGGGTATAAAGTATTTATAGGTGATTGTGTTAGCCATAAAACAAAAACCTAGAAAAAGAACACTCAACATGTATGTTAAGTGCATAACATGCCTATCCTCCCATATGCAGTAATAATGCCATGTCATTACCTACCTTACGCATTCAGTTCACCCAGTGTGTAAGCAGTAGATGGCCATGAAATTTCTGGGTAGTATCTTGTAGACAGTAAGTGGCTTTAGCTCTAATAGTTTATATAAACTTTTCAACATACGAATATGAAATATAGAGAGAAATGTTGTTAAATCTGAGCCTGAATATTCAGTTGAAAATAGGGTTTTAGAATGGCTCGGTAACCAAAAGATTGAAGTCAGCTAGTGCTGCTAGTTTACACTATCCCATTTCTGAGGAAAGGGATTGGAATTACAGTGGATCACAAGGCCAGATAACAACAGTAACATGCTATTAAATCATGCTATTAAACAAGCAAAGTATACAGGGGATGTACCCACAAATAAACATATTTAAGACAAGAATAATTCTTCTCTATTCAGCTTATTTTATGCATCCAGTTTTGGATACCATGTTTTAGTTAAGTTTTGACCGAGCTGAGAAAAGTCCAGCGGTCTCTGTGGGGAAAAAACTGAAAGGCTGAGGAAGGACATGAGTTAAGTCTTTAAATATGTAAACACACTAAAGAGAAGGAAGTGCAACAGACCAAACTGCAGTAAGGGAGAACTAGGTTGGATCCTGTGAAAGAGTTTGTAATGGCCAGGCTAGTCACGCATCGGAACCAATAGCCATCTAAGGTCACAGGAACAAAGGAGAAAATTTCAGTCAGTAACAGCTACCCCCGCACTACTTTCTGGAAATTCATTCTTGTCAAGGCTGTTCCATTGGATAGCTGAACTAGCCAGAGCCCATAAACTTTAGTAATGATGCTGCTCTTTTCCTCCTAAATTGAATTTATCATCAAACATGAGGGAAGAACCTTACGTCTTAGTGTATCTAAGATAAAACTGTATCTAAAATGCTAGAATACTTTTTCCCACAGCTTTTTGATAATGTCATAAATATATCTGATGCTGTTTTTTCCTTCATAGATTTCTTGTAATTCAGTTTAATAACAGCTTGCATTACATGCCACTTGTTACTTTCTACCCTTTTAAGTACTTACTAACCACTCAACTGGATTTCATCTCTTCTTTGTTTCAGCTTGATCCAGTTCTGAATGGCAGATACCAGCCCTGAAGACAGAAGAACCCTCTGAACACCCAAAATAAACCAGCTATTTTAGGTAGACAAGCTAGAAGCAATAGTAGGGAGAACAGTAAAAGTGTGAATGAATTAGTGTCAGGACTATGAATATAATGCAGCCTATATAGCATAAAAGAAAAGCTTTTCACCCAGAAATACTTGAGGGTAAGAGGAATGATTTCAGTGCAGTGACAAGAAACTATAATCAACTAGAAGAAATTAGACATAAGACTTATCAGTTACTTTAAAGAAATTCTCCCATTCAGTGGCAAAATTGCCTCTTCACAAGCCTTGAACTGTAGAATGAATACATTTAAAAGGTGACAAAAGGGCTTTTCCAGCTCAGATTAGTTCAAGTGAGCTACTTTGTGAAAGCAGTGTACCAGCTTTGAACTCGTGCAGAGATGCTGACTTGGTTTTTCTCCAGAACTGAAACTCAGCTGTTCAGTAAATTCTGGAGAAAGTGACCTTCTTCCAGGGAAGTGCCCCAACACGCAAGAGGGACAAGACAGAACTAAGATGGTTAAATAATTGAAAGCATTTAATAATTTTCTTATTTTTATGCTGGTTGATTTTCCCCGTATTAATGCATACATTGTTAAATGAGAAACAGCCTTCTTCGTATCTCGTCACCAGTCACATTCTCCCTCTGTGTCTTTAGAATCCCCTTCTCAGAAATCAGTTTACATGTTGGGAAAAGGTGACTGATACCTATCCTATCCATAAAGTAGTCTTAAGGTGTTTGTTAGGTATTTTTGTGTGAAACCGTCTCATCTGTTAAATTACTTTCTATATTGTAGGTGTACTGATTAAAAAAATGCATTAATTTCTCCACACAGTACCAGGAATGCAATTATTCCCTAGTAAAAGGTGACACTGCAAAATCCTTCAGCTGTCTTTGCATAACATGCAAACAATGAAATAATGGTGTTCTGAACTATAAAATAATGTTAATAAACATTTGACTTCCTTATTTTCATGCTGAGTACATTTTTACCGATTATTCATAAGAATAAAGTTGTACTGATCTACAGAGTCGGAACTAGCTGGGTTTAAGTGGTTCCTATAGTTCATAGAGACAAAAATAGCAGCTGGCCTCAGTTACCCTGTGTGTGCTGCTTTAGTCTACACTCACTTTCTGAACACTTACACTGTAGTTTTATGCAAATTCTAAGACAGACATGATTCTCACACTAGCCAGGAAAAATTCCTACAATTGTTAGGACTCCCACACACATGAGATGCTGCTATATAAACCATGGTAGAGATCAAGTCTTACTGTGCAACTATTTTGTCACTGCTTACTTACAGAGAAGAGGTGGTTTATAATGAAGCCACAATTGTATTAAATACTTCTGAAAGTTAAATAATATTTATACCAGTTATTTATTTAAAAATGCATGATCTTCTCCCCAGTCACTTCATGCACGCTAAGCACAGCAAACACCTTTGAGGTGAAGTGTCAGCAAGTACAGCAAAAGATTCCGAAGAGCTGCCTTACTTTTCAGCTAATTGCAGTGCAGTTAGGGATACACAAATACAGAAAAGAGAAAGAGTTTAACTATATGCTAACTGTAGATGGCAACCCTGAGATGGATGCAGATACAGCATCTCCTGGAAGCTGCATGCAACATACCACAGGTGATAAAGAAGCCATTTAAACACCAATAGGCATTTTAAACTACAACCCTTGTGCTCAGCACGTTAACAGGTGTCTCTGAGATGTTCCCAGGTTATACAAAGGCACAGTTTGTGTCTAGATACTCCTTAGAGTGGCAAGAACTCAGGCCCTCCAAACTATGCTTGAAGGCCAAGGAGTTTGCAGGAGCCTGGGCAGGGCTTGCCACACGCTGGCATGCCTCAGCGACCAGTGCAAGGGAAACTTCAACCCCTCCTGCCCCCATGTCCCAACGGTTGTCCCCAGACACCTGACTGACCACATCAACAATAAACACTGCATCAGACCACTAAAAACAGTCTGTTCAGGCACCACTGCTACAGAACAGGGCTAACAGAATAATGATCTGGGGGGCAGACGAGAAAGAAAAACAAAAAACAAACCACGCTTCCTTTTTCAACACCTTACTCATAGTCTGAGTTTAGCATTCATTTATAGCTTTTATGAAAAAAAGTCCCATCTCCTTTTTTTGTATTGGCAGCTATGCCTTTCCTATGTGCCAGACGGACTACTGCCGTTAGTGGAAAGGCAGTCTCTTTTTCATGCCTGTTTGTAAAATAACTAGCAACAAACATGCAGTCATTTGTCACAGGTCAAGAGGTTCTTCAAATGAACTTTGTAAAACCTTCCATGCACCAGGGAAACCATCCATCCAAATGATTTTTAACTATGTCTTAATCACTGCACAGTAATGTCTCATCTTGGGAATTAAAAAATGGCAGTAATACACCACCCTCCCTGCCTAACGGAAGCAGGATGTCAGCCACATTTTAAAGCAGCTCATACTGCCAAACAAGTCGTTAAATAAGGTGACAGAGGATTATGTGGGGAAGCAAGCACATTCCAGCAGTCCATGACAGCTGGACAGCAGCCTCCTCGCCTGCTGCAAGCTGACACACTCTGGCAGGGGAGCGTGCCAGGATGAGGTGATGAGTCAGTGCAAAAAGCACCCCTCAAGCCAACAACGTGTTTGTGATTCCTCACGGATGTGATCCTCCACAAAGGATCCCCTTGGCAGGACTTGACTGAATCATTTCTCAGGTCAGTACTTCAGTTTCAGTATTTCAAAACTGGCATTTTTCTCTGCACTCCCCCTGGCTTTACTAGGACTAAATGCTTAATATAGATACTCTCCCTCCCCCCCCACACTAACTTTCAGTATACCACTACTGATAATACCGTACATTTTACAACACCTTGACTGAAGGCATCTGAAATGTTTATGCTTCAGATTAAGGTAATACAGTACACAATGTTGTCCTATGGACAATGCATAAAATCATTGAATAACTCATGGATCTACATATCACACAATACAAATGGCTCTGATCTTGCCTCCCAGCTTGCTGGAGACCAGGAACTTCTGCAGCTGCAACTCATGCTGGTCAGAGCACTCTGAACACACACACTCACACCCAGCTGTCCTTGCAGGAGCATAGAGAGATTAAGTCATCTTCCAAGTGCGAGTATTTTCAGTGCCTACAACTCACCTTCAATGTGTCCTTTATATAGGTCATATACAGAAACTCCAGATCTACAAAGTTCACATTTATGCATACCACACAAACTCGTACGCCCCAAAACTTAGCAGCAAAGTTGAGGTTTTGAGGATCTATCACAGGCTGAGGAAGTTTGAAATACACAAAGCGTCATGTTTCTGCCAGCTGAGTTCCCCAGATACTGGTATGTGCTCTGAGATAAATCCAGATTTGTTCCAGTGATGACAGAGCTAACACAGAACACGCAGAAGCCTTCCTGCAACCTACAGCCATTCTCCTGCCCTCTTCAAGGTCCAAATACCACACGCTCTTAGAACAAGAGCCCAGCTTTGACCTCCCCCTCCACAAGACAGGGCTAAAGCAGCCCTGCATCCTGTAACTTCTCAGTTAGATGCTCTGCTGTGCAACAGCAACAAAAATCAAAAACGGACGTTCCACTGTGGAACCTGAGACATGAGTTAAGATGTGGAAAAGTGAGAATTCCCACTACCCAGCAGAGCCCTACAGTGGCAAACTGTGGAAACCCAGAGATGAGGCACTTCAGCCCGACCCTTAAACCTGAGTGGTAGAGAAGCCACCAATAGCCATAAGCATCAGCCACTCGTTAGGTAAAGCACAGATAAACTCCAAAGTCAAAGCAATCACTAGAAGTCTTTGTTTAGAAGCTCAACATTCAAGTTTGCCAAGAGTGTCTTTTGCTTTGAATTCCTAGGAAAGCACTTTTTAATGTAAACTGTCATAAAAGCATCCAGTTTGGCTTTAAAACCCTTAAAAGTTACTGTTTTACTAATGTAAGCACAGGTCTTTCTGAAGCACTACTTCAGTTCAGCAGCAGATCTTCCAATCAACTGCCAAGCAACATTTATAGCTTTGTACTAATCAAATACTTGAAACTTATTAGGGGGCTGGAACCAGAGTTTATGCCTGGGTTTTTAGTGAGGTCAAGTGTACAGTACAGAGCCTGATACTGAAACACCCTGAATCCAGCAGTGGAGAGATCTAGATCTCTTTATGCTTGGAACTGACCATTAGCAAGTAAGCAAAGAAACCCCAAATGCTCTGACTCATGAGCCTCTGGATGGGAGAGGGTGGTGAGAGATGCAAAGAAATCCTCTACAAACCCAATCCAATCCAAATACCACTTTTCAGATTCATTCAGTGAGTATGCATCACTGCCAGATGGATTAACAGTAGTTTCACTCGATAGCCACCACATTGCGCCACCCACCAACTACACGACAGGCTACAAGCTATATTTAATTCTGCCGTAAATGTACTGACACTAGCAAGGACACAGCAGACCTTTTAGCTCTTATTTCCAGGGTTTTACTGCCTAGTTAGAAAGCATGGCAAGGTGAACTTATTTGGAACGAGCTTCAGGTTCCTGGCATAAGCATTGTTCAGATGGAAAAGTTTTGCTAGATAAAAACAGTTGCTAGCCAATATGATGATCACATGTATCATTTCTGAAAGGCTACAGCATTCCACAAGTGGCTTTTTCCCAGCATTAAAAACAATAAACAAACACAGACTGCCAAAATTCTGTATGTGTGTGTGCTTTGGCATTTCATCAGCAGCGTCTCAGAGCACAGGACTTCCATTATACAACTGCCTCTGATGTAGTCTGGTTTGGAATACTGAACTCCAGGCTGGAATTGCACTCTGAAATCTAGTCCTTAATGTGTAAAGGTCTCACTTAAAGATCTACTTAAAAGACAGCATTTCATTTCCATATGCTTTGAAAACATAATCCCACAATTTAAAAATATAGTTCCCACCACTTGATTCTTGTCTTAAAATGTATAGAGTACAATCAGAGACTATCTTCTCTTCCTATATGCATTCCTAATTAACATAACTGTATTGCTGGACAATATAGTCCCAAAATACAAAGACACACCACGTGGATAATACAATGCTTTCTTTAGGACTCAAATTCTCTTTACACAAGATGAGGAGAGTAGTAATAGTTCTGCTTTTTAAAGTTTTCTTGGAGTTGATTTCATAGTTTGTTTTTTTTCCACAGGAGGAGGAAAGAAAGATGAAAATAAAATATATTTAAGAATGATTTAAACAACTAAAAATAGCATACATTGGAACAAGAAAGGAAACTTTCAAAGAGAAAAATGCACTTAAGCACAGCAAGCTTGTTTCATGAGGTGGTAAAAGTATTTGCATCTTGAACTTGGAGAACCTATTCCAATGAATCCTGCATCGCATCTTTTCAGTTAATTTCACTTCACTGGAACACAGGGGTTATTACTGTACCACTTTCAGTACTTCAGAAACACTGAAACCAGACAGGTATTAAGTGCAACACTCTGCTTACAGTTAGAAAAGAGACATCTGTCTTAGAAGTAGAGTTTACTGACATGGTTATTACTGAAAGAAAACAGACGAAGATGTTATTTCCAACCACAGTCCAAATGGACTGAAACACATTTTGCCTTCACTCCACGTATCGAGTTCACCCTAGTAACACAAGTTCCGTGCAGCCTTTGCTGCCAAGAATACAGCACTACAGGAATGACTATCTAAACACATGCTCCTAGCAACAGCAGTTAACATATGAAGAAAAGTAGTATTCTTAACAGTGTAGACATGTTACACAGAAAGCTTCAAGTGTTTCTCAAATCTGTTGGTATAAAAAGCGACTGTGAAACAGATGAACATTGTGATTATTACCAGATTTGCACTGATACCTCCACTTAACTCTGAGCCCGACTTCTCACTTCGGTTTACTCCAAAAGCAACTGGTGGTTGTTTGAAACCACAAACACACAGAATGGCCCAGTGTTCTGCACCAAGGCGGGGGGGGGGGGGGGGGCGGGGGGAAGAAAAGGA
>JAVKLA010000061.1:7464733-7493860 GCA_034782735.1 Sagittarius serpentarius | reverse complement strand
AGAGCCGTGGCACCGCCCGGCCGCCGCCGCGGAGAAGCCGGGGGTCGGCTCCAGAGCCGGGCGGCAGGCCTCGGGGCGCGGAGGCGGCGGGTGCAGCGGCAAGGGGCGGGCTGCATGACTTTATTTTAAAGATAGGGAGTAGCGCTGCTTGCGCGTGGTTGTTGAGCCGTGCCCCGCACCGCTTTGTTTTACTTTCACACGAGGAGCTGCATTTACAGAAACTCGGCGGTGCTTCTGCCCCGCTGCTGGGGCGGGGGTGGGGTGGGGGGCGACTGCTCGCCGCCCCCTCAGGGGTGAACCACTCACCTGACGAGGGCGGAGGGAGCACAAACACCCTGTTCTCCAGAAGTGTCACGCCGCCCCACACAACCAGCACATCCGCTGCCGATGCTTTCTGCGCTAAACGCAAAACCGGCTTATATAGAAAAATAAAGTACTTAGCACAGGTGTGCTATGTTTGATACAAATTGCAAACAAGAGAAGTTACTCCCAGGTGGTTTACCTGATCCCAACAAGCCGCCTGTGCACAGCTGCTCCAGTGGCTGTAATTTGTGACTTCACGAAAAAAGCGTGCAAATGACCAGACAGCTCTGGGCCAGCACCCCCCTCTTCCACCGGTGATAATTTCTTAAGAGCCTCACCAGAGCTGTAGACCAGCTGGCTCTCATTTCACCTGAATTCAATTCAGGATCGACTCCTTTACATGCAAAAACTAGTGTCAAATCTGATTCAATGGTTTGGTTTGAGCAGAAGAATACTTTTTGCTGTGTCTCAGCTCGTCTGAGCAAAGCCGTCCTGCAGAGTGGTTTCTGCGCTTTGCTCCCACTCCAGGGTTACTCTAGGGTAAGACTTGCCCACGCTTCCTCCCAGGCTGTTGGAGCCATCCCAGATATTTTTCCACAATATTTCTTCGCTACCTAGCAAGAAATGATCACTTGATGTTACTGTTTAGTTGATGAAGACCCTCCGGTTTTGTGAGAAAAAAAAGAAAATGCAAATGCTGATTTTCTCAGGGATGCTTTCAGGATATCTTTTTATTATATATACTTACGTGGAAATCTGGAGTGTAATACACTGAAAATACAGGCAGCTTTAAGCTGGGAGACTTTAATTTCAAGGCCTTTAGGAATTTATTTGCTTTGCCACCATCTGAAATCCTTTGAAATATTATGGTTTTCTTTGGGCGGGTGGGTTGACATTTCATTTAGAAAATAAGCCAAGAAGTAAGCTAATGGAAAAACACGAGGATGGAACAAAGAAAAAGAAAAGAATCGGGAAAACCATGGGGATGAATTCCTCAGTTTCACAAGTTCTGTTACCTACAAACTGCAAAATCAGTAAAAATGCACAGAGAACTGACTCACCTGCAATCATTCTTCTTTAAAGCAGAGTTTGTTCTCCATTAAAATAGCCAGCGACTTCATTTAAAAAATGTAGTTGTTTCGAGTAGCAAAATACATCAAAAGCCCTTTTTATTTCTACTCACCCATCATGTTATGAATTATTTATTCAGCATATCCTTTTTCCAGAGCTATTTTCTGTTCAGAGACATTCTGTAAATGGGACTTTATTCCTTTTATAGTATAAGGAAGCAGTTAACTTTTTGTTACCATTTACAGTAAGAATAAAAAATAATATTGGTAATAACAATAAAAACATTGACATCTAAGCACAATACAGAATCATGTAATCTGGCAATCAAATCATATGGCTTACAGGAATAGAAAGACATTAGATGGTTACTGTATATGAATGCAAAATTTGAGCGAGGCTCACAGGAGAAGAATATTTGTAATTTATGCCCCTAAGATGCAGTCACTTGACAGCATCAATATTTAGTTTCACATAAAAAAAATTAATTGTGCCAAATATTGATAAAAGTATTGTATTCCTATTTGTTACTGGAGGATCTAATGCTTATTAAGCCATTAAATCTACAGATGAAGGCAAGACCCCTACAAGAGTGTAATCTCCAGGAGAGACTAAAAGGTCCCTTTTAAAAGATTTTCCTCGAAGAAACCGTGTTATGAGAAGAAGGGCAGAAGCACTGGTGATCTGCACCAAGAAACGGGTTTGTTTTCCTAAACCAGAAAATCCTTACCTTTCAGTAAAATGCAAAGTTACATTGAATTATCTGCAAAGGTCTTACCAAAGAACTGGCTCAGCTCAGCATGGAGCTATGTTCTGCAGCTGCAGGAAAAATGTCTGATGCCTCAACAGACTGTTTGCTGGAGGTGATCCCACAGCAATCATCCTCTGATTTAAGGGTAGCAGAGGAAGCTCAGCACACAGTTGGAAAAGGCAATGAGTTGGTGGCTGACAGGATGTAAATTAGACTGGATTAACCTTGAGCACATTTTCTGAGAGCGTGCTGGATGAGACAGAGTTTTGGTTTGCGTGGATTAAAAAGAAGGAATCAATCTTCCTCTGCCTGCTACTACAATATGTGCCTTTCTTCAAAGCAGTCTTCAAGGGCATTATTCCTCATGCTGACATGCATGTGAGATGCACAGTATGGGTAAAAAAAGGCCAGACTACACATTGATAAGTTAGTCCAGAGCATAGCAGGAGCCAAGTCTCCCTCAATTAGTCTGGCACTGTTTTGTTGGTATGGTGTCAAGAGAACTTAGAAAAGAATTTGACCCTAGATCTCCATGAAAAGGGATTTCCAAAGCAGCAGCTCAGACCTTTTCACACTCTCACTGACAGTACTACTTAAAATGGAAGCAATTCTCTGCTCTCCTCTCGAATTTTGGTAAAAGGCTCATATTACACAATCACAAAAATCTTTCCTTCTGTTATTTTACAGTCTTTCATCCTACCCAAAAGAGTTTTAAAAAAGATCTCTGTCCCAGGCCATGGGTTAATGTGTACAGAAAAGGTTCTTCAGTTTTATTTCTCAGTTTCTTTTTCCTAGTACTGAGAAGTCACTAACTAGATTTCAAAAAAAGTTTTAATTATTTTTTTTTTTTAAGATTTGGAACCCATGCAATCAAGATTTATTTTTTTTTTTCATTTTATTTTCAGTATTTTCTAAATACTTGCTTTAGAAGCAGGACTACCTGGAAGCTCCACAGATGAATGGAAGAAAAGTCATGAAGCATGGAGCTGATAAATACATGGGTCATAATGGTAATGTCTGAATGGCCCACAAGTGTCCATAATACAGAAGCTCAGGGAACTCAAGTGTGATGGGGACAGGCCAATGGCAGCTCTCCACGTGCTCTGTTCTGCAACTTGCTGGCAGTTGCTGCTTTGTGTTAGCATCTCTTGCAGACACTGGCTGCCCACAATTACAGAGTTAACTGCAAAGTGATACGATTGTGTCTTTTAAATCATCCTTCAGTAAAAGGAAGAAGCATACAGGAGCTAAGCATGACAGAAGCAAGGTTAAGAAAACAATACTCTGTAAAAATGCATTACTCCATAAGTGAGAAAAGGGATCTGAGACAGACTGTCTTCCTTTCCCTGGTATTCATATGAAACTTCACTGAAAGATAACTTTTAGCACAGGAAAGAACTGTCAAGTTTCACCTTTTAGAGATCCACCCTAGTTTATGCTTATTTTCTCATACTGCACACAGAAGTATATGAAACAATCACAAGAATTTAAAATTCAATTGTTCCCTGGTATTTGTTGTGTACTGCATAAAAGATACAATGTGGACATGCCAATATGCTGGATGAAGCCTGGAAAACCATCCTCATCCTTCAGGGGTCTTTTTTTTAGGCTATCTCATCGTCACTGAATTTAATTAATTATTCAACATTAATAGGTCAATGGGTTGGAATTAATGGTTTGGAATTCAGTCATATTTGCATCCCTAACCTGAACTTTAGCTGCTTGTAATTTATGCTTTGGGACTGATCAGTCTGGCATACAGATGCTAAATTATGTTCGACCAACAATTTCAAAAGACCTGGAGCCAGGCAAGTCATCTGCTGAAATAGGAAAACTCTAGGTACAACCTGCCAAAGTTTTAGTTAGCAGGTAGCTCTGAGTAAGTGATGTTTTAGAAACGACTTGGACAAGGCAGGTGAATGTGAGCGACACACCTCAAAATGCTACTACTAACATCAACAAGGAAGAGTCTGGCCTTTCCCATAGCGTTGTCCCGCCAAAACTGCATGTGAGTCACTCAAGATAAAATGAACTAACTTTGTGGCAAATGCTATCAAGCAAAGCATTAGCAAGGCACCCTCTCATGCTCTTTTTTCTTGAGAACCTAATACAGATGCTATACATTGCATGTTAGCATATGCTTAGTGGAATCAGTAGAGGATTACGGCAAGAGTCTTCCTGCAGCTGCCAGGAGCTGACAGCTGCACCCACTGTGTGGCAGAGGAAAAACAGCATCTGGCTTAGGCACCTCCTCAGAGAGGGTGGAAACCTTAGCTTGCACAGACAGCCTTAACATGAGAAATTATTTCATTGCTGTCACCACCACGCAAACTTAACCAGTTCCTGTCACTCACCTCACATTCCGACTGATGGTAGCCTACAGGCTACAAAAACAGTGCAATGCTCTCCGGTTTAGCTGACTCGTTTCATTTACAAAGAATACTTAAAGGAAATGCTTAGAGAGCTCCAGTCACATTCTGCAGAAGTGGGTGTCGCCTGTTTATTTCTTTCCATGCTGTAAATATGGTGGTATGTAACTGAAGTAAATCAGCGTTCTATCGAATAGGACTATGGCATGATGAAAGAAAAAAAAAAAAAAAGAATTAATCATAGTCTTTACTTTACCAGTATTGCTTGCTGCTCTGGAAATAATCTGTACAGCTGGTTTCCAGATAAGCTTATTCAAACTCCTGCACCAAGAACAGAACTCTTTTTAAACAGGAAATATGAATGGCATCCAAAGCGTTAGATCTTCATCCCAACTGAAGTGAAGCCAGTAGCTAGGAGACTTCAGTCATTCAGTCTTTCTAACTTCATTTCACTTCATAAAAGAATTGGATGTTTAGGAGCTTAACAGGACTGGAGAGGCCCTATAACCAGTGTAGGGGAATACAGACCATGGTGTCCTGTCTTAACAGCTGCTGGCTTTGCATAAATATACTCTGATTAGCATTGTCAGCATCCAGTTAATCCAGTGGAGTGAAAGCAGAATAATTTTCCTAAAGTAACCAGAAGGCTGGCATTTTATTTTCAAAAACTTAAAATCGGAGATGTCAAATATTAGAAATATATGTAGAGGCCAGTAAGGCTGAGAACTTATAGCCATTCCAGAGCATACATTGGCAGGGTTCTGCAATATTCAAGGCCTGTTCAAAGATTCATGAAATAAATTTCTGGTGCTTAGTAGGGAGAGGCTTTTACCAATAGTCAAATTTTCAAGCAGGCAAAATCTTTCTCTGGTCCAATCAAGGAGACCATCTCTCCCTAGGAGCCTTATCTTGTTTAAACCAAAAACATCACAGCTACACCACCACCACCAATCAAGGAAATTTGAAATGAATAAAATGTTAGAACAGGATTAAAAGGAGTTCAGAGTTTTAATATGATATCCCAGGAATTTCATACCAATCTCACAGGAATTTCATACCAATCTCACACTCAGCACACACCTGCATTTATTCAGGAAAAAAAACTTGTGGAAGCTTAAGATTAACATCGAGCTACTTGAAGAGGAAAGTTCGAGGTGAGCCTCCAAGAGTTCATAGGGAGCCAGAGAGGAGAAAGTCCGCATCTCTGTTGCTGTGTAAGGGAGTATTTTGCAGAGTCTTCAGGAGACAGACATTTGATAGCAAGTTTGGTGGCAGCTGCAGGTCACACAGCCAAGCAGACCAGTCAGCTGTTTTCTAGTCTATTCCCTAATGCTTTAGCCAATGTTTTTAACTTGTATTATGTAGTGACTGTCCTTAACTAACTAAATTTTGCTCTGAGATCAGAGAATCTCCATGTAAAATGGCTGCATTTATTTTCTATAAAGCTGTGACTAAAGCTTTGTCCATGTGATCGCCCAGAGATGCTAGACGGAAAGGATCCTGCACTGGATACAGGGCACTAGCACCACTGGCATCCTCTTTAGTAACTGCTTGTGAGCAACTGGTCTCCTGACTCACCTGGTGCTGGCAGTAATACTGGGATGAAGAGCAGAAATGGCCTTGAATGCGAAGAATGCTGCTAAGTGCTGAGCAGGAAGGCACTGGTATTGGAACTTCAGAAATCAAAACCTAAAATCATGGCTGAAGGAACAGCTGGCCTTGTGCTTCTCTGCAGTGGGGAAGAAGAGCATGAATTCAGAATAAACAGCTGAATGACTGAAAAAGCAAAACTAATATAAAAAGGAAATCAATAGCAGTGAAATTTTTTTTGTTTAAAGCTTCTCAATAATAGCACTTATATGTTTTTATGTACTTAGATGGACTAGGGCCTAAATAAGCTTGATTTTTCAATGTCTCACATTATGGCATGCACTTCGTAAAGCAAGGTTCAAAAATGGAAGTAGTTACAAGCCCAGACTTAGAATGCATTTATTGCTATACCACCTACAAATAGCAGCTTGCTTCCCCAACTACTGGCATGAATGAATGAATCTTCATGCCAGTAACACTGCACATGCTATTACATGCTATTGTAACACATGTACAACAGTGTTAATTTTGGATGAAAGTCACATTAGTGTGTGGGCTATACAAGGCCTATTTATCTCTTAATAGGTCTAAGAGAAAATATAAAATGGTAAGTAAAATCACAGAATTCTTCCTAAATCAGGACATTCAATGTGTAATCGCTGAAATATGTCTTCACATTCTTAGGCTTCTTTAATTTACTATAAAATCAAAAGACACAAGATTGCATGAGCCAACTGGGAGATATCTCATCAGTTCAGCTTAGAAAGACCTCTACAACTCATATGGAAATGTCACATTTTAAAATATAATTTGACATTAAAATGTCACAAACTGCCTCCACCTCGATTTAAATGATTTTAATCACAGGTTCTAGTTTGTAGTCTGTACAGCACCTTATATTTAACACTGTATTGAAACTCTCTAATTAAGACCTATCTCTTTCCACTAAGCCCAGAATATGCAGGGTCAAATATGAATTTGATGGAATGAAGGTCAGACTTATATTGCTGGCATTCAAAGTCTTGGAACAACCATCACTGACAACTGACCCATGAGTACCTCATGGTACTCAGTTTCTGTTAAGGTAAATGTATCTACTGGTGCTAAAAGATTTTCATCAGCTCATTCCAGTGAGACTCTAGACCCCATGTTATGACCTAAACAGGAAAACAAAATGAACCAGAGGAACATACAAAGAAATTGTGAAAAGGACCCACTTCAAGGGAAAATATTAAAATCACTTCTTATGTACGGCTAACCTGATCTTTCTACTGAACTGATGGTTGTGATGAAGACTGCAGTGAGGCAACTATACAAACATTTATTTATCCGTATGAATTTAAATAATTATTAATGAATTATATTAAATATATATATCTGACTTTTTGTAGATGGCTAAAACATACATAGTTGTGCAACACATTGGTTGTTTCTAAACGTAGCTCTATATAGAGCAGCCCTCCAAACTAAACAACAAAACTTGAACTTGAAATTCAAATATAACCAAAAAGTGACTCTTCGGGGATTCAAAAGTATTGAAGCAAAAAACTTAGCAAGCTTTCAGCTTGCATGGAAAGCAGCAATAAATGATAAATGCAAACCCAGTACACCTTATTTTCAAAACCTGATGAGCCCACAAAACCAGGCTTGCAGTAGTGCACTCTATTGCAAAAGCCAACAGTGTTGTTTATTCAAAACAGAAACTGTCAATACTTTAAGAGCCAGCTAGGAGACATCAGTTCACTGCAGATGGTGTCTAAGATTCATGCAAATGTCACATAGCATAAAGTGGCTGTACAGAGCAGGCATGACAATGTGTGCAGATTTTCACTTGCACCTTTGGAGTTTTGACGTTCCAAACATCAAGCACTTATATTCAAATAATTTCAAATTTTGTACAGGAGCATTTGAAGATCTGTAGCTCTGCTACAATTTGAACAGATATGAATTTCAGGCAATAGACACTTTAGAACGGAAAAGGACGGCACACAACCTCGGATTTGCAAGGCAAAGCTCATCAAGAGTACTTGGGCTCAGTTGACGGTTACAGCTTCATTTACAAGAAACTGTGCAGGGTGAAAGTGAAAGGCACAAAGCAGTTTCTTTTTCTTATCTACAGATCTCTCTAGTCTGACTATATGGTATCTAGACTCTTTTAAAAGATCATACTGTGATTACTAACAAACAATCCCAACAGATGTGGGTTAGGTATTTTCATTTTCATTGTTTTCAGAGATATTAAGGCAGAGGGAGAATTGAATAGTTGACAGAGACCACTGATTTATTTGCATTCTGGTACCTCTGGCTGTTCCTTTGCTGGGAACTCAGCGGTGTTTCAGTCCACTCCAGACCACAAGAGCCTCCAGCCCTCATCAGTGGAGCTAAGGAGGCTGAAGCACAGTCACTATTGTGTTCATGCTGTCATTTGATGCAATCCCTTTTACGGTCATTTCTGCCAAATCAAATACTAGGGTGAACATATGGGCAATGGCAAAAATATTCTCCAGGCCCCTTTTTATCATCCATCCAGGTTGGTTAACAATGGTTAACTATATTGATGAAGGAATTAATAGCTTAGGGCAGATATTTTTCAAATGCAACTGGGCTGGCCCAAATCACTCCCCAATTCCACTGCTCCACCCTGCCTGGTAAAATTAAGCATTCAGGTATATAGGTTAGATTCAGCATATATAATGTGGATGGCGTTCATAAAATACTTTGGCTGACCCAGTTAAATTACAGTATATGCTACCTATAAAACCAGCACTGCTCAATATCAATCTACTGATTCTTCTGACTTGGGCCCTGTTCTGAAAAGTACACAGTGTTTTCTGAGACATGCTACATACTTTAAGCCTTCTTTGGTATCAGCCCGAGTAATGGTCATAAGCAACTTGCAAAATCAAGGCTGGGAGGCACAGTCCTTATTAAGAAAATTTCTAAAGTTCACGGTCACTGGAGTGTTCATTTAAATAGTGCCACATTTTACTCAAAGCTGGCAGTATTCAGTGAATGTCCCTTTTGCTTGTGGCTACTTTCCCTTCTGTTTCTTATAAATGTCATTGTATTACCCCAGATTCTGGCTGGACACATGATCGGCTGGGGAAAACAGAAATTCCAGCCAAAGGAAACAGAACTGAAAGTAATTAGAGAATCTCTTTCATTCATCCTCTGATCTGTAAAATAGACAGATGCATTTCCTTCTAAAGGCTGCATTTCCCAGCTGTAAAACAATAGAGCTTCCTCCACCAGTACTTCTGCAATCTTTGTCACACAGCTGTGGAGCATTGCAAACTGATAACATTTGTAAAGAGTACTTGTAAAGTCATAAAGGAAGCAGTGCCATGAAGTTCTTACTCCTAAACTGTGGGGAAAGTCTAAGTTTCTGTTCTTGACTTCAAAGCAGTTTGCACATTTCGCAATGATCTCAAACTATAGTTTATGGTCTGTAATCTTGCATTAAGCCCTGTTAAATTCCTGGTACTTGAGTAGGGTAGGGTGTACCGTTGCTTTGTTGTTTCATCAGTAAAGTTACAGACAGATGCTTTAGGAACAATGCTTTTATCTTTCCTGGTAGCCATTTCTCGTGCAGGTGTATACTGAAGAACGAGTTTCCATCATGGCTTTCATTTTGCTGGTTTTCATTCACACTTTTACATTATCTGTAACTGTCTGAACATAAAGCACCTCAACTTGATAGCTCTAAAGTTGTATCTTGGTGTTGCAGCTCTGTATAAATGGGCAGACTGTGCATTTCAGAAGGTAAGAAATGAACAGGCTCTGCATGAAAAGGCCTCTGGAAAGCGGCAAGTTATATCCTGGGTCAGCCCTGGTCCTCTGTCCCACTCAGGTAGGAAGGAGCTTCTGCCTCCTGTTCCCAGCTTTTACCAAGTGCTACAGCTTGGTTGGCCACAGTTTGGCCTCTGTGGAAGCAGGTTAGCTCTGATCATAGAAGCTCAAGATTCCTGTGAAGGTGGGATGAGACAACTAGATTGCAGACATAGAAAACTCTGAGGTTTATCTAAGCTTGGCCAAATGCCTCAGGAGGAAGGAGTACTCCCCCGGTTGCAGAGCTGTCTCTGATTACCCACTGCTTGGCACTGAAGAACTTCCTGCTTCCTTTTTTTTCTTCCTCTCTTCTTCCTTCAGTGTGCACAGACCCTGCAATAAAACCTTCTCATTCAGAAGGAAAGGGAACTCTTTATTGTGCTGCAATTATAAAGCAACAGATGACTTAAATCTGGGAGGCAATGAAGCTGCATTTCAGCAGACAGGAAATGTTGCATGGTCACAAAATGTTGCATATACAAAAACTGAGACTACTTGTATTTAACCCTCTGCCTTGTGAGTGAAGAGGTTGGGCATAAACTCCAAACATGGGCTCGGTTTTCTAACTTCCCTAGAACTCAGGGCTATTTAGACTTCTTTCTAGTCCAAACTTGTTAATTTTAGCATTTATTGGCTACTACAGCTAAGACTGAATACACTTTAACCTCATCAGGATACATGCTGTACTTACAGTATATTGTGGGAAACTTTAATTAGTTCACATTTTCATCTGAAATACAATTACATAAAAAAGGGTTTTTTTAACATAAAACACCAATTCAGTATGTTTTGCCTTCCCTCAGTTTTGCTACAGGTTGATTTTTATGGGGCAATTGTCACTATTTTTTCAAACGGAATGAAATAATAGAGCTTTGATATAGTTCTCATCCCTTCAGAGACTTCGAGACATTGTCTTTAAAGAGGTACCATCATCTTTTCAATCTCATCAGTTTTATCCAACAGTTTACCATTGAGATAATTTGTGGGAATGTGGGCATTTCAGGCTTAGATGTGGGAAATTCAGGCTCAAATCCCTTCCTGGCATAGAGGAACTCAAGGACATGCTTGTCAAACTCATTTTGAAATCATGACCTCACCACAAGCCTGTAGAAGAAACATTCTCTGGTCTTCCTGTGAATTTGCTTTAGTTCACAGAAAGGCATTCAACAGCCAGACCTACAAAAAGGAATGGGACTTGCCTTTAAGCCTGCAGATTGGGGTATTGATTTGAGAGAGGTGAGCCGCTGAATTCTGGCTCAGCTTCAAATACCACTTATGTAGCTTATCTAATAACTGCTTAATGTACAGTATGTAACAGCACTCGGAGGAGGCACCAGAATCCAGTGTTTCCCACTCATAGGTTAGTGCTCTAACTGTTAAGCTCCAAGTCTCTCTTGCCTAACAAATACTCTTCCTTCCCTTTCTTTCAATGAGAAGAGACCTCTGCTTAGTAGTTAGGACACCTTCCAGAAAAGGGAGCAACTGAAGTTTGACTGCCCTCTTGCCGAGCAGGGACGCAAATCTCACTTTTCCACACAAGGAAGAGGTCTTCTAAGTACTAATCAGCTGCCACAGCAACGATCTCTTGGCTTGCCCCATTTTTGCAAGACTGCCATTCTTCAAAGACCAGTTTTTGAACAAGCTCAAGAGGGAGAAAAGCTTCAGACACACCTCTGTAGGCAATAGTTCTTTACTGGCTGCTTGCATGGCATACTGGCTGCACTGGATCTCCTTTCAAATAAACTCAGCTCTCAGTGTGCACCACAGAGGACCATAAACAGGTCCACCATTTTACCTCAGAAACTTCAAAATTTTGTTGGGCAATGCTCAGTGTTGTGGCATACATCTTTTTTGGCTTTTAGCCTAATTAATATGTGCAAAGTCACCAGGCGGTCTGTTTCAGAGCAGGGCTTAAATCCATGACCTAATTTAGTGCTCAAGCTAAGGGATTGTTTTTTCTTGCTGAGCCTGTTTCCTGATCTGTAAATATAAAGCTGGTCCCTGCAAAAGGCTCTGTCATACACAAATGACAGGCATGGTTTAAACAGCACATGGTATTGTCTTTCACCTAGTGACCTTCCCTTGTCAGACTTTAAAGACAAGCAAAGCAGGTCTTTGCAGTTTCAATTGCCCTGGAAAAGCATGTATGCTTCTTGGATTCAGATTTTTATTATTTCCTCTATAGACGTATTATACAAGTATACTCTTAACTGTATGCAATGAGATCACTGACAAAAGATGTAAATAATACATATGAGATATAGTGGGGGTTGAACAGGGTGGACACTACTGAAAATAACTTGGATGATAAAATAATCAGATGACAGGATGAATTTTCAACAGACTGACTGAATATTCATTCAAATGGAGGGATCTGAACAATTTGCAGCGATCATCCTGACCCTTCCCTAAAGCTCAACTCATGACAGATAATGATAGATAATAACAGAAAGATAATAATGATCTTGGGAACTCTGACCCTGTAATTACTTGAACAGTAATAAGCTGGAATGCTTTTACTAGATGTCTTCAGCATGCAGGGATGAAAACATGGTTTTTCCATCCAGCAGAGGGGGCTTGGCAGGAAATTGTCTAAACACAAACCCAAATTATTTCTTTGGAAACTGAGTGACACTAAAATTAAACTGACTTTTATAGGAACTTGCATAGTATTATAGATAAAAACGGAACTTCCTACAAACAAGAGATTCAAATATAAACAGACACAATTCAAACTGAGTGCTGTTCTGGCTATCTTTGTTTCTCTTACTTCTCAGTGTGGCTTTTCTATTTCTGCAGAAAGCCTTGCAGTTATACCTGACAGGCACAGTGTCCAAGTGAAAAGTTTTTGTTCCTAATTCCTTTGAAAAGCTGAGTCCGAATTCCTATTAAACCTGTCCCTGTAAACTACTTCAATACATGTACCAGAACAAAACAAGGAAGACATTGAGGTAAACTCCTGGTGGAAAGCTTTCCAAGCCACCACAAAGCTGTGTATTTGAAGGCAGGACATGTCATCCAAGTGGTCCAGGTGTTTACAGCACAGTTACCTAATTATTTGAGGCCACTTTGTAGTTTTAAACAGTAGACATACATCTGCATGGCCAAAAGAGCCACTGACAACCTCACAATATGGGTGAGACCAAAACCATGGATGTAATCCAAGGTGGTGGTATACAGAAGCACATTTAAAGCTAATGCTTAGGGTTAAGTTGCACATAGTGTTACACCAAGACAAAAGAATGACACAAATTTCTCTTGAAATTAGAACAGGCTGGATAGTCTTCTGGTAAATTCCTCTTTTTCGTGGTTAATCGGATTTGTCCCCCAAATACTGTTTCCTTGCTCTATTTCCACTCACATAGAAGAAAAGTACAGGCAGGTACATTTGAATACCCAGGAATTATATTCACTTTATTACTTCTGATGAATAGAGTTTTACTCTACGTGTGAGTATTTGAATGGCACTGTTCAGTGCTGTTCAAAATCTGATTCTTTTATTTCCAGTGAGAACTAGCTGCCAATTTTAATGACATATTCTGGTAAATGTAATTATTTTCACCTCTGTGGCTCCAGCTTCTGGTGAAGGAAATACTGAAAATACGATGCACTAGAGTAACTTAAAATGAAATTCATGCCAGATGTAGCAGAAGGTGCAAATGACTCACCGTGACCAATAAAGGGGCAACACTTTCCCTCGCCGACGTGAGCACGGGGGGCTGTGCTGTTACACGCACAGCAGCAGTCACCTTGCAGGGATGCTGATAGGTGCAGCGTTCTGCAGCAGCCTGGGCTCTGCCTACTCACTGGCCTTGCCGGTCATTCTGGTGAGCTCTTCTCAGAAGGCAGGACCTCAGCAGCCGCTCTGTGTTTGTGGGGCACAAGAGTTGCCACCCACGTAGCCCAGTAATTTTCCTTAAGTACTAATATACTTCAAAAAAGTGTATGTAGGGGAGGAGAAGGATGAGAAGTCTGGTCACCTGGTAAAATAAAATTATGATTTAGTGTGGACAGAAGATTGTCTGTTAAACCTTCTATTTGGAAGTAGATGTACTATGTACTGACATACTATATATCACCATATTCCTGATAGAAGAAAAAGATGGGCTGTGAAGGTTACAGCAGTCCACTGGGAGGAAGGGGGATGCGACAGGTCACTGTGTGTCCTCAGTCCCCAAACCAGGATCCCAGTTAATGGCTCCAGCTCCGCTACATGGTGATCCGTGGCCTCTCCTGCCTCTGAGTCCCTCATCCATACCACATCTGCAACACTTCCACCCATTGCTCTCAGTTCCTCCAGTCTTTGGACCCGGTGTCCTCCACATCCTTTACCCCACTTCTCCAAACCCATTTCAAAACCTCTCCCTTCTCTATAGAGCTGCCTTTCTTTTAACGAAATAAAAATATCCAGACTTCCACACCAGAGCATCACCTCCCTGACCCAACAACCCTGGGCACACTTCCTTCCTGGACCTTCCCTTTCTGTCTGCCTGGAACCACCCCAGAGCTGACTTCTCATACCCCTCAGGCACTCCCAGCACTGCCCCTGCCTTTTGGCCCACTCCCCAGTGTCAGGTCCCCCAATGCCAGCCACCCCTCAGTTCCCTTTTGCCTCTGCAATAATCTGAGCTCCTTCCTGGCACCAGCTCCTTGGGTATCCCCTCCTCAGGTGCACTTTGTGAAAGCCCTGGCTCCTGCTTTTCAGATGGGAAGATTTCAAAACATACCAAATCCTCCACCATTCACAGCTGTAAGAGCAGCAAAAGAGGACTTGTCTGAGGGAAAGCAACTGGGTGTCAGCTTTCACAAAGCAATGCACTGCATAGCATTTTTGGGGGTACTGGAGAGGACTGAGGAAGAGAAAAGAGAAGAAAGGTGGGCAATTATGGGAATTTGCAAGAAAAAAAGAATCTACTTTGATGTTAGTAACCTGAGTCAAAATACAAGGAGACTGACCTTCCCAGAAAGGAAGTTCACTAACAAGGAAATACAGAAAACTTTCAGATGCTAAACTGAAAACTCTGGAGGAGAAGGTAGACTTAATTCTCATAAAAAAACCTGTACAAAGTATACTTAATATCAGAGAGAGAAAGAAAGCAAAAGATAGCATCTTGAAACTAAAAGAGGTATTAAACAGAAATTACAGGAAGCAATTAGAAAACGTCAGGCTGGAAAGCAGAAAAAAGCAGAGAGTGGAGTAAATTTTAAACCTGGAACACTGGGATTTGTTCACACAGAGAAAGGTCAGATGGGGACAAACTTCCAGCAGTGTTATGGAAGAAGCCAATAAGGAGTTAGTTGGGACAAGCACAGGGGGAGTACAATAAATTTAAAAAAAAAAAATAAGGAAAAGGACGGTGAACTGGAGGAGAGGAGACACACTAGAAATGAAAGAGGAAAGAAGCAACAGAATAGATAGTGCATGGGATAAAGAGGGAAAAAGAACAGAACAGCCCATTCTGGCTAAGCTCATGGAACCTGCAAATCTCCCAGATCTGCTTTATTAATTACCAATGCCAAGTTTAAAGCCGTGTGGGTACAGAACTTTTCACATGGAGAGGCAACTATCTGTGCAGGTTCAAAATGGACCAGGGAAAGCATTATCTTAATGACAAAGGATGTATCAAAACTATGAGCCCAGAGGAGTAAGATGACATCTGACAGCTTCAAACATAAAATATTTTAGGGCAAGTGAGACTCTAGATGCTGCTGACCTAAAAGCTACTAGACATTGCTACTGCTATTATTTTAACAAGGACATAGCTTCTTCCAGCTCAGTTCATCTTTCCAAAGATGCTAATTCTTTGAAGGAACAGTAGGTACACTAGAAAATGTATTATAAGCAAATATGTAATTGTCTCCCTTCCATTCAGCATATTTACACACATACTCTTTAAAATAAGAAAAACAGTCATTCCTGAGTCTTCTTGCACATGAAATGAAAGCAATGAAAATTTGATTTTTAGGCCATCATCAAGAGATGCAGCTAAAAGCCCAGTTAAAGTATGTTAATGTAAGTCTCAAGAACTTTCACATGAAGGTCTAACAAAGATCCAAGAAGATTTTTGCATGCATGGGTCATTGATAATCAGACAGCTTAACAAGAAGTCCAAACAGTCTCGTTGGTCTACTGTAAGATCATTACCTTAAGACAACAAAAAATAATGGGTCATATTGTCAATTCAGTTCCTCCAGGGATGAATGGAGCCCCTCTTGATACGGTGCAAAAAGAGAAGTAAAAATACCCAACTAGAAAAGGGTGTCTGCGCTGAGTTCCCAGTGACTGCAACGGCTGAGTCACAGTGGGTTCTTGGACATGCAGGGGAGTTTTAGCAGGAAACCGCCTACCACTTTATTTACAGCTCCACTTCAACTATGCCATTCGACTCAGCTCAGTAGATGATTTTTATCACTCTAGATGTTGTGGATGCATTTGCACAGAGACACTTTCCAAAAGGCCACATATGTTTAGCATCGGTTTTTCATGAGGTTTCTATATATTCACTTCAGATGGAAGAAATACCGTCCCTTCTACCCTTTTACCTCCAGTACAAAAGTACCTTTGCTCCATCCACTCTGATGTGTTTGAGTCATACCTGACCTACATGCATGCTTTACATTGCTGAACTGCATCTGTTTAGAAACTAGCATGCTGTCATTGTATACCTTACAGGCACAGGCAGCTACAGTAGTACAAAACCACTTATCTTCAAAATTTGGACAACTCTGGTGCCTCATCATTAGCCTTAGGTAAGGCAGGAGCTCACAGACCCAGAAAAGGTGGGGGGAAAAACAGTTCTGCCAGCCTATCCTGCCTCAACTCTGTGATCTCTATCTACATTCCGTACCTGGAGACAGAGTCCTGCTCTCCCACATACAGCACATTATCTTTCTGGCAATTAACATAACTGAAACAACAGTAAGTTTGTATCCAAAAAACATTCTGGAATGCTAGCAAAGTTTCTTTTTATACCTTTCTTTTTTGTAAAATACAGAATTATCTGTAGCAAATTATGTTAAAAAAATGTAATTGCAAATTCCAGCCCTTAAAATTCACAGGGCTTTCCATGTCTTTTCCTGCAAATTCTGTCCTAGTTTTGTGAAAGAGTTAGTCACGCATTTCACCAGCACCCCTGTGTCACTCGGTGTACAAATGTGTGAGTGGGCAGACTTCAGGTTGCATGTGCAAATGTAAATCTAATATTGCCCAATATCAGTGCAGTGTGTGTGCCAGTGTGCACAATGGGAGGAAGGCTGTGTTATGTGCCGTACTGAAGGGCAAACTGCTAATTAGGAGAACAGAAGAGGAAATGGGGTAATGATTCTCTGGAACAGTGGTGGGGTCTCTGCACAGGCTTATGACTGCACCAAAACCCCATTTTCAGAGGCGAATGGCTGCTGAGTCCCCGTTGATGAGGACTTGCCTCCATTCATGGAATGCGCCTTGGCGTAGTAAACCCAGCTGAGCACAACGCCACAACACAGACCTTCCCAAATCTGCTTCTTCCTGCGCAAACATGCTGTCATGTTTTCCCAGCCCTGAAAAAGGGGGCTGGGAGGAGATAGGGGAAGAGACATAAAGACAAGGAAATACTTCAGTTGGACCCCTTTCTCTCTGCGTATACCAGTATACAGAAAGATTTATGCAAATTAGAATCAGCCACAGCACTTCTGGGAAATTGCCAGTGACACTCTTGGTGTCTCAAAGTTAAGGTACAAGTGAAATTAAGAGGGGGAAGTCTCTTAAAGCTGTTTCTAAATAACCAGTAAAAACATCATGTTCCATCCAGCAGGAATTGCTTTGGCAATCTACATTGGCAGCTTTGGACACTCAGGATCACTTTTTCTTTTTTATGCTGCACAAAACTCTGCTTGTGGCTCATTTTTTAAAAGAAGATTCAGCTTTAGCCCTGCCTCTCCAGTACACATTTGAGAGATCACCATATGCAGAGCAGCAAAAGAATGCTGAATGAATCACGAGAGATGATCTATTTGCCAAAGATTTATAGGCTGCACCATTCTTGGTATTTTATGCAGTGGGTCTGTCACATGAAGAGGATTCATATGTGATCTGAAACAACTCAATGAGCGCAACACCGTAAAAACCAATGGGGTTAGCTCCCCAGTCTCAAGTCTAGTGTTTCCCTCTCACCCCCCCAAATCACACCCCTCCTACCCTTCTGCCACCACCACAACCACATGTTGGCACAAAATGAACAGAAAATAACCACACTCAGATCTGCCTGCCACCCGCTAGTGGAAACTGGGAATTCACTGGAATTCAGGGAACTGGAGGCAGGTCACATGCATTACACCCTTGATACCACAATTTATCTGCAGAGTTGATATTTTAAAGTTTCATGTATGTTGTTCAGTTTCCCTGAAATTAACCTTTAAAAAAAAAAAGAAAACCCCACAGTCTCTCAGGGGGATCAGAAACCAGCTTCAGGAAACACTACCAGCTTTGATGGTAAACGCAGCCACTGAGAGTAAATGTACTTTTTGCGTGTGTGTGTGTGTCAGACTAAATTCTTCATTGAGTTTTATACAGAAACAGAGGAGGAAAAGTGTAGAATGCTATGTAATTTACTGCTGGAATACCACATTGCTATATATTGCAGACTTATCAGTGGTCAAATAGTTTTAGTATGGCCCATGAGCAAGCAAGAAGTAAGAACATGTTTTTTTTCCAGTGCTTGAACCAGGCAAGCTGCTTTTTCCAGTCCTGACACCTGGAATCCTCCAGCGCAGGGATCCCTTGGCATTGCTCCACCAGCGCAGTGCATAGCCTTGCCCTGGGCTTCCCTGGTCTGCAGCCCCAGTGGTTGATGACTGTGCAGGGGAAAACGGGACAATAAGAAAGTAAGGGTAAAATATGCAAGGAATAAAAAAACAGAATGAAGGGAGGAAAACAGAGGGAGTTAGGTGGTATCCTTTCAGTTAATTAAAAATTTGTAACACAAATGTATCTAGAAGTGAGCTTCGAATGTCTTTGGTTTTCATCTCTTCAAAAATAAGCTATTTTTAGCAGTAAAGCTAAGGTCTGGACCCCACTGCTCTATTCTGGGTGCAAGTTTGCTTTTCCATTTTGCTAAAAACATCTACTTGGAGATCTTTGCCCAACTGCCACTCGCAGCATTTTGGATGCAGAAGTCAAGTCTAACATGAAGTCACGTTTGGATCCTTCCATAGCTATGGCATATCCATCACATTCCTATTAAAGAACCAGCACATACTATGGAACAAAATGTTCACCTTGCTCAACAAAGAAAAAAATTCCTGAGAAACATCCTAAGATCACAGACATTGTACATGTTACTGTGTTTATATACTAGTATAACTGGAAATCTTCTGAAGGGCTTTGATGAAGCTCCTGCCAAGCCTTTAGCAAAGAAATCTAAACTCACAAAAGATTTCCCCCTGACCAAAGCATGTACTGTAAGTACAGACTTGGGAAGATACTGGAACAGTTTTAATGTACCCAGAAATTCCGGGTCTCTGGCAGGCCTCTGAAGCTAGGCAAACCTCTCAGGATGTGCAGGACCTTGTCTGTAAGTAAATGCTCCACCTTTGCCATGTGTAAGTCACAGCGCTTTATGAGCTTTAGAAAGGGACTGACTAACTGGAAAATCCATACCCCTTGTTAGTATTTTAACCCTTCCTTACAGACTCAGGGAGAGAAGACGTAAACCTATTTATATGTGAAATCATGAAAGACAGCACAGTATTTAAATTCATATTCATCAGTTTATTGGTATTTCTTGGTAGTATTGAAATAGGTGCTTAATGGCATCTGTTTGCATATAAAAGTTCTTGAGGGAAAATGCCCCAACACTTGACACTTGAAGAATTATGTATGCTTTCTCTTGACAAGTTATCACCCAGCTAATCTGAATTTTTAACCTGGTGATTAGAGAAATCTAATTATGGAACTTTCACTTAGATATCATAGAATCATAGAATGATTTGGGTTGGAAGGGAGCTTAAAGACCATATAGTTCCAACCCCCCTGCCACGGGCAGGGACACCTTCCACTAGACCACATTGCTCAAATATATACTAGACCAGGTTGCTCAGAAATATACAAAAACAGCGATCACCTGAAGGCTGCGTTAATTTATGTTGGATGGGTCTGTAATATCAGGAATATACAGATCATTCCGTTTAGAAGTAAACCCAGAAAGTCATGGACATAGTTTTGGTACTGCTGCAGAAACTGAGAGGTTACTCAGGCCATACTCCCAAGTTGTGGTATGAGGCAGAGCCAGAACAGGACAGCTGGAGCAAAGAACTAAAGAGAAGTACAGTTTGCATATAAGAATAGCTCCAGCCACCTTACCAAAAGGTTTTTCTGTGAGTAAAGTTGTATTAGAATGACTTGTGGTTTGAGATCATCACATGTCACTACTCATACGTTCAGTAAGTTTTTGAAGGTCACCTTGGCAAGCTCAATTCAATTTGTGTGTGTGACTAAGTCTAACGCTTCCTCTAGACTCATTATCAGCCGTTTTGCTAGTATTTTGACGTTATGAACTGAAATAGATCTGCAATTGAAATACAGCATAGCATTTCTTTCCAGTTTAAGATAACTGATAAAAGGAGTTCTTACAGTGTCAAAGGACAAAGCCGCCCTTAAAAAGTGAGTCACTATAGACATCAAACCTCCCGACAAGAGCAATTCAGTGAGATGTCGCCAGAACTCCAGAAGGAAATCCTCCAGGCTGGGCACTCTTCCCACTTTCATATTCTCAATTACCTAATTTACTGATAGGGGACATCAAGGCCTGCATGCTGAGCTACAATAATTTTACATAATGTAATATTTCTTCTTAATTAATCCAAAAGCATGTATGGTGAGGTCTGTATCTAACTAATACAAATCTCTAAAATTAGAGAATGCTTCATTAATATCGTTGGATGGTGTTTGTAATTTACCACTTTAACAACAGATGCCAAAAATTCTACACTTAAAGGACTTTTATCTTGTGTCAGAAATTGCCAACTTATTCTGATTCCTAGAAATTCGCTGGAGTTGGAATATGGTGAAGCTAATTTATTCTGAACGCAGCTTGTTGAGTTCACATATAAAATTGGCTGAGGTTGGCAATAAAACTAGAGAGGGAGAATGTCTGAAGAAAAAAATCCAATTCTTTTTCCACAAGAGCAATTGTGGTGGGTTTTTTTTTTTTGTTTCCTTTTCTTGGCAAATAAGGAATTAATATTTGTATTCCAAAGTAGTTGAGCCACCTATCAGGACCTACCCTTCCTCCATGGACAGGGGAGGAACAGAAATATGGCTAATTTCTCACTTTGCAAACTGAGAAATTAAAATTCATATTAGTTATTTCTTCCCTAGATCTTTGCAGACATATGTTACATAAGTAGCCAAGGCCATAAGACAATAATAAAATCTACATAGGATCTATCCATACAGTAGAATAAAAGATGCACATTCACTAGTTTCTATTTGTTGGGTGTAGGAGTTATTAGATACTGCAGGACCCTAATATATTCCATCATCATAAGAGTTTGGGTGGTTTATGATTTTGAGATTAGACTGCAACTGTAAAAAAGATCTGTCTATTAAGATAGATTACAATTGCAGTAGGAATAGGCAGGTCAGCATATCATGCAGTAGGAAAGCCCACAGAAGATGTTTTCTGAAGGCAGAGTATTAATAGTCATTTATTCAGATCCAGGCTTGATGACTTCAAGTATTAAAAATCCAACCAAGACATCTGAAAGTGCCTCAGTGCACTGTGAAAGAAATACGATTGTCCACCTGGATCTGGATGAGAAGCTGCAAGATACTGCTCTGCTATTACCTACTGATTTCTCAGCTTCCTATCTGCTACTTCTGTCTCCTGTAAGAGAACTGTATAGGTCTTTCTTCACTTTAAGAACAAGACCACGTTTTTCCTTTTAATTTGGACTGTTGGGTCTCTCTACATTCAAGGAAACAGAACTGAGATTTGGGTCCATTTGACCATGTTAAGAATGAGTTTTAATCAGTTTCTGTGGACTGAAAACCAAAGGTGAGGGAACATTTGAGTCATTTGCTCCACCTCACTCCAACCATAAAAATGTGTTGATTATGCCCATGAATGAAATGCATCAGAAACTGATTCCACAACCTTGAATTACTTCAGCAGAAGCTCAGCATTTGCATATGGTTTGAATAGATGGAATCATGGGAGCACCAGAAAGGGCATCAACACCATTCACCTGCAGCAGCAAATGCAAATTCATAGTCATGTAAACCATGCAGGACACAAATCTAAACAGGCACTGAAAACAAAGAGAAGTGGTAGAAAAAGCCTGCAAGAATGGCAGACTATAAGAGCAGAGGGTAAAGATACTATTAAAACAGTAATAAAGAGACACTGGAGGCCTTTTTGGATTATGAACTGATGTTTTGCTTGGTGTCCTCAAGGTTCCCACTCAAAATTAAATTTTTCCCAAAGCTTATGACCTGTCCTGTGCTCTCTTTACATTCAGCATCCCCTTCCCATATTACATGGACACATAACAGCCTGAGGACTCTAACTGCATGTACAAACAGTAACATCGGCTCCAAACTCCACAGCACAGTTCAGTGCCATGGCTGATTTTCCTGTGCTGTGTTACCACTCCCATTTCATGGGCTTGGGATCTGAAGAATGGAGAACAGAAAACTGGAGAAACAGAGAACGTGGCTTCAATATCAAGGGAGAGATCTGCTGGGGCAGCGAGGGAAGCAATGGAAACAGAGCAGAGGTCTGTACTGGCTTAGACTGGTAAGGATCACTAAGCTCTTGTGGTAGCCAGACTAAAGTAAAATTAGTGGCTGGCTCTGAAAGTCAAGGTCTGTGTTCCTCCAGCCAGCACTGAAACCTCTGTAGTCCAGTAAGTGTATCTGGAAGTCAAACTGCCTTCACATGGTTCTGCTTTAAAATATCCAGTTCAGTATTTATAGCAGCAGTTCCCCTGTATGAATGGCAGCCCACTACCTCTGCAATTAGCACCAACATTATTTTTAGAGACCCAAAGTTCCTCCATCAATTGTGGAGTATGCGCATGCGTGGGCGGGGGGGCGGGGGGGGCACCCTCCCACCCCAAGCAACACAAATCTCTCATTTGTATGAAAAAGACACCAGAAAGCAGGCTGCCCTTTCACAACACTTTTACCAACAATTTGAGGCTTTCCTTTTTTTTTTTCACTCACCTAATTACCAAGAAGGATGTCTAAACTACTGAAATGTAGAAAACCCAAACCACATTTTTGTATGGTTAACTGTTCAGCATTTGAATTCATGAGACTAATACAAATCTTGATTTGACTTAGTTAATATCAACAAAAGAACTTCCACTGAACATCAGACAGGGTCCATTTAGTCTGGGCTCAAGGAAACCAGCATTAACTGCCCCAGAAGAAGGAACTAACATAATTTGAAATAAACAATTCCAGAATAGACAGCTTAGAAAGTATCCTGGTTTCGGCTAGGACAGAGTTAATTTTCTTCCTAGTAGCTGGTACAGTGCTGTGTTTTGGGTTTAGTATGAGAAGAATGTTGATAACACACTGATGTTTTCAGCTGTTGCTAAGCAGCGCTTAATCCTAACTCAAGGATTTCTCAGTTTCCCATGCTCTGCCAGCGAGCAGGTGCACAAGAAGCTGGGAGGGGACACAGGCAGGACAGCTGACCCAAACTGGCCAAAGGGGTATTCCATACCATGTGACTTCATGCCCAGTATATAAACTGGGGGGAGTTGGCCGGGAGGGGCAGAACGCTGCTCAGGGACTGGCTGGGCATCGGTCAGCGGGTGGTGAGCAGCTGCATTGTGCATCACTTGTCCGTCTTGGGTTATATTTCACTCTCTTTTTGTTATCTTCCTTTTCATTAAAAATTATTATTACTATTATTATTATATTTTAGTTTATTTCAATTATTAAACTGTTCTTATTCGACCCATGAGTTTTACTTTTTTTCTGATTCTCCTCTCCATCCCAGTGGGTTGGGGGAGGAGTGAGCAAGCGGCTTTGCGTGGTGCTTTGTTGCCAGCTGGGGTTAAACCACGACAGAAAGAAACTTTCCCTGTAGTCTCAGACAGTTAATTTATAACTTATCTGAAGTATAACAGTTTATATCTCTTGCAGAGTTATATTTCAGACAATTTGGACTATTCAAAGGAACTTACGGGAGGGAGAGGCTCAACTCTTACTCAGTTTTAGTACACAGTTAAGCTTAATTTGCTTAACTTCCAAAAAAACCCAGCTTTTCATCCTAGCCGGTGGAAGTGCACTTTCTCACAACTAATACTCACAGCGATCCTTTTTAGAAGACAAACCCACTCATTTCTATCATCCATACTGGCTGGATAACAAATTGGTGACATCTCAAAATGTGTTTTGTTCTTGGCATAATGACTTGTGTATGCTGTGACAACTGTGCCATACACACATTGTTCTTCAGTGATATGTAGCATGATAATTAATAACAGTGTGAAATGAGTCATTTTTATAGCCGTTTTACCTGGAAGTAAATGACTAGAAGGATAAGAGGATGAGCTGTATTCATCAGGCCCACTTTATTATCTCTTAACTTAGAAAACGATACTATGGATAGTATGGAAATGGAGATGTGTAAGGAAATGTCTAGTCACTATAGTGACATCTTTTAGGCATGTCCCATTTAAATACGTCAAACTCTGACCTTAATACCTAGCCAAAGTGGGTGATGGAGGTTCACACTTCTCAGTGCTGCTGGTTTCAGTGCATCTGAAAGCAGACTCAGAAACAACGTGGTGTCTAATTTACTTGCAAAATCAAAGAATTCCGATTTCAGGGGTTTCGTTTAAATGAAAATTCAGATTCTGGAGAAGAAAACAAAACCCACTAAAACAGGAAGGATGGTATTGTGGTTAAGTTTCTAGTATGGGGCTCTGAAGACCTGAATTACGTTCCATTCCTAGCCCTTCTGCAGATTATATTGCTTTGTGACTTTAAGCAAATCAATGACTATCTTGGTGCTTCAGTTCTCCTTTTCTAAAGATGATGTTGCTGATTTGGTCAGTTAGATAATGAGCGCTTTCACGTAAGAGCTAGCATTTACAATATCAGCACAAGAGAGGCTCTAACCTCAAAACACTAATAGTAAAATATGTGACCCTATTTACTTGAACTGTTCTTGCAAGAAAATAGCAATTTATTAGACTTGGAAAAATGTTTTGATTACTCATTGACAAGTGTCTTCATAACAATAACACAACTGAGCTGATTTAACATTCCCATATTAATTCCCACACTGATCACCCACTTAATATATGAAATTCTAAACGGCATGCTTTTCCACAGACATATTGGCCTGCCAATTAGTCCAGCTTCCTAACAGAATCAGTGTCTGCTGTTATTCTCAAAAATCAGGAACAAAGTTGGTATGGGGAGTACCTGCTGATTTTCTAAGCCTTTCAAGTCTTTTGATTTTTTTTTCCCCCAAGGACTGTCCCTGCAAGGGGATGAATTCAGCGGGGTGTGGAGAGCCCCGTAAGGGAATTTATACCGGGGAATACCATACATGGTATCACAACCTCCTCCCTCTTGGTGGTTTCACAGGGTGAGGAAAGACTTGGAGCATAAATAAAGGAAGCTCTGCCTGCATTGCACTGCTACTAGTAGGGCTGAGAGTGTGTTTTTTGAAAAACAAGCTAACAGGCAGGCAAATATCTCATGTATCCCCCAAAGATACAGTACTCTCCTACCTTCAAAACTGTCTTCAGAACCATGTTTTTTCCCTTGCTGCCTCCTGGCAGACCTTTCCTGGCATCCATATTCCCAGTGCTTTCTAAACAGATTCCCTCTAGCCTTTGCCCTGTTTCTAGCTAGAAAGCCATGCTCCTGCTGCACAAATGCCTAGCGATTCATCTGAATTTTCTGTCATTTTCCAAGCCAATGTTGACAAAATAGGGGTAAAGACTTTTAACCAAAGCTGAGTTTGTTCTTTATCCTAGCCTTTGGTGAGTTACTGATAAAACCCTTTGGATCAAAAGCATTTACTTTCCTGCCCCAAGAAACAAGGGAGAACGGGGTATGCGATAATGTCTCCCAATCATTTTCGTTCTCCCCAGACTCTGCCTTTCTTTTTTGAGACCATCAGGAGGGACAAAAGGGAACACAATTTGTTTCTCCACAGAAAATGGTACTTTGTGAAGAGGATCAAAAAAGGCATTTCACAAGTAAGACTTTACTTACCAAACAGACTCTAATTCACCTTGCAATAAGCAGTAAGTGCTCATTAAGCTGAGTGACAGAGCACAGACCAGAATCATCTAAACTGGCAGCAGTGCTTTCAACTTCAGTAGTTTCTAGAGACCTTCTTTCTATGTGTGCTCTGCCCAGCAGCTCTGCAGTGGCTCCAAATTTAGGCACTGCCCTCTTCTGGGTGGAGTAACCTCATTTTATCCAATCCTGCTGGCATGGAGCTCTTGCCAAGGCCCAGATTATGGGGATTTTAAGCAGAGGGAGAGGAGGTAAGAAGGGAAACAGAAGGATGGGAATGGGGTGTTGCAAAAGGAAACATGAGTGGGTGAAATTGAAGATATCCCAAGGAAGCTCAACTTGTAGGAGCCTCAAGTCTAAAACCCCAGCTCTTCCTATCACAAAATCTTTACTCACTGTACAATTCTCTTTCACATATTACGACTGATGCCCACTTCTCCTGGGCAAGCCTTTTTAAGGCACCTTATGGAACACCCCAGACCACTGTGATTCACATAGAGATGGTATCAAACTCTGTAAGCAGCAGCTTGATGCACTTGGCTTTCATGCACTGTCCGAGCTGGCAGGCTCACTCCATCGCTCTCCTCAGCGACTGGGAGCTCACCTACCCATTCGAGCCCTGCCAAGTTCTGAAGTGTTGCAGCTAAATATTATTACCACATTCCTGCTCAATGAAGAAGACTTTTTGGACAGACACTTTGTCAGCTGTGCTACTCAGTACATGGCAGACAGGCTGCACGTGCACCTGGAGGATCTTTCTTTCCCCTGTGATCTTACAAAATTAAAAATTACATGAGAGTGGAACAGCTTTCCTGGCATGCCTACAGCAACCTGCAGCCAACCTCTGTCTCATCTGAGAAACACTCGTACCATTGTGCTGCATTACAGCCATGCCGTGCTCCATTCCTTAAAGCCACAGTGATGGCAGGAGCCAACAGCGCAGTAGCAGGAAGGTAGCTCGGCTGGGTGCCTCAGAGGCTAGGTGAGGAGCTAGAGGATCTGAGCTGTACATTTGGCTCTGATTTACCTTATTGTGACACAGCAAACACTTCAAATCTCTTTTCTTTGGAAGGGTGGTAGGGAGGGAGGGGACTTTGTCTTGCCTAAGTAGACTTTAAGCTGTTAAGGGCAAGGCCTGGTTATACTACCTGTCTGAACATTAACAGTGCCTTTTACAAAAGAGCCATTGAATCTACTCGCTGTATGGAGCACACTACACCAAAGCAGATACTGGCAAAACATTTCTCACTATCGCATGTTCAAATTCTAAAGTAAGTTTCAGTTCCACCTTTCCTTCATGCTTTTGTTTTACACAGAAAAGCAGCTGAGCTTCCCTCCCCCAGCTACTTATGCCAAACCTTAGCTTAAGCTCAGTTGCTCAAAAACTGTTTGAAAGAGGATTCTGAGCACAAAGTGAATCGCTGTGCCAGGTCTTAACATTAATTATGAGCTCTGTTTCTCCAAATTCATGACAACTATACTCTCACATGACAGAACATAAGCAGTAAATTTTGGTGGCTAAAGCATTATCAGAAATTTCCAGGTTCACCTATTGTACACTGGTTGCACATCACTGTAAGGCACTGTAGTGCCATCAGGTTAATTCAGTCTGTGACCACACTGAATTTTGAAAAGAATATTCAGTCTCAAAGCAGGAAATACATTCCCTCAACTTCATTCCAAAGGACAACTCACAAGTCCTTGCCAGCCCCTGCCCCCTTAGTCATTTGACAGAAACATTTCTTTTTCATTGTCACAAAACATCGTGCTGACTGCAAGGGGAAAAACATCCTCTCTCTGCTCCTGACGTAAAGCAGCATTCTGGCTGCAAAACCCATATGTCTGCATATACTGCATGCCCCCCAACTGCACGTGCTCCGGAAGGAATACATTCATATATTGATTCCAGAGTCAGTGGATTTCTTCACAAAGTTTCTGTATTTTTGCACATGCCTACACAGATGAATTACTATGGAAGGTCCATGTTAGGGTACTTGGCTTCCAAAAAGACAAGGAATAATGAGAAGAAAGACTTCTTGGCCTTTTAAACACGTCTTGGTTACTACTTTAAGAAACATCCACTTTAGAAGAAAGCACACTTTACTGGGGCCTGCTTAAGGGAGCACGTAAGACACTGGTGTAGTACTTGAGGCTTCAAATCTCCCTCTGGACAAGCAGAACAGCATCCCAAGCCTCCTGCACTGGCTGCTGGCAAGGTAATAAGTACAGCTGGGGGTTTGAACAGTTACTTGTAAATCTGATTACCCTGTAGAAAACCCCAGGGAAATTCTGTTCTGAGAACCCAAACCCCTGTGTAGCGTCTGTACAGTCCTCTTGGTGGAAGGATCATAGATTTCTCTGAATGTTTTTCTCACTTTAAAATTATTCTTGGTCTAAATTTGCTCCCCTTCTTGGACATTTAAGTTACACATGAAGTCTTCTCACCTGTTCTGTCCCTGCTGACCTGTCAGCTTTGAGGAGAGCAGCTATCTTCACGTTAAAACTTCCCACGTTGGTTGCTTGCTTGCTTGCTTTTCTTGCCATGTTTTCCCCACGTTTTGAGCTAGCTGCCAGGTCAGAGCCTTGTTCATCACCTACCTCTAGTGTCCCCTCGCCTCCCTTTGGCCTCGGAGCACTCCTGTGCCCGGGCTTCCCAGGCAGCACCTCCTGCCGGGCCGGCCTGCCCCTGCACCCGCCGCCTGCCGCTACCCAGGGGCATCTTCTGCACCACCGCTTCGCTGGGGCTGTACAAAAAAAAGGAAAAAAAAAGAAAAAAAAAGAAAAAAAAAAGAAAGAAAAAAAGGGCAAAACCAGATTTAGTCGGACAGAAGAAACGGGGTCACCCGAGGCCGGAGACCCGCACCAGCGGCGGAGCGGGGCGGGCAGCCCGCGGGGGCGGACGCCGCAGCCCCACCGCCGGGGTTCCGCAGCGGGGGGCAGCGCCTGCCCGCGCCCGCCGGCAC
>JAVKLA010000061.1:7435419-7452660 GCA_034782735.1 Sagittarius serpentarius | reverse complement strand
TTGTTTTTCTGTCCTATTAAACTGTCCTTATCTCAACCCACGAGTTTTACTTTTTTTTTTCCCCCCAATGCTCTCCCCCATCCCACTGAGGTCGGGGCGGGGGCAGTGAGTGAGCAGCTGTGTGGTGATTAGTTGCCAGCTGGGGTTAAACCACAACAGTATTTTTTTCAAATTAAATCTAAGAGCTATGGTTGCATCACTAAGATTTCTTACCTGATAGAGCCCCAGCTAACTCACAGGTTGAGGGTGATGTGAAACCATATCTATGCTGTTCAGTTTTGATACTGAAAGTGTATACACAAGATTGTGTGCAATTTCCTGCCCCCATTCCTTTCAGCTCCACAGAGAATTTGCAAGTCTCCCCTGTGCCCTTCAAACTGAAACTGGTAACTCGGTTACATTTTCACCCTAACCAAACTTTCCCCAAATCAACTTCCCTACAGCAGAAACAAATTATTACTGGAATTTGAGTCAGATTGAACTTTCAGGCTGAGATTTTAGGTATCCTCTCTGGGATTTGAAAAACTTCTCGTTCCCAGACAGAGCACCGAGAACAGAAATGAACATAAAATATTCTCCCAAATAATGTTACAACACAGACTTGACTAAGGCTTACAGATTTTGTAACACTCAGTGAAATAGTCTTGTTTGGTTATTTCTTGACCTGCCTGTATACCATCGCTGTTCGGGCAATCTAGAGAGATCTGGAGATGGATTTGGTATATCCTATAGACACATGACACTGAAGTAGGATAGGTATTATCTCTAACATTATCACTAGGATGAATTTGGGAGATACATATGCTACACAAGGAGTAAGGCTACTAGCTACTTTCTTAGCCATCCTCAGATAAAAAACAGTAAATCTTCTTGCTAGACTCTTCTGGCATGTATTCTACATACACAGTCTGTTCAGAAATAGTTTTGACAAATGCTTCAGAGATTATTTTAGGTTTTCTGTCCCCCTTACACTCCCATTTTCTCTCACCAGGTAAGTTGTTCACACTGCTACTTTAAAGAGCTCACTTGGGTGCAAATCAAAAGCTTTCACAGATGCAATTAGATCTGTAAATCAGGTGCCTAAAAGACATTGTGAACCCTTCCCCATGTTTCTTCCTGGTTCCCAACAAGGCCAGCTATACAAGATAAAATGAAATGAGCCGTGAAAACTTTACAAGTATTACATAGCAATTGCTTTCTGTTTAAAACAAACTGAAACTACAGTTCAGTACCTCAAGCCTTTTTCAGCCATGAGGTAGGAATTTCCCTTTTCAAGTACAGGGGTCTTCTTTATCTAATTTCGGACAGTTAGTCAATAATTATGTGATTAATGGTAAATCCATCACTGTCCTGTGAGTAAATGTACCATATGTAAGTTACTATCTTAGGCAAAAGCAGGTCTTTTTGTTTTGAAAAACCAGGAAGAATTATGGTTTTGTAGGAAGAGGAGAAAATACTTGTCAGAATGTCTGTGTAAAACTGGCAGCCAACAAAAGCTTTTCCCAGACAAGACAGTGTATCAGCACAAGCTTGTAGTCCACAGCTCTGCAACATATCATGTAGTTATCACCTATGTGTATTTGGCATGTACAATATTTGTATCATTGTATGCAAGGTAGATAGTGCCTTTCTTAAAGGTAATAATTTCAGTTCCAGTATCCTCAGCCCAGCACATTTGGTAATGTAATTTCCATTTTCATATAAGAGTTTCTGGCTGCTGTAAATTTTCTCATTACTGTTGCTGCACAGAAAAAGCTAGTTGACTGGCTGAGCTGTGTTAATAGAGCATACGATCAACCTGCTGTTCAGCGTAAGTTCGCTATAGTTTTCCTCTCTATGGACATTAATTACAAAGGTCCAGGTGTACAATGGCATTTACAACCAGTATTTTTCTTATAATTTGTCAGTTATGCCAAATGATTACTCTAAGTTTCCATTCAGTAAACAAAAGAAAAAGAAGGCTGCTATGAGAGAAATCTTAGACCTCACAGGGGATACATTACTGGCCCAGAGGGCAGAGCTGTCTAAAACATCTCAAGCTTTATGCACAAACTGTTTTATAGCATTCAGTGTGCTGCTGTACACTGGGTTTGTATATGCTTCCAACAACTCATATGTGTACATCTGCTGCTGTAATTTATCAGCTCAATGTAAAAAGCAGTTAACTCCTTTCTGGAATGGATAGCTGAAGCAGCAGGAGTCTAGAGGAAGGCTCAGAGATGATACGAGTGTTTGCACACAGGGACAGTGATTCCTGGGTTTCTCCGTCTTTCCCTAAAGCCTGAGAAGCCAGACACAGTATCTCATGGGGTGGTGCAGATGACCTTCTCAGCTAGCTTGTTTGTCTTTAGGGCCAGACTGGCTGTCATGATGGGAGTCCAGGTCAGACTGGCAATTAAGGGATGTTGTTAAGGGATGGCTTTTTCAATAGGCTGCAGTGTCATTTGTCCTCGGGAATTAAATAAGAATATCTGTCATGGTTTAACCCCAGCCAGCAACTAAGCACCATGCAGCCACTCACTCACTTCCCCCCCACCCAGTGGGATGGGGGAGAGAATCAGAAAAAAGGTAAAACTTGTGGGTTGAGATAAGAACACTTTAATAGAACAGAAAGGAAAAAACTCATAATGACGCTAATAACAACAATAAAGTGGCAATAAAAGGATTGGCATACACAAAACAAGTGATGCACAATGCAATTGCTCACCACTCACCAACCGATGCCCGGTTAGTTCCCAAGCAGCGCTCCTCCCCCAGCCAACTCCCCCAGTTTATATCCTGGGCATGACATCCCATGGTATGGAATACCCCTTTGGTCAGTTTGGGTCAGCTGTCCTGGCTGTCTCCCCTCCCAGCTTCTTGTGCCCCTCCAGCCTTCTTGCTGGCTGGGCATGAGAAGCTGAAAAACCCGTGACTGACTTAGTCTAAACACAACTTAGCAACGACTGAAAACATCAGGGCGTTATCAACATTCTTCTCATACTAACCCAAAACACAGCACTATACCACCTCCTAGGAAAACAATCAACTCTATCCCAGCTGAAACCAGGACCATATCTCACCTAATTTGTGTGGTGTTGTAAAGGTCTCAAGCACTGGTGAGACATTTAAAATGTCTTCAACTTTCTGCCAGGGACACACAGTTTTGAGGACTTTTTTAAGCTTAGTACAGAACACTCCAAGAACACTTGATATCTTCTAATACACAAAGTCGAATGAGTGGCCCAAATGCCACTCTGTCCTTGAATTTTATGAATAGAAGCCATGTACATATTGGTCAGAGGGATTTTCTCTGGAGTCTAAATGCAAATAAAGGAGGGCAGCTTTTGTTTTATGAGCAGAGAGTGAGAAGTATGAAATAACAGGGCGTACTGAAGCTGTAAGGCACAAAGGATGCTCCAGTTAGCAGCAGAAGTACTTGGGACAGGAAAAGAAAATAGGAAAGAACCTTTGGGTGAAGTGCTGCTGAAATGAGGCTTAGGAGTCTGAAGTCCAAACAAGGAAACTATCTCCTGCCCTGTGACTCTGGAATCTTGCATTATATAGCTTGTACAAAATACCTGTAAATAGTCTGAGTGAAGCATTATAGCTCAGACTCATGGACAGAGCCCTTTCCCGGGCATCAGGAGCCCGTAGTTTCATTCTGGACTCTGCTAACAAATTATTCTATACATCACACTACTTTACCTTGTAATCTCCCCCCCAGCTTTTAACTGTATGGATAATTTAGACTGATTTTTCACAGCACATAACATAGAATGTGTATCATCTTTTTTCGGACCATTAGGCAACACTGCAAGGGTTTCAGTAACAGAGTACTCAGTAAAGAGAGGTTTGGCTTTTTTTAGTTCATTTTGGCCTATTCTCTTTCCAGTCCTTTTACTGCTGCCCTGCTGAAACCACACTAAATTCTACATCTTTCTGACAGTAGGATAAAAGTCTCTTGATTCAAACTCTGAATCTATAAACCTCCCCATGCCTTCATTCCTTTACCTGTGCAATGGGTATCATGCTCTAGTCCTGGAAGATTTACTGTAATACACACAGGGATTTAGGACGAGCCTTTAACTCTGGGGAAGAAAAGTACAAAGGCCTAGTTATCAAGAAGTATTTGCTGATTATTTTCTCATATGTCCAAGTATTATATTTTAGATCTATTTTTAAAACAAATACGCCTAATGAGGAAGAAGTTGTCCATGTGACCTGTGCAACCTGTACTGTGTATCTTTTTATTATGCTTTGGAACTAATAAAACCTAGGTAATCTTTCTTCCTGATAAGTGTCATTTATGCACTGTATGCAAAACCATACACAAGCTCATCGCCAAGGTGAGTACAATGACAATTTCAATCACAGATGCTGAAATAGCTTAGAACTTCCAAATCTGCATTAAATGACACAAGTGAAGAGTGCAGGTAAGGCTATGTCTGTATACTAAGTATAAAGTGAGGACTACACAGTCTGGGGCTGCCTTTCTCAGCCATCCATATTATTTTCTCCTTGCTCTCCTACATATCTCATTACCTTTGTAACAGCTTTAAGAAGATGGTGATTTTAAAATGAAGCACATTTCACTTCAGTCCAAAATACTTTTTGGGACAGTAAGCCCAGATAGATAGGTTTTAGCAGTGACATTTCTACTGGGGAAGAATAATCTCTTCTGACTCAAAGTTTAAAATACCACCGTTCATCTGCCAGACCTGAACTTCTGATCCAACTGAAAGGAAAAGCTGACTGCTGCATACAGTCTGCTGTAGTTAGAGTGTATACAAACAATTATCTGTTAATATTGCATACAAGCCCAGCTGAAGCCCAAAGGCAATTGCATATAAATGCTAAACACAATGCATAGGCATACTCCAAGCTGGTATAAACAGGCTTTGAGTGAATTTATGAGTGCATGTGTAATTCCACTAGCTTGAATGCTGGCCATTGGTGGAACAAAAAAAACCACTGCAGGGCCAGCTTGAAGCAAATTCCAGGTTTAACAAATGGCCAGCGGTCTTCATGGTTTCTTACAGGGCCTAATTCCACCTCTAGTGAAGTCAACAGAACTGAGCTCAAAACTAACCTTGAGAGAAAATGTTTTCTCTCTAAATGAAAACTCTGTGTGAAATCTGGGAAGACTGTAGTATGTGTAGAGGAATGCATCCTGGAAGGCTGTGAAATTTTGGAAGGAGGTAATGCATTCAAGAGAGCCAGAGAAAATAAGAACTGGGTTTTGAAAGAATTGCACAGAGGGAATAACAGCTGCAAGGGCATACAGGTGATTCTCACAAGTTCTCTTGCCAGCTGTAATCTCTGTCACAAAAAAGGACTCCCAAGTGCAGAACAATTATACAGCTAGTTGAGAGCTTTTTACTCCAAGATACAGATATGTTACATAATCCAGCATAGTCCTAAAACTGCTCAGTTTCCACTGACAGTGGTGAAGGCCTGAGCCCTTATTGAGGACTTGGAGAAGCCACTTAATTAATCGCCATACAAATTACGCTACTGTTGGTCCAAATTTTTAAAGTTTGAACTTATTGCAGGTCAGTTTTAACAGTCTCTAGTGCTTGAGCTGAAATGAATACATTCTCTTTTATTCAAGCTTAATCCATATTAAGTGCACAATTAAGATAATGTGCTGATTGTAGAGGAAAAAAGGAGGGGGGAGAGACACCGATTAAACACCTTCATAAGACAGTGTCTTTTTAAATAACCATGAGCAAAGTATTTTTGAAACTCCCCCAGTCTGAGTCACAAAGTCTTTGTGGAGCTGGCAGATTATAGAAGTAGCTCAGCCTTACTAGTTATAAAACATAGAGAAGTGGCTGAATTTTAAATAGTCAGTTGGGTTAGGCGGTCATTTATACGTTTAGATTAGGACAGCTTTGGGCAAGTGCAGCTCAGAAAGTTCTGTAAAATAGCACCTTGCAAAATTGTTCCAGAATCTAGAGGTTTGACCTGTGGGGACCACATGTCACCACGCCAAAACAGATTAAGGGAAAAGAAACTAAACTAAAAATAAGAATAACTACAGTTTACTCACTTTTACTTTTATCTCTTGTAGGTCTTTCTTTTGCTTAGCTGCATAATGAGAAGCACAGATTGTACAGTATGTCACTCTAGCTCAACAGGCACTGGCATCCAAACACAAGAAAAACAAATCCCTTCCTTTTAATTCAAGTCCATCCTGTTTCCCATGATTTCCTGTCCTCCAGCGCAGTTCAGTTCCTAGGAAGAGTTGCACAATACAAATACACTGTTGCCTGTGCTAACAAAATAATTGACCTGCCATGACAAAGCTGGCATAAATATTATCTCCTCTTGGCAACTTCTAAACAGCTAAACTGCATGTGGTAATGCTGTTTGCTATTAATGTCATTTTAAAGAGACATAATGCTTACAAATCTAAACAGAACAGCCAGTGACCTGTTCCATGCAGGGTGTACAACAAACAGCACATTTTACTGTAAAACAACTACCCCAGAACCGCTGCAGTTAAAGAGCATATCTCACAGTCACAGTCCTCTAAATTTGCTGGTCAGATATGATCCTGCAGGAAATTAAAGGCTGAGAAGGGGAAAAGAGCATCATCAAACAACACTTACTAATGTTAGTGATCGTGGAGAAGGGGAACAACCAGCTTTTCACTGAACTCAGTTTCTGCTTCACAAATCAATTCAGGTTTTCTGCTCTGTATGGTTCAATATTAAGAGGTTTGAGGAGGATGAGCTAGTGAATATTCCAAATCTGGTCCAGTTTTATTAATTTTACTGTAAGCTTAAATGAAAGAAATATCCTCATATGATCAAGCTGGAGCTTGGACTTGCAAGCAGTAGTGCTGCTTTGGAAATACTCCAGTCTGTGACCTCTGCTTCAGCCACTTTAGGAAATGGAGCTGATAATCCAGAAGCGAGACCAGGAAAAGGAATTAAGCATCTGGAGACTTAAGTGTGCTTAGGAGAAGGAATAAGGATTTAATAGGGAATAACTAAAATGTAGAAAGAATTCTGGAGCAATGACTAAATCACAGGATTTCTCGGTTGAAGGGAGCAATTGAAGCAGCAGGTTGCAGACCTCCCCTGCTCTTTTCTGCTCAGCCCAGAGAGATGCGCCTGCAGAAGCCTGTCTAGTGCAGGACCTTTGCCTCTGAGGGAAGCAACAAGGGCTTAAACCAAACCCTCTTCCAGCCCTGAATCTGTTTGGAAGGAAGCGCTCTGGCTGCTAGACTACTAGGAAAAAAATGTGTTTCTTGGCAAATACAACTACTTCAGGACTCTCATGTTTGATTGTGGAATGCTGTGAAAGGGCAAGACCATCTATATACCTAAGACAACTATCTCCCAAGAGCAAAAGTATGAAAAGGAGAACTTTTCAAGAACTAAATACTTCCATGAATCTCTGCTGAAGCTGGGGGAGTTTTGCTATTGATCGTAGAGGCAGCAAAAGCAGGACTAGATTGTGCATGTATCAGGCTGACACAACAGGTATTCTCCCTCCTAGGACTAGTAAAGTCATTTCAGTAGAAAGGCTTACTCACTGTATAATGACCCATCAAATAACACCACCTGGCCTGTGCTAATCAGATCTGACTGTAAAGTGCCTGTGTAGCTCTGACAGTAACAGAAACAGGATGTCAGTAGTTGACAGGAAGTTCAGGTGTTAGAGTACAAGAAAATCAGAAGTGCTTCCTTGCCAGCTCTTGGGTTTGCACACAGACAGAAAGTATATGACCTAATTTAGAAGAATCAGACTTCAGATCAGGATACTAGTCTTCTATTTGCCACCTCATCAACGATAAACTTGAATTTGGTTGGTGTTACACTTCAGCAGCTTGCCAGTGCTCAGACATTTAGAGGCTCTGTTCTGCTTTTTAGCAAGTGATATGAGCAACACTGAGAGTTCATTTCAGGATTTTGCTCTTTCCTTTGTTTTATTTTGAAAATCCCAAAGGACAAGGCTAAAAGCCATAGTTATATCTGGTTCAGGATTTTCACATCTGATTATTAATTCTCTTGGAAAGATGATTTGCCTGGGAATAGCATTGTTTGAACATACTTTTTTAGTCTTATTGAGGGGTTTTCCTTCCCTTCTTCTGTTCCTCTATTTCACAGAAGGCTCTTACTCACTGTCCTGGTTTTGGCTGGGATGGAGTTAATTTTCTTTCTAGTAGCTGGTACAGCACTGTGTTTTGGGTTTAGTATGAGAACAACGTTGATAACACCCTGATGTTTTCAGTTGTTGCTAAGTCGTATTTAGACTAACTCAGGGACTTTTCAGCTCCTCATGCCCAGCCAGCAAGAAGGCTGAAGGGACAGAAGAAAGTTGGGAAGGGACACAGTCAGGACAGCTGACCCAAACTGGCCAAAGGAACATTCCATACCATATGACGTCATGTGCAGTATATAAACTTTAGGGAGTTGGCCAGGGGGAGCAGATCGCTGCTTGGGAACTAACTGGGCATCAGTCGGTGAGTGGTGAGCAATTGTATTGTGCATCACTTGTTTTATATATTCCAATTATTTTATTATTATTATTGTAATTTATTATTAATGCAAATTATTATTAATGTAAATTTTTTTGTTGTTTCTTTCTGTCCTATTAAACTGTCTTTATCTCAACCCACAAGATTTACTACTTTTTTTTTTTTTTCCCTGATTCTCTCCCCCATCCCACTGGGTGGGGGAGGAAGTAAGCAAGTGGCTGCATGGTGCTTAGATGCTGGCTGGGGTTAAACCACAACACTCACATAATTGTAATCCTTTAATTCTTCAGTTCATATACGTCTTCCCTAATGCACAAGGAACTTCAGGATTAGGTATAATCATTTGGATGACTGCTTTCCCATTTGACTTAAGAAAGATGTATTAAGCCTCCCATGCTGAGGATAAGGCCCCTTCTTCAAAGTTCTTGTTAGTTAGTCCCCTACAGAAATACATCATTCATTTATGCTGTTCCATGTAGACTTATTTCTGCTCTGTGGCTTCATACATTGCTACTGATGACTGTGCAATCAAGCGATCTGATCTGCTGTGGGCTGTGGATCATGGAAACATGCTCTCAACAGTGAAACAGCTTCTTCTCTCCAGCTAGCACACAGAAGCCTTGTGTCAAGACCCTTCCTCAATGCCAGAATTTGGGGTACTGGGAGGACACCTTGTCCCATGAAGGCCACTACTATCACCTGTCAATGCAGGAAGAGGAAACCAGAGAGAAATTTGTGTATTATATTCCACTAATGCCCTATGATTCTAATAGCTGGATTTTTGACCAATACCTAGCTACCAGCTCCTATGGAAAGGGGCTCAGTTGCTCTATGTGAACAAACAAGGCTTTGCAGAGAACTTTCCACAGAGGCAACACAGGGAAATCATGCCACGAACTCATTCTCTCTTCTTCTCCACCCTTCACCTTCTCCCCACCCCAATGACACTTAAGGAGTTTATGTGCACTCATACACAATCTGTGGGATGGGAATCCCCTTTAAAGAAAACTCTGCTGGCTTCAGAAGTCTTGTAAAACTGCTGTACTGTCACAAAGCTGCAAGTAAGCAAGGTAGAGAAAGGACAGCATGACAAGCGTGGCTGACCTGACACCCTCACCCTCAAGAAGCTGGAAAATCTGGAGGTGAAGGGGGCCATGCCCTCACCTGTAAGTAAGGAGTGGGGGATTTCTTCCCTCTTCCTGAGGAGAAATGTATAAGGAAACTATCATGGCATTTCCCTATCTGAGTGTCTCCTCCTGTGGGATTTCCAAAACTGTTGTTACACAAGTTGTGAAATCTGCCCTGTCCTTTCAGAGGGGGAGGGAGCAAGAACAGACTTGCTGGAGCTGGATGACAGCAAAGGGCAGAGGTAAGTAGACTTCCTCCCCTGTGTCCATACTGGCACCTGTAAGAGCTTATGTAGTACAGGAGGAGCTGGGTCTGAGCCAACCTACTCTGGCTCTCAGCAGGCATTAGTCATTTTGGCTTGATAATGGTCTAAATAAAGCCACCCAGCTATTGGTTGGCAAGCTTGAATCTACCGGCCACTGACACAACTTCTGATAGCAGGAGTCCCAGGCACCTGTATCAGCTGAAACATATGCTGCCAGCAACTGGGAGAAAGCAAAAGAGAGGAGGTGGCTGTGAAGTAGATAGGCACACATAGACATGTGATGGGCTGATGACTCTTCCCATATCTGGTGAGGCAATGGGAATATACTCAGGTAAGTGAAAGCCAAAGCAGAGATTGCTGGAGCTGTTTAGAAAGTAATGATGGAAACAATTAGCATTAGGAAAGTGGTGCCCATTCACTCATGATGCTGCTATGTGAAATTTCCATGGTTTTCGTTAGAATGGTGATTTGATACACTTTGAAGTCCTTACTGGACAGGGCAAATGCATTTACTCATGGGAAGTGAAAAAGGGTCTTATTTCATCCAAGGAGGTATAAGGTAATTCCTTTAACCATTCATACACGGCAGATCCTGCTCCTCTTTCTACCTATACTAGATAATTCTTTCCGCTTCCCTCCTAGAGTTACGTAAACACTACAGTGCCTTCAGTACATTCCTGTAATGCATATATTGCACTGACTGGTTGATCCTCCAAACTGAAACTGATAAGCAGGTAAAAGACACTGTCTGAGAAAGCAGGTTCATCCATAATGTTTATGTAGCCCCCACACTTAAGTGTTAAAGGTAACCTGAAGGACTTAGTCCAACTAGCTTGACCCTCAACAGCATGGCCAGTATCACCTTTCTTTGAGTTGCTCTAAATCAAAACGTGTCCTCTCTTAGCACATTGGTCAAGCCTGGTAAGTAGAACCAGTCCCAATCTATATTTTGCATTCCTGAAAGAGAAATTTTTCTCAATAATTTTAGTGCTTTCCTGTGAGCCATTAACTAGAAGGCTGCCCGCTGTGTATTTCATGTGATAGAAACAATATAGGCAGGGTGGTTTTTAAACAACTCAAGGGTGTGGTGTCACAGACAGCTGAGACAATCCAGCAACTTCCCCCACAGCTTGGCCTTTCTCTTTCTCCATCCCTGCTCCTGGGCTGTGCAATCCCACCTCATCCTTTCCGGTGACTCTTGAACCTTTCTAGAGCCAAGACAACTTGCTATTTTAGGGAAGAAAAAATAATCCTGTCATGTCACATTAAGGAGCTAAAATGGCTAAAAAAAGCATGCAAAAAATGTCAGAACTGGTGCAAAGCTCCTGCAAAACAGCAGCAGGAGTACATGGCTGGGGTAGATTAGAATTTTTCAGGTTTTAGGATTACCGATTGTTCTGTTATTTGTATTAACATCCATACTGTTGTAATTAAGACACACCCTTGTGTATTACAGAGTAAGGAGAGCTTCTAGGATGTACCAGCTCCTGTTTGCTTACCAGATCTGGCAAATCAGTCATGCAGAACATCAATAAAAGACAAACTTCTCAATCTAGACCAGAGTCACTGAACAGCTATTGCAGGAGCCTGCCGTTGAGTTTGGCAGGATCATACTGGAAATAAAATGCTGAACTGAAAGCATGTACCCAATAGCTGAGAGAAATCATTCAGAGTCTGTTAATAATGTGCAGGTAGGGTTCAAACAAACATTTAAAGTGATTGACTTTGCTACTTCTGCCACAAAAAGGGAATGGCCTTACTGATATGAAAAACCTGCTAAAGAAAGCATTGAGTGCAAAATTCTCTCTCCATTAATTCTCGAGGAAGGATAAGTTAAAAATTTCAATGCTCAATTTAGATTTCATTGGGAAAAAAACCAACAACAACCCAATACCAAACCAAAATAGCTGTAATTGAGGCTGAATATTTATGGAGTAAAATAAAAGACTAGCCAAGAGAAAAAATATGCCACTGACTAATCCAAGAACATTTCAGATTTACAGTGAACTGCATTACCAAGCAATACAGAATTAAGACCTCAGTTTTCTTCAGACTTTTTTAGGCAAAATTCCCATTGAAGTTGCTGCAGAAAGTTGACAGTGATTGCAAAACTGAATTCAAAAGAGATCTCAAAAGGACTTGAGTTCTTGCTAAAACATAAGAAATCCCTTTTGCACAAAAAGTAATTGAGGGATTGGAGAAAAACAGCCTGTTTTATTTGCCTAGTTACATTTTCTGCATCAGGTCAGATTTAATTTGTGATTTCATGGGTAGGCCCATCAGATGTTAGTTTTCCAGGAACTAAGTTCTCCTTGGGGGAAGGGCTGCAGCTGACTAAGAGCCTGAGCATCTCATCCAAAGGCCATTGGCAACAGAGAGAAAGTTTCCAAAGATCTGTGGAGATTTAGACCTCAGAATAGGAAGAAATAGCAGAGTCTTTTCTGAGTGCATGAAGAATTGAAGCCTTTTGGCCAACAGCAGGCACATGCAGGGACTACCACAAGGCTTTGTTGGGATGACTTGTACGTACAGACCATCACTGGTTCAAGGCAGGCATATAAGACAATACTGAGTTCTTGGAAAAATGGAAAGAAGAAGGAAAAAAAGAGGGGGAAAAACCAACAGTAACTTTTTTTACTTACTGGAATCCAAGATCATCTTCACAGAAAATGTGGTTAGTTACTATAATTTGGAAAATGATTGTTGTAATCTGCCTGCTGGTAATTCCCTGAAAAGAAAGAGCAGGCTTTAGGCCAGTATGCTCTTATTTTCTTGCACAGGAGCTGTTAAGTCCTTTTGTCTTGCTACAGGATACTTTTCTAAAACTTTAACTTTCTCAGTGTTTGGAACATACCTGAGGTAAGAGAGTAGCATCTGCAAGAGGAACCCCTCATGGCAGTAGTTAGTGTCTCACTGGAGGACTTTTTTCTCCAGGTACGGAAGCAGTGGGGAGCTGTGGGCTGAGGCTGGGTGCCTGAGTCTGCTGCACTTCAGTTACTCCTTCTGGTTGAAGAAGATAGCATAGATTTAATGAGGGCCAGAGGGGGAACAAAAGGGACTATAACCTGTTCCCCCATTAGCTCTAACTTAGCAAAGCAACTGCTCTATCAAAATATGGTCCTACCTGGTCGCAATGCAACTGAATCAGCCCTTGTAGAGCTGTGGCACCGCAAATTAACTTTTTCAGTGTACCGCTGAGTAGCAATGCACTTCTGTGACACAAAGATCCCCACTAGGATCATAGATGTGTGTCTGTGTTTCTCTTTGTAGCAGAACTCGGTATACCTGTGCTTTCTAAAGGTGCTCCAGATGTAGCACACAGCACCAAACAACTCAGCCCTCCTAAGAAACACCGAAGGGATACAAGACAGATTTATTTCTGCCCATACATTTGCAAAAAATGACAGCTCAATCTGTACTAGAAGCAAGTGGTGACCGACAAATCTGAAATGAAATAGGATACTATGGTACATCAGCAAAATGTTTCCAGGCACAGCTCTGGAAAAATGACTACTCAGCTAGTGAAAATCTTTTCACTGGATTTGCACAGCTATTGTAAATATGCTCAAAAATGTTTGAGGAGAAACATGCAACATGGCACATGCATGTTGATGTCAGTTCCAGTGACATGCTCTCTGCATCCTTGAACTGTCCTAACAATACTGTAACAGCAAAGGCTGCTAAAATAGTTGTTTTTAAAAGAGGTACAGGAGGTCAGCTCAACAAAAGAGATGACTAACTTTCAGTAAAGCACCTATTTAGTGAACTGAGCCCGGGATGTGCTGTGCTTTTGTAGTTTAAAGGGAGAGTCTCTCTGTGTGCGTTTGGCTTTAACACCATCCCTCCATGTGATTAAAGAAAGCCACAAGAAAGAGGTTTCTACATTATTATCTCTTCCTGGAAAACAAACCTGACTGTTTCCCCGAAGTTTGCTGGTACAGAATTATGCAGCTTTAAAGGCAGCCAGACATTTTGGCTGCCCATCCACTTGCCTTCCTTGCAGTTGTCATTATCTCTGTTTTACTTTACCTGGAACTTAACAATACCTCACTCCCTTTCCTCCTAGGTTTCAGTAACTCTTCAAAATGAAAATCAATAGCATTCCTTTTACTCCAAGGTACAGCCTTACAGATAATCACGTCATATTGTGCAGCAGCTGCTTGAAGCCTATGCAGCAGATATAGCCCTTGGATGCAAAGTTTCCAGTAAAGTAGCTGCCTTTTTCTAGCATTTCACTGTTTACTTGTAACATTGTTTTAGATTGGGTTTTTATCAAGTAACATGTTAGTGACACGGCTAAGAAAACTCATGAAGTTTTGGGGTTTTTTTTAAATTACTTCACCTTAGAGGCTCTAAATAAACAAGATCTTATGAGTCAGTGGATTTTATTCCTGTCAAATAGCCATTGAATTAAAACAAAATAACCTTACACCTCTCATTAGTAGAACTGCATGTGTAATTTCAGTTTCTGTTTTGTTATTAACAGGCTTGCAAATGGGTTATAGTAATCTTACTTCTTTTTTAAGAAACTTGTCATCATGACAGATGCATGAGAGGCCTCAGGAAACCCCCCTCCCTTTTCCCCCAGAAGCGTCAGGTTTGCAAGGAAGAGTTGGCATTGCAAAAGTCTGGACATAATTTAACAAACCTTCTCAGTAGACAGGGCCAGAACCTCTCCCGCTGAAGATTCAGGGCAGTCTCCCTGACGCAACTGGGGCTGCGCAGATGGGTGGCCTGATCCTTCCCTGGAAATACACAGCACAAACTCAAAGAACTGAGCACTGGAAGTGAATGTGCTACACCTAACAGTTGTCATAATCCAAATTATCTGAAATATCAACTGACCTCAGAGACAAGCCAGATTTCTGTTAGTACTGTGGAGAAGTTGATTTATGTATAAATCTTCTATGGAGTTCACAGTATAAGTGAGACATGGAGAAGCTGAAAGTGGCATCATATTCTTAGAAATCCAGTGACAGGGCTGGGGGGAGGGGTTTGTGGGCAAGGACTGCAGCAAGGCAAATTGTTGCATTTGTTTTGTCTTGGGTCTTTTTTTTAAAAGAAAATTTAGCTCCTCTGCTTTTTGAAATGTTACATATATGTTTATATTTTTGCTACAAATAGCATGATGGCTTTGTGGTACATTGTGGTACCATAATATAAATGGAACTAGTTGCCTCTCTGCTCTGTCCACAGAAGACATACCTGGGCATAACTGCCCCCTGCCCTGATCATAAGACAAAAGTCACCCTGCTAAATATTTATTTTTTTCCCCCACCATCAACAAATATGGACTGCTTCCTTAAGTTTTACTTGCCTTATCTGTTGTAATCACAGAGTGAACTATCAAGAGCAGAAATAGCAGCTGAAGATGAGAGTTTTAATCTGTAAAAGATCCAAAGCTTTCCATTAAGAGACTTATCTCTTTTAGTAAGAATAGTTGAATTTTAACACTGCCACAACACAGTTTGTGATTAAGCTATTTTGGTTAATCTTAAAAGATTTCTAACAGGAAATTGTTGTAACTTTCCTTTCCTTTTCCCTCAGGGGCTTCTGCTGTTGTGTAGAGGAAACCCGGGTTTATAAGCAGAGAGCTAAAAAAATAAAGAGCAAAACCAGACAAAATTTACAAGTATGCAGTTTGGCCAAAAGGCTGCCTTCCATACCAACACACACCCCAAAATCTTCACATCATTCCCAGGCTAAAGAATGCTCTCGTTCGAGAACCTGTACTGTAAAGAGTCTTGAAGAGCACTTTGTGTACAAGTAGGGTCCCAAACCCCAGTGAAACTTGTCCTTACTGGGACATTTCAGGACTGCATGAACAGATTCACGTAATGTCAACAAAACCAAGGCCTGGTGAGAGCTTAGTTGCAGATTTTAGACACACCTCTCTCTCTGTCAGGTCTGTAGGGTTGATAACTAAAGGAAAAATACATATTGATCTTGCTCAGAGCGCATGGGCTTTCTTTTCCCTTTAGAGCACAGTCATGTTCTATAGGAATGGTGCAACTGAGGGTGCATGAAAGCTTTGCTGCTGCTGCGTAGTGATCTCTTTATAACCCTCTTTATTGCCTACATGAAGGATCAGTCAGCAGCTGCATCAGTCAACTTGGATTTTAAGATTTCTTCCTCCACACACCCCCAGCCTGGTCTCCCCCTGTTCCGCAGAACTACAACTGGCTTTGTCCCAACTCCTTCCTGCTCGCAGCTCCTTCCTGTGCAAGCAGATACCCTCATCATGTTGGCACTGTTGCTGGGAGATACCAGCTCTCAAACAGCAGCAGCCATGACTACACTATCTGGACTACATTTCCTTTCTTCCCTCTCTCCATCCCTCCTCTCTCCATCCTTTCCTTTGGCAGCCACAAGCACCCTAGATCTCTCTTTATCTTCTATTATGGTGCTGCTTGGCTGCATAGGTAATACCTGCTATTTTATTGGGCTTTCCATGTCTTCTATGGGAAGAAATGACAGACCAGAAGCACGTGTCCTGCAGGCTAAATCTGACTCACAGGTGCCTTTACGATTGTAGCAATATTTCTGTAAGTCTAGAGAAACAAGTCTGTATTCCAGATACGGCGACCAGGTAGAGTATAGCCACTTCAACTCATCTTTGCCAAGCAGATGGGAGAGGGTTCAGGCAATAGGCTTGAGAACAAGAGAAAGAAACAGCAAACTTCTCTTTAGCCTACACATAGGCTGATTGTATGATCCGGTATCAGAAATACACATAAAGCTAGAGATATATGTAGCAATAAGTCACTTAGTTGGGTGTCTATTCATTCAAACCAGAATTACTCTACAATGCCCACAATCTATTAGAGACAGAATAGCTTAATTGAAAACAATCTGGTGAGAGAATGATTTAGCCCAGAAGTATGTGGTTGATGATCAGGAGTTCCATGTCCCAAAATAGCTCCATGTCATGATTTAACCCCAGCTGGCAACTAAGCACCACACAGCCGCTCGCTCACTCCCCCCACAGTGGGATTCGGGAGAGAATCAGAAGAGTAAAAGTCAGAAAACTTGTGGCTTGAGAGAAAGACAGCTTAATAGGTAAAGCAAAAGTCACGTACGCAAGCAAAGCAAAACAAGGAATTCATTCACCCCTTCCCATGGGTAGGCAGGTGCTCAGCCATCTCCAGGACAGCAGGGCTCCATCACGCTTAATGGTTACTTGAGAAGACAAATGCCATCACTCTGAACATCCCCCCACTTCCTTCTTCTTCCCCCAGCTCTATATGCTGAGCATGACACCATATGGCATGACACCATATGGTATGGGATATCCCTTTGGTCAGTTGGGGTCAGCTGTCCCGGCTGTGTCCCCTCCCAGCTCCTTGTGCACCCCCAGCCTGCTCGCTGGTGGGGT
>JAVKLA010000061.1:7296956-7435319 GCA_034782735.1 Sagittarius serpentarius | reverse complement strand
AACAAGGAATTCATTCACCCCTTCCCACGGGCAGGCAGGCGCTCAGCCATCTCCGGGACAGCCGGGCTCCATCACACCTAACGATTACTTGGGAAGACAAATGCCATCACTCCAAATGTCCCCCCATTCCTCCTTCTTCCCCCAGCTTTATATGCTGAGCATGACATCCCATGGTCTGGGATATCCCTCCTTGGGTCAGTTGGGGTCAGCTGTCCCAGCTGTGTCCCCTCGCAGCTCCTTGTGCACCCCCAGCCTGCTCACTGGTGGGGTGGGGTGAGGAGCAGAAAACGCCCTGGCTCTGTGTGAGCACTGCTCAGCAATAACAGAAACATCCCTGAAATTATCAACGCTGTTTTCAGCACAAATCCAAACCACAGCCTCATACTAGCTACTATGAAGAAAATTAACTCTATCCCAGCCAAAACCAGCACACTCCGTTAAAGCTCAGTAAACTAGGTGAGTATCTCTCTCAGTGTCAATTTCTGGAAAACACGGTACTACAAAGCAACCTCAGCTGGCAGCTTTCTAGAACTGTGATGATCATTGAGAGCACTGATTGATACAAATACTGTTTTTCCTCAAAATCCAGGGGGACTTTGAAGCACATCCAGACATACAAAACTTTCCTTTAAGCAATAATCTCATTGCAAAGTACTCACATGCCGAGAATCCCCCCATTCAGGAAGTTAGTGCAACATAGAAAGTAACAAAATCTATCCCAGTATACTGCAGCCTAGTCTGACTGGGGCAGAGCCGAAATGCTTTTTGATGGAAGCTTTTAAGATATAGATTCTAAGCTGAAGTCTTTAACTAGGACTTGAGTCCAGCTTTCTCCAGACTCAGCTATTTTCAGCCCACATCCAAAATTCATACCTCATTGAACAATTCTATCCAGTGAGCTTCAAAGTCCAAGCATTTTGAATAAATGCCACCTTCACTAATGTTCAAAAGTAGTTTACATTTGACTTGTGTTTTACTTTCTTCCTATATTCAAATTCCTTGTTCTAATCATTTCCAGTTAACCCTTACCCATTTCTGGAGATCTATATGTTCACTAGTTGGAGAGAGGAAACTGGACTTAAACACCAGAACTAGACAATAATGGAACAAGCGTTTGTTTTATGACCAAAAAAAGCTAGACTGGAAAAAACATGCCCTCTGTGGTACTGACTCAGTGTGATGAAAAGTGGCAGAAGATAGTATTGTTCTTCTCAGGTTGTTCCCTGACAGGCTGCTTCAATGCTGCAACAGAAATTACAGGAATTGGCAACAGCTATAGACACAACCCGCAAGGTTCAAAGGTGGATTACACGCTTATATGTTGATTGAGTATAGGAAGAAGGAAATAATTTATTCATTGTTAGAGGACAGAACATTTCATTCAAGCCCTGTTACTAGGAATATTCAGAAATGTATTACTGCAATGCCTTAGTGCTGAGCCCATCAGAACTCATGCCACTCACCTATTTTGGAACAGGAAGTTATCTACCTGAGATTATACCTCATGCACACATGTCCTATCTCCCATGCAAGTTCTTCAGCCAGGTGGATACTTAAACCACCCAGCAGCTGTTCAGCCAAACCAGCTTGTTGGCGAGATGCAGAGGGTATGCTAAGTGGTGCTAATTCTGGTTGGCTGCTCATTCAGATGTGAATCCACCAGTTGTGGGTTGAAACTCCTCTTGACTACAGAGGCCCTTCCTCTCCTGAACAAATCCTCCTGATGTAGTAAATACTGACCAATAATCAGGACACATGGTCTAGAGGAGACAAAGAGCAATAGAAGAGTAAGCAAAAAAAGTATTCAACATCACCAAAGGAAAAAATAATTCAATAGCACTGAGCTTAACTAGCTGGGGAAAATGTCCCAAAGGAATAACCCTTATCTGGTAGCTAAAATTATTGGAAAAAGCAGCAGGAAGCATGCTGGCAAGAAGGGGAAATCCTGCTGCTATGCCAAAGACAAGTTGAACATAGTTTCTATCTTCACTCTACATTGCACTCTGTTTGTGCCACTCACTCCTACTGACAAAAACACACACCCCTTCAGTTAGTATGAAGATCACATTAAGCAGAAAACCTGCACAAAGTCTAGCTCTAGTAAATCACAAACTGAAATGACTCACATGGTAAACACTCCTATTCACAGCTTCCTGAGTATGTTTAATATAGGTGGATATTTATACTTATATCTGACAGATCTGAATTTCTTAGCTTGTTTATACTTCCTTTGGAAAAAAGCTATATTTATAACAGCTTTTTATAGAACATAGTCAATGAAACTAATATACAGTACTTTTAGCTAACTTATATCTAAAAGGACACTGCTTTAATATTTTAAGAGCAGGGGAAATGCATGTAAGTCCAGAGAAGCAAAAAAGAAATGTTTGAAGATACTGATAATATGAAAAAGGGAAGACCTGAGTTTGGAGTGTCTGCAGTGAACCCCAGAGCAAAAAGCTAAAGGGGACTGAAAGAGAGTATCATCCAGAGACGGTCAAAATAGGGGTGAGAATGAAATAAGAAAGAAGGTGCAGAAAAAATTAAAGTACACAGGTAAGGAAGAAGTGGCTTCCAGAAACACAGCCACTGTAAAGCTATTATCCCTAATTTACTTTGGCATTTCTACTAGATACAGTTTGGTCTGAGATGAGGAGGAATCTGATATTAATTTGAAAATACTCAGTAAGATGTCCTATGAACCCTACAAGGACTCCCATTCTTCTGCATTTATTTTAGCATAAAAATTGTCTTATTTTATTATTCTAAAAATGTTCTTTATTTGTTTTAGTACAAAAGAAGAATGTATGCTCTTCCAGAGTCCTGGAAGACGGTTAACATAACAGAACTTTTCTGTCACTGGGGCCCAAATTTAAAAGGGCACAGGCACTCCAACAGCCCTGAACTTAGGCTGGGTATTAGGTAAGTGACATTTAAAAGATTCTGGTGGAGAAAATGTTATTGAACATCAGAGTGCAGTTAAATGGATTTCTGGAATGTTGGGTTGCTCTGAACTATATCAGAGGACAATGTGTATACATCTAGCAGGACTTTAAAGCACAATTTCACACAGTAGCCTGCTGAGGTTAACTCAATGACATCTGCTGAACATGCTCTGCAATTAAGCAAGCGAGAGGTTGCCAAGACTTATATAGGTAGCAAAAATATTTTCTTCTCCTTTTAGACATTTCTTTTTTCAAGAACTAACCTTCAAAACTGGGTGTGGAGAGGGGGCTCTGAGCTCCAGCTCTAAGCCTAAAAAAGATTTTGGCACAATTCTGATCATATGCTAGAAACAACATGTGGCTCTAAATCCAGTTCCTAGATGGCTGCTAGGGAGAGAAGAACACTGCAGAGCTTGTGTGCAAGCACAAACCGTGAATCGTTTCCACAGCAGCTGCAGACTGACATGGCTCTTGGCTTCATCATAGTATCCGTAACTTGGGGTAGTTGCCCACTCGATCTGCATTTGACTAGAACAGATTGACTACAGACCTGTTAGCTGAAACGGTGTCAATTAGCACACATGCAGCAGCTACTTGTTTCAGGGATACATAGCTTTCTGTGTCAATGAAGAGAATCCTATGGGTGACAGTGGCAGCAGATCTTCAGAAATAAGTGCTAAGGGCTATTGTTTTAATCTAAAACTAATGACACTAGCAAGCAATCCACTGTTTATAAAGCTTACACTCTTTTGCTGATACTAGGTGTGGAGAGCAGGCATTAGCCCTCCCACAGTGAGATCAAACTTGTTACGAAAGGCTTCATCTGTCCTAGGATCTTAAGTCTTATCCTCAAGCCAAACGGCTCCTTTAATCACAAGACTGCCAGCTAGGGAAGGGCAAGTCAGAGATTTGGTTGTGGGTGAAAAGAAAAAGCCTTCAGCACAAACTTGTCATTCAGCTGGGACACTCTTTTTGCTTCAGTTTACTGCTTTCAGCCTTGTCTCCTAACAGCTTCGTACCTCATTCCTTTCCCATGGCTTTAACTTGGGCCTAACACAGGAATAAACCAAAACCCACTCTCTGCCTTGAGGGGGAAAATAGCAAGCAAATATTTAAACCATTTTAGTTGTCTCAAAGATAAGAGTGTACCAGAAGTCTGTCTACATTAAAAATACATTAAGTTCTTCTTGTCTTCTAAGTCTTTGACTTTCAGCCATAGGAATGTTATGAGGTGACAATTCAGAAAGACAACTCTGCAGAAACCGGGAGCTGAAGCACAACCTGTTCTACATGGTCAGCCACTACTAATAAATTTCCACACTAACTTTTGGCCTGAACAAGCCTGGTTTTATAGTGCTACAATTACTTGGTCAAAATAGTTACACCAGTATATGCCCCAATACGGAGTCCACTCTCCACTCCAGTTGGAATTAACTGTTCTAGCCTAAGGCACCTCCAGCTCAGTGCATTTCTAATCATCTGATGCTGCTGGACGCCCTTTGTTATAACCCTACAATCATGAACAAGGACTTCTGCCTTCAGATGGACACCAGTCTCTACTCTAGAGCAAGATGTAGAAACAGCTTCATACTCCTTATAAATATCTCCTCTTACACAAGTATGCCTTTACTTGAGAATAGCTTTTTCCTTTTAACTTTTGGTACCAATTTGTGTAAACTACAAAGCAAGGGCTTTATACATGCAGAATTAAAGATACGATCTTTGGAAAAAAACCCACATTTACTTTCCAACATCCTGGGCAGCTGCAAGATACTTTACATGTTATTAATGACCTTTCTATGTACTTCACTTTCAGATTCAACCGTTCTGGGACAATACCTTGTTTTAATTGGCTAGCATCAACCTGAACCCCCAAATTTTCTCAATGCTTCTCACTCCTGTGTCCCGCTTCTAACTGTGGCAGAGACTGTCATTCACAGAACATTTTCTTCACTGCCTGCAGGGCTGCTTATCTGCATCTGTGTGAAACTGATCTTTCTCTTAAAGGCTTATGGTTCCAGTTCAAAGCTGTTTGCACATCTGTTTACAACAGCATTCCATATGTTCTCTTTCAAGGTGATCCAGAGAAACCCAGAAACTAAAAAGCACTGGATAGCTGCCAGCTGTCCTATTGGGATAGATAGTCCAGTGCGTAAATGCCTTTGTGGCACATGCAGCAGAGTATGACCTACAAGAAACACAGATTGTTCCCAAGTTACGCGGAGCTCGGCTGGTACTAACAAGAACTTCAGCCAGAAGAGTACACTCTGTGCAGACAACAGCAGCTTACTAGATGTTGCAGCACTCTTAAGAGATAAGGTTAAAGATATCGTATGCGCTGTGTGCTAAATGATTTAGTTAAATGTCTTGCAGGAAATTGTTGATGTATTCTCTTCCAGGAATGTTTCCTGGGAAAAACAGCTAGTGATTCAGAACAGAACACTTCAAGGCTGCCTCCGTATGCCAGCTGCAGCTTTGCTAATAGCATAGAGAGCAGGAGTTAACTTACATTCATATCTAGAGTGTGTTTCCACATAATTAAAGAAATCTGTAGAGGAAAAGCATCTGTGAGTAGGAGCAGAGCAAATTCTGCAAGCAGGGCTAACTATTAGGAGTTAAACTGAACCCACAAGCTCAAATATAACTGGAGAAAGCACTCTAACACAGCCTGTCCTGGTGCCTACTCACGAGTGATACAAGGAAAACTCAGTCACTTTGCAACTTCAGACTTAGGCAGTCCTTGCTGGTTTCAGACTATGTCCTCTTCTTTCATATGTATTTTTAGTGTGTGCAACTGCCAAAAATCTGAGGGTATGGAAAACGTATCTTCTGCATCAGCTTTTCCTTTAGCTTAAATGCACCTGTAGGAAGAACTGAACTCGTCAGCTGAGCTAGAACTATAAGCAGCTTCTTTGCACTACAATTGCTTTTGTGGTCCTTGCTGTTCTGTGTTTGCCTTTTGCTCAGGTGATGGGAAGGAAGTGAAAGGAGGGAAGATGTAACCAAAGAGGTTTGTATTGAGCAGCTGTTCTTTCTCATGCTTTTTTTTTTCACGCCATCACGGCATTGGATTTTTCCAGCAGTGCACTCTGAAAGTTATAAATCTTTGGGCTAACAAGGATCAAAGTTCCTGCAGACCTACCTGGCGAGCTATCCCACAGTACACTGTGCAACATCAGAACCATCATGTCTTATTTAAATGCTGATGCTTTGACAGGTGCAGACCATTTTCATCCTTGTGGTCTAACATACATGAGCTAGATTGCACTTTGCTAAAACAGCACAGCACCTGCTAACTGTGGGCACTTCAAACTGTGCAGCTCTCTTGCCTTTCAGGAAGAGGTGAAAGAGCAGGGAGTCCCTGCAAATGCCTCCACAGTGAGCAGATGTATGAAGCTGTCACCATAATGATGACTGAGCAGGATCTTTCCCTTGGGTACGTCCTGTACCAAAAGCCAGAACTGTGTAAGAAAACTAATAACCAGATATCCTGTTATTTCATCTGTCATGCATGGAACTGAACATGGGGGGGGGTGTGTTTAAGGACATTACCAGCACCTCAATTTACAGAGGCTGTAAAATCAGTCACTGAAGTGGAGGATGAAGAGTCCTTCTCCTTATAAATCAGGATGTTCCTTTGAGGAAATCATGTTAGAATCCAACCTAGCAGAGAACTGCATGGCAAAAGAAGAATTTGGTAAAGCTGTGGGATGAAAACATGAAGAATATAAATGTTGGGTAAAAGTCAGCATGGATGAAAATAGCAGAATGGTTTCAATTGTGCTAATCTGCAGTTCATTAATTGTGCAAAAGCAAGCACAGCTGCATCTGGTGACCTCAGATTTGAGATGCAATTAAAAAATGGGATAAAGCAAGCAGTGAGAGAGAAAATATCACAGGGTGACCTTGATGGGTCTTAATACTCAACAAAACAGAGGAGGCTCAGAAATCCTCAAAATCTCTGAATTGGACCTTAGAAACTGATAGGGCTGAGTAAAATTGCGAAACTTTACAATTAACTTTGGATCCTGCTGGCAAACAGGTTTTTTGGCCTGGAGTCTCAGACTTTATGGTTTGTGTTTGCCAGCTTTTTCTCCTTGACAAAACTTGTTTTTGTTTGGGGGATTTGTTTGTTTCTGAGAAAAGACTGAGAATTTTAGATCACTAAATATTATGAATCCATAATGAATCTGAGAGACTTGGTAACATTGCCAAAGCCGCTGCATCAGACAGGTTTTCTGCTGAGCATTCTGCTCAGCCCTTCACCTTATGCTTTGTCTGAGTTCAGGTACTCTTACCTAGCTGCAGTGCTCTGGGCACTATGTGACCTGTTGATGCTTCCAGCTGACGTACACTTACCTTCCCTCAAGGAGACAAGGACTGAGGGGCAAACCCTGGCCAGTTTGTTGCCTACCACCTTCTCCTACCTGCCACAGCTTGGAGGGCTGTTTTGATGCAGTGAACCTTTCTAGTTTCCTCCTGTAGTGAGGGTAGGAAATTGTTGCTAAGCAAAGAGGAAAGCACTTGACATCCTCTGGCACTCTCTTCCCCAAATCTCTGGGAAGAGAGGGGTTGGCTGCTCTCTGGACGAAGGAAGCTGTGGCCTGTAAAGAGAGGGGTCTTAAACTGCAGCTCTGATCCCTGTGGCTGCAGATGTTGGACCAGCCCTTGCCAATTAAAGAAATGACACAACTTCCTATTGCAAAAGAGTCCAAAGGTTAAAAAAGAAGGCAAAAGTAACATAGGATAACAAAGCCAAATCCTGCTGTAGCCAAAGGAAAATTAACCAAGTTATAGTCTTTAGAAAAATCACAACATTATTCCACTTTAAAGACTGGTGACTTGCCCAAGTCATCCACTAGGTCAGTAGTAGACTCAAAGACCGAGGTATTGATTAAATATAGTCACAACCCTGATTGATCTGTACACTAAAGAGTCTAGGTGTGTTTCACCTCAACCTAAAGCATAATCTAACACACTTTAGGGCATCTGTGCCCTCAAAATGCTTATTTCTCTCCACTGACGATAAAGAGAGCTTAGGCTACACATGTCCATGCTGTAAAGTAGCTAATGGCCAGAGAGGAGAATCCCACCTCTGCTCTCCTGCATCAGTGTTCAGTGGTCTCTCCTACCCCAGAAGCAGGCAATGTGTGGTGGTGCCAGATCTTTCAGCTACACTTTTTGAGAAGGAAAGGAGAAAGGGGGTAAAGTAAATATGGGGGTAGGAAGAAAGAGGCTGTTTCCAAGAAGAAAACAAAAAATCAATTCAATTGAAGGAAAAAGCAAAGAATAAGTAGCCTGAAGAAAACTTGGCCTCTGAAAAACAATGGACCAGGATGAAGAAGGAAAACATGGGTAAGAGAGGCATATGGTTTACTTCAGTTTTTGTGTTAGAACATGTGATTTATAGGAATTTGAATTTCCTTTCAAGGGAAACTGCTATTCCTAAACACTGCCTTCTCTTCTGAGAAATTTTCTGAGCTCATGGCAAGCATGTGCCAGCATCCTGCTCCTTAGGTGGCCCCTCCAGATATTGAAGATCCCTTGTTTTCCTGGAAAGTCACTAACAGGTATACACAGAGCCGCCTGCTCTCCTCTGCGGCTGGTACACACAAACATCCCTTCAGGTGATCCGATCAGCTCCTGGCTTATCGTATTACCTGGCGGATCCTCAGCAGCTAGTCTTTGTATTTTGGAGAGGAGGGAAGAATATTTTGTTTCTACAGGGATTAAAACTGAAGTCTGGAACGAGAAATTCAGTTCTCTTTTTCTTAAACCTTGAGGTCTTAATCATGCATCAGTTATGACGACACTGGGCCCCAAAAGGAGGCCTAGAAATAAGCCACAAATGAGCGGGGAGCAGCCTAACTGATACATCAGCACAGCTGTTAGTGGTCTGCAAGGAAATCTTCCCTGAATGCTGCTGGAACACAGTCAGCAAAACGTGGCACGAGTGACTTGGAGCCTCCCACTACTGGCACTCTGTCAAAGGACACCATTTTGATAATTAGCTGAAAGCAATTTTATTATTGCCCTGTAGCATACTACTGTGGGTGTCTGCTTAGAGTTACAAGTTACCTTCACTGATCACGTGTACAGGTAGGCTTAAGCAAGACTGAGAGAGGATGTTGTAAAACCTCCTGTTCCTTGACTCCTTTTCAAGCTTGTTTGCTCTGTTGTATCCTGTTCTCTACTTTGTGTCCCCAGCGCTCCTGCTTTCCCCATTATTGTTAATTTAGTGTTTGCAATGTCAGTTACCTCTTAATTTCTACTTTTTTTTTATTTAATTGGAAAAGGAAATAAGTAAAAAAAAAAGTGCTGCACAGGGAGCCCTTGAAACTGCTGTGCATGAACTCAGCCTATGGAGCTTTGTAACTGTTCCAGCTCAGGTGACTGGGATGCAAAAAAATGTACTGCAAATAAGCACCCTTATGCGTCACACCTTCCTGGTGTGACACCACATGCACACTCAAACCCTGTCTCAGCCTCTTCCTCTCAAGATAAAGGTAATGCCTTAGCAACCTCCAGCACAGCCGTATGACACATGTAAGCAATTTTATGAATGTTATTTATAAAAAGGCCATCAGAGTCTCTGTGTCCTTAAATTATAATTTAAGGGTGGGGATGTTATTTCATTAGAAGATAGATCACATGTTATAACTTGATGGCAGTTTTTAAAAAGAAACCACCCTACAGCAGTTGGACCAACTGATTAGATATTTTCCTCCTGAGTTTACAGGCTGGCCCCAGAAATGAAGCTGCTGAGCAGAACTGAGCCCACGCCAAGTCATTGTTATGCCAGGACAAACACTGAGTTCTTCTCCCTGCTCCTGACATCACACATCCCTGCAGAAACATGACTGCTTTGCAAGTCCCTTCCCACCCAAGAGAAAATCCTGAAAGAACTGGGATCCCTATCACCAGGGCATCAAGACTATTTCATTCACATGACAGGAGATGTGTGCCTTTGTTGCGGGGCGGGGAGTCTTGAAGCCCCGCCTTTTCCCTGCAAGAAAGGTTTATTTAGTGACTGGTAAAGCGTACTTAGAAATCTAAGCAAATCTTGTTTTTTCAAAGTCATTCATGCTCACACCACCTGAATTTAAGCTGATGCTGTCTTAATTCCTGTAGATGAGGTTTGGAGCACATAAATATGCTTGGCAAAAATAAGGAAGAGGCCACAGTCTTTTGGGACTGAGTATCACAGAGACCACTAGTGCATTGTTCCTGCTGTTACTTGTGGTCAGTGGGTAAAATCAGCATCTTGGCCAGAATTCTTCATTTGCTGGGCTTGGATTCAGAAAAAAAATGGAGCTGGATTTTTAATTTGAAATAGGAGGAGGGAGTTTTTGGTCTTTTCTTCATCGATCACAAATGAACTGTTCCCTGCAGATTGCAGCCAATGCACAGTGAAACCAGGACTGTCCTCTGTGCCCTGCTCCAGACGCTGCCCTTTGGCAGGAATTGCAACTGCCTTGTGCCTGACAGTCAAGGCCAGTGCTTTTCTTGCTCAGAAGAGTTGCCAATAGGGGTCAAAGCTTTGAACCAGTGAGAAAAGTACGGAGTACATTGTACATTCATAAGTACCTAAGTAGTAAGACAAGAAAAAATGACTCAGTGTTATGTGGACACCGCTCAAAATGAAAGCTTTAACTTAAGTGTAGGGGAAGAGAAGCGTCATTAATCCTAGCAGTCATTGATCCACTGTACCTGGGGAAGGTGTCACTATCTGCCTGATAATATGAAGGAAAGAGGCTCCTTCCCAACCTTCGCTCCTTCTTCCCACACCTCCCTGTTCCCCCATCCTCAAACCTGATGTTCAGCTGTGCCAGGTATACTGCTGTTGCACTTCTCCTTGAATAACTCCAGTAAATTCAAGCAGATCAGAGAAGGCATAAATCTAACTCACTGGCCTGAAAGACCAATATAGCTCCAGCATTCGAGCTCGGATGAGGTTCCCAGATGGGAGCAGCCAGGCTAGGCGCTGGCTTGACACACTTCTCGCAAACAATCCCCGCTCCCAGGAGAGGAGCTGAGTCAGTGCTGGCCCCCTGTCATGAAGCTGGTTTCTTCAGGAGCAAGTTGTCGTTTGCTCTGACCTGCATTTGCAGCTAGATTTTGAGAGAAGCTGCACAAAAATCAAAGGACTTATCATTTAATTTTTGTTTAACCTGTCACTCGTGCTCTGCAGCTTCTCTTAAGAAGACTGACACTGGTTGCTTTTTTCTGCGGAAGGGAGGGCAGTAGAGAGGGGATTAATGCACTGTTTCTCACTACATCCCAAGTTACTGTTACATTGCAAGCCAAAGACACTCCAGGACAGTCAGTAATTTGACGAATCATCAGACTCCTCAAGACCCTTCACTCTACCAACCACAGAGGGAACTGACAGTTAAAGCCTCAGATTTGTACTTGGTTAAGCCTTTTTATTCAGAGCCTCTTCTCACCATTCCCAGGATTTCATGTCTGCCAGAATGTTTAATTTTTCAGTTAAGCTGTCACTTACCCCTTGTTTCTGGGGTAGGCTCAGTCACAGGCCATCAGTAACTTTTGATAGCGACGCACAGACATCATGGCTCATCCTACACATACCACAACAAACTACTAGTCACTGCAGATATATCTAAAAATCTTGGAAAAGTGCTGTGTCAATACCAATAAAATTAAAATAAATATTTTATGTTTTGAATGAATATATCTCTTTTCAGCATTGGAGCTAAGCTCCTTAGCACCTGCTAATCACATCCTCTAATAATCCTATGAGGTACCACATCTGATCATAAGGCAGGGATCTGGCAGCACTTCAGAAAAACTCTCAGAGGCTCAGACTTCCCTGGAAATTGAGGGCACTGTCACAGAGCCAGATTCCTGTCCCTGGAAAGGTCCTCCCTGCCTGCATGCCCAGCCTCACCCACATCTGCCCTTCCCCTTCCCAGTACCAGCCATGTGCTTAGTGTAGCATCATCAGACAGCTTGAGAGGAAGTGAGGCAAATGTCCTTCCTCTGACTCTCACCATCCTCCTCACTGCTGGGTCTGCCCACTGCCAGCGTTGCTTCTCCCTCCAAAAGACAGGGAAGACCCCCCCCTTCTCTTGCACACACAGACACACTCTGGCTCATGCAAAGCATAATTTTGCTGTCCCATCAGTCCACTGCTTCAGATAACTGTTGGTTTTTGCCTGAAGAGACCCTTGTGAAGGTCAACACTTCTGGCCGGGTATGTAAGACACTAAGAAACAAAGTGATCCTTCCAAAAGCCAGTGTCGGTGGTTTGGGCTATAACAGAAAGCTAAGGGCCCTTATGTTCAGTTGTCTTTAACACTACCTTTCTTCTGTTATCATTAGCATTTGGCTGGTCCCCAGACTTCTCTTGAGCTGACCTCCCTCCGGTTATCTTCCCTTGCTTCTTTGAAACCAGGCCACTTTAATTTTCCAGCTGCAAGGCAAGTTCTTTTCAGGTGAAGCCCTTGCATGGAAGCGTGGCATTGTAGAATAGTTTTCACTGCATAATCCACTGCTGTGCTGAAAAACTTACTTCTGAGATTGCTTTCAAGCAAAATTATTTAACTTGGGAGAGCATTGTGTCACCATGCCTCATGTTTCTCTGTACATCTGTACACCTTGCTGTATAACCTAAGTTTAGATGCAGAGAACTTACTAGCTTTTGGGAGTAGGATGTTAAAAAAGTTCTCCAGTGAATTCTTGTCCTTTCCTTCAGAAAGTTTAATTCATAAAATAAATGCTTCAGGTTACACATTTGAGCTGCTATAAAGTAAACCATAGCAAGGAGCCTTGTAAAATGCAACTGCTTGTTTTGTGTGATGCAACTCGATAAAATGCGGTGCTCCCACAGCTATGCGATGCTCTGTCCTTACATCCCCTACATGGCCATGGTGGCTGCACTGATGCTGCAGCACACCAGTAAACGATTCCACTGAAGGCATTTCTGCAATTCAGTCTCATTTCTGAGAAGTGATCAGAATTTTCTATGGTTCCTTCAAGCACTTCTTGAAAACCAAAAATGGTTTTAATAGAAATATGGTGGTCTTATTAATATTTGACCGAGGCAGAAGCTCTCTGATGTGATGAGCAAGCAGCAGGGAAAGGGGAAGTGGAAGATGAAGACACCAGGGTGAAGGAGCATGCTCTGGCTGTGCAGGTGGCACCATGGCAGGCATCAAAGGGCAGCAGTGATTGCTAATACAGAAAAGTTAAGGACACAAAATACCTCTCCTGTTGCTGCACTGGGAGGAGAAAAATGCTGCCTCCTACAGGAAAGCCAGTCAAGGGCCCTGTTTCCCATAGGTTTCTAAACAATTTGAGTCTTTGTTTCCTCAGTTTGGGGATACAGCCATAAAACCGCTGTTTTCTTTAGAGACCACAACCCTTTTTGGCACCAGTGATACCAGTATGGGAAGCTGCAGAAGTCATGGTTTCGGAGACCAGCTTGCATCTAGGACAGAAAATGGTGACAAAGGCATGGAGAAACTGAAAGTATAATATATTTTACTAATGTATATAGTTCATACCTCACACAAACACCCGAACTATCCCCTTTCAAAAAACTCAGCCTAGCAAAAATGTCTGGTTCCCGCATGGTAATGTCAGTGAGGATCAGACTCCAGATTCTCAGGCAGAAAGCGATCTCTGTTGCTGCTCTCCTTCTCCCAACAGTAACATCACAATGTATCTTATCAAGTCTTAACACCTGTTCAAAGAACTGCAGTGTGTAAGTATCTCCTTAGATTCACCAAGGTGAAGTCATGCTTGAACAACTTGATAACCTTCTATGATGAAAAGACTGCCTTCATACATAAGGGGAGAGCAGTGGATATTGTCTACCTAGACTTCAGTAAGTCTGATTCTATTAACAATATCACCCAGTAACACTAGCACAAACATTCCTATGCCTACTCTGCTTATGAGCAGTTGTGAGCCTAACAGCCACATTTGAGCATATTTTAAGTAAAGAATTCTTTCATTCAAATTCCATCAAGTCTGAACAAATTTCTGTCTTAGCTGGAACCAAGTAGTGGAACTATATCTCCATGAACTTAAAAAGCCAATTTTCATGTACAAGTAGAAGTTCATAAACAAAAGAATAGCAATTTGAGCTCTGTTTTCAATTCAGTATTTAAACACATCATTCCTGGCAAGGGCAGAATCCAAAAGCACAAAGTAATGGAAACTGAAACTAATTTCCCAATCACCTGTAAAGATCTTATTTATATATGTATTTACTTTGTCAACCATAACAATCACCTTTCTATATGGCACAGCAAAAAACCATCCTAAAGGCAAAGAAGAACAGAAAACCTGTGGCTGAATGCTGTGGCTGAATGCTGTGGTTGTGACGGATTTTTTAGTTCTCATTGCAACAGACTGTTTTACAACCAGAAACTCTTATGCTGTGTTACTTCCATTAGAAGTAGATGAAGGCAGAATTCAGAAAGGCAACTGATTTAAAAAGATGGCAGCATCCAACAGGCACTCAGGAGACATAAAAAAACCCTAGTGAATCACGTTTCACACCACTTACAGTGCAATATGTAACAAATGTAGTGCTCAGGGACATGGTTTAGTGGGGGACTTGTCAGTGCTACATTAAACGATTGGACTAGATGATCTTATAGGTCTTTTCCAATCTAAGCAATTCTATGATTGTATTCTATGATTCTAAGAAACACACTTACGGGTTGAAGTCTCTTGGGTTGGTAGGACATGGCACTTCTGAATCTGCTATACACTACTATGTTAATGAAGATGTCTGAATTGCAGTAAAATTTCTTCTTCCCAGGGGCTGAGAACTCATTTCCATGATATGATGAACTGTAAGGAAATAAGAAAGATGTTAAGAATGCAAAAAGCTACTTTGAGAAAGTCAGTAAAGGTGGATCTAATAGGAAGTACTGAGAGTGCTATACACCTCCAGACTTGCTATAGGTAGAGCTCTCTTTTATCAGAGACAGAGACAGATACTGTGAGGAACCATTTCATCATGGACTGCTTCAATTTCCCAGATAAGTGCTATATAACAAAGGTTTCTGGCAATGCTAGAGCCCAGATATTTTTGTATGGTACAGTTAATATTTCTTTCAACTATTAGTCAATGAAGTTTTAGACTTTTTGTGGTAACTATAAATCTTCTGCCACTTACTTTCAACCTGATAGTGCTGGGCATCCTGCATCCTGGGGGTGGTTCCACACAGTAATTTTTTCAGCAACAGCTTATTGTCTGCCTTACAATGATATATATATATTTTTTTTTAACCCTCCCAACTTTCACATGCCTTTTCCTCTCCCCGATCTTGCTTGGTGCAGAATTTTAGCTTTGGATCCTAAGAGCTGTATCACACCCACTCTGCTTCTCTGTTCTGTTCTGTTCTACAGCATTCATGGCAGGCTGCCTGGTACCATACCCTGCTCCATAACATGCCAGCATAAATATGACATAACACTGCTAATTCCAAGAAAAAGCACCTGTAAATAGCCTGTTCTGGGCAGTATTTAAACAGGATGGTAATGCCTGCACAACACAATCCCAGCAGAGCAGATGTGTGTAAGTGTTGACATATACCATAATTAGACCAAATACAAAGTGGTTTATATCCTGATTGTACGTACAGTGGTGCCAAACTTTCTATTGAGCTTCTCAGAATATTGTTCTACTCCCAACAAAAGCTTAGAGAGCCATAAAATGTAATCAACTTTAGAATGATCTTAATTTAAAATACATATGGGTGCTGCCCAGGCTGATAAGCCAAAAAATATGTAAATAGAGATATCTGAAAGATATCTAGAAATGTTTGGATAACAAGCCTGTACTAGTTTCCAGGGGATTTTCATCCAGCTGCTAGTATCTTTAACATGGAAACATCTATGCAACAAAAATAGGTCCTTGGGAATGGAAAGATCCCTTACAGCATGCTGTACGGCAGCAGGAAGATGTGAGGCAGCTAGCTGGCTAAGGATGCAACATCTACTTGTCTCCTTGGGACACTTTCTGATCAAAGTGCTGCATGATCAGAACTTTATTAACAAAGCCTTTTTGCAATTGTGTGAACAGTCTCCCAGTTTTTTAATCAATGGCTTAATAAAGGACTAAATGCAGAAGGACGGCCACAGACTGACTGGTTCTGAGGCAAGTTAATAGATTAGCCATAGTACAAGAGATAGCAGTCAGATGATCATTAAGCAACTGTGTGGTAGAGAAAGTCTCGCGAGCCTTAGGCTGCACTAATTTACGGTGCATTGTGCTGAACCCAAACATCAGCACAGGCTCTACAGTGTAATAAATATAAATATTTATGTGGTTTGAAATTACCTGTATGTCAGCACAGGTTTATATAAATATAAACCTCAGCTTAGTGTGAACTACACAGTTTGCACAGATTTCTTTAACAAGATACCACAGCTCCCACTAAGTCAGGAGGAAGTAACTCCTGTTGATTTCACAGGACTTCCCTCAGATACCGTAACAGTGTTCAGCATAACTGAAATTAAAGCTAGATGGGAAATTTTCTGTGGACTTTAACAGAAGCAGCTAGACCTCTGCTGCCATGCTGAAAGGCTCCTTCCTGATAAACTGCAACACCACATATAGAATATCAAGTTCACAAGATACAGTCTGCAACAAGACGCCCGCTGACTTTGCTTGGTAGTTTATATCTACCAGTTTCTACTCAAGGGATTATTAGAAGTAGGTTACTTTTTTTCAGTGAATCTACTGAGGAAAGAAGGCTAAGGAGAGTAAAACTGTCCTAGATGAGAGTCAAATAATTTTTTAACAGTTTTGACTGATAACTTTCTACTCTGTGTTTGCCTGAACCAAAGCTATCCAGCTCTTAGGACACTACATAAACCTTACACATTATATTATGGAGAAAAATAAGCTTACGTAAAAGACTGCACATACATACAAAGATTTTTATAAGATCTCCTCTAAGAGATGTTGTCACGCCTCTCACGGACTCTAGTCATACTCATTATTTATCCCCAAATACATCCCAGTCAGGGGATGTACTTCGAATTTAAATTCATTGAGACAGTATTTGGTTACTGTTTCCTCACTGGTATTTCACTGCACAGCACAGAGCTCACCTAGACTGTGGTACGCTCATGAGGCAGGTATGCCTTCTTCGAGAAGTTACGGGAAACCCTTTCAAAGCCTTGCTTAGTAGCTCTCTGAGCTTCTTGGTCTCCTGATCATTCTGCCCTCTGACTTCTTGCTGCCTTCTGTTTTGTTGCAGAAGTTCCCCTCAAGTCAGCTTTTGCTAAAATGCTTTATTGAAAAGAGAGAGATGTGCACATATACACATCTCATTTATATAGGCTGAACTGGCTCACATGCTCTACTCTCCAGCAGTCTTTCTGGCAGTTTCTCGCTCTCCTAAAAAGCGATTTGAGAAACATCCTTTGCATTACTCTGTGATTTCTGTTGCCTTACTTCCAATATCCAAAATAAACAGAAAAAAAATGGAAGAAAATTGGCCCCTGCCTCAAAATTCATCCCTCCTTTTCTCCCCACCTCCCAGTTACATCTGGAAGTGCAATTACAGCTCACGAGCATCTGTGTGGCCTCTAAAGGGAAGTCATAGCCCAGGGAAAGCTCACACACTGGAAGAAAGATTCAACCCCCCAGAGGCACAGAAGTTTATTAGAGCCAGGAGGATCCTGAGGGAGACTGTAACATACACAGAGCACTTCATTTTATTTTGTGAAGAACAGGAACTTTTCTCCTCCCCTAGTCATAATGCTTACACTGAGCTCAGCCTCAAAAGTGAGCAGGTAAAGACTCTCTTCCCCCTCAACAGGGAATGCAGTAGCATTGAAGGGAATGGTCCTGTCTTGGCACTGCTTTACACAAAGGAAAATTTCTCTGTTACAGGCTTCATTCTACTGACTTGCTGGGAAGTTACAGAAAACATGGCTTATTTTTGCTCTTTTCCTTATTATAATCAAGTGTTGGTCCTAGCGTAACAATTACCTTTTAACAGCCAGGGCTTTATGTTCCTAAAATGTAACTGCATGTCCAGCATTGTCCTTGCAGCATCATGCACCATTACAAAGCCCTGAGCTGTACCAGCTTTAACAAAGAAATCTTTTTCCTTATCAGTCCAGGAAAAGACCGTCTAAAACTCCAACTATTCCCTGGCCTTACCGTATTTGCTTATCATGGACTGAGGATTTGGTTACAAAGCCTATAGTCACATTTTATTACCTAACAGCAATTAAGAAAAGCAAATTTCACCTTCGATCAATCAGATAATACTTCAGTGTTTACAAATGCTTCAGTTGAGCAAGTAATGATCTGCTCATTTCATAGAATGAAAACAATTAGCAGAAACAGAAAGCTGATAGTCCCTCTTCGGGGAAACATTTCCCAGGGAACTTTGGTGATACTAACCAGAAAGGAGGAAGCAGCAGCAATGATTTAATTTCAAAATAATGAAAAACTGTATTTTTATATTAACAAAGTCTCTGCTGAATATATTCCTTGCAGTTAAGGCCAATCCACACCCATTCATCCACACCCATTCATCCACACCAGATACCCATCAACACTGTAAGTCTCCTTCAATTACACTAACACTGTAAAATCTCTAGCTCAAACACCAAGCGGCAGCCCAAGCCACCCCCTCAAAATTGTTTACCTTCTGGATATGAGCATAAGCCTACCTTTCTCCAGACACTTCTCATCCCAGTCTATTATTTCTTTCTTCCAGCTCACCTAAGTTCTGATTCTCCTCCCCCCATCCTGGTGCAAGCCAGAAGCGCCTTGGGAAGATACGGTTTGAGTGAACCTGGGGTACATCTTACTTCTGTGTTCAAGATGTAGGCATCGGAGTATGAATGGCTTTGGTACAGTCAAAAGGTGACATAGGTGGGAGAAAAGAAGTGGCAGCTCATATAGCTCTGGCTAGACAGGATAACCCTCTGGTCAACTCTAAATATAACCACCCATATAGGCCCTTTTGCTGTATGGGTTATATGGCCTCCTTGTTCCCCAGTAACAGCTTTTGTGTGTTGATTCTAGTCAGATGTAATCAGAAATCTATTGTAATCAGAAAACCTCCACAGCACTCAGGTCCTTGACCGCATGGAAACACCTGCAGTTGGTGTCAGGCTGCCTTCATATCAAGGACAAGATGTATGGGAGAGGGAATTGGAGATGAGCTTTACAGAACTCATTAAGGGTTTGAAGGTACTGGACCATAAATCATCATATGGATATACTGATTTGATTTTAATGCAAATACTTAATGTTACCTAATTTGTGCTTCAGAGTTCTGAATTTTAATATGGGGCAGTGAACAAGGAGTTAAAGTTCAGACTAGGATTACTATCTGACTATGTCCAAATCAATTTAACGTTTAGTGTTTGATTCCAAGTTTGTTTCTTTTTTCAATTTTCTTTTCTTTCCTGCAGCACAGAAACAATTATTTAAGTTTAAAATGAGCTCTTGGCTACGTCCAAACTACAAAAACAAAGGTATTTTCAGGCTGGGATCCTGTCTAAAACGGGAAGTAGGTTTGTGCTATTTGGTCCCTCCATATTTTTCAAAACAATTAAAAATAATAATCTTAGTGTATCTATGGTAATATCTAATTGAAAATCCAAGGTAAGCTTCTGTGTAATAAAGAGAGGCCAGAGAAGGTGTCAAAAGTCATTAATTTATAAATAAACTATGGTTGTCTGACTGCCAATACCATTGCATTATAGCTAGGCAGAGAAGAGGAAAAAAAGTAAAATCCAGCTAAGAAGTAATTAACTTTGGTACTTCATCTTTTAACATTTTAGGGTGGGAGGAGGCCATTTTCACAAAGTCATTGTGACTATTTCACTCTAATTAGGAGTTTCTGAATTCAAGAATCTTTAAAAACGCTATTGTTATGATCCTAATATCACATCCTAATATGCGATTAAGTAACACTAAGCAGATCAGGCTGTTTTAGAAAAACGGCATGAATGCAACTAAGAAAACAACAGGACAAGATGTGGGAAAAGTAATTAGTGTTTTTTGGATGCCTAGTTGGCCAGAACAGATTATTGTACAACTTCAGTTCCTAGGCATGGGCAAGTAAAAATACCTAGTGGCAGTAAGCTGACCTGCTATGTTTTCAACCATTAAATCAACGCTCACTTATATTTAGTGGTCTGCACATAGGCACACAAGTTCTGTATTATTTCTGAGCACAGATGCAGTTACAATAGCATGAAAGACATCCTATAGCTATAGGTAAACGTCACAAAAATCTCTGGCCTACTGGCTTTCTCATTTTAAACTGCAGTGTTGCAGCTGAAGCACAGCATCAAGGGAGATGCAGGCTTAGACTCAAGCACATGCAGAGTACTGAGAAGTTTCTACTCCCAGCACTTGGAGCTTACTGCACGGGCAAAAACCTAGAACTGCTTTTTCTGCTTTGGCTGCCAGTTTGCTTGGCTCTTACCTGTCTGCCATTAAGTAGCATCCATAGTGCTACATTATCTCCAGTGACAACAGGGACTGAGAAGTGCTTTCAGCTACAGCACTGAAGTCTGTCCATGCCTTCTTATGCAGGAAGATAAAACATTTTCTGTTTCTTTCCCTTTAAACAGCAAACACAAGACAGTGAGATTTGGGGAGGGGGTGGTGTTTGTGGGTTTTGAGTTGTTTGGTTTTTTCCAAACTAACATTAGACTTTCTTTTTCTCAGGGAAACTTAGCACTGACTTACAGCCAATAGGGCCTTACTGGGTAGCTGCCAGATCACCTCTCAAAAGAGGTTTCCCTTTCTAGCTATCTCTGTGTTATTTACAGGCAAAAAGCAATGGATACAAAAAACTCAGGGAAAAGGGAAGGACAGCATCAGGCAACTTGGGACTTTATTCAATTACTGCCTGACAGAAATATTTGTCAGCATCTCTTTGAATAACTTGAAAAAAGTTTCTAGTAGTACAATGAAAAAAGTCCATTATGCACAGATCTGGTATCCTGGAGATAAGGAAGAGGCTTTAGTTTTTAAACAAAGGGCACTTGGTATTAAAAACCACCTGAAACATACTCAGTTCTACAAAATGAGGGAGGGTTTGTTTGCCTTTTTTTTTTTTTTTGGGGGGGGGGGAGGGCAGGTTAGCTTACTTTAGAAAGTGCCTAGGATAGAAAAACAGCTGGAGGAGAAATACAGTGCAGGCAGAACTGCACTTCCATGGGCCAGCCAGGAAATTTCAGTGGAACTGCTCCTTTGCTTTAAATTAGGCAGCTGCTTAGGTACATAGCAGAACTTTGCCAAGTGCATTTTTTTTGGTCTTGATTTTCTGAGAAAATGAAGTTCATGTTATTGTGCTGCCTCTTCTGCCTCCTATTCCTGTCATGAAGGCTTCAATGGCTTGGCCAATTCCAATCCAGTTTGCTACGAAGCTTGAAATACCAAAGTTGTCTGCTGCCTCAAGCCCGCAGTTGTGAAAAGAGGCGAAACTGTTCTTCTCTACCCACCTAATCTCAGAGGAAAAAGTACAGACAGCTCAACTTAGATTTGTTTGGGATGACCCACCTCATATTTGAGAGGCAATAGCCAGCATCTACTTAGCTCTTAACCAGCGGTAAGACATGCTGCTCCCTGCCCTATGAGCAAGCTAAATAAAGGTAGGTGAAGATGGTGGAGAGTGCTGAGGGTGTGTGTTTGGGTGGCTTTTTTAGCATACATGTATGTGTGTGTGAACATGCGCATGATAACAGTAGGAGGCTAGGCCACTACATACTGAGACAGGAAGGAAGCTGGAAGTACATCTACATAGGAGTTTACACAAGACTTGAGGTGGACCTCAGAAACGCAGGACAAATTCACAGGAAGATGCAGTTCTGTAAGGTTTGCTGTTAATGGCCTGGCTGCCCTCCCACTGCACTCACCACCCAAGAGGCAGAGCACCCTCTTTCTTAATTAGCCCTAGAAAATTAATGATCTATCACTTTAACTTGCTGTATTACAACTTCTGTTGATAAACAACAGATTACCCACTCAGGGAGCAGCACTAATAGTAACAGACTTACTTCAGCTATCATTAAAAAATCCCCCACCAAAACCCAACAAGCTGGCACCCAAAGGAGGGTCAGTGAAGAACACCTGAACATGCATATGTGTTTAAGAAGCCTGCGTACTCCTAGTTTGCTGTCACAGGCTATTAGTCCCTGAATCAGTAGAAACATTAAACTAACTACACTTGTTGGAAAGCCTAGGATCTACTGACTTTCCCTATACTGCTAGATTTAAATTCCTATGCTTTTACAACATTATAAGACAGAAATTAAAAGCAAACTTCAGGAACAAGGCTATGGAGCAATCAATGAAATTGCTGATAAAGGCACTGAAGTCCACGAGAAGCAAACATTTCAACATTTTGCCATTTGAAAGTACTCAAGTCCTAATGTAGCCAGTTATGCAAAAAACAATTAAATATATTGTCATTGTATATGGCCTTTTTCAAAAAAAGCTGCAGCTCAGTTATCTTGCTTTGCAAATACAGAGGAAAAGTGGCAAGGCAGATCTTAAATGGGACAGTTAACATTGGATTTGCAGGTTAAAAACTCCCAACCCCAGTAAACAAGGCCTGCTACCATTTTTAATTTGAACACTAAAGTTCTTGGCCCATTCAACTTCTTTTAGTGTTAATTAAACCACTACAATATCAACTCTTGAATTAAACTAGGCAATTTCTGGCAATCTTGCAGTTGAAGGTAGAAAACCCACACTAGAGTCCATCCACCTGGCTGTTATGCTTGATCTTAGAATAAGTAGGTAGGAGCAACCCTCTGCCCTTGCCAACTGCAGCAACTTACTGATTGCTCAGCTGTCCAGAGAGATAAACTTTCCTCTCCCTAGAGGCTGTGATGGACAGTAAGGGTGATCAGGTCCACCCAGATTTTGCCAGCAATTGAACTGAATAAAGCCTTTCCCCAGCCAGCTCTTTTGCCAGTCAGGCCTAGAACCATGGTGACATATTAAGTGTATTGAATTTAGGTCTTGCTGAGAATTTTGTATATTATTTATGAGAATGGATTGATTTTTCTTTTCTGTGAGGGAATAATATAGCATGCCTCCCTCCCTCCCTCCCCCATCTGTACTTCTGGTAAAATAATTCCTGCATAAAAACAGATGCATCACTGCCAGAAGCATTGTGCAGTTTTAAAAGACTGCCTCATTTTGTAGTTCCTCTCTTTACCAGGGATTCACAGAGAATTTATGGAGAGCAAAAAACCTGGATACAAAGGAAATTCACAATTACCTTTCCTGCTTGCTGTTCATGGTGCATTACAGTATAAGGTTAAGTTCTCTAGCTACTTGCTTGCTGTCCTTCAGTTAGAACTACATGTTATACAGATATTTATTTCATATTCTTCCAAAGCATATTAAAATTGTGAATAACTGAAGCACGGAGATGTGTAGTAATAGTATCTTTCTTCCTCTCACCATATATTATGCATATGTGCTCTTTCCTAGCTTACACTTGATAAATCACAACTTATGTTCATGTTTTTCTTTCACAGGATGAGGTTTCCATGCTCATAAGACATTTAAAAAACCCAGCATGTAGGGCAAGGAATAGAGGTTTATGAAGTGAGATTATGGCAGAATTTGGGTTCCTAAATTCAAAACTGTGTTATCATTTTGGCTTCATTGTCTATCCCAAAGCTTATCTACTGCTTTCTCTTAATGAAGTTGTCTCTGCTTCTGCCTCTGTTTTCTCCCCCTTCTTTCTCCCACAACTATGAAGACACTAGTATTTCCATCCACTCCCTCAAGGAGAATGAATCAGGCTATACCTATAAGAATTTAGGACAAAGACAAGGAGATGGGCCTGGAACAAAGTGAGGTTTGCTCAGAAGTTTCCTATTGGGAAATAAAAGGCTACAAAAGTTAGCTTAAATAGTGAGCCACTTACAAAATGTCGCAGCAGTAGATATTTCTAAATGTCTTCTTTTTAAAAAAAAAAAAAAAAAAAAAGATGTGCATGTTGAAATCAGAAGGGTTCCATCTTTTTATTTCATGAAAGCAAGTTTTTATTTCTTTAAACTAAATAGAAAGATTTAAGATTACTACTTCTGTTTCAAAACTCAAGAAGAAAAGTTATATTTAAACAAGTGCCCTACCATTCACTGCATCAGGGAAATACAGTAAATGCAAGAACCTGAAAGTGAAACTTACAGTCTCGTAAAAAGTTAACTGACTCCACTGAGCTGCAGCATCTCAAGAATTGATAAACAGAAACCGAGGCATTTACTAGAACACTATCATACTGTTTTTCAACAGCCAAACATGTACAAAATAGCCGGTGGCTTCCCACCCCAAAGCTGCTATAAGACAGTTCAGTGGCAACACAAAGGAACACCTTAAATCAATCAGTGGGTAAGCAAGAAAACCGTGGAAAAATAACTCTTCTCTCAGTTTTGGGAAAAGGTTCTGTATAGAAGCAGCCTTGCTTGGTGCTGAAGGAGAAGGGAACAAAATTTTGAGGAACAAGTCTCCAATGCTGAGATCAGCTCAGCTGCACCAAAGTCAGTCTTGCAAGTATACATTGATACGGTTAATACCCAGACTACAAAAAAGGAGGTTTATCACTAAAGCTGCAGTGCCACCCCCCTGACATGGCTGTTGGTTATATCAAGGTTACAGTGGTATAGCTACAAGCTTGGCAAGGAAAATGAATAAGCCTAGTTTTCTGCTGGCTTAGTCAGATCCAGACTACAGCACTGTAGCTAAAACTCCCTGCAATTCTTTCTTGTCCAACGCTGCCTTCCCATTGAGTGTGCTAATGCCAGTCTCCCACGAGTCCTGACAATAAAACAGCACTACAAATCACAACTGGGCTTGCTCTGTAGGAAGTTACTCTAACATCTAGGACTGGGTCAAATACTCACCAGGTAGAAGAGCTTCACCCCATTTCTAACAAAAAAAGCACTAAGTGCAGTTTATGGGCACAGTGGTAAAAGCCTGGCCTGCATTACACTGATACGGTTATACTCAGCCCATGCTGCCACTCCTGCATTTAAAGTTTTGCAAAAAATTCATATGACCTGCCAGACATCTCCTCCAGCACTCACTCCAACTTACTTGCTGCTATTGTGGCAGCATAGCCTGGGGTGCTCTGTACCTCAGCACATTTCAAATGCACTGGGCCTGGATTCTGTGGGCAAAACACAGATGGAGACACCGTTCAGACTTCAGAGGCAAAAGCCTAAATGTAACCGCACAGTCTAGTCATGCCTGTTGTGTTAGTGCAGAAATGAGCATTTTAGAAAAGATAATTTTTGCACTTGGAACTGAGCCCCTGGACCGCATACCCTGCATCCGCCAAGCCACTACCTTCCCTCTCTAGACCATCCCTCATGCTCCATTGAACAAACCAAACCAAAACAAAGAGCAGAAGAGCATAGACTCTGCTGGCTCTGCCGCTGGATACAGTGACTAAAAAATAAGGTGTTCTGCTTTTCTCCTTCCCCACTCCCCTCCCTTTCCCTCCTAGGCATTTAGAAGAAATCTGTTTCATGTGATCTGAGCCCTCGTTTTAAATGGGAAGGATACTGTCATCATGCCATTAAGGACTGCTTGCAAGTACAGTTTTGATCCCTAGCTAGTGCAAATCCTACAGATCTGCTCAGCACCTTTTACTCAATACTTCAGACTAAGAACAAAAGTAATCCTGTCCCTTTGTATGCAGATACTTGTATGATAGATAAAAACAAAAGGAGGCTACAACCCACAGTACTGGTCCACATACCAAGTCCTGACAAGGACTAAATCATAGCTCTGAAGGGCTTCCTTTAAACTGGATACTGATGCAGTTGTCACAAAATGAATGATATGTTTCATTATAGAGATAACGCAGCAGAAAGTAGCAGCAGCAATAGTAAAGACTGTGGCTCAGAGAAAGCACATGCCCAGCACCTAGGGCATGGAATATTCATGGAAATTTAAGTGAATCTCAGCTAAGATGCTGCGGTCCTGTGCCTGTCCCTCCCTCCCCATCTCTCTCTTGTGCCAGCAGTAAAGTTCATGTGGCTTTATAATGAAAAAATCCAGCAAAGGAAGAAGAAATAATTTATTTGGGATTTTTTTTTCTTCCAGCTAAGAGTTCAGGCAGATTAGCTCCCTCACAACAGTCACAAGAACAATATTATAAATTCAAAGGAGAGGAGAGGCAGGGCTGTACAGCGGATGCCAGGGAATAAGGGCTGCCAGTACCCACAGCAGACCAGCTGAAGCCGATGTGGAATCATGCTGCCGTCATTTGATCCTTTATTCACAGAATGGAGGTATTGAATGTCTTTGCTGGTACACAAGTTCACAGACATAAAAGTCCTTTCCTCAGTTCTTTGCATGCTTCTAGAAAAAATATAAAATAAACCAAATCTCAAACACTGACAACCCACTTGGCTCAACAAGGGTAGCATTGCCTTAATGGACTGAACCACTGGAGCACTCTGTCTTCAGACTCTCCAAGATGAGATGCAGAAAAGCTTTTCACCTGAACTCTATAGGCTAGCTCTCAACACCAAACAGACAGTGACGTGAGGGGAGAAGAATTTCTGCTATGGGAAGATAGAAGCCAGAGAATGTCAGAAGCTTGGAAGCCCGTTCTTAGGAAACAGGCTGCGAGCCATGGAAGATGCCAAAGCAAGCTTGTCCAATGTACGCCAAGAGAGTGAAAAACAAAAATATGGTTGACAGAAAGTGGCCATGTCTTGATATACCATGTCTGAAAGCAGAAAGTGGCTCATGGCTGGCCAGAAAGGTCCTAGATCATCAGCCAAAACAAATGAAGGAGATTCGCACTTTATAAATGGTGAGACTGAGTGGAAATCTGCATAGCCACACCTAGAGAAAGCGTATTTCAAGCTTCTGTCTGCCTCCCCTCCCGACGTGACTGTGTTGTCAACAGCAAACTATTTCACAATTATGAAAATGTGTTCCCTAATTGCACCTCTTGTCAAAACACAAAAAGCCTTCTGAAAGGGACAGGAAAAAATGGTAAGGCAACATGGCATGGTAATGCCTGTTAAACACAGGCAAGGTAGGGGCTAAAAAATAACCTTCTCTGCAAGGTCTTCAGGCACTGAGTATCAAACTCTGGAAAGAGTCTGGATTGCTGCAAGATACTCTCCAGTAAATCCACACACTGCATACTGCCTCCTTCAATTTGGTATTCTTTGCTTTCCATTTTGTTGTCTCCATGGGATTACCAGCTGGAAACGGACACACTTGATGGTTTCTGAGACCTCAGATTCCATTATTCCGCCACAACACTTACTAATTATAAATGCTTTGCCAAATATCTGATGTTTTCACTGGCTGGAAGCCCATGCTTAATGGGCTGATAAAGAACAAGTGCTGTCAGAGAATGGCATGTGATTGGTTACATGGGTCAGCTGAAACTGTGCCCTCAGGAGGTGCCTGCCTGAGCAAACATCATAAATGAACATTTCCTGGGTGAGAAGCTGAATGAATTCTACTCCTAGAAGAGAATTTCATGTTTAACTATTCCCAGTGCTACTAAGGCTTTCCCTTCCATGCTGAGAGTTGAACATCCAATGTACGTTACTCTCCCAAGAATGCCGTGACCTGTCTTCAGTGACTACAAGACAAGATATCAAACCATCTGAGTGAGCTGGGCTCAAAGATGAGTCTGTGTTTGACATAAATACCTGCTTCTCCCTTTTCTGGGCACACTGAACATATAGGAGGATGCTTCCAACACTAATCTGCATATTCTGGCTGCTGCATCTAAATAAGATGTCCTTTTTCTCCTACTGTTCTGCATCCTCTCGTTTGCCCTGAAGTCCATAGTTCCCTTGCTCTGCCCTCTCCCTTTCCTGCACTACTGCTCCACGCCATCATCAATTCACACCTACAAACCTGAAAGAAAACAAAGAAAAATGAAAGTTTCAATCTTCTCCTCCACTCCATCCTGCCCAGTCCCACTTGATCGATTGGAACACTGTTTCTTAGAGAGGGTCTGAGACCCAAAAACCAACATGGGTCACTGCTAGGTGCTCTATGAGTAGTGTCGCATCTAAGCAGCCAGAACACACCCAGGCTGGGGAAGGGACAAAAGACAAGCAGATCTATACTAATGTGATGGTGCTCACGTGCTCCAAGTACTTTTTGGTTTTACAATTAAATCCTTTCTGGGAAACCACGTCAAAGTACATTAGCTAAACAAAGGGTTGCAATGAGACAGCAGAAGACCAAACATCTCAAAATAAGATGGTGATCAGCAAGAAAGCTTCAGAAAGCAACTCAAGGATGTCAGCAGTATCAAAGGGTTGTTTTCCGAAAAGCTTCAACAGCTGTTCTTCTGGCTTCAGATTTTAGTTGGCTTCCTTTGCTTAGCTGTTTCATTTTTCAAAAAGCCTCGTGCTGGTGGAAAGGGGAAGATAGTGAATGAATATTAGTATATCTGGCTCCTAGATTCCTCAGACCTTTGTCATCTAAGTGCTCTCAGCAGCTAAAAGTGCCTTTCTCTCAGCTTCTGGAGGTTACACTGATGACATGTCTTTAATTTCACTTATCAGCTGAGTGGATGTTCATTCAGTAATCTGATGGCAGTCTTTTGCAGAAAAATTTCCAGAAAAAAAAATAATAATTTTCCTTGAAATCATATAGTCTAGTTTCTAAAAAAAAAATAAATAAAATAAAATCACTAATTTCTTAAACTTTCTTCCATGAACTCTTTGCTTCTATTGCACCAAATTCAGGAAGTTAACACTGTGGAGACAGGGCGGGGGGGAGAAAACAAAGCAAAAAGCCCCACACCCCGTCCTGTCACTCAAACTTGTCAGAGGATTTGAGGAACTGTGCAAGGGAACAACAGGGAACTACAGAAGTAATAGCACAGGTGTGCAGAATGCTCTGGAAATGAATAAATGCCAGAGCTGTCTTTCTAGATACAGTCAGTTCCTGACTTTTGCTGTTATTGATTATGCCCCTTATACCTTTCCAGTTATTTATCATTCATTTTACTTGCCTTTTACTCACTCATATTCTTTTGGTAGTGATGTCGTCTTAGAAACATATTCAGTGGTTTATTCAGTTCTGCCAGGGGAGAGAAGGGGAACAAAAGCCGCCACCACCACCTGGAGGCTGAGTGATTAATCTCTCCAAGGTATTTGTAAGATTACAGAACTGGGTTTTACACAGACCTTTGTAGGGCTGTCTTTCTATTAGATGGAACATTATCAACTCAGTTCTGTTTATAAGACTTAGGCTTAATTCCATAACCTGTGACAAGTGAACATTTTGGTTGACTCCTGTGTTTTGAGTCATTAGCTGCTGTAGCTGCATCAGCAGAAAGCTAGAGGGTGGATGAGCAGAGTAACAATTCATAGGAGTTGAGCTAGCTCTGAGTTCAAACAGAGGTAAAACTTCAAATTGCTGTTTATCACTGACTGTTGAAAACCCTGAAGTGACAATGATAGTTTCACTTTTCATTCTCCTGGTTCAGCTGTTGTACCCATCACCGAGGGAGGAGCTCAGTTTCTATTTCTCAGCAATAGCCTCTTTACCCTTAGGTTTCCTGCACTCTGACGAGGAATGTTTCCAAACTGAGGGATTCTTAAACATTTCCACAAACATTCCCAGGTTCCTCAAGAAAAGCAAGGACATTGACCACTCACATCTATTCTTATTTGCAATGGACCAGCAGGTGCAAGGCTGTTCTTTCACAGCAATTGTTCAGTGCAGTGGGTCAGTTTTAAATGTCTTTATACACATTCTGCACTTTGCTGAAACAGCCCAAAACATATTTTGTGATGGGAACCCGCAGACTTCCATGACCTAAGCACTGTGTCCAAAGGTCACTGGCAGGGAATGCATAAAACAGACTTCTCCCCTCCCGGCTACTTCAAAATACAGAAGTTCTGCTATTTTAGTTATGGACACAGTTCCATTTATTTAAGCTAAATTTGTGTCTGGTGTTTCATTTGTTCTCACTGATGGACCAAGCATGACAAAAATACTCCTACCAACAATTCCACACAAGCTACTTCCACTTCCCCCCACCATCTAGTACATTTTACATTTTCATACTTTAAAATCCATCTCATTTAATCAAAACTGGTTGCAATGCATGTAACCCAAAAATAGTTACATCAATATATACAAGGACATGGAAACTTACAAGGTAAAGGCAGAAGCAAGTGACTTCTTAAAACATTTTCTGCAAGGAAATATGTATTAAAACAACACACTCCTGAGTGTAATTTAATTTTAAGCTTCTGCATGACTAACTTGACATTACAAGTCCATCTCTGGAATGCAAATAGTGAAATAGTCACCCACAGGATGAACTTGCAAGCATGGTTTGTTTCACTGATGGATGAAAAAGGGTGAGTAGATACTTTTTCCATTCAAAAAATGATTTGGGGTTTCTTAACTAATTTATTTTGTCAGGACAAGGAGTCTGTAGTGGGTATTACTGTCTTGATGCTTTGAAGAACACTTTTTTTTCTCCCTATTCCCACAGAAAATCATTTGAAAGACAAAAACACACTTTGCCTTTTTATGTAACAAATGGCTATGGCCTAAACCAATCAGAGCGCTTAAAATTAGTGCTTCTAATGTGACCACTGAGACATTTCAGACTTAATTACATCTGAAGCAGACTTAACCACCCATTTCTCTCCAGTTTCAAACAATAATTGCCTCTGTAGCCGCACTGCAACATTGTAGAATTAACCACATCCTAGAGGAGCTGGAAAAGAAAAAAGGGAAACAAAACGGATTCCAGAGTATCTGTCCAGGCAGAACAAGCTCATTGATCGGTCCGGCAGGTCTCCCTTCTGCAGTAAGAACTAGAACCATTCCACTGAAGTCAGAGTTTTTCTGTACCAAATGGCTAAAGCAGGTAATGCTCTACTTCCTCACTTGGCTTTCTAGTTTAGCTCTTGTTAATTTACATGAAGTCAGAGATACAAAGAGAACATTCCGGAGTCTGTATGTACTTATGTATGTACACATGTACTTATGATCATCCTTACTAATCTACTTCTTAAAAAACCCCAGTGCAGATTTTACTGCAAGCTGTAATCTTGTGCACCAAATGATACACTACTCCAAGGCAAAAAAAGTGTTATTAAAGTTAGTGCACTAATATAAACATAAATAAATAGCCTCTACTAATAAAAATGTTGAAATTAATGTCCCCACATAAATCTTATGCCTGGATCTTACATTAGATGCCAGTGACCATACTGTGGAAGCTGGAATGTGGTTCTGCAGTTTCAGTATGGCTGGACCACTCCAAACATACTCCCTCTGTGGCAGGCAAAAAATCCTCAGTGAATGAAAGAGATAGCAAAACAGTTTTCACACACTTAGGTCCTGGGAATGAAAGAGACAGCAAAATACTTACACAGCAAAATACTTACACACATACTTAGGTCCTGTAATCAGCAGGGCTATACACAAGCTTAACTGTTAGCCACAGAGCTTGGATATTTTGCAGATTCAAAGCCTAAGAGGTAGCAGAAAAGTCTGAGTTCCCTCACATAGTAGATAGTACAATTCAGGATGCCTCTGCCTTGTTGCAGTGCTCCTCAGCACTATGATACTCTTGCACAGGGAGATAATCCCCTCTCATTTTACAAACCATCTCCACTGCAGAGTGTACAGCTCCCAACCACCTTCCCACTACTACATGTTCCAGACTGACTCTGGAAGCAGCATGGAGCAAGAAGCTGCTTTGTTTACTCCAAGACTGCAAAGTTCAGTAAGGGCTCCGTACTTATTTTATGCCTTGTAGATACAGGTTTTGGTTTTCTATCTTGGCTCAAGCAGGTTGCATTACAGTTTCCCACTTTATTGTGTTTCTTCACTGCCTGCTTTAATATAAAGAACATGATTTCACATTGCACACTGAGCTGTGAGGATCCACCCTCCCAAGTCTCCTGGAATGGAGAAGGAAAGCTAACAAAACAAGGTGCAGCTGCTCTTTCTTGCCTGCCCAGTTACAGTTGCTAGAGATCCTCTTGGTTCACTACAGAAGCGATTATTGGATCCGCCACCTAAAAATAAAACAGTAATCTTACAGGAACATGTTACTGTGCAGACACATTTCGAATTGCTCCAAAACGAACCCTCCATGCTGTGAACCAAACACACCTGAAAGGCTGCCGCGCTGTAACAAAGGAGTGTGCCTGAGTCAAGAGGTACAAGTTTACTTCTCTGGGTGGACTGGAGCTGGATACAGCTGCAGATCTAAATCCCAGTGCAAGTGCACAAATGTATCTTTAAAAAGACCCAGTTCAGAGCTTGTGGAAGTATGCCTCAGCTTTCTGGTTTCAGGTGGGATGGATTATATTTTTCATTTTTCTTTCTTACACTGAAACAAAAAACCCAGACCAAACTAAAATTAAAATCACCATGGTAAACTAATAACTGACCTAGAACTCAAGCTTGAGCTGTATCTCAAACACTGACAAAGGCAGTGTATTTTGTTGTTTGTACTGCAATGGCTGACAATTGCCCATTTGCGGAACCAACTATATTTTAATTCTCAGAGTTGAGCTATACTGTGGTTTTCTTTCCTACCATTTCCCTAACCTAGAAGCAATTGAGACATAACAGCTCCATGTGTAAAACAGAGTAACAAGAGCTAACACTGACACGTCCCTAGCCAGAACTAAGTCTGTTTGTACATCTGCCTGTCTTTCCCCCAACATAGCTCTCTTCAGGGGAAAAGTGTATCCTACTGAACTCTGCAAGACAACTTGTGCCTCCAGTCCAGTTGCATAGAAGAGCTAACTTCTTGCAAGATATCTAGTAAAGAAGTTTTAGCTAAGGAAGTCTTGCATAAAAGTTGCTTAATATACTTTCAGTGAAATACTGTCTCATTAAAAAAACTGAAATATCCATTTCTCCATTTTTTGTTTTCTCCATCAAAATGCTTGAAATCATAGATTTTGTTCATTTAATGTCCCCTAAAATTTGTTGGTTTAGATCCCTTGTATGTAACCAAACCATGAGTCATGTTTGAAACTCACCTATAGCCCCCTTTAGGCACAGCAATGTTCCCCGCGTGTAACACACTGAATGACATGAAATACATAGTCTGCACAGGAAAGAAGAGAAATAAATGATCATAAAGGTATGAAGACTTCTCAGCTACTATTCCCATGAGGCTCTGCAGAAGTGTAGTTGGACTGATTAGAGATCATCACTTTGTGTTAACATCAGTATTTTTCTGAACTTTTCAGATTACAGAGGAGATGGGAAACTGCTCTTCAATCAATACCTGTTGGCAGCTGAGGCAATGTCCCAGATGATTCTCATCCAGACTGGCTGAACAATCATTCTGGGTTTGTCCTATTACTTTTCTTAAAACATCTATTAACTCATCATAACACACTATTCTAACGAATAGCATTACATGGAAAAGTTTCCTCATACATACTAGAAAAAAAAATCTTGTCTAGAAGATGTATTTTAACATCAGATACTACATATAATCTCTCTCACCACTGGAAATACAAAGCAGTCATCAATAAAGGCAGTTGCTTCAGGTTCAGTTCTTGAGTCATCCACTGACTTTATACACAATTTTGAGCTATCAGCCTGTGATACGCTTTTGTCATCCTAATACAGAAACAATGCCACTACCTTGCAAAAGTCACACTCTACCCTACACACAAGTCATCACTGCAGACTGTAAACTCTTTGTAACAGGGTTTGACTCTTAATTCATGTCTGTACAGCACCTAGTACAACACAATTTCAGTTTCAGTGTAATCAGGGACATCTGTGCAATACAGCCATGGAGAATGAGAACTTCTTGAATCAGCTTCTGGTCATCCAGCTCAAAGTCAGTAAGGAATGAATAAATAATACAGCATCAAGTGTTTCACATTAATAGTCATGGGACTATCCAGAAATTTCAGCTTCCAGAACAAACAGTACATTATCAACCAGGGAGCTGAGGAAATCCTGCCAACAGACAGGGATACATCCTAACACCAGGCTATGGTGACTTCTGCATTTGTTTTGTTGAAAATACTGGAATCAACAGATCAGTTTCCCTCAGATACATTCACTTCATTCACTCAGGATAATGTTTAAATTCTTGTTCTAAGAAATACATAATGAGTGAGTTTTGGCTAAGTCTCATTGCTAATAGTGCCTTATAGGACCTGGACTGCTGGCCACTTCTGATTCTTCGTTCTGGAATATCTAAAAAAGCTCTACAAGGAATTCTCTATTTCTTTCTGTATACAGACTTTCTATTCCCAGTCCAGTTGTTTTCAGCTGCTTCCTGATAAATGTTTTTCTAAAAGACAAGGCTCCACATGAAAAACTACAGAAACCAAGCTTTCCATGGTCTTTGGCAGATACTCTGTGCAACAGAGTGATCAAGTGGGATTGTTCAGAGATATTCTGGTGAACAGTTAGATACTGTATTTGACCATTGTTGTGGTTTCTTATGCTCACGGATGCTATATTTTCAGTACTGTTACTGATCAAGCGCAAGCAGTTGAAGATTCCTTCACGCTTACCTACATTTAACACTTCCCTCCTTTGCCCTATTAGAGGGAAGTTTGTCACAGTCCCAACTCAGACAGCAAAAGGGAATGTCTGAGAGCTACTCACCTACACTAACCCTTCCACATTGTTTCAAAACATATTTCCCACCAGTTTCAGCTAAGACATTTGACTGCCACTGAAGCAGATGAAAAGTGTTCATGTATTCCTTTCCAGTGACTCTGGTTTTGTACTGTAATGCTTAAACTGTGCCATTTTTGCAAATTTTTTTTTTTTTTAAATAATACTGCAACTAATACCCGAGGCTTTTGCAGAGATGGCCTGTACATCATACTGCTATGGCCAAATTTAAGGCAAAGTTTTCACAGTATCTTGCTGTTCTTATGAATTTCTTTCTTTAAGCTTCATACTTCTTTTAGCCTACAGACTCTTAAACCAGTTTCAACATTCTGAGACTGACTTACATATTCAGTTTGACTTCTTAGAGGATAAATCATTTCCTTACTATCATTAGTAGGAAGCAGGAACGATGGAAAAGATTCTAGAAATACTGATTTTTTTTTTCCTTTTTTTTTTTTAAATTAACAAGAAACTAGGCTTCCTTTCAAACATCAAAACCCTTACCATGAACTAATCAGACTGGACAATAGTGAACCACTGCAATTTATGACCAAAACTTAAATCAAACAATCCTAGAAGCTAGGAAGAAAGCTTTTTTCTTAATATTTGGAAGTTGTTCAGACAACTCAGAGTTATGGTGCAAACAAAAAACAAAAGTTTTTTTTGCAGTGACTTTCAAAGTTACAGGGACTCATCAGGAACTACAGTATCTGGTGCAAGCAATACAACTGGAATGATAATTTTAACATTATTTTATGACAAGGAGTTAGAAAGATTAATGCTTAGCATCAACAGCCAAGTGCTTTAAAAACATGAACTAAGCTTCACAAGTGCACCATTAATTATTTGATATAAATATATTTGAAAAGGGTGAACTAAGGAACAGACAGGCTGATGACCCGTCCAAAGTCCTATTAAGCTAAAGCAAAACTGAAGCCTGCTCATGCCAGGATAACACACCCACTGCGCACTCAATGTGAACTAATCTAAATGCAGCTACAGAAAAGTCAGGTCTGATTTCCCATAACAGGTTTGATTTTCTTTTCAGATTAAAAGAAAAAAAACAGAGGAAGCTTAGCTCCAAGACTGTGATTCAAAGAGATCTGTGGTTTTAAAGAATTTGACAAGTTTCACTCTCCCATAAATCATCTAATATGAAGATCTGTTCAGAAACTCAAAGAAGCTTGCAAGACCTATTTTAATAAAAATTTAGCTGAGCCAAGCAGGACTATTTCCCTCCAAAGCATTTTGGCAGCTACGTAAGAATTACAAGTTATCTAGTAGACAGTGGCTGCAAGCAGCACTTTCACAGGAAAGCCTTGAAGTTGATAAATTGTGATAAGCAAATTCAAGTGAACTGCACGATGGAGAAGCAGCAAAGCAAAGCCACTCATATCTTGTTCCCAAGAACTCTGGAACTAAGTAACACCCTTCTCACATCAGCAACAGGGTTTGCATAGGATAATATGCATGTGGTGTAGAAAGAGTATGACTTAAATGCAAGCGTGGCTGTGGACAGCTAAATCTGATATTCTTACAGATTACGTATATTTTTTATAGTATCAGTTAAGTGATATCCTGAATCGAGGTCAAGATTACATAAAAAATGCTATATACTGATGTTTTTCTCTTGGACTGTCCTGTCAAATTAGCTATTATTTTCATTCTTTGAATGACTTAGAAGTCTCTCTAAAAGCTTCAAAACTTTAATACTTGAAACAAGACCTACTTACATTGAGGTTAACAAAGGGTTTCAAATTTCTTATCAGAGAGAAGTCAAAATAGAAGAGCAGTCTCTGACCAGTCAGACAAAGGAAAGGGACTTTATTTTGACCTTAAGGTATGACCTACTATGAAAAATGCTTGCCTATGTATACTGGAGAAAACAGCTCTGGTTTGAGAGATGCGGGCAGTCCTAAACATTCAAAAGGTTGTAAAGCACATAAGCAACGTTATATGTCTGCCTTGTTAAAGATTCTGGAAACTACTGTATTATTTTAAGGCACTTGAGCTTTGCTTTTCTTTTTAAATGTAAGAAACATTTTGAACTCTCATCCACTAGGAATGTATGTAAAAACCTCCTGAGTTGGTTATACAGAAAATAAGAACCCAAAATGCAGACTTCAAATTTTGCATCAGACTCTTCAGTTTTACTAAAATTATACATCAAGTAACCAAGATTTTTGGTATAAATTCTTGAAATCACTCTGAAACATGTGAATGGCTCTTAACGTGTATCACTAGGAACAAGAATCAGTGCACACAGAGCACTGCAAAACCAGTTAGGCCTTAGGTAAAGTATCTCTACCCTGCCATCTTTAGGGAGAGTGCAGAAAGGAGATGGCCAGACCTACCAGGAGGCAGGAACAGAATAACCACACTGGGTGAACTTCAGTAACTTGCTCCTTTCCATCCTTGCACTCCGCAAGACGTGCTCATTTCTCAAGTTACTGTCTCTCCCATCTAATGATTCCCATTTTGCTTGTTGGGACCTTTTTGAGAAACAGGAATAATGTATAGAAAAGGGCAGAGTTCATTCTACTATTCGCGGTTTCTCATTTTCCATGCAGCCTCTACAAAAACAGGTAGAAGTAAGCCAGTTGTTCTGCCTTTAGCCAACTCTCCGTCCCAAGGTGGTGTAACCCTTACCAACAGTTACTATTTCCAATGCCATTGGTTGAACTAGCTAGGGAGGCATGTGTTAGCTAACAAGCAGTAGGTAAATCTCACACTCAACGGCAACCGCTCTGTAACACACTGATTTCATTTAACTCTAGAATATCAGACAGAAATCACAAAATGTGCATAGGAAGTATTCTCAAATCATAACATATCCCAAACTGTATTCATATAGATTAACAGATGTATCAAATAGGGTAACAAATACCAGAAATACAAGTTTAGATCATTACTGCCCAGCTAGTTTTTTTTATGGTGCTTGCTTTCAGTTATTTTTATTTAATTGTTCCTGTCTGCACATGGATGTCAATAGATAAAAATAAATTACATTGAAACAAAAATTTAACTGCTGTCTTACTTGAAAATCCTCCCCTGAATAGGGCATTAAAGTTTATTTTAAACTATGCATGATTGCTTTGATGCTTTGGTAAACTCTTACAAGGACAAGACAGATCAAGCTGCAGACAGCTTCAGCAGTGACCAGATGCAGTGACTCCTGTTAGACCACTCAATCACAGCAGATATGTACAGTAACATAAAACTTTTCAAACTCAGTTCAGCTTGAGTAGAGAACACTGCTGACAGAAATGTCTAGTTTCTTTTTAGCAGAGTAACTCCACTAGTTTTCTGAAATAATTTCTATCATAAAGTACTTCAAGGCTCTCCAGCACTGTTCTCTGTAAACACCTGGGCAGGTTAGAGAAAGAATTGCTTCTTTATCTGATCCTAAGCCTCCCCTTAGGGCTAGAAAGCCACCAATCTCACCAAATCTGAAACACTTGGGTGGTAGACCAGCACAATTTTGAATATACTGTGTAGTCATCAGATGTGCTACAACCACCACTCGTGCAATTTCTCCTGTCCCATGACGGATGCAGACCTAAGACAGTTGCCCTGCTCCACTGAAGAGCATGCCAGTCAAAGCACACCTGAACAATATAGTTACCTACATTTGTGATGTTGCACTCTCAGTCCCCAGAAAAAGAAGATAAAGATCTTAAATAGAAACCAACAACAAAAGAAAAACGACAAACCATTTCACACACTGAATCAACAGTGAGTCACAACACTCCTAGACTAACAGACCAGAGAATGAAGCAACATTGCAAAGAAGAAAAAAAATAATCCTCTATTTAGTGTGGCCAATAAAAGATACACTAAGAAATAATCATGGGAAACTGGCTTTTTTGTCTGAAGATCAACTGAATAGGTGATTTCTTGAATTTTTTTTTGGTTTTTTTTTTTTTTTTGATTCCCCAGCAAAAAAACCTCTTGTACTTCACAAAAGCAGAGGGTAAATTTACTCATCATTGCACATTTCCAAAACCAACTGAAGTTCTCACCTTAACCATGACTTTCCAATTAGTACTTGTTAGTAACAGGCATCTACTATTAAGAGAGATTGTTCTCTCCAAATGAGGATATATTCCTTCCACCTCCAGTTTGTGGCAGAACTATTAGGGTATTTGTTCACTTTTAGCCACGCAGAAATGAATTTCCACCTTCAGAATATTATCCTAAAGCAAAACTATGCAAACCCAATCCATTTACTAGGGCCCAGAATTGGTATGAAAATTTTGCAAAGCCATTTTCAGGTATTTAAAAAAACCTCACCACCTCTTGCAGAAGAGTATTTTTTTTATTAGCTTCTTGCCATAGTCTCTCCTTTTTAGTACTTTCTCTGTAGTTTAAACAAGTTGAGAAAGGCCTAAAATTTTCCTCAAAATTAACTCAGAGAATGAAGTGTTTTGGTAGAAAAAGAAAATGAAAAAGCAGCTCTTCCTGAACTGCATGGTTTAAAATCATAACAGAAAGTCCCTATTAAGGTTTATGTGAGAAAGGTTTTAAATATCAGAGAATTGAGATTCTGCTCTTGTCAATTTTACCAGCCTACAAGAAAGGATTCCCATCTTGTGATTTTTCTAAAGACTTTAAAAAAAAAAAAAAATCATCAAGCTTCCCTTCCACATCCTAGAAAAATTACATAAAAGCAGAGAGGACAAGGGCAATAAGAAATTTAAGTAACCCTCTTCAAGAAACCAGAAGATTAGATACGAGAGGCTGACCGAGAATTTTCTATTATTACCACTTTGAACATTCTGAAGAAACTTTCCTTCCACTTTCTGATTTTAAGAAATTTTAGGAAGGACAGTTGTTGGAACTGAAATACTGAATGCTAGCCACTAAAAAAACCCCAGTGAATATACTCACTGTCACATACTCAAAAAGCAAGCCTTATCTCCATAATTCACTGGTCCTACCCATTACTCAAACAGCTTGTCCTAAGCATGCCATTTCCCTGCTGAGGAATCCACCTCCAAAGCTGATCATTTGGTCCATGTCCCTGAGTAGAATTTCCTGTGCATGTTATTACTCCTCTCACCCTGATGTGTGACAAAAATTGCAATAGGAACTTTGCCTTACCAAGTGTGTAACATCTGTTGCAATGAAAAAGTAATTACACAGTTGCTTCCTTCCTACACCTGAGACAAGATGCAAAACAGAGTCAAAGGAGCACTACCAACAGGATATGTGGTCTTGCCAACACTTGTGATTTTATTGTGCTTTAATTACGGAAATGTTCTTAGAATCCTAATATTGGAACAGTATTACCCAAGAATCTCATCTCTTACTGAATAAAAATCTTTCTATCCTTTGTGACAGGTCAGAAAAACAAGGATCTGGAAATCTACTCCGAAACAAAAATTGTAATCTTCACACAAAAAAGCATCAATACAAAGGACTCTACAATCTCCGAGTGACTTCATGCTGCTATGGGGGATTTCCTCACTGATAAGACACTGTAGAATCATCCTTGACCTCTTGCCTCTCTACCTCCCTCAGCCTGAACTGGGACATCAAGAGGACTGGGGAGGAGGGGGAAGGGGCAGCAAAATGCTGCATTTCGTGATAAGGCATACTCACCTGCAAACAACTTCTCTGTCAAAACTATCCAAATTTGACAGAAGTACCCGTCATCATCTACTGAGATGACATTGGCTTCTTCCCCTTCTCAGCAACATATAATTTTAAAGACCTTATCTACTAGCCCTAATAGTATATTAACAATGGCAACATATAATTTTAAAGACCTTATCTACTAGCCCTAATAGTATATTAACAATATTATAGCATTAACTAGTAGTCTATCAGGATGTGTTAGAGGAATAAAGCATGTAGAATAAATGTGAGTGCAGTTATTTCAGTTCAGAAGTGACAGCCAGGAATAAGTCTGATTGTTATTGCATAGTCTACTGGCTTCTTTACTGCTTTTGTTTAAAAGAGGACAGATGCAAGCAATTTCCCCTCAATGTTAGAGGCTGGACAGAGTGTTTCCAGTGTTATTCAGGGCAGGAGAAGTGTGTGCACATGCATTATATCATTATAACCAGGTTCTCTCAAAACAGAGAGACTGCTTTAGTCCTTTGTAGGCCCTGCCTCCCTCTGCTGACTTGAAATTCTTTTCTCTAAGACATTATTGTGTTTCTGCCTCTATCCTTCAGAACCTTCTTTTTCTGTATTTGATAGCTCTAGCTGTTGAGGGAGAGCAAGCTCGCTCTCTCTGTAGTGGTGCTATAGTCTGACTAGCTGCCTCCTTGACTCACTTGTCCATCAACATTCAATTTCAAACAGCAGCTGAAAATAAAGAGCAAGTTAGAATAACTGTGTAATCAACTTTTCCATAACCCCCAGTTTCATAACTACTACCAGATCAATATGACACTTCCCAGCCCTTTAGCAATAGGGTTAAGTTGATGTATTTGAAATATTACCGCAACAACTACAGCTTTCCAAAAAGAGCTTGTGGGGATCCAGATGCTGGTACATACACTGAGGTAGCTCAGATTTCAGTTAACTTCTTAGTTTTGTGTAGGATTTTGTTCTATTGATTCATCTTCATATAGAAGTCTCACAAAGTCACTCATGTTTACAGCCCATTTAAATCATTGACAAGAGCAATGCTGTTGAAGTAAAGAGCCAAATGTTTCCTGGAAATAAGTGACCCATTTTGGAAGAGCAGCAGAGGTAGGAAGCCTCAGAAAACACTCTACTATTAACAACAGTACTAAAATAAACCTCTCCTCCAAATTTTGTAACAATTGTTTTAATAAGCTTTCTGGCAAGAGGCTAGAATAAATTATGCTTGCTCCTATGCCAATCACATTAACTCCTGCAACCAGCTTAGCTCAGACAATTGGGTCACTACAAATGTTCACAGTACTCAGTTAATCTACATAAGTTTTAAATGTACCTTGTAGTTTCAGACATTTTTCTATGCTTCTCAGCAACCTAAATCTGCTTCAAATAAATGATCCAAAAATGAGGACAAATTTACAGAGATGTCTTCATCCAGTTAACTAAAAGGAAAAATTTATTTCTGCAGTAAAACAACAGCTTGTTTTCCCATCCTGTGTCACAATGTTTATTGCATACTAAAGCTGAGAAAAATGATCTGTAACTAGGAAACAGAGCTTGAGTATTCATCTGTCCTTATCAGTCATCCAAAAAGCCTAAAAAAAAAAAAAATTAAACTGTGGCCTATGTGAAATATAAACCTTTATTTGGGGGCAAGACAGTGAGGATGGAATTATGAGATCAGTATTTTCTATTCAACAAGCACATTTCCCAACTTTGTAGAATGAGTCTCTGAGGACAGGCAAAAGCTTTCAAGGTATTTCAGAAGATCTCATAATCTAAGCCTGAATAATAAGGCACCTGAATTATAACGTGAATAATTTCACCTCAAAATCCATTTTAGAGAACTGGCATCCAAAAGCAATAATAATTTTAAGATCTAAACATGTTTGCAGATAAGCTGTTGGTAGAATCCTTGAGCTAAAACCAGACACAACTGAACACCATCCAACCAGACTGACTGACTCCCCATCAGCTCAACTGCCTTAGCTGTGTGTGAACACTTGTCTGAAACCTTTCTTCTGATTTTGCTAGCAGAGAGTTGCAACTCCAGGTGTTGCAACTCTCACCACCTCTCCTTATTTGAGAGATAAGAGGTATCAGCTTAAAATTCAATGGAATTTTCAGGGAATACACTCACATAAACAGCAAGTTTGTGTTCCCAGTTGCATGCATCATGTATTCAGACAGATCACCAGAAAGTGCCAATATAGCTTTTGTCTTCACACAAGCTCTAACATGGCAGTATAAAAATGCAATTTCTTCCCCCCGCTACCAAACAGCTGCATCCATGCAATCCTACTGAATTCTTACCTTGATATAGAAACAAACCAAGGAGTTTAGGTGTCAAAGAATAAAGATAATCTCCAAATGCTGCATCTTTACTTAGACAAGAGTTACTTTGATAAAGACATACATATATAAATAAGAAAGTGAAACTGTGTAAATAACTATGCTGGAATGAATTATCTTAATGATAAAAGATGTGGATTTACGTATTAAAGGACTGTTCAAGTGGCTGCACTTATATATTCAAGGGGACTAAGTAAAGAGTGGACTAATATAGCGTTGCATTTCTGTCAAGTTCATTTTCATCCCAGTCAGAAAGAGGGCTTAAGGCTGTGCTTTCATTCCATCCCTGACCATTAGTAACACAGGGCAACAGGCTGAACCTGACTCAGTGTCCAAGTCTAAAAAGATCCTGTACAGAAACAGAGGAAAAGTGACAAGAAAAGGCTGTGAAAGTTCTGGGGCATCAGAAGGATACAGAACTGTCATGATTTAACCCCAACAAGCAATGAAGCACCATGCAGCCACTCACTCACTCCTCCTCGCCCCCTCTGGTGGGATGGGAAGAAAACTGAAAACAAGTAAAACTCATGGGTTGAGATAAGAACAGTTTAATAACTGAAAAAAAAAAAAATCTAATAATAGTAATGAAAAGGAAGATACCAAAAAGAATGAAATACAACCCAAGACAGACAAGTGATGCACAATGCAATTGCTCACCACCCACTGACTGATGCCTGGCCAGTTCCCAAGCAGAAATTCACCCCTCCCGGCCAACTCCCCCCAGTTTATGTACTGAGTATGATGTCATATGGTATGGAATACCCCTTTGGTCAGTTTGGGTCAGCTGTCCTGGCTGTGTCCCCTCCCAACTTTCCTGTGCCCCTTCAGCCTTCTTGCTGGCTGGGCATGAGAAGCTGAAAAGCCCTTGAGTTAGTCTAAACTCTGCTTAGCAACAACTGAAAACATCAGGGTGTTATCAACATTCTTCTCAAACTAAACCCAAAACACAACATTATACCAGCTACTAGGAAGAAAGTTAACTCTATCCCAGCTGAAACCAGGACAAGGAACCACAAAACAGTTTCAAACAGAAGGGAACTTCCTGGCCATGAATTATAAAATTGTTATCCTTAAAGCAGTATTATTGGCATGATGTAGACAGTACAATTGCCAGGAGCAGATTTAAGCTCATCTTCCCCAATATACCATGTTTTAATATTTGCATCTTATAGTAAATCACAGTATTGTCTCCTACCTATGATAACCTAGCTTGCTTATTTCACAGCACAATGTGATTTAATTTCTTACTAAGAAAGCTTCTGGAGCAATGCCTAGTTTGAGAAATAACATTTCACAAGGAATGTATATTGACTGTAATTAATTCCTATGGATGGAGAGGCTAATTAACAATAACTCAACTAATAACTTGGTTGGATTTAATCCATATACTGAACTGGCAACATGCACCACAGAAAGAGGCAGAGGGTGCAAGGATATATTTTGGAGAAGAAATCACACATGACAGGCACTTTCAAAGTAGTTCACAGACATTTTAAATGTTACCCAGCCACTCTCAACCCTTGGACTCATCTACTTTCTATCATCTCTACAGACTACTTTTCTGCTTTCTTTCTCTCATGCTATGTCTTTCCTGCATACACAATGCAAAAATACCTTGGCTATTTCAGTTTTCAGCTTAAAGATTAAAACACCTGACGTTCACATATACACACCATTCTTCTTAACAAAAGCAAGCTTCTGCAAATTTTGCATTTCACTGTTATTGAATGTCCTTGTGCATCAAATCCAGCAACAGAACATGAAAGGGAAGGAAGTTTTCTTAGTAACACCATTTTTATTGCCAAGTTTAATTTACAAAGAAAGGTCTATTGTTCATTCTTGTCCAGGTTTTCAATAGCCATGACACAATTAATGCCATCAAATACAGACTCAGCTATAGAAATCTGGATTTCAGAAACATACACCAGTATTTTCTAATTTCACTCCCTTCCCAGACACTTATTTACATTTTTCTTTAAATTAACATAAGATATGGCCACATTTACTCCAAATGTCTAACATAACTTACATTAAATAATTAATACTTATTGCCTGTAGAAAGACATTTCAAAATTCAATTCACCCCATGTTTGGGCTTTTTTCCATGTAAATGTAAGTGCATGTTCAGGACTTTCCCCACCACCCCAAAGGAAGTACATTTCAGACACAACTTTATTGAAATACATGTCATAGGACAGTCCTTCATGTTCATTAAATGTTTTATGTAGTGTTTACATGCCAGGTACATTCATTCTTCTAGAAAAATACATTTCCCCCTCTTTGCACTTAAAACAAACTTACAAAACAGCTCAAAATGAAGTAAAAAGTTTGCAACAAAAATATCAACACACCTATTCACAAGTGGAGATGCGTAAAGTTATCCCCTAAAGTTTAACATGCTTCCAGCAGGTCCCCTAGAGTTGTAACAATGTATTATTCAGTGCTATGCCTGGGCGAAACAAAGCTCCTAGAAATTCTAATAGTCTATAAATTTGCACACTCAAATCTATTCTCAATCCTTTGCAAAATTATCTTCATGTTCACTGTACATATTTCTGCTGCAGTGAGTCCTTAAATACTCCCAAACACAAAACCTCAGACCATCTCCTAGCCTCATACATACTTATCAGATTGCAATTACTATGTCTTAAACTCACTTCAGTATGAGTACACATAACCAAAAGTAATGGACAACAGATGAAAAAAATCTCATGTATCTTAAGATTACAATCTTAAAAGAATCCTGGGAACACTATATACTAGTCTGAACCTTAACTCTAACTTGTGTCATCAACAAGTATTCGTAGTCATTACCTGCTTCTTAAGCCCTTTTTAGTTATTTTTTAAAAAATAAATGCACTCAACATTTATTTATGCCTACAAGACAGTCACAACAGTGACTCAAGTTTTTCCTTTTCCTATTAAGAGCCAATGAATTCAAGTTAGCAAAACAATAAAACAGATACCACCACAGTGCACATTTATTAGACAAGCAAAATTTAGCTTTACATTTATGATACATTAATAAACATAAAATATGTAGTTTATAACACCTTGCAAAAGCAATAAAATCTGAGCAATGAGTAAATCTAAAAATTTTGGGAGATGAAAATAGGGAAAATTCTGTACAAATGTAATATAAAAATACATTTCCATATGAAAGAACCTTCTGTTTGAGACTCAGTCCAGAACTACATCTCCCATGTCTTTGTTGCTGCTCAAAAAATCCTGAGCAGCAGGAAAAAACCCCAAGCACTTCCTCCCTCCCGCCCCCTAAAAATATCCCACCCTAGCAAGCCCTGCTTGGATCACTATCTGCTTTTCACAAGCGAACAGGAGACAGTAAGAGTTATTATTAGTAGACAGGAAGAGTTATTGTATGTTTCTAATTCATGCTGCAAATGTTGGGAAAAGTCAGAACAACAGAGCAGGCAAGCACAGGAGAACCACTCCAAAGAATTCTAGATTATATCCTAGGGTAGGTCACTGATGGTTAAAAAGTGACATACCAAAAAACTCTTTCAAGTAGAATGACAGTAACAGTTTGGAAGAGAATTTTCAACATATATTTAGATGCCTAACATTAGGTTGCCTGACAATAAGTAGGATACTCATCAAGGAGACTCTCTATATTTGAGGCAAAATTCCTAGATCTCACTGATGCCCCCATCTGATGCCTCTTTGCAAATCTTTGACAACTATAGGACTAAAACACTTAAGTTTCTTAGATGACAGCTGCCTGTGCAATGTTCTTTTAAAAGCGACTCCCCATTTAGCTTTAGCTGGTTAGTGAATACAACATCAGAATGTTTAGCATGGTGACTTTTTTTTTTTTTTGAAATGTACTACATGCAGGTTAGTGAAACTATTTGTTAGGCTATTCTGTAGTTATTTACCTATACTGTGTGCAGCAAAAAGAGTGACTGATTACATTAGAGCCCTGACAGCACCATGTGATTAAAGTGTTTACTTTTATGAAGTGGCTTCATACTTACATTTGACCTACTTGTCTGATAGCAGATATGTCTTCAGGCATACAATTTCAAGTTTAATTTACTACTAGTAAAATGACACTGCAGGGCAATTATTGAATTCCCAGATTGCTGAAAGTAATCATCCTAGGCCACTTGCAGTTAAGTGTGGAAATTAGAGTCACTCATGTCTTGCTACTTAATTAGAAAAAAAAAAAATCACAGTAATTTCAATCCTAAAGATTGCTGATTTTGCTATAAACTATTTTAACCATCAGTTTGAAAATTCTACACACAAGGATACTTCAAATCCACAAAGGAACATTATTTCCCCCTGTATTCTGTCTCTACTGGCAAAGGGTTCAAACAAATCACTGGATATTGACTTTAACACTGAATACTGATCTGGATTTGAGTCTTAAATTCTGGATATGGAAGAACAGTTTTTAAATATCACATACCTGTCCCTTTAGCAACAATATTGCAAAAGCATAAATGAATTCTGGAAGATAGTCCCAATTTTTCCTCATCAAGTGATTTCAAGGAAAATTCCAACTGTGCTGTAAAGCGAAGAACGTTGAGGGGCTTCTTTAACAGGAGTGATTTTACATCTTTTTTTAAGCTCATCTTAACTTAAGGAAAAGAAGTCAGAATTTTAGTTTATCATGTATTGGCAGTGGAGAATACAAATGAACTCAGTCCTTATATTGTATATAATTCATGACTTCACACACAAAATACAGCTTTTAGCATTAATATATGTGACCACATTTTTAATGAACTTGGTTTAATCCACACATCTTGTAAAATGAATTGCAGGAAGCTTAACCTTTGGTTTCTTTCTATATCAAAGAATTTCTGCAAAACAATTTTTGCACACAAGTTTTACACTGCAAGCGTTACTTCCATGTTGAAACAGACACTAGAATTGGGCACTAATGCTTCCTCCCTTCCCTTTTTTACCAAATTACCAAAGTGTATGCTGCCATTAGTCTCTTCACAAATTAGAAGCTCAAGTCTTGTTCATTGCTGTACACTGGATGACAGAAAAGCAAAGGGGACCAGCAAAAGGCAGTGAGACCTAACAGTGAAGGCAACACATAGTTCTGTTAAACAAGTAATATCTTAGTAAAATTTGATAAAATGAGACACAAACGATAAAATATCAAAGTAACATTCAGTAGGTCTTGGCTTCTTTGGCTTCTCTTCTCAAAAAGAAGAGAAGAATAGAACTGTTTGATGTTAACACAATCTGGCTGAAGATAGGCATTGTCTCTACAAACCAACACTGAGAATTTAGAATCTCTCCAAAATTTTGGCATTAGCTGCTGCTCTCATTTGCAACTTGGTATTTGGATTTGGTTAAAAAAGAGCAATGTTACACTGACTCAAATCAACTTTCGTTTAGAAAAAAATTTACATTTTTGTGGCTGATGTGCTAATGCTTTCTTGGTTGAGTTTCCTTTTTACAGTGAAAGGGGGATAAGGAAACAGCCCTTGAGTTTTTCTGATAAGGGAAAGATAGATACGATACTCTTCAAGGAACTGTAGATGAGTAACACCGTACTTGCAGAGAAAAGATTGCCTATGACAGATTATTTCAGCATCTCCAAAGCTTTTACATTCTGAAGTCTCCTAATGCAGCATGAAGCACAGTCAAATTGTATACACATATGCCTTAATATTAGAAGCAAACAAGTAAAAAATCAATTGCTTCTGTGGCATAACCAGAGATTTAGGTTGCTCTATACCAGTTTTAGCGTTTATATAACACCACAACATTGGTAGAGCTGGTGCAGTCAGAGCTTTCCTAGTGTAATTCCATCTTTGCAGAGAGATTTTGATAGAACTGCTAAAAGATATCCCACCTTACCACCCTTTGACCAGCAAGGCTCTACCAGCAGCAGACTAGACAGTAGACCTAGTCTTCTATTTTCCTAATAACAGTATCTCAGTCATTTCCTGTGAAGCTCTCAGTAGACAACTGGTCATGAGATTTAAAAGCCACTCAAAGGCAATGAAAAGCACAAAGTCAGCGGTCTTTCCCTTTGTTCCATTTCTTCTGCAGTACGGCTCAAGGGTGAGATTATGCATACCCATTAAAAATACTCCTTGTGCATGGTCCTAATCTTGCTAGAACTGAATTTGAAATTAGATAAATAAAGATCAAGGTTTTCCTGTCTAAAATGAATTCTATTTAAGGGAACTCAGCCTGCACAGTGGCATTTTGTGTAATCTAGGTCAAGAGTTAAGGTTAACAACTAACATAAAATGGTTTCAAATTAAGTAAGGCATCATTTTTTATAATCATCTTCAGAATATTACTGGGGCTACAGTGTAATGCTGCAACATACTAGAGGAAGTCTAGACTGCAATCAGTTCAGCTAATAAAAATTTACGTGGTCCTTCTGCTGAAATTGCTACTTATGTCTAGGCTTGCTCAGGTACATGTACATTAGCTGCAACAGTGACTGCAGTGTAAACTCACCCTAAGCATATGACCATAAAAAAAAAAAAAAAAAAAAAGATAGGCTCTTACTCCAACAATGCCAAATTCTCATCCTGTACCCACAGCAGTGCTGAGGACACCTAACTCTCAGAATTTATTTTGAGTTTAGGCCACTCTGGAATGGTCAGAATATCGGTGAATTCAATTTCAGACAAAGTAGAAGTCATAGAAAACTAGAAATCAACAAAACTGCATGCAAAAGCTAACAAGGGAAGAAAAAAATAGCTGGCATTCAACAGCAGACACCTTGTATACACATTTTACAAAGATTAAGTTATTATGTGAAGGAAAAGTGGAAAAAGTGAGCAAAGTTATACTTGTGGATTAGTCAATCTCATATATAAATATAACACTTAAAATCACTTCCAGTATGCCATCTGACAGCCAGGAAGGGGTAAAATAAGAGACTGGGAAGTAGGTAAAAACTTTTCAGATTCACCTACTTGATATGAAATCAATGTTAGTAGAGACAGAATGAGGAAACAGATTGCACTGATGACTGAAATCACAATACCAATTAAAGTAAATAGTAGTCTTCAGTCTTTGAGAGCCAGAAAGCACTCAATGTTATGAGCAGACCAATAGTGACAATCTGCTCATTTTACTATTAATTCAAGTTAACGCACATGGAAGTTGATGAGAAATCTTAAATTCTATTCATGTTAAATTATGTATCAAATCAGCAAAGAAAATTCCAAACTTTAATCAACACTTTTCCACTACTTTCTGTCAACTAGGTATCAGGATCTAGAAAGCAAAGGCAAACAAACTCAGAATCACTTTTATGTAGCAACATTGTTTAACTGTGATACTATCCCAGATAGGAAAAAAACTACACAATACCTTTCCTTTTGAGTTTCAGACTTGCAAAGGAATTATCAGTTAGATGTGGTGACCTTCTTCCTACATGAAGATGAAAAATTTAAAAAACCTCTTTAAATTGCTTCCATTTGCTTTTAGAAGTTGTTCTTCAGTAGAAAGGATATCATCATTCCTCAGAGGTGTAGCAATTTGACTGTCAGAAGTGAACAAACAAGCTATAGCAATCTCTTAAAATATTTCACTTTCCTCTGTAGCTGGTTAAGTAAAGACTAAAGTAGTCTCAAAAATCCCTTACGTTAATTTCATTAAGCATTTGTCATTAAATTTCAGGCTTATACCTTTTAAAAAATTGTTTGATATGTATCTTGCTTTGAATCAAACCTTGAAATAAATATTACACATGGAAAACACAACATTGAAGTCTGGAGTCCTACAAAGACAACACTGAAAGTGGCCAAGCCTGCTGGTATCATGCAGACCTCCAAAAGATGAATGAGATCAAGATTTAAAAAAACAACAAAAAAAAAAACCCAAAACCAAAACCCAACCCCAAACTGAAAAACATACCATGTCTCAAATGGAAATGTTATCTCTGTACTACTATATGTAATTTTTTCTGATCAATACTATGTGTCCAGTTTCAGAGAAGTAATGATGCAATATCCTGAAGCCAGGTATCCAAAAGTTTCTTTGCTTTGCCATAATACTGTAGACCTTTTACAATTAACTTGGTTCCTGCAGCTGGAACTCTAACAGAAAGAAAGCAGGTACTCTGAAATACTTTCATGTTCTTGTATAACAGAAATTGGTAAGAAACAATGAGTCCCGATTCAAAAGTTGTTTTTTTTTCTTCTCCAGCTTAAATATGCTGAGCATCTGATGTTTACTCTAAAAGCTGCCCACATTCTCTTTCGTCAGTGAGCCTCTTTCTTGCGGACCAGATGGCCTCTCAGGCTTCAAGAAGTATCTGCACTCCCAAAGGAAAAAACAACAAAGAATTTGGTTGCATTTGTTTCACTGTTTGTCACAGTCTGCAGGTTGGCTTTAGTCAGAACATTCTTCCTCTACCTCTTTTACCCTGCAAACTTCAACTTCAGATTGCAAAGAGGACTGAAGAATGCAGCTGAATGTTCGAATACTGTGTGGATCAACTGGTGGCACCAGTGTAAGTGACTCTACACTTAGTGCATCTGTATTGTCATCTGTTATTAATGATATTGTGGGCTGCTGTGCAGGAATCAGGCTAGGAGACAGGTTTGCTGTTTCTATGTCACTGTTTTTTACAGCATTCTTGCTAGACTTTGAGACAGCTGAAAGAGTTTCATCAGTCAACATCGTCTGACCAGAAATGGTCATCTGAGGCTGCTCTGGAGCTGAAGCGTCATCTAATAAAAGAAAACACCAAGAAGCAATCAATATTCAACTTAGTATGTGCATTAAGCCTAACAGTATACTACTATTTATGAATATTTAAGAATAATTGGGTGGAAAATGCATTTCTGTGAAGCACTGTGCTTACACATTCACTTTTTAGTAATTAGAAATAAAATATTATGAAGGCATAACAAAATGCCAGCAGGAATCTGTTCAAATTGGGAATCAGAAAATTTTACACATTTAGTATTAGAATATGCAGTGATACCAGAAATATTCCTAGAGAGAGGAAATTGAGGGGAAGAATAAGAATGCCTTTCCAGTATTTAGTATAGACTAAAATGAATAGCTACTCCATACCAGGAAGCTCTTTGGGGGGCAGGGCGGGGGGGAAGAACCCCTGTATAACTAGTTTTCCCAAGAGGTGGCTCGTTTCTTACAAAAATTTGGAAGTCATTCTCTCATATCATTCTCCAGATTCACATTTAAGTGACACCTTTACCACAGAAAGCAGAACTATGGAAGACAAGAAGGAGAATAATGTGCTTAGTGCAAAATAGGCCAGTTTTTGTACAAGCTTGTGTTACAGGATTTTTTTGTGCTCCTAAGCATGGAGCATACAACATAGATAAAATTGGGAATAAGTATTACATACCACAGAAGACTGATATGCTACTACACCTTCCCACATAATGAAGAAAAAAAAAAAAACCAAAAAAACCCAAACAAACCTAACAACATTAACAGCTAATTGTACCATCCTTTTCCCCCTTTAAAATCCTAGCTAACTATCAAGTAAACTTCTCATTTGGCTCAGATGGATAGAGAATGGAAGGGATGAGGCAATACAGCCTTATATGAGCAAGTATGCCCAGAAAAGCCAGGGGTATTATTCTTTTCAGACTAAAGTAATAGATGCCATTAAAGTAACAGGTATCCAGCTTCAAGACAGACCATTTTTAGAGTTCTTGTAAGAAACAGCATGTGTTCAAGTGTACAGGCATGTGCAGAAAAGTCTACAAGGCAATGTAGCGAATACAGAAGCTAAGAATTAAGTTCTGTTTTTAATACACATTGACCTTAGAAATATTTCAGTTTCAATATGATTCCAATTAATCCTGTAAAAGAACAGAAAGCATGAATATAAGACAAAAAAAAAAACCAACAACAAAAAACAAAGCTGAGAATGGAATGGATATGAGTAAGGTATCAGTGGGATAACAGTAAGATTATTGGTTTTTTTACCTTTCTGGTAAGATAACCCCAAACAATGGTGTATTCTCACATCAGAAAACCACTCAATTTTACTTTTTGCTGAATCGGTGGCTAAAGCTTCTCACTTTAATAAAAACAAAATTTATAGATTATAAAAAAGTCTCCTTTTAAATAAAAGGGACATCATTGGTTATTTTTGAAAAATAAGGACAGATTCAAATTGACTCTGCAGATTCTTCTTTTTAGCTGTCAAGAAGCTTTAGTAAGAATGTAGCAACTGATAACAGAAGAAGTGATGCAAGACTTGCATGGAAAATGAACGGCTAAACTCATGGAAATAAAGCCTCATTTCTCTGAATTCCAAGATAAATACTAACAATTAAGCATGCACAAAACAGTGATTTTCTTTGCGGTGATTTTACTTTCCGAATTTCTAAAAACTTAAAAGAATATCAAACATTCTTTGCCAAGATTATTTTTTAATCTCAATTATAGTATGAATATTCACCAAAATTCAGGATTCAGAAACCTGAGACATTCTGGCAAATAAAGTATTATCAATCAGTGGCATTCTGCTCAGGAATGTTATATACAGCATATATCTACTGCAGTTCTGCTATTTCACTTCTGATTCTGAAGTTCATTTCTTCAGTCATTTGTCCCCCTCTCCCAACAAAATGTTAATATATTTTCTCAATACTTTCATTTACTGAAATCATGACAGACATACGTATTCATTTGTTATGCTGTATTATCCTCAAATCCTTCCACACAGGATCTAAATTAATGCTAAAGTGACTCCCTTCTTAATGCCAAAGAAAAAGAAAGTATTTGAAAGAAGTTTCCATTAAAAAAAAGTAGTAGCATTTGGAGTCAGCAAGTCCAAAGTCTCTATCCAAACATCTGAAAAAACATTCAGAAAAAAAAGAAAAATATCAAAAAATGCAAGCAGAACATACTGTCCAGTATTTTAGCTGCAGTATTTATAGAGAATCCAAAATTAGAGCTCTTCCGTGCTTCCCTCGAGCTTTTATTTACTATTGATCGAAGTAAGTCTCTCTCCTCTACTTTCAATATTTCATTAGTCACTGTCAGAGCTTCACTTCTATTACCATATTTAAGGGTAGCAGTGACAGATTTCTGTAACCCAGCATGGCATTACTGCCAAAATAACTAGGTATTTGCAAACTGCCACCAGTTCCTGCAGGGGCAGAAAGCAAATACCAGTACACAAAGAAGCAGGGGAGGGAGAATTTTTAACATTGTCTAGACAAGGTCAACAGGTCTCACTACCATTTTGCAATATATTATCCCTTCTGGACTAATACTTAGCTAAAAATCTTACTCTTCCGTCACAGCTATAAACTACAGCTGTGAGAGCGGTATTTACATCTTTGTGATCAAGCTCTCAAATCCATACGCTACTGGAGGTGTATACTTAGCTTGAAGCTGCAACTATAAGCTTGTACTAGTTAAGTTTTTAAGCATGACAATCTCCCATCTTTTGGATAGAAGGACAGAGGAAAACAATCCTAGACTACAGATGAAGGAAACTAATTAGAAAATAGAATACAGAGATCCAGCATCTTGGAATGAAAATTTGGTATATAAGAGGCATTACAATGAAAAATCAGACCACCCTCTTGATGTAAAAAAATTTTCACATGTAACACCTCCCAGTTAATTGAATACATGGCTTCAGAACAATAATTAGTAATGAGAAAATTTTTGAGGCTCAAAATTCCAAAGCCTTTTGAAGTCATACTCAATTCAGAGATGGATCTAAGTAGATAAATATGTATTTATGTACGATCTGAATTCTTAAAGTCTCTGAAACTGGAAAAAACAATTGGCAAAAAGATGCACCCTAGCTGAAAAAAAAGCTCAAGAAAGGATTATTACAAGAACGTGTGTGTCTAAAATCCAGATAGGTACCAAGCTCTTAATTCAAAAGAGTTTCAAGGCACCCAGTATGTTTAGAGATTAAGTTCTTTACCCATTATCTGGAACTTCTGTCTATATTGCACATAAAAATACTAACTGGCTTTCAAAAAAACCCCAAACTCTTTACACTTGGTTCCAGTTTGACTTTTGGATAGGAAGAGCAAAAATAACTGTCATTTTTACCTGAATAAAATCTCCAGTCACTAAGATATGCTCTGCTCTTAAATATCAAAAAGTTATCATCTAATATGGAAAAACAGTGTTTCTATTTACCTCTCCCCAACCCCATGTATTCAAGCAAGAGTGTTCTCGCAAAAAATGTAAGCTAGATCTGCAACAAGACCAGGGAGAGTGAAGTCAGTTTCTTAAACACTTGTGACTTTAACATTTAGTTCTAAAAAACACTCCCTACATACCCCCAGATTTAAGTACCAAACAAGGTTTGAAAACAGGGTGTCATTTTGCAAGGTTTTGGGTATTATTAGCTCTCTCTGGTTGCAGTGGCTTCAGCAACCTTAGAAGTTTTTCAGCACTTGTATAATGCTACCAAGATTATCATTACAGCAAAAAAAATCCAAACCAAATCACTCAACTTCTGTTATATTAACTTGTGTTAAGGATTATTAGTGAAAGAAGATAGAAAAGAACCGGAAAAGGAAAGAATGAATATAATCTACAGAGAAGCGTCCTAAACTGTACAGCAACATACTATGAAAGGATAATAAAAATATAAATAACAGGACATTAAGTGAAAAGATGCAAAGTAAATCTACAAAGATGAAAAAGGGTGTCTATATAATATTAACAGAGTAAAATCTTCATGCCATGGTAGTAAAAAAAAATAAATTAATTAGATACAAGTTAAAACAGGTTATATAAATACAAAGATAGTCTGAAGTGTATTTCCATTTTTTTTTTAACATCTGCCTCAGCTCCTCAGGCAATTAAGCAGTCCATAAAGCCATCTGCCTGAGTCTGATAATCACAGAAATAGTAAGCTTGTGCCATCACAGTCCAAGGACAGTCTTATGCTGAATGCTTGTCCATTTTACCCAAGTTATAAATACATTTCTTGCTGCTAGCCAAGTAACTGCACTACTGTCCATTCAGGAGCCTGTGCTTACTAAATTCCACTACTGCCATGGCTGCTCCTGTGCAAATGAAGACATAGCTGCTTTGAAGCTGGAGGCTTGATAGCAGAGTTTCCATGTTTGGCAGGAGAGCCAAGATACATGGGAGAAACTGCAGATAAGGCTTTCAGAAACAGCTAATTATTGCTTTACAATTCTCCCCAAAAAACACTAGAGACAAATATTTAGGATGCTTTCTTCAGATTCCTACCTCAGTGTCACTGCTGTCAGCATGGAAACCAAATATGTTCTATTAACTGTTATGGGCTTTTGAAAGCTTATGGAGGAACCTGCCTGAATTGATATTGCGTGAGTTTCTGTTGCAGCTGCTGCTTGAAGACCTAAACCCAGTGTCCACCGTGACTGTCAGCCTCCGACAGACTAAACACCCGCCGACGTCCTTTCCTGCCAGACCTTACTAGAGGAAAACACAGCGATATATCATACAAAGGCTTTAACAATGAAACAAGGAACGGAAACTGAAATGAAGACAAAGGATAAATGTTAGAGTAGCAACAAGAATAAGTGACAAGGACACATCCATAACTGCTGGTATCTTGAGTACAATTTGACACCACACCAAGAGTCTCATAAGTCTGGGAAATACTTCTGAAGCTGGAAATAAGCGAGTTTAACCGAATTTAATTTTTTGCTTAATATCTGGAAATGTTCACAATACAGTTTGGGCTACATCTGGCAACACCAACAGCACTTACGCTGAGGAGGGACTGGCAGGCATTTATTTGCATTACAGTCTACTTGCATGCTTTAGACATCTTGAGAGAAGTTATTTATCACAAATTCTGGTGACAGAATTATTCTGATTTCCACTGGCCATAAATTATAAGAGGTGCACTACCGTGCAGGTGACAATACTTCAGACCATTCAGCCCTACTATTCTATGATACAAAACTGAAGTATTAGATTTGGTTTGTAATAAAGCCAGAGTGTTTTACAAGATAGCAGCAGTTCAGATGATGATGCTTGGTGCATAGAAAGTTTCTTTTCTAGAAACTTCCTAGGAACAAAAGTACTTCTTCACCTAGTTAGAAAATTACTAGCATCATAGAACAGAAGAGATCAAATCACATTTACATTACTGATTATAGAGGGAAGAGACAGGGATGGTTTCAGTAAGATGGCAGGCACTGCTCTTACAGGCTCTCCATGCTTGATTAATCATCCTCTCCTTGGAATATATAAATTTTAATTTACAGACTGGAATCCAATATATTCTCTGCAACAAGCGACAGCTCTTTGTACTATTTTAGACCTTTTACCATCAATATCTGCCAGAAATGTGAAATACAGCATACGTGGCAGAGAAAATCAATGCCTTCTGAAGTTCTCAATATCCATTGCTCCAATGTAAACATTTTCTTAAGCACTGAAGCCAATTGCATTTTAAAGCTTAAGACAACATAAAAAGTGATAAAATACAGCATAGATGACATTACACATACATAATTCTGGAAGACTGCTAACTTACAGTAAAAGAGCTTCTTTTTCTTAATCTTTGGCACACCTAAAAATAAGAACTTTAAAGAAGCACACAGTTCCAGCAAGTGTAGCCAGGAAGAGACTGTATTCTAAGCTCAGAAGCTTGATGATTAAAATCTGCCTAGCAAGACAACATTTTTATCTTATGCAAATGGACATGTTAATTTAAAAAAAAAAAATCATGTAAATAGAAATAAAAAAAACCCAACCCGACAGCAACATTTGCAGAACCTGATACTGTTTTTCCTGTCTTGCTAGGGATTCTGCTTTCTTTAAGGGATAACTTCTGCTTTTCCAATTTAAGGAATGGAGATCTTATAAAGTGCTAAGCTTAATTCCCAAATACTGCAAATGGGGGAGCTGCTAGGCTTTAAAATATCTGTGCCATGAAGTACTGTGACAATTATTAGGTAGGATAGCTGATAAACTCAGGAATCATAAGAGTTTATTTTACTTATGACAAAGCAGTTAATGGAATGATTGTTCTCTTAACAATGACTGAAACATGCACAGCAGTTTCATGATTTTATGTAAATTCATTTAAACTCCTTCCTCACATTAAGATACTGTGTGATTGTTTGATGCAGGTAGGAGTGATAGCAAGCAAAGTATTTTTTACAAAACACCAAATTGAAACTTTTTTTTTTCCTGTGATACATTTTTGAAAGCTCTTTTACTGTTTAACCATTAATATATACTCTATCTTGTAACACTGTTTTCTCTCAAATAAAGTTACATAATTTGTCTTTATTTTCTTCTCATCTATCACTGTTTTATGAAAAAGTCAGTGTGTATGTTCCAAACCTTATTTCCTGAAACAACTCTGAAGATTACAAGTACCATCTCAAATATTTCAAACTCTGAACAGTGTAGACCTGTCAACAGACAGTAGCTTAGGACACTATAATCACTACTTTACAGTAGAAACAACTGTTGTGGTTTAAGATGTTGCTCTTAAGGAAAGTAGTTGAGGCAGTTGAAGTCCATGTACACTTCTCCCCATTATCTTGTCTGGTCTTCTTGACTGAAGTTCCCGAGCAACCTAGCATGTTCTTCATGGTCAACAACCTGAGCAGTTGCCAGAACAAAGAGAGGAGCAGGGAAGGAGGGAGGGACAGAGAGCACGTATATGGGCTGGTGTGAGTGTGTTTAAAATTGAATGGGAAATGAGAAGGGAGATTCAAATGTCACAGATGGTGGCAACATTCAAGTGCTACCTTGGGGCATAAAAGAGATCTTGGTAAACTGCTTGCTCTTCATCAGCCACTTGTTACTTCCTCCTTGAAGGAGCCACTTCACATCACACAAGCCTCCTCTTCTGCTTCACAGCAGAGTAAGGCAGTTTAGTTTCAATTGTCCTCAACAGGTTAAGGGAGAATCACATTGTTTTACACTGAAGTTGGTGAATACCAACAATTGTTTCTGTAACTCAGCTGAGTGCTCAGTAAGACCCGATATAACACAGACAGCAGTCAAGACACTATCGCTTATTTCAGCAGTGCACTTCTGTTCATGCAGAAGCCTACAGAACAGCTATCTGGACATACCAAACAGAAAATCTCTCTCATCATCACGCTCCTGGCAACAGTCTCCAGTATAGATCACAATTACATATAAATACTATAAAAGGGAGAACATTCATGAGAACACTAATTACAAACTTGCAGTAAAAGGTCAAGTCGGTTAATGCAGAAACATTGTTCCCAGGAACAGACAACAGTATGGATCTGACACTGAAGATCAACAAAAAGTGTCAAGAAATCTCCCTGGGTTGGAAAAAACCCTCCCCACGCCCCCACCCCCAAAGACCCAGCTCCAGGGGTTTCAGAATCCTCTCGAGTCTAAACTAAGGACCTTGAGACACCATCAGCAACTCAGCTATAACTATTTAAAACATTACTTGTTCATTATTGGCTGCAACTACATTAGCAGTTTGGTTCAGACCAATAGAGCAGCTTTGAAGAATTATGCACACTTACTGCTTTAGTCTGATTTTAGGAACAGTTTCTGTGCATTAATGAGATTCTTTCATAAGGAAACCAATCTGTAACATATGCTGCAACTATGCACCAAACACACTTCAAATATTAATAGCAATATATGTCTGAACTAATAATTGGTCCTTCAGACAATCACATACATGGCAGGGATGCTTCGTCCTAAAGGTCAGAGTAAATATGGTCCACAGCAAAATCCCTAAGCCACACGCAGATTAGACGCATGTACCTCAGTACCAACTGTTCATTGTCCTATTGCACTGAATTACCTGCTCATGCACATACAGTCACTGTCTTCCTCTGTGTTACTGCTGTCTGAGTAGAGTTAGCAGAACAAAATCCAGGAGCTGAACTCAAAAGTCATCCCTGCAGCAGGTTAATGCAAGCTGCTGACTCGGGACTGAAGTAGTTGGCACAGATTCTCACGTTCATTTCCACTGACTTTGCTGAAGGTTGCCATGCTCGTAGTGGTAGGGAACAGAATTGTATCCTCACAACTAGATTTGCTAAAGTATCTACATCAGTGAGCCTAGATCCTGTGCAAAAATACCCAACACCCACCCAAAGACTGTTGTCCTGCATGACACGTGGTATTCTGAACATACTTTATGATTAAGCCACAATGGAGGTCATACTAAGTTCATGGACAGTTCATGCAACCTCACTGGTAAAGTGCAGACTGAAACTAGGCATTCAAAAAAAACCTTTCCTCTGTTTTTTGGGTTGTTGTTTGTCTTTTTTCTATTTGTTTTTGTGGTTGGTGGTTGTTTGGGTTTTTTGGGAGGGGAGGAGTTTGTTGGGGGTTTTTTTTGGTTGCTTTTTATTTCTTCTTTTTCTTTTTTGAAACCAATGAGCAGCCTCCTGTCATGAGACTTTTTAAATTGCAGGAAAAATAAACAGATTTTTACGTTATACAAATGTCAACATACTGTGTAAGTAGATTTTAGTTTTGTTAACTACAGTCTATGATTATTCTTCAATAAGGCACTATCTTTTTATGTTAGATGAGGAATTATGTGCTCTGGACCTACTCAATTCTTCATAAAAGTCAGATTATATGCACTTGAAAGACCTCAGTTTGAAACATGTAGTATAGACTTGCTTGGTATTTCTGTGAACTAGCATGTTGCTTACAGCAACAAAAATAATTTAGATTTTTTATTTTAATTTCCTTTACCACAGTTTTCTCTTAGCCAGTCCTGCCAAGACCTTCTAGTTGCATTTCACTTCCTGATCACAGAGGATTTAAATACAGCAAAGGACATTGTAGATGAGCCTTGTTACACTGCTAAGGAGAAATATGTAGACAAACAAATATTTTCTTGTAGTGCCAATCCATGCTGATACTTTTGACAAATGATACCACTTCTCTTTGTGATCATCACGTATTATCTAGGCCATCAAGAGACTGGATAACAGCAATCACTTACCAACAGAGAAAAACTTTTCAAGTTTTGAATAGGCTGAATATAGAAAAATGTTCCCAATCTTATTCTGGAATTACACGAATTGCAGGAGTATTTTGACCATATGTTAGTCTCTCAAAGTAATAGATGATTTTCTGGGTGCTAGAATGTTCTACTTATTGTTCATAAGCTTCATAAGCAGCCTTTGCTTACCCATTCCAGCAATATTTCTTGCAGGGATAGTCACTTTGGACATGATGTACATTGATCTCCTGACACTGTTCAGTAAAACCTAAAAACCGCTAAATCCCTAACAAAGATTGCATCATTTCCTGTAGGACTGCAAAAAGTTTAGGTCTACTTGAGGCTTCCAAATAAAGGCAAAATGGTATGTTTTAGAAGGGGGAACCAGAATAACCATTTCAAGGAGTGATCAACATCGGAAGTGACTGTTAAAGTGAGGGGGCTGTTTGAAAAGGTCTTGAGAATGAAGTTACCTCTATTGTTTTATAGCCAAAATGAGGTAGAGTAGGTCAGTTCTAGCATGAAAACACCCTTCAGGATTTAATTCTTGTTTAGTCTCCAGCTTGAGGCTTTACCTCACACATAATTTGCACTCAGAACAAACACCGTTACAAGATTCTCTACAAATACCACACAAAAAAAGGAGGAATGAAGGTGTTCTAATGCAACAAGTTCCAGTATAAACATACCCACTAAATATACTGACCAACACAAACACATGGTGACTACATTTTTGAAAGTTATACTGTCAGCCTATTTATATGGCAGCTTCTTCTGCACCAATGAAATAGCCTCCTCAAATGTGGTGGTGTTCAGCCATAAGAGTGTTATTGGAAAAGCTTTACAATATTAGCATCCTAACCAACTCTTTTCAAATATTTAATATTAACGCATTGTTACAAATTAACATGAATATCAAATAAACATACAAAAGCAAATGTCACCCAGTTCAACAAAGATGCTTCATGTGGAGATCAACTTATCCACTGAAAGGCTCATAGTTTACCGTACAAATTTACGGAAAGCAATACTTTAGTTTAAAAAAAATGTTGGGTTGTTTTTTTTTTTTTTTTTTAATTGTATGTGCTAGGAGACAAGTCAGACAAGCAGGACATTATTTCACCAGTACTTAAAATCACTGCTGAAAAATGCCAAGTATTTATTAGAGTTCCAGAAAGCTGAAGAGACCACTAAAATCTGCACCACAATTTACTTTAACTGAGTTAATTGAATGATCAAGTTATCTAAACCCATAAAGCCCTACTGTTTTTAATCGAATAACATAGTAACTTAATTTTACAATAAACTACTCTACAACGCTTAGTGTCTAGGCTGAAAATTGTGATTTAATACCTGATGGGCTCTGTGCAGCAGGAGTGGATGTTGAGCTTGCAGTCACTGAATCACAGCGCCCTGTACTCCCACTGCCACTGGAAGGTGACGGTGATGAGAGTGGTGAGGGATTGTGCTGATTTATACACTGGGCTACAGCAAAGCCTGCAAAACAGGACAGTGAAGTTCACAAGTTAATAATTAGCTTGAAAGAGTTTGAACAAATTGAGAAAGGGTAAGAGTAAACATTGCATCAAAGTGGTGCTAATTTCGTGTAGTGAACGAGAGGATGCACCCTCTCTCACCTTCATATCAGAAGCCTGAAAATCTGAATGCATCTTACTGAAAACATGCTACAAATACTGATCAACGAACAAGAAAGTAGAGGCTAAGGGATTCAAAACATTTTAAAACTTAGCACTTGCACAAACAGTCAAAACATGTCAAAACTCTTCAGTTTTTGATATATTCAATAAATTCATGGGTCACAGACCTTAACATGATAAGGAAAATAGTTAAGTCAAAAGTGAACAAAAAAATTCTTGGCTAGAATGCCTGCGCTACATTTTTTTTATTGCAGAGAACTTCAGAAAGTTTTAATTGATAAAAACTAATGCTAGCATTCGATTTCATCCACCTTCTCACATGTCAAACTTTTTCCAGTCTGAACACTGGAAAGGTCTATACAGTATCTGACAGCACTTTTTACAGAAGTCTTTTTCTGGTTTTCAGTCTAATATTTCCTCAAATTCTTTACATTGTAGCATCCTCTTCTTTCCTAACAATCTTGCATTCATTCCTTTCTCCTTCCTCTGGAACCCCCTGCTTCAGTCTTTGACATGTCTTAAAAAAAAAAAAAAAAGAAAAAGAAAAAAAAAATCTTCATTTTAGTTCCTTCCCTCCTCACATACAATGACTCATGTACTTTCTCTTTCAAGATGGAATTTTAGAAAGTATTGAGGACCAGCAGCACAGGGAAATCCATTGGAACTACGCAATTTGGGAAAGAAGCGCAAGGAAGGAATTCAAATCCCTGGTTTCTCAAAGCCAGCATCTCAGAACTGAATAACCTGAGAATGAGGTGCAATATTTAATTTCACTGATTTAGTCAAGATGAGAAGCCATGAGTACATGGAATCTACACCATACCTTCATGGCATAAGACTACACTGAATCAGAAAGTAAACAATAGTTATTCCGTGTATGTTATGCAAAATATTTTGTGCAGAAGCATGCTATGAGCCAAAAGACAACTGAAGTTTATTCTTTAGGTTACTGGTGAATGTGTTATGTTATCATTCAGTCATATCCTACTAAGATAAGTGCCCACAAAGGTATCACCAGTAAGTTCAGCAACACTGCAAACACATGCTGAACATTTAGAAGAAGTAAACAATTACTAAATTTTTCTTTTATGGGTGAGAATGATTATATGGTAACTGTACAAAACAGATACTACATTAAAAACTTGACTTAACTAGCTTGTATTTATGAATACCCTTATTTTTTATGTTGCCTTATGGCAATGTATCTAGTTGACACAATTCACTTGCGACAATTTCAAATTAAATTTAATACTAAATTTCAGACATTCACAGATTATAAATGCCAAAGGCATACACTTGCCCATTACTTCACCTCAACACAAACAGAAATACAAAAGTATCTTTGGAAGAGTTATACTTTACAATATCAGTCTTGTAAGAATGTAGTTTGTATTTGAGAAGAGAAGCTGACAAATACATTTTTGTTTGTTGTTTAAAACTTCTTGTGTTTTCCAGTGACTGTTAAGACTTTCTTAAAGCTTATATTTTCATTTAACAATAAAATGAGTTTATTCTTGCTGGTACAAAAGCAAGTAAGCGTGCTCTGGCTTTCAGTAGACTTCAGATCAAGAAAGTCAGAGCACTTAATGCTTGCATCAAGCCTCTGCCAGATTATCAGAAAAAAAAAAGTTTTTAAGCCTGGACTTTTCATAGTGTCACTGAACAACAAGCTTGCTTTTGCACAAAACCCATAATGTGGAAAACCAAGACTTGCAGTGAAAATACTCCAGTTCTGAAAAACTTCAGAAATTATTTTCACACACTCTGTTGATCCCCATATGTTGAAGACCCCTGCTTTGGGATGACCTGCTAACTTGTGATTAGATTGTTTGAACAAGTCAGGATGTCTCCCAGTTAAATTGCCCTTTACTGTATCTTTCAATTGCCCTTTACTGTATCTTTCAATTGCCCTTTACTGTATCTTTCAATTGCCCTTTACTGTATCTTTCAATTAGCAGTTGTTTTCCCCCTTTGCTCTGATTTTTCCAGCTGAATTTAACTTACAGTTTTCATAGTTTTGTTGTTATAGAAGTCAATGACTTGATCTTGAACTGCATTGGTATTGTAAAAATGCAGAAGAATCAAAACCTTAAAGGTCTAGCATCTACTAGCATAGTAGCATTCTGCCATCAGAATGGTATGGAATTACCTGCTAGAATTTACAACACGCTCTGGAAGAAAAGTTCATGAACTGCCTTTCCCACACAAGTCCAGTGAAGACAACTACCACTGCATTGTTCATACTTCCTTGATCTCTTACTTTCTTTAGAAGATTACACCCTTCTTGTGGTTCTCAGCAGCTTTCTTCACAATGACAATTGCCTATAGCAATTCCTCGATTTTATTAGTAAGGCTTTCCTTTGGCAGACGTTTGTCCTAGTACTTGGAAGTTTTTAGTCACCTCTTCAGGCTTTGACAGCAAGTAGCTTTTCAGAAGTTGAAGCACTTCTTAGAGCACAGGAAGTATCTTCAATATGGGCTGTATGTGAGGCGATGTACACAACTTGGCTGCTTCTGCAGCTCTCCTCACTCTCCCATGGGAAAGCATTACTGCGAAAGTTTACTTTTTACTGGCAGTCCCTGAATTACTGAAAGTAGCCACAACGTGCACTATGAAACACCTAACAGTATACTACTAGTTGCCTTCACTGCATAGAGAACACTGAAAAGGAAAGTATCTGACAACCAGGTATGAGACAAAGCAAATGTACCACACAATTCTTTATTCTTTTATATGGGGAATCTCCCATGGCACTGGATGGATGATTCACTCATTAGAGAGACTCTCCTACATGGGGAATTTGCTGGTGCCATGCAGCAGGCAGCCAGTCAAAATTCAGTTTAAATGGGCTTGTTACAAGAAGCATACGAAAGCTGAAAGCTTTAAAACACAGGCGCAAGTCAGGAAAATGCTGTTAAGCAGCAACACATACTGACAGGTTGTGCTGCAAGGAAAAAAAACAGAATGGGTGAAGGAAGGAAGGCACAGAAAAAAGCTAGCAAACATCAATCCTGTTAATAATCTAACTTAATTTGTGGTCCCACCTCTTACCCTCTACCTCCCATGCTTATACTCAAGAAGTAAAATCACTTGCAGAAACACAATGCTATCTGAATTGCTGTAGTACTTGCATCATAGTTTTAGATGGGTGAATGCCACTTTTACCAAGCTTTTCTTTTGTTTTGTTACAATTCATTACGTCCAAAATGACCTCCACTTGAAAGAATTAAATAACCACCATGGCAGGAGATACCTATTTTAATTAAAACCAAAGTAGTTTGGTAAGCAGCTAATTATTCCATAAATGTAAATAAATCCATGTATTTTATTTCAGAAAACAAACTGATTTATCTTCTACAATCTTTTAGATAAGTTAAACTGAGGTTACACACAGTGACGCCTGATAGTCTGCAAAAAGTTAACCACAAACTAAACTATCTCAAACATGAAAGACATCTATAGCACTCAGGGCCACTAATACATACAGTTTTTAATATAGCAAATATGCATTAGGTTTCTCATATATACTTCATATTTTGAAACACCAGTTACGATGAGAAACAAGGAATAATCACTGGACTTGTGACCACAGAAGTGAGCCAAAGCCATCTGTTAAAGTGAATGAAACTTGTTTTCGAAACAGTTACTAACACCACTGGTATAGAAGTGCTTACATCGATATCTGTATTTTTTTCCCTTACAGGCCTGGAAAAAGTTGTACCCATCCAAGGCATTCAATATAAATCTGAACAATCTGAAACTGTCTGCACTTCAAGGGAGGAGAAATCTTCCATCCTCACCAAAATAGTAGAAAAAGTAAACAAGGTCTACTGCGACTATCACAGGAAAAGCTGCCCTGATTCAGCAAGATTGCCTGCCTGAAGGTTCTGCAGAACAGTGTTCATGGATTCATGTCCTTATACTGAAGCATTTTCTTGCAAGTAATCTTAACATATTTTCTCTCCCAATACAACTGCAGAAGAAAGATTTTAAGTGTGCTACAGGAAGCTAATTTAGATAGGAGGGAAAGGTAAGTCTAAATCATTCAATATACTTTAACTGAGAAACTACTGACCAAGAACAAATATTCTAACCAGTAAACTCCTTCAGGAAATATCTGCAAAGAAAAGGTGGGCAGAATTAATCACGGCTATGGGAATTAAAATTGTTACTATTTTATGACTCAAGTTGTGACAGAGGTTAGTTACAAACACAAATATTTCCTTTCCAGTAGTCATGATTCTGCTTCAATATAACTTCCTATTTAAGACTTAGTAAGGTATTACTGTACAGATTTATCTTCGCAGTTCCTTTGAGAAGATCTTGTTTCTATAATCACAATGTTTCACAAGGCTGTGTTTCTTTGATAAAATATGTATCAACAGTTATCTTTTGCCCTATTTTATATAACGGCAGCAAAATGTCATGCCGAAACCTGAAATAGCTTGTTAGCTTTTCTTTAAAGGAACTTTTTAAGCAATTAATGCAAATCTTTCTTCTCAACTAGAGAAAACCTTCCTACTGTCTTATAAATGATTTCATGCAAAAGATGGCCTGAACTATAAGATCTAAGAATAAAATTTGAAGGTGAGAAGTGGAAGAGGTTGTGGTAGCAGAGAAGAGGACAAGCAAAACAAAACCAAAACCCAAACAAAAAAAGCCTGAGAAGTAGAAATAAAACATTGGCCAAGATAGCTGAAACTGTTTTCTCATTGTAAACCATATCTTCATTAGCCCAATGTCATTTTTTTTGTATTCTGATTTCTTTCTATTCTGTTCTTCTAAGTGTAGTTACCTCATTAAAAATTCTCATGTCTTTCCATGTGTTTGTCCCTAGTCAAATCAAGGCAATGCTGAACTGGAGCTTTTTTGCAAGTATGAATGAAAAAACTTACATGTCTGAAAATTATTTCTTTCACTAGTTATTTTGCATCTTCGCAAAGTGCTATTCTGCCTCAGAAAATCTAATGCACTTTTAAAAAATTTCAACTTGTAAAGATTATTTACATTTAAGAAACTCCACTACAACCTCATAAAACTGAAGAATAACCGTTTTAATGCAAAAAATGTTTTTGCTGCCAAGAGAAAACAGGTACAAAAAAAATCAGTCACTTGGAGGTCTGTTGCCAGTAGCTGCTGCAACTTCAACTAGCATTTAAAAAAAAATGGATTAACTGACATGTTTTGTCTCCACATTTGCCATGAGATGCCAATATATGATGACTGTAGCTTTATTCACAGTTGTTCTCATCAGTTTAGTATACTTAATGGACTAGTATTTACTGAAAATAATCTTTGTAAATAGTAAACACCCCACATGGTAACAGTCAAAGATTGTTTTCAAACCTGTTTCTTATAAAAAAACCCAACCCCTAACTAGTAGCAGTCCTGCATATTTAACTCAGTTTCAATGGTATCTTTCATTACTTGCACACAAGCAGTAGTTCATGTTATATAAATCAAGTTAGTTGTATCTTGTGTAACCTTAGCACTGTCAAACTACCTTAACTAGGCACTTCTGCTTGAATACCTCTGCACAAAAATGGTTTAGCTCTCCATCATTCTGATGATGACAGAAAGATTAGTATCTAGTTCACACCCCACAATTCTGATGACCAGGCAGTACAAATAGGTATAAAAAAAGGCAGCAAAGTTGGATCTTTAAAAGCAGCAGCCATAACTAAATATCAAACTTGGAATGGTTCAAAGAATATTAATTAGAAAAAACAAACTGAGGTGATAAACCGAGTTAGCAGTTGTCCTCCATTCTTCTTGCACAGAACAAAGGAATCAAAAAATACTTTTAAATACACTTATGGGCTATAAAAGCAACCGTATCCTAGAATTACAGAGCATGGGACACTTCAACCATCTCACACTGGAAGTAACTTAGTACTACTTCAGTAAACTCTCCCAATCTGATATTCCTACAGTAGCTGCTGCTGCTGCTTAACATGGAAGTGTTGATGACAGTCCAGTTCCAAAATAACTTGTATATGACATTCAAATGTGCTGAGCAATCTAACCTCATAAAATCAGTAATGAGTGCAGATGGCAGATGCTCATCAGCTGTGAATGTCAAGCCCCTCATTAGTACTTCAAAAGGATCTGTTTTCTTACTGTGTATGGAGAAGGAAATCAAATTACAAAAGGTTATACACATTACAAGAATGCATTCATACTATTCATTTTAAAAAAACCCTATGATTTTATGCCCATTTGTGGTGACAAAGTGAATAATATTTGACAAAACTAAAATGAATTTTCTTCATATAAATCTGAACAATCTGAAACACTGCTTAAACAATTCTCAAGCTTTGTTTAAAGTTTTCTTATTCCCAAGAAGTGATGCAAACTTTATGTAGAATTCTCGCCTACATTTTCCTTTTCATTTAAAAGGTTATAAAGCTGTAAAAGACCATTTTTTTTCCTTCGGATTTTAAAATTAAGATGGCTATACTGCGCTTGTAGTGGCTAATATTAAGAAGAAGGTTTTTTTCCAACTTTTCCCCCTCAAAATCTTATCATCATCATATGCTAAGGTATCAACAATGCACAAAATAGTAAGAGAGACCTATTGATTCATTTTGCTTTCCAAAATAAATTTTCTCAGTAGGAAAGTGACCACAGTTGTTAAAATATTTAGATGTACGTTTTGCAGGAAATCGTTAAGATTTCCCTTAAGACGCACTGAGCATATACATCTCAGTATACAGCTGGTATTTGAAACCAATATTTGAGTTTGCTTGGAGAGGAAGTGATTATTTATTTACTTTCAATAGAAGACCTGCGTTCACAGGTCACCCACAAAATCTGCTCATTTCTTTGAAAACAATGTAATTCTTTGTTTACATAAGTAGTGCTTCAAAAGCATCGTATGAATATGTAGCTAACGTGTAAGATAAGCAGTTCAGCCAACTAAACTATCCTTAAAATGCTCTAACATTCTGGCAAAGGCCATTAACCTGAAATAGACCTTGAAGTATATTCGTGGTCATGACTGATAAAACTGATCAAGTGAAGGATTTTGCTTCTCTTCTCTGCTAAGAGTTGCCCGGTTTATCAGGCCAGTCACCTGGGATGATTACATCATCTCACTGAGTTTGCAGAACCCACAATACTCTTTATAAAAAGAGTATTAACAGGGATATTCTGAAGCATGGTCTCTTACATTCTTGTCACCTTTCACCAGTCTTGCACAAAATCTGGTTTTAAGCTATAACAACCCTCACTCTCTTCCCCCCAGATATCAAGGAGCACTTTCAAAACAGTTTTTAACTTTGAACCATGAAGCAATAAAGCACAGTGAAGCACAGTCTGACTAAAATAAGGTAACTGCATTGCTCTCTAGTGAAGTATGTAGAGCTTTATGTATGCGCTTTGATAGAAACTGAACCAGACCAGACTGAAATAAGTGTTCTTGAAAATTCTAAATTCGTTAAGAAAAGGGATTAGGGAACTAATTCAATAGTTGTACTAAAATTCTCCACAGAGTGAAATCTGCAGGAGGGCTGAAAACATTTATATCATTGTCAATTTCTTAAAAACCATGCTGGATGTACAGCACTGACAGCTAACATGGTCCTACTAAAAAAAATGATTAATCTTCTAAAAGTATTGCCAAAAACATAGCTCTCCTTTAAGTCAACAAAACCCACCAACACCAAGGGAAAGCATAACTTGTTTCTTATGAGTACAATCAAATTAACAGACTATATGAGCTTTGCAGAACTCTTAAACATCACTTAAAAGTTGCAGTATTAAGAAATGAATACATGAAGCTAGTAATTTAATTGCAACTTGTTCAATAATTTTTTAAAAGGCACAAAATCTTTCTTTTACAGTAAAAAAATCACTCCAAGCCTGATTAAAGGATAAACACAAACAGATTCCTATGAAAATCACTCGGAGCTAGGAAGCCTCATTCATTCATTAGTGAAGATAAAGGCAGAAGGAGGAAGCATTTGATATTTATTTTGTAATCAGATGTAAACCAATATATTAATCCATTTTTATTATATTACTGGCTATCATAAAATGCATTTAAAAATGCAGCATTTGAAATACTTCATGTTCTGTGCCTGTTTTTTCATACTTGGTATCAAAAAAAAGCTTAAAAATACTTTTTCCTCTGGATTTGCATGTGCATACAGTGGAAGTCTCCATTTCCTAGAATTCAAAGGAAGTATGTGGTTGTTTAAACAAACTGTACCCTGTTGCACCACTCGCAATACCTCCTCCCGCCAAAAAAAAAAAAAAAAAAAGAAAAAATTAGCAGATGAAGTCACTTGTTATGAATGTAAATACACTCTTCTTAGGGAAGGCTGAGTCTAAAACAGTAACACTGGCATCTTTTCAACCACACCTTTTCCATGGAAGTCATGTCAAATAAGGAAATACATTCCCATCATACAACATACACTTGTCTTACGAAAAAAACCTGACTGGCAATAAAAATGCTTTTATGATTTCTGTTTCCCAGACTCGGGACTCAGGCAGGCTGAGCTCCAGTTTAGTCCTAAGGCAGCAGAACATCTGCTTTCTAAGTAGGGTATTTGAATTTTGAATCACTGAATCACTTTTAAACAGAAATTCTGAGTTTTGTGAAATGGCTGGCAGCCAGTGGTAACAAGATTGCATCTTTTCATATAACACATCAAAATTAAGTACTTTCAAGCAGTATGAGATTCAACTTTAAAATGACTAAATCCAAAAGGAGAAAAGTTCACCATCTGGAAAAAAAAAACCCTCTGCAGAGAAGTCAATTTGTAAAACAGACAATAAGGAGACAAAAGAGCAAAGAGCTCATTGATTTAGAATGATTCCTTTAATCTCAATTCCAGCCTAATGTTTTAGGAGTATCTGTGGTCCTTTTCTGTCTTGCTAGCTGCAAGGTAAAGCAGCAGTGCACAGTATCCCAGCTATTTTTACAAACTGGCAGGAAAATGATCATAACCAAATTAAAGGAGGAACTACGCACAACTAACAGATGTATTGCATAATCATTGAGTATGTAAAATATGATTTAAACTAGTTCAATTTGTAAAGGAAGGCAAAGTATTAGGACACTTCCAGTGGATTTGGAGAAGCTGCCATGGATGTATTGTTCACAGCATACCTGGACTACACACCCAGGTATTACTTGTTTCTCTAGAAGTAAATTCTTCCGTAAGTCTCATCCCGGAGTTGTGTGTTTAGAAACATACCACAGTAAGCTTTTCATTGCCTATGAAAGTTACAGTTTACCTTTTGCAGATACAAATCACAAAGCAAAACCTGCTTGACAGTGAATGCTAATCTTACCTGGAACTTTGTCAACAGATGCAAAAACAGAGCGTTGCACTGTAGGATCACTGCTACCACGTCGTGACTGATCATAAAATCTAAATGGAAGGTGTTGGGCTGTAGCTGCAGAGCTGTGTCCAAAACCCATAACAACTTCAGTTGAAGGCTGAACAGGAAGATCCAGGAGAGCTATGTTTAATCACAATTGATAATTTTTGTTACTCAAAAATACATAAAAGGAAGAGTATGTGAAAATAAAATTGATAGTTTGCTCAGGATCTTATGTTAAACAACCTGGTTTAGTCTTAACTTGCCTGCATTTACTTCTTAATTATGGTTACAATTGCACTGGAAAAGAAGAGACAACATTTCTGGTAACCTTTTCTACCTTTGCTGTCCATACCACATTCACACTAAGAAAGCCTCAGAACACGGTGGAGGAGGAAAAAAAAGCATTACAGTAAGTTCCTTGCATTAAACAAGCCACAGGAGTTATTTAAAAATGAAATCTTCTGTTTTTTCCCCTGTACAAATAAAGTCATTCATTAGTTACAACTGAACACTGCAAAAAGCCATTTAAAGAGACAATTTGCTTTAAACTGGCAAAAAAATGCCTTTGCATTACCATTCAACCTCAAATTTTAATACCGAAATAGACCTGTATTAACCTCAAACTTGCTTTAAATTTAACATGAAGCAAACCATAAAAGTATGACATATCTATTTTGGAAACTCAAAGCGTAAAACTCATTTTAGTTAGATTCCTACAGAACCATAAGACACTAAAATAATCTTAAACCATCTATAATCAGAATAATGCTCTGTCCAACTCAGTAATTTTAATACAAGCTATGACTTTGTTTCTCACAACTTTGTTTAGTTCATTATCGCTCTTGGACAATCCACTTCACTGAGATAGCTGGTGTCCTTTTTCATTTGTCCACATATTTTCCTTCCTGTATTTCAGAGTTTCCTTTTCTATACTCACCAATTCATTCAGCTTACTGGTAAGCTTCAATTTATTCTTCAGTCACTTAATAGTCAAGTAATATTTTAATCACTCTTTGCTATTTACTCAAATTAACTCTTTACTTCCATTTCTTCACATGCATTTCCTCCAAACACAGAATCTAGCTGCTGATACTCCACTTAACATGTTGGATTGCTCATCATCACCACATTAAGCATTACCATCAACACCATCAAGACACCATCGAACTCAGGACTTGGGCAAACTGAGCTCCAATTTAGTCCCAAGGCAGTAGAACATCTGCTTTTTAAGTAGGGCATTTGAATTTTGAATCACTGAATCACAGTTAAAGACAAATGGTGAGTTTTGTGAAATGGTTGGCAGCTGGTGATAGCAAGACAGGATTCCTTCTTTTTCATTCTTTCTTTGATGTGTCTGTCATTAAACATGAAAACACATATTTTACTCCAATAAAATCTGTTGCTTGGAAAGTAGACACTGGTTTACAGTTTTCTGTGGCACACCACTTCTTAGATTTTTCTACTTATCTTTAAGTTACAGAGTGACTTGTTATGACATACAAGTGTTATTTCTCAGAATGATTTCAGAATAACCATTCACCTGCTATTCTCTGCATTTTCATACGTCGAGCTTGGATACGGCCTTTTGCAAGACGTTGTTTTGCAATAATGCAGCGAATGTGATCAGAAAAAATAAATGTTGCTTGAAGGATAGGGAAGGGCTTAGAATGAGGACTTGAGGCAGGTTTATGAATTATTATGTTCAGAGCTCTACTGTCATCTTCTACTCCTGTCACCTGCATATCCTAAAAAGAAACAGAAGGCAAGTAGATAATGAAAAAGTTAGCATTTTTAAACTACAGATTAAATATCAATATTAAAAGAAAGCCCTATGAATGTTCCACTAAAGCTGCTCAAAAAACCAGTTTCCTTAAAAAAAAAAGACCATGCAAGTTGTACAACTTTGGATTTAATTCTCCAGAAACTGGTACTTGTAGAGATTAAGTCAGTTCAAAATTCAATTAAGTTATTTGAGCATAGTGAATTTTCAGGAAATACAGTGTTGGCTAAGGCAAGAAAGAAACATAAAAGAGAGAACCTTCTTAAAGCTTTTGAAAACAACTAGATAAGCGCAGATCATTTTGAAGTTACAACCTATCAACTTCCCTGCCCGTGTAGGAAGATCAGACCTCTAAGAGTTCATTACTGTGCCACTTAAGGAAAGCGCTTGGGACTCAATCCTAATTGTATACAATTTCAGTGTTCAAATGAATACAGCCCAATATATATTGGGGAAGTTACCTCATTTTCAATGTGCCTCTAGTTAGCTATGTAAACTTCTTCAGAAAACCAGAAATAGTTTAAAAGGCAGTAACTGGAAAAAAGACTAGTAACAGAAGAAACAAGTATCATACAGAGCCTAAATATATAAGCTAATATTGATATTATTATTTATCCAACAAAATGTAGATTTTCAGCTGAGAAAAAGTAACCACCCAGATCAAAACTTCTCTTACCTGCAAAAGGCCTGCAAACTTAACTACTCCCCATCCAAGTCTGGCAACGTCTGGCTCAACCAAACTCATTTGGTAAATATCCACAGCCAGGAATCTTTGAACTTGACCCCCATCCTTTGTTATGACTGTACAAGCAATGAGATCACTGTTATCTGAAGGAAGGAAAGAAAAAAGTTACATAGCTACTGAAGTTAAGGATTCTAGGTTTTGGTTGTTTTATGTAACATAAAATGTTAATATATAAAAATGTAATCATCTTTAAAACATATGTTTAAAGTTATTCCAGGTTTTTTTAATATATATTTTGCATTTCCCTATCATATTTATAGTTACATAGAAATTACAGGGTATATTTTAACAACAGTGGTTCACAAACCTTAGAAGTTATGTATAAGGTGTATTATATGCACCCTGCTTTCTCTTACCACCTTCATAACCTTTTAGTATAAAAGGTCACTTCATTTCAGGTGTGAAATTGCAACAGTGTTGATTTCTCTCACTAAGTGGATGTCTCCAAAGTCTTGTCGAAAGACCACAGATACAGTCCTACACCACTGAAGGCAATTACATCTACCTCATACACTCACGCTCCATTCTGACATATGCTACATTTCTACAGGTCTGAAATCTGACTATTCTGACTGTTGGAAGCCTTTCAGCTTCAAGACTCTATAGACTCTCCAGGTAAATTGTACCATGTTTTTGCCAATATTTACTAAATGAGGTGACATTTTTTCCTTTACCCATGCATTTTATTAATTTATATTGAATAAACATACCCTCTCTTAACCATTACTGTAGGACCCCTCAAACAAGCCCCAAAATACAGATCTCAATTAGTAAATACACCATTCCCTGATTCTCCTGCATCTCCTCACTGCACCTATTCCAGTTCAAACCCATCATGCTTGAAAAGCAACTAAATCACCTTCTTTATACCAGCTGAAGTCTACTGAGCACCCCATAAACTGGCACCAACACCTCCTAGCAGACCTTTGCTAATCTTACTGGAGTTGCTTTTTCCTTTGCTTCAAATTGATATTTTCATTCACATACTTAATATACACAGGTCTTTTTCCTCTCTCTCATCTAGTACAATTTATAGCAAGTAAAAGATTCTATGACCACGCACGCTGTCCTACCGAGTTCATCATCTTTGCACTTCTAGATGGTACTCCACATAATCTGATGGATTTAGCCAGCTGAGTTGCAGCATTTTAACTATTTCCTGCAATAGTTTTGATGGGGTTTGGGTTTTGGTTTTTTAGGACAGAAACCATATGACTTGAAAACAATTACTTCTGTCTCTTGCTTCTACCTTAGCCATAGTTTTTCAACACACTTGTTCTCATTCCTTAATATTGCTAAGGCATTGATAGACTTAGCAGTTTGGAGTTATTAGTTTAAATAGCCTTTCCTAAAATGAGGGTTCAGTACTATAGGCATCAGTTGCTGTTAAGATGTATGCTTTTTTCCCCTCCTATTCTACATACACATACTACTTTTAAGGATGCTCTATTTTTAGACATGCATCTATATACTGAAATCAGTTTGATACATGGTATCATTTACAGCAAGAAAAGTGTCCATCAAAAAGGCTGCCGCCTTATTCAGATTTTTTATATCTATCTGAACGGAGCTATTCTGACACAGAATTCAATGTGTCTCTAATACTTATAGCAGTATCTCCATACTGAACACTCATGTTAGGTGCTCTTGCATCTGAGATCCAGCTGTAGCATTTTTCATGTTATTTACACAATGCATTAAAAATAATCCCGCTGAAGTTCAACTCTATGTTCAGTATCTGAATTAAAACAACGGCAAAAATATCTGACTACTGTTTTTCTCCTCTTTAGTTTCCAATGGAAAAAAAAAAACAAACCTAAAAACAAAACTAGAAGAATTAGCTAAATGGATAGGAATGAGGCTGCAGGTTATACAAAACAGTAAAACTTAAATTTACTTATCCAAACACCTAAACAAGTAGTTAACACCATATTTCATACTGGAAACATCTGTGGGATAGATACAAGCCACAAGTGGAAGCATACAGCTCTTCACAGTGGCAGGTCATACAACTAGGGACAACAGCCATAAATTACGGTTTGGGAGGTAAAGGAAATTCTTTTGTGCATAATACAGCACAGCAGGTTACCCAGAAAGGTTGAGGAATTTCTGCCACTAAAGGTTTTCAAGTTTCAAAAAAACCCCAACCAAACAACCCCAAAACCAAAACAAACACTCTTCCCAAACCCAACCTCCTCCTCCCCCAAAAAACCCCACACACCACAATCAAGAGGTCCCTTCTAACTAACATTTCTATGATTCTACAAGTTACCCTTTACCAACAGGATCCATTCAAAATTGACTGGGTGGTAGGAGAGAAAGGGAAGAAATATGGAACCCTAATTATATTAAAAGAGGATAATTAATGCTAATGCAGTGTGAATTTAGCATGAGCTTTTGAAATTTGAGAAAACAAGCTTAATCAATAAATACAACACTGCTGCTTTTCTGCAATACATACAGGGTTCAGTATGTGTGAGGATTGATAGCTATTACCTTCTCATATGCCCTAGAAGGCTCAAGAAATCCATACAGGACTGGCAAATATTAGTACAGAAGCCTATGGGAGATATATTCCTTTTTAGAGAATAAGCTGAGACACCAGGCAGAATATCATAGGAGATCTCAAATGGCAATATAGGCTATGTTTAGCCAACAGAATGCTACTCCAATATTATTGTACCAATGACATTCTAATAATCTGAACAATAAAAGATAATATATATTAAATGCATCAAAAGCTTTATCTAAATTTTTTATCCAAAAGTGTATCTATTTGTATATATTTTATACATACGCATCTAGAAGTGGTAACAGAGGTATAGATCTAATACATTCCTCCAGAAATTACTTTCTAATACCTAAATTATTCCACCTTTTCCTTTATAACTGGAAAGTTTGAAGTTATTATCAGTATTTCTAAGTCATGGGAAAACAAGAATAACGCAAGTGTCATTTATTCTGAACTGGCCTGTGAATTTAAGAATAAAACACTCACACATATTTGATTGTTTTGAAATGCATAATGTTATATCCATCAGGGAATGAAAAAGAGAAGCCTTCTGGTAGGAAGGATTGTAGTCAGGATTTAGCTTTTCTGAAAGAGACTTGGAATTACAGTTGATAACAAAGTGAATGTATTTCTACAATAAAATGGCAGACATGATCTCTGAATGTACACAATGGGGTAATACTTCTGCTTTACACCCTTGTGTTACTGTAACTCTGTGCCAGCTGAAGTACACACAGTTTAAAAGAAGCAGGCTGACAGAAACTTGAAAGACCACCACAACAAAAACTGACATGAAAAGCAGAAATACCTTTTTTTTTTTAAAGCAAGAAGTTTAATAATTCAACTAACTTAGTTTAAAGAATACCTGGGAGGCAGGAAGATTTTAATCCACAAATAAATAGTACAAACAGATAAGAAATTTAATACAGGGCCAAGTCTAACAGACAAAAGCTACAAATGGCAGCAGTTCCATGGTCAACATAATTGACTGATGAAACTACACAATTGGTAGTCTGTTCCTTCACAGGACAAAATTTCTAATCAAGAACTAAAGTTTTTCTAGGAGTACACTTTGGTTCAAACAGAACTAGCTTCACAGAAGTTGTACATATTGCACAGGATATACGCAATGTTTTTTTTCCAAGTCATAGAATAAAATAAGAAAATCCCTATGAATACAGCTATTAACCGAGACAGAATTAATTCTCAAACAGTTGGTATAACTAAACAAGAATAAGCTTACTATATGACCTGTCCTCTATATTGCATAAACTCTCATCACAGCTGATAAATTTTTTGAAGGAATTTCAATAATAAGCATAAAGTGTCATGAGTGTTAATAAGCCCTTAAGGCTTTCAACAATTACAGACGTTTTTCAAAACAGGACTCCAGAACATGTCTGGTTACTTCTTAACTTGGGACTCTCTCTTGCCTCTTTCATTCTTTAATCCAATTAGTCCATCAACATATTTATTTCAGTTGATATGAATTCCTGGAACAGCCCTATTCTTCTTAAGGCCTGAAGTAACTGGACTTGGACCCCTCCGAATACGTAATGTGAGGCTGCTGAATTTCGTGGATAATTTATTGTGAGATTCTCAACATATAGGCCATAATACCAGAGTTGTGAAGTTCTTACATACTTGGTTTTGTCCAGTATTTAACAGTTTTTACTGCAAACAGATGAAAATACTTGGAATTATTGCTGTACAAATTCAACTACCTGACAACAAAAATGCAGTACTTAAGGTAAAGAACTCAAAGGGCAGAAGTTGTTTTCCAGAGCAGAAAGTTTTCATTTTAGATCTGACAAAAACTTAAAATTAAAGCATCACTGTAAAAGTTTATCAAAGAACAGAAAGGAAAATTACTCATTTATTAGGCAACTGTTACAGGGATCTTTTGAGTTTATATAACTGAACGTACCCCATTTACATGACTGTTTCCAGTTCACAGCTGCTGAAGGGCTGTAGGCTACTGTCATCTTTTATGACAAAACCAGAAGAGAAAGCATGGTTAAACACATTGCCAGTGAACTGAGAATACCTACCGCTGTGCTATAAAACAGTTACAGATACCCAGCCACATTTAGATGAAAGAATTTCAAGCCCAGTAAACTTCAGTACTATTGGAATTTGATCTGGGGATTAAAGCGAATCACAGACTGAAGGGCTCACTGATGTGACACTGCTACAAAAACGTGTAGTGCCATTTCTGAGATTAACAGCAATGCTTAACTTTTCCTCATGCAAAATGAAGCTTGTAACTAGTTTGGACACTACACCTCGAAGACATCGATCCAAGATTTCTCTGGATTTTCCCCAAGGAAAATAGAACTTTTAGGAAATACAGCCTAGGAAGGAGAGTTCAAAGACTTCAGCTGCTTGCAGCAAAAGATTTAAATTAGGTGAAAATACTACATGAACACAAGCAACTATTTGCCTGGAAAGACTGTATTATATGCAGTCTATAAATACAACAGCTGCTTTAGGAGATGGTCTAAGTGTACCTGACCAGCCTCAGGGCTTGATCTTTAATGATTTTATAATTTACAGTCATCACAACACTAGAAATCATCTGCAGACATTAAACACTCTTACAGAAAACTTTTAGCACTTTGTCTACATAGATAGCAGTCCAAGATAAGCATTAGGCTGCAGATAGTTAATGCACCACCTCCCACTTTATGTAAAGAACTTCTAACAGAATGTAATCCATTTGGTACAATATTCTGCTTTACTACTTACTATGATAGTCTTTAATTGCAAAGAACTTCAGAGTTAAAGTTTTGCACTTTGATTAAATGAGTTTACAGAGGAATATACAATCCTTGACAGAACTACAACATATTCCCCAAATATACTCAAGAGTTTACAAAGCCTTTTCAAATTCTATATAAGTCCTGTGAAACAATTATCTGCACCATACTCTCCAAAATGTTTGTGGCAACCTATGTTTTGATCATGTTGTTGAACAGTTTAAAATTAATTACTTCTGTTACTCTTCATGATAAACAGCCCTCTTTCAGAGAGGTTCAGAATTATTTTCTCACTATGTCTGCCATCTCTCATTTGTCCAGTAGAAAGTCAGAATCTCAGTTCACACATTAGTCCCTCGTCTTGGTCAGGACAGGACGCCACCACCCTTCTTAAGCAGGGGAGCACTGTTCCCATCAGGAAAGAGCAGAAAAGAGCAAGAATAACCACTAAGAGTAACTTGAAATCTCTGTTCTTGCAAGAAATATGAACCACTTTAAGAGAAGATTAAGATGAACTTGGAAAGAGGGGGAAAAAATAGAGAATTGTATACACATGAAAAATTGTATGTTAAAGACGGTTTGTTTTGTGGGTTTCTTTTCCTTTCTCCCTCCCTGCCCCCCCCAATGTATGATGAAAAATATGAAAAATCTGTCTTTTAAAAACCACTTTAAAAACTCTTGTTGACATAGAGTATGTACAACCATCACTGTAAGTGTGGGGGAAAAAAACCAGTAATCAGACTGGGTATGAGTATACTCAAAGAAAAATCTAGTGGGAGAAAGTAGTTAACATATGTTTACAAAAATAACGTTTTCTCTAGTAGCCATTACAGAATCTTGAGAGCACATCTTTTCCCCATTACTGTTCTTGGTCATTTTTTTTTCTCTGAATATGAAGATTTATTTCTATACACCTCCAAATAACTGAAAATAAGGGACAACATATTATAAACGCTAATCATACACAGGGTACTGCAACCAAGCAGAAGCACGCTTGCTCCTAAAACTTATTTTCCTGTAAACACCAGACTACTGATTACCAGACAGAGGGACATTGTACTGCAGCATCATTTTCTTGAATTGTCCCAAGATTGTCATGCTGCACTTCTGACAATTTTTTTTTTTTAGTTATTTAAATAGCTTGATTATATTGTTTTTAAACAGCCATCAAGTTGTTAAATACAAATCTAGCATTTGCTCCTACCAGGCAGGTGTATTTCAAAAATAGTTCAAACCAGTACTAACAAACCTAATGGAGAAAAGATCACTATCACAAGTAAAACATTAAATAATTAACTATTAGCAAACAAGCAAAACAATCCAATCAAGCTCTTTCACATTACCATCAAAAAATATAAAATTTGAACAATATATGCTACAGATGAGTTACGCCACCAAGTCCAGAAAAAAATCTTGCCTCCCGATGATATTCAGGAGCAAGTGGATGTTGGCATTTAAAAGGAATATCTGCTAGAATTTCTTAGAAAAAATGTGATTTCCTCTCAGATGCTTATCAAGTTTCAAGTATACTGAACATAATCCATTTTCTTGTACCATGTGTGCTAGTACTCACCAAGTTACTAGTGTAGGCTACTGAAAAAATTTAATTGTCAGAGTATCATGAAACCTTCACACTCATCTCTGTTTCAAGACCATCTGGAAAAATGCTCAAGACTAGTGTTTACTAGTACCTACAGCGATGCAGAAAGACAAAACCAGATACGATATTCTCTTCTGCAAAGTGTAAACCTAAAATGACTAGCTATTTTTGCTCAAACTGCATCTTTTTAACGTACGTGTATATGTAATTCTTTCATACATATACGTGTGTGTGCGCTTGTATAAGAAGCATTTAAATAGATGTCTTTAAGAAGATATTTTGGCCTCTTAAATGCATTATAAAAATATTACACAAGTATACAGAAAAATAAGGTGTCATTTCAATTTATCCAAAACCCACAAGATTCTGCAGCAAATGAGAACCGATAAAAGCTTCATTTTCAGCTTGTAATGAGTATCTGGGTTTTAACATTGGCATAAAGTTCAGACAGATCAGCTTTCAAATCAACAAATCCAATTCACTGATGTTTGCTTTGCCATTATGAAAACAAGGCTGAAAGTTAAACATCTTCTTACAGAAAGCATCTAGCTGTGACATTACAGAGAGAAAAAATTGAACTGTGTTGTTTATTAAAGCTGTATATAAACTTCAGTGTCTAAGGGATGACAACACTGAATTGGAGAAGTGCTAGACTTATTTCGCTGTTATTGGACCCTGACACCAGGGGGAAAGGCTCTGTGTGAGAGAAATCACATGTGCCAAATCTCTCAACTGGACAGAATCTGTAATGAATTCCTGAATATGACAATCCAGAGAGCAAATCAGAAAAACTTCTGGGGAAAGAACTTTTCTGAGAGGAAGTATCTGCAGAAGCACGAGGAATGGCAAAGACCTTGTTTTACATTCAGGTCTTCATAACAGGACAGTAGTCTGGGAACAGTTAAATTTTTATCAGGAAAAGTATGCTTGTCTTGCTTTGAAATAATCTCTTTTTAAGGTAATACCTCACGTCTAAAGTGAGAAGGAAATGCCACTCGTTCACCTCTGAAGAAAGCTTAGCAACTGTACACTAAAACCTCCGAAGCATGTGTTAAACTTGGAAAATCCTGGTATTTCACCCACAGAACTGTCATTATTTAGGAAATCAAGGGAATGGAGATCAGTCTGTTATACAGCATTACCCTTCATAGACTAAGCAACTGAAAGACTATGCAGAAGCATTTGCATCAAGAATGCAATAAGTCAAGCATCTACCTTGGTGTTCCCACGACGTACATTTAGTCGAAATTAGAGGATGTCTCTCCGGTCATACACCTGCACTATATTCTGGCTTACTCTCTTTTCCTCAAATATGACAACGTATTTAGGAATGAGATAGACAAACTCGAAACATCAGTACTTTGGAAAGAAAAATAAAAAAAATCTCGTTTAGCATACTTAACATAGTCTTGAAATTAAGTTATTTAAAAATATTCGTAAGAATTAAAAGCTAAAAATGTTAGTTTTATTTGCCCACAGTGAAATCTCTTACTAAACTATAGCAGGAAGCTTTCATTTCCCTAGGCAGTTTATGTTCAAATTAAATGCTACTTTTGCAAATAAGTTGAACTAAGTTTCGTTTTCCTGACCACAGCGTACTGTTTATATTCTCTGAACAGACCTGCAAAGTAACTGGATAATGACTCAAGAGAACTTATATTCTTTGGAAGATATTTATGTGCCCTACAATAAAACCTCTTATCAGTGTCTGCAAATACCTGTTTGGGGGGAGTAAAGATGATGAAGACAGTGGTATCCAATAACAAGGAGAGAAGCAGTAAGCACGAATTGGAACACAGGAAATTCCACAATAACACTGGTGGGGGGGTAGGGGAGAACACAAAATCCCACAAACTTTTTTTATTGTGAAGGTGGTCAAACACTGAAACAGGTTGCCCAGCAATGCTGGTAAATCTCCATCCTTGACAATATGCAAAATCTGACTGGTGAGGGCCCTGGGCAACTTGCTCTAGCCGACCCAGTTTTGAGCACAGGGGTTAGACTACATAATCTTCTGAGGTCCCTTCCAACCTCAGTTATTCTATGATAAATTTTCCTCAAATCCTATTAAAAAAAAAGTCAGCTATGATGGGTTTTATAAAGCCTGCATATTTGGTGGAGACAGAGTGAACAAGGAGACTTAGCTATAATGTTTCTTTTTTCAGTTTTAGCAAAGAAATAACTGCTTTAAATGTATCATCATTTACCTCTTGACCATGGCATTTAAAACATTGTTACTAACAGAATCAGCAGCCTGAAACCAAGCACTGAGGCTGTTAATTTGAGCCACCAATGAATTTCACACAAACAACCAGTGCTGAATAAGAAGGAAGAAGCCACCTACATGAGACACTTAGAAACTCATATGCAGTCTAAGGCAGGCAGTTATCACATAATATGCGAGTGCTTCAAAACTATTTACAGTAAAAAACAATACTGAAAAGTAACAGCATATATCATTCTGGTGGCAGCATACCCAGCAATATGGAACGAACCTTCTGTGGAATACCCGACTCATTTCTAAACGCACAGTCATATACAGCGCTGACAACCTTGCAACTACACTTAAAGGTTTACAATGAACATATGCAAATCAAAAAATTAAAATGCTTCTTTACATGAAACTTTACCCTTCCTCATCAAGCTCCCATAAAACATCAGCATTGCATTCATGGGGAAAAAAAAAAAAGCCATTTTGATAAGGTGAGTTCTGCAGGAATTTTCAAAATCAAAACAGTAGCTGAAATAATTACTGGATCTTGTTAACCTCTACTCCTTCTTGACACTATGCGTGTACAAATGAGCATAACTACTGGAGGCATCTCAATGTTCCAAAAAATTTAAAAAGCATTGTAATAATACCAATTGAGGAAAATTTGTTAAATCAAAAGTATCTCCAAAGTGATAATTAAAAAATGGCACACAGTTATAATTTTTTGGGTCATGGTTTGCCAACTGCTAAGTCTCCTCCCAAGATATGGCACCTACGCAATGGTGTGTATCCTGTATGCTTTATGCTGAAATGCCGATATTTCTCTTGTTTCTATTGGAGAATGAAAAGACTTGAATGGGAAACTATGTCTTTACGCTACCACACACACTAGAACTTCATCACTGTACTACCTCAACTCAGGTAGTTTAAGTAACAATAGCAGTAATAGGCAGTTTAGAAAGTGTTACCAACCAAAGTACATAAACTGATGCACGTGTAAATGGGGAACTTCACTCAAAGGCCCCAATGAATGCAGAGTATTTGAACGAAGAGTGTGCTGTGTTGTAGATGGGAAGAAACAATGGAGGGGAAAAAAGTAAACATCTGAAGGAAAAGGTTAAAAAAAAAATCCAAAACAACAGACCAAAACAGGGAAAAAACAGCTAACACCAGCCCCACAATCATGGATACTCAGCAAGTGACTCGTTAAAGCCAGATGGTATCTATTTGCTGTGAGGATCAGATCCAAATATCTGTATCTGTGCTACACAGTATTATTTTAGCAGTTTACTGACAAGAAAAGCTCTTCCCAAGGAAACACCTGAAGCATGATCATATTTTGTGGACACAGACACCAGTGTCACTTCTTTGGAACAGGTCTGACACCTGTCAACTTGATCTGAAGATGAAGTAAGACTATGCCTTTCTAGCTAACCAGGAAAGAAAAGTCTTTTGAAGTCAACATATTAAACTCCACATCAGGCACTGATTGTTCAAGACAGATTCTGACTCAAAGACAGGATATGAGAACACTCAACAGGAAGTGCTTTTTATAGCTTTTTTTTTCAGTTTATTTCTTTTTTTTTTGGAAATAGGCTAGAACTCTGTTCAAAATTTTGAGATACCAGACTGACTGACTCCCTCCCTCTTCAGTTACAGGCTGTTTTCACCAATAGTAGGTAAGCGATATGTTTAACTGAACTTCTCTAACACTGCCAGCTGTAGAAAAATTTTTGTTTACTAATAAATGCTGGAGTACGTGGGAAGAGTCATGCTTTGACAAATCTATGGCTGTAATTACCTATTGAGGTCCCAAAATAAAGACTAAAGCCTTCTGTGAAAAGATAAGCAAGCAGTGAATACACTAAGCCACAGAACTGCTATCATTATGTGGATATTCTGTATTTAAACTTAAATACGTAACATCAACACGCATATGGAATAGATACAACTGTAATATTCTCCAAGTGCGTAACACTTACCACAATTCATACTGTTTATAAAGTCTATTATCTGCACTAGATGTTTACAGAACAGTATCTCAGGAGTGTACCTGGAGCTACCAAAACATCTCTGAAAAACGTTCAGGTTTAAACTCTGATGTAATCTGTAACAGCTTCCCATCTGTCCACAGAATATAAACACATGTCCATACATTTGTGCGTTCAGACTTTCTGAAAGTCCTATATTGATTCTGCTGTCTTCTGATTTATGTCATACTGAAAACTGGTTTGGTAGTTAACACCTAGTTGGTAAAAAAAAGCAGTGATCTTAATTCTTAATTAAAAATTTTAATTTAAAAAAAATCAGCTCAAGTTAACCACTAAATTTCTAAAATAGATCATCGGGGGAAAAAAGATTCCTCTTTTCAAACATTCCAATAACAGTAACACACAATGAGCAGCAGGGATGCATAACACATTACCCAGTTTTGAGTGACATGTCGCCTTCCAGCAGAAGCTGTTAAGAGGTTTCTTCTGTAAAGATAAACTCAGTTGCTGAAGTCTACATTAATGAGAATTTGGTTTTCTCCTCCAAAGAAGCATGGATCTGCTGTCCCAAATTTTAAGTGTGTAATAAATTGTAATTGCTATTTTCAGTGAGTTCCTGGTTTTGTAATCAAAGAACTACCAGCATATGGCAATATGCTTAATTCAAATTGTATTACAAAAAAAATTTGAAGTGAATATAGCCTGGCAGATTCTTATCTACAAGATGGTTTCTAAGCACTATTCCACATTTTTGAGTCTTTTTGCTTTTATACTGCAGTTGTGAGACTTCTTGAATGCTTTCCTAACACATCAGGTGATAAAACACTGTAGTTAAGAATTCCACATTTGATAGCATTAAAATATTCATTGTAGAACAGTCTATAGATTAAAAAGACAAGCTAGAAATCACTAGCTAGAAATCCATGAGCTCTTCTAAAAAAAGAGCACTGAGAAAGTACAACTTAGCAAAGGTGCTGGGAGGACTATCGGGCAATACCTTAGGAATAAAACAAAATAGGTTAATTCATCTGAAATTATTTCAGTTCTCTCCTGAGATGTACCAGCCATGCAGGCATCTCTGCTGCCTTCCATTAAGAAAGTGGAAAAGCACAGGTAAGTAGTCACTGAAAGAAAAAGCACCTCCATTCCTTTAAATGATTCAAAACTAAGTATTCAGTCAATCCCAATGTTGTTCTTTATGCAAAATGCCACCATTTACCTTCTCAAACAGCTTAATGCTGACTCAAAGGAGAATTCTAGTCTTCCTATCTCAAAAAAAATTTTTTTAAATTTTTTTATTTTAAACTTAAGTTTATGCTTATTGTAGTGGAAAGGATAAAGTCTTCTGAAAATTAAGATGTGAATTATCAGATAAATTATAGAAAAAGATCTTCATATAGGGGTCTCTTCATATAGGGGTCTCTCTTCATATAGGGGTCTCTCTTCATATAGGGGTCTCTCTTCATATAGGGGTCTCTAGAGCACCAGCACGTAGGTTCCATGGGTAGGGCTATGGAACCTGTTTTTCTTCTCTACTCACATACGTGCGTGTGCGAACATGTATATACATATTAACAAATAATAGCTCACTAGTACCCTTTTGGGTCATTGAAATACCCTCTCCTGAGGTAGTCTATGCCAGGAATGCATGGAGCCTCTGAACTAGTCACAATGGGGTGTTTCTGCCACTCATTCCTGGTTAGGCTCCCTTCAGCCTCCAGTACGGTTAGCTGTTGGGATTCCCCTGTCACTCCCGAAATACAATTGTGTTCTGCCCCTTTAGAGCTTGATGGCATTAGGGTGCACTGTGCACCAGTGTATACTAGGGCCTTTTACTCCTGTGGATCTGACGTGTCAGGCCATCAAATCCACACAGTCCAGTAAACCCGGTTGTCCCCTTCCTCCACCTGGCTGAAGGCAGGGCCCCTCTAGTCCTGGTCATAGTATTCGTTACTCACTTCTTGTAAATATGAATCAGAAGTCCCTTTACTAAGATCAGCCCTTCTACTTTGTCTGGGGAACTACCCACTGGAAACTGGAGCAGCAATTTTCCTGGGGAAAAAAAACCCTTTTGTGATTGTTTTTCCTTGCAACTCACATACCCATGCCTCTAGGGTCAAGGCAGGTTTTCCACCCACTTCCTCATGTCCTCTCTGTTGTCACACAGGTAAAACCACAGGGTGGCCCATGGTGTGTATCTGCTATATCCTCTCTCTTGAGTGGAAGGACACTTACTCCTAAGAGCCGAGATACTGATCCATACAGGTGGGGAGTAGGACATATCCTCTTTGAGTTGCTGGAACTCCCGGGACAGTTTTTCGGACAGTTTCTCCACAGCTGAGACACAGGCCTGTAAGGGGGAAGAGATACTTTCTTCATATTGCCAGAGCTGGCCAGCCAATTCATCCAGTGTCTGTCCCTCTCCGTCCTTCCAGGTCATTACTGCCAATGAGCTGGCATATGACGATGCTGCGCTCTGTATAAACTTCCACCAAATGGGTTGTGTACACCTGACTTTATCTGGGTCTTTGGATAACTGCTTGTTGTTCAAGTCATCATAAATCACCTCCAGCATGGCTAATTCCCACAGGTACTGGATACCTCTCTCCATGGTGGTCCACTTGGCTGAGTGACATATACCATCTTCCTTGAAGCGATACTTTTCCTTCACACCTGACAGGAGTCACCTCCAGAGGCTGAGGACTTGTGCCCTTTTTCCAATCACTTTGTCAATGCTCCCTTCCCTAGAAAGGGATCCCAGCTGTTTGGCTTCCCTACCCTCTAATTCCAGGCTACTTCCCATTATCCCAGCATTGGAGCAGTCAGGTGACAATATGCTCACCTGGACAAGGCAGAAATCTCTTTGCACGTCTCGCAGCTCACTTGGGGACAGGGATTGGGTTACCACCTTGTTTATGAGTTCTGCCTCTTCCTCCTCCAGTTTTCATGATGGCCCTGCTTTGGAGTAGTTTGCCTTGTCCACTTCCTCCTCTAGTAAGGGAAGAGTTTCTTCTTTTACTAGATAAGTTGATTTTGCTTCCAACATTTCTTCTTGTATATAGGGGTGACTGATAACCAGCACAGGTTGGTTCTCTGGTTCAGCTGCAGTGCCTGTCACCAGGGTTGGAGTGCCCACAGTGCCTGTCGCCTTGTTGTCATATCCAGAGACCTTCTCTTCTCCTTGAGGGTACTGAATAGTGTTGAACAGGGCTCTCTGGAATTACCAGGGTGGCAGCATACTTTGTCCAAATATTTTACTAGTTTTTCAGGATTCTGCACTTGTTCAGGGGTGAAGTTCCAAAACACTGGAGATGCCCACTGTCCTAGGTACTTGCCCATACTATCCCCCACAACCTGCCACTCATAACTCTCCAGGCCTGGGATAGATGCCCGGACAGTATTCTTAAACAGTTGTTTAAACAAGACCTGAAACACATTCAGGAGTAGGAGACATACCAACAGGAACATGCTGGTTTGAACATCCCAAGAATATTTAAAATTCTCAAGAGCTATTGTAACTAGCCCAGAGGAAAAGGGGAAGGTGGAGGAGAAAGGGAGGGTGAAGGAGCAGGTGTCCCCCCTTGTCTCCCCCCCCAGATTGTCTCTCTGAGGAGAAAAGGTAAAGAGTGTAATTATTAAACGTTTCTGAGAGATGGCTCCTAAAGTAGAGATGACTGCAATGCTGAGTACAGATACCAAGTTAGTCTCACGACCAGCAATTTTATCACATCATAAGCCAGTATTACAAAGTACAACAAAATGATAGTCTTAACCCAGCCCCCAGAGCACAACAGGGAACCTACACAGCTAGTAAGGTGTTATATAGCAGAACTCTGAGAAGAAGCGCAACAACTCTGAGAGCAAATAAATCAGCATTGTGACCAGCAACTATTAAACTAATATAATGAATGCTTATAACAAATCTGTTTTAACACACTCTGGACAGATCTGTCGTTATCTCAACCCCTCAGGCCCCATGTTGGGTGCCAAAAGGACTGTCGTCATTTAACACAGCAGGCAGGCTCAACACCACACAGCCGTTCGCTCACTCCCCCATGACCAGTGGGATGGTGGAGAGAATTAAAAAAAAAAGTAAAATTTGTTGCTTGAGATAAAGACAGTTTAATAGGACAGAAAAGGAAGGGAAAATAATGAATTAGAACATACAAAACAAGTGATGCACAATGCAATTGCTCACCACCTGTGGACCGATGCCCAGGTAGTTCCCAAGCAGCAGCCCCTAGCCAGCTTTCCCCCTAGTTTACATACTGGGCATGACGTCACATGGTATGGAATACCGCTTTGGCCAGTTTGGGCCAGCTGTTCGGGCTGTGTCTCCTCCAAACTTCTTGTGCACCCTCAGCCTACTTCACTGGCAGGGTGGTATGAGAAACTGAAGAGTCCTTGACCACTGCTTAGCCACAACTAAAACACCAGTGTGTTACCAACATTATTCTCATCCTAAATGCAAAACATAGCACTAGACCAGCTACTGTGAAGAAAATTAACTCTATCCCAGCTGAAACCAGGACACATGCACATGCATACAAGTACCATGTGACAATCAGTTCAGTACCATTGTTGCCTTAGTTCATACTGGTCAGTATAAATTTGAATTTTAAGTTAATGACTGTATGGTTAAGGTCTATAATATGCCTTAAAGTAGTAAATGAGTCTAAATCTAAAAGGGTAATGTTCTAAATCAACAGTACAATTTTAATTTAATACAGCTTCTTAAAAAAACCTTTTTATAGTAGGCATTACATCTTTAAATTTTAGAACACTATTCAAATTGAAGCAGATAATGTTCAGGCTAATAGTTTCGGGCTTTTTTACATCCTTTCTGTATATAGACTCTTTTAACCATTTATATCCAGCATCCCACACTGGAAGAAGGAAATAACCTGGGACACCATTAAATATACAGAGCATGGACCACTACTTCAGCAATTAATCTCGCATTATGGACATGTAATAAAAACTACAAACAATTATACATAACAGAGTGAAGTATTAATAATCTATGGTCTAAATTACATGTTCCAAGAAAAGGATACCTCATATTCTGTGTAACAGCAACTGCCTTATAAATGAAAAGTCATAAATAAAAAGATACCTGCATGAACTGCACAATACCTGCGGTGCACTCCACTAAATTTTATAATGAGAGCAGTCAGCATTTCTTTAGACTAACAGACAAGAAAGGACAAAAGGTGTGTTCCTATACTTTTTTTCTGGAGGGTGGGGAGGAGGAACAAATAACATCGGGAAACAGTATTTCCATCAGATCTAACTTTTGTTCAGTGTGTTCTTAAACTAGCAACAACTTCCTAATCACATTTCCAGTTAAGAAAAACATCTTTTTTTCAGTAGAATCTGATTCATTATTTCATCTCACCCTCTGAAAAAGAGCCAACATTACAATAAATACCTAACTCATTTGAAACAAGAAATTGAGTTAATTCCGTATTACTAATCCTTTAGCAAGTCAACAGTAACTAGATTCTGGACATCACTTTTTACCTGACAACTAATAATTGCATAATGTAATTAACAACATCTGGTGCTGTTCATTCTCTTTGGGAAAGCTTTTTGGGAAAGACCAAAAGTGATCAGTTTGCATTAAGCTCATTCATCTTAATTCACCAAGCCAAAACAATATCAGTAGGAAGAGGACAGAATACAGCTATTGAAGGACATATTTTAAGAAGTATTTTCTGTGTACATTTTCTTAAATCTTTTAAATAATACAGAAATTCAACAAATGGGAATTGCAATGACTCACTGTCAGTCTTCCACACCATCGGCCATGTTATCAAAAATGCAAACATTGGACTGGTATCTTGATACCTTCTCATCTATTGTAGCCTAATGCTTATATTTAGTTAGTAAAAGCCTGTCCACTTCCTACAGCTTGTACAATTTTACAAGTTCAGTTAACTGCTTTGATAGCATTCTTTCCAGATTTACAGATAAATGTGTTTATTCTCAAAACCTTTCACTGCTCCAAGCTGCATCGGCTTTATGCCAGAGAAAGTGTTCTCTGACATTTTCAGAGTTGCAGACAAATGTATTTTCTAAAAATTAAATTTTTAATAATAATTTTGAAATACAATATATTTATTTGTTTAAGGTTTAATTTGGATTTCATCCATTAAGCTACCGCACAGCAGCTCTGATATCAAAAAACTTTTGCTTAGCTCACTTGATTTCAGTGTTTTTCCCTTCACTCAAATAATTAGTATTCTTGAGGGACTTGATGCACATTTTGTGTGTCTCTGAAGATACTGGACATAATCCCATAACGTCTACTAAGGTAACCAGGGAAACTTTTTTAGTTGGAGTAAGATCAACAAGCACTTAAACACAGAGAATCAAAAAAAAAATATTAATTTAAAACATGACAAGTTAATGTTTCTTAAACAATGTCAGTGCTGGGGACAGTAAAACTACAGCTTTATGATTTAGGCCAGAGTTACTCTCGAAGTTGTATTGTTTTGTAACACATAAGATCATCTAGAGATGCATATTTTGATGTTAAATGAACACAGGTATACTGAATTTGCAGACAAATCGCCTACTTCATGATTCTATTACTTCCAACTTTTTTATTTCTTCAGTATGGAGAGTGCAGTAGTTCTATGATACTGCAGAAAGAAGGTATTTTGCCTTTACTTCATGATAAATACTACTTAGTATCACAAGGTCATTCTGGGCATTACAGACCGATTCCCCTTGGGAATAGCTCAGCACTCTGTTCAACTATGGGAGTAAAAGCTTCCACATACCAACTTTAAAATGACAGAAGAGATGTGAAGAAAAAGAACTCCAGGGGCAGGGGGGGACATGATGACAACCAAACCCCAAAACTGGCAAAACAGCACAGTGTAGCTGTCAGAGTAATTACCTCCAGTCTCTTAAAGTTCACGAATGGTTTAAGTGCATTTTGAACAGGTGAAAGCAGACTAGAAGAAAGTCCTCCTAGGATCAGTTCATTTAGAAAACTAACATACCAGGAAACCAGATGAAGGACTCCAAAACCTTTACGTGCTAATGTTTAAACCTTGGAATATTTATTAAGTCTCTTTAAAAAAACAAAACACCACCACCAAACCAAAAACACACAAGAAGTGTTCCAAATCCAGGAGACGACAAACAATACAATCATCCTTGGTAGTCACTTACACAAACAAGTTAACCATTTGGGGGTTTTAACTTTAAAAAAAAGCCAGCAATTTTTCCATGTCATAGACTATTTGGTAAATTGAGGGACTACTTACTCAAGTCAAGAACATCATCTGTCTTTATCAGATCTTCCTCCCTTGTGAGTGGTAACTGAGTTTCTGGCTGATCTCGCAAGTGCAGTGATAGTGAACGGAGCATAAAGAAAACTCTGATTGCCTTGAGAAATTAAAAAGAGTATTAAAATATTGCTGCACTCAATAGTACATATTTTAACAGAATCTTACAAATGTATACTCGCTTTTACAAGTTTGTTGTTCTGCAGTAAATCTGGTTTCTAAATTGAGAAAGAATGTAATTTCAAAGTTAAAAAAGGATATGGAAGAAGTTGAAACATGCTATTTATTTTTAATGAAGTAGAAGCAGCAGAGCTTTTATCCCACTGGCACACTTACAAAGACTGTGACTGACAGGCAAATGATTACAGGAGCTGTTTAAGCAAAAACAACAATCTTGGATTTTTTTTTTTTTAATCATTATTTTGAGACTGATTGTATTTACAATACCTATATGCTACAAACAACTACACAACTAACCTTCAGAGACTCTCACATTTTGAGCTTAAAACAGTAATAGCTAGACTCAGCCAGAAAAGTTATGATGTCTACAAGTTTGAGAGAAAACAGTGGGGATTTCTGAGTTTTAATTTGCTGTGTTCATCAGAACTAACCATGTGTAATACAGCATTCTCGGGGTATTTCATCTATAGTCACAGAAGGTCTACATCAGGGCAAAGCATTCTGAAAGCTGCACCAGTCCCAAGGAACTTTCAACAGCTGCTCTGTGAAATTAATATTCTTGTTTTGATTTAGAAATTAAATGACATATGGTGTGCAAAGACTAGATAAAGTGCCAATGAACAATCATCATTTTAATAGTCACATTTTGAAAGACACCATTTATAATCCTCTTCCACTACAAGAACTGTATTTTCAGTATAGCAAGTGAAAAATCATTTTTTATTACTTACGGTGTTTTGTTTATTAAAACAAGTTTCCTACATAGTAATACTGTAAAATATCTGCGGCCTTACAGTAAAAGCATTGAATTCATGGAACAGCTTCAGTGCCCGGGAACCGCCAGATTGCAGGAAGTATTAGGAAAAACAAACCTAAACTGCTTTAAGGCAAAACACTTCACCCCTCTATTTTTAAAAATCAACAGAACTGTGGCTCCTGTGAACCATAAGTGTGAGTGCTTGGCCAGATACCATGCTGGTGATGCTTTCAGAAACTTCTGGCAGAACAGGGATAAAGAGAAGAAAGTCATGTATCTAGATCTTCCATGAACTGACACCAGAGCAGATGAATTTGGTATGCTGTTGAAATCTAATAGGGCAATGTGATTATTCGGAGCAAAGAATGCCAAGGGTATCTAACAAAAACATGATATTAACACTAGCTTATGAATAAGAGCAGAGTCATTTTGTCATGGGAGGTGATCTCTCTCATTTAGGCAGACTGCATTCTAATGATTACAGATTTACTGAAATTAAATAGGATTACTATAAAGCAGTTTTACTATCAGATGCTTCAAGAAGAATTCATGGTATCGGGTTTAAAAGTTTCCAAATTCAATCAAGAACAGCAACATCTTTGCATTTTTGGTAAGCCAAAAGGTTTGTTTTTTTAATTCAGAGGGCAGACATCACTCAGCTTGCTTTCACTTATTTTCCCCTCAATCGTCTCTCCCTCTTAGAGCATTAATTTTCCTCCCATACCTTCCCTATAAAACTAATGTCACTCATCTCCAAACATGTAGTCACTTTTACTGCAGAATAATCTACAGGAGTAGGAAAGAAAATTAGAACTTTAGCCTTTGCAAGAAAAAAAAAAAGAACATCAGATGAAAAGGGAACTGCCCTCTGCTTCCTACAATACTGATAGCCCTCAGTTTGCTAGCAGTATCAATATAAACCCAAAAGCATGTGATTTGTGACTTCCTATAACATTTTATTAGATCTCAATAAAACAGCAGAGCAGTTCAGCCAGTAGGAACAAATATGAATTGCTATCTACATTAAAGAACTACACATCACGATGAGGTATACTTTGCGCCGATTCCTTCATTTATATACGCATACCATGTGCGAAGAAATACAAATTTGCAGGGAAACCTATCAGTATCTTTATTACACTCCCATGAAATAGCATTCTCACAGGTAGTTCAAAACCTTCTCTCAAAGTCTTTGCTATGTACTCCAGGGTGCAGAGTTCGAGACCCATACCGTCCATTACTTCCCAGATAAGCACATAAATGAGTTTGCATTATTCTAGGTGACTGGTAAGCAGTACCAATCTTTAGGACTACAGAAATCAGAAGGAAGAGATGCAACCAACAAGCAGTAACTGGACTATCAACAATTCAAAAGAGCATCTGATTCTGGGCAGAAGGCTTGACGAAGCAGTAGTAGCTGGTTTCAGAAAACAGCCTAACAACTTCTGGTCATTTTAATGTTTTAAGCCAAAGGGGTTAGCTGTCTGGATTTTGGAGATGTGCCTTTGATAACTCGAGAGATATCTGAGAGTTCCTCCTAAAGTTGTTAAAAGGAAAAGAATTGCCACTTAGAGGGACTTTTTACAGCAAAAAAAGAAGCAAGAGTCTAAAAAGATCTGATCTCTAACAGCTAAGGACTCATGATACATTCGAAGTACAGGACTTCTTCACTTGCTAGTGAAATAAAACTTGAGAACTTTTTCAGAATCATGCCATGGGATGCTCAGAATTGAATCACTATCCATTTGAAACTGTCAGCAACAAGGGCCTCCAGCAGGTTAAGCGGCAGCAGCGTCACAAGATACAGCTGAAGTTCAGCATATTGTTACGGCAATTCAGTCTAAGATAGCCTAGCTAGAAGAAAGTAGCATAGGAATTCTAAGAAATTCTAAAACTTCTAAAGCAATGCAATCAGGAGAAGGAGGACCAACAAGGAAGTGTTCTGTGAGTTCTTGCTGATTAGAAAGACCTTTCCACCCCAAAGAATTTACAGGAATATTTGTATTGATTTTTTAATTTCTACCAACGGAAGTTAAGCTAGTCCTTATTTAGCACATGAAAAACCAAGGAGCTGTCAGTTTCCATTAACGTGCATTTCTAAGTATCATTCTGTTAAATGCCTCAGAATTCTAGGAAGCATTTTTTTTTCTAAGAACAATACTTTTCAAGATAATTCACTGTTATTTTATCAACTTGCTGTGATAATAGAAGTTATGTGGCTTATAGTAAGTAATGAAAACAAAAGTTTTAAGAAGATTCCTGGAAATACGGTTTTTTTTTTTCAAGAGTACTTGAATATACTTACATATACACTTACATAAATGCAAAGCTACCTGAAGAACAGCACTTTTCAAGTAATGATGTTGTGCAGTAATATAACTTTAACACATATTGGCACTGCAAGGCTTATAGGACACTGCCAGATAAGGGCTAAGAACTGATTATCCCAAGAATGCTGATAGTGATTTTGTTATTCACGTCAGTATCACCTCTACAGATTGTGTCAGTCAAAAATAGGTATTTTGCTATTTTTCTCCTCACTCGCAAGATCTCTATCATGAATTACTTCAGCAAGATGAACACTCCTGAAAAATTATATTTTTTGCCATGTCTAGAAACACAAGCAATATGGAGCCAGCCAGCCAGCCTTCCAGTGGAGATTCTTACTATAGGAATATAATGAAAGACAGACTGAGATATCAGATGATGAAAGGAAACTGACAATGTATTAAAAAGGCATTTTGAAGACACTCATTATGTAGATGTCTCCACGGTCTGGGAAAAAAAAAAAAAAACAAACCAAAACCCAGTGCAAGAACATATTGAACTGACTAGACACAAGAAGTCATAGAGAAAATGTTTCTCCTCTGGGACAGGTAAATATTACATACTCTACACATAGGTCTGTCTTTTATCAAGTCCTTATGATTTTATGGATGAAGCTTCCAATCAAGCACCTTTCAAGAAAAAAAAGTTTGTATTTCTAGAAGTGTTCAAAGCCTTTGGCATCATTCTGTCACGAACGAACGTAAGAAGCAGTCTTACTCACTCTTCGTGTTCTTTCTACATCTCCACAAGGCAATCTTTTCACAAAATCAATACCAGTCAGTGGTGTCCCCGTTGGAGGCAACAAGATTGAGGCATCCATCATCAAGTACTCTACATTCATGGGTTTAATCTACAAAAATATTTTAACATTAATTACTATACAGAATAATAAGCATTTGTGTCTTTACTTTCAAATACAACTCATGGTTGCACATTTTAAGAGGAAGGAATTGTTATAGAGTTCTCAGAATTTTTAATACCATCCATCTTATTTTAAGCTCCTTACATGCAATCTCTATTTTATACTTGCTTGTCATTCCCTAACACACTGTTGAAGTTTCCATACTGAAAAACACAGGAAAAAACTATGACAGATTACAGAAGAAAAGCTATTTCATGAGTACTAAAAACCAAAGTCTGTCAGGTTTAATTTTAAGTTTTGACTCAAATTTGTAATTACTTCTATCACAAGAAAAAGTTTCCCGTATCTTTTTCTCTCCAAAAAGAACTCTCTAGTCACTAACAATGCATTAACTTTCACACTAGATAATTCCCTTCAATCTTGATACTAAAAGAGTCTCTCCCCTACATGGTTGTTTATTTTCATGAATAAACGGTGTCTGAAATATCTATCCTTCTGTAGCTTTGGGCAATTTCATCCGAGTTCTATTACATACACACACACTGGAGACATGAGCTTCTTTTTGCCGGAAAGCTGGCTGGAATGGCTAAAACATATAAAAGCCCTTCCCACAGCTTGTATAATACTCTGCATAGAAGAAAAATGCAGTCATGTGGGCACTCCAAAATAGTCAACTGTAGCTGGAAGCATTCTTGACCATTTTGCCATGGTTAGATACCATAAAAGAAACACACTGAAACAAGAATTTTCACAGTGCAGTCTTGAATTGCTGCCTTGCACACAAACAAACTAATAGTCTTTAGCCATTTTTTCTGATCTCAGAACAATTCATCTTCAGTGTCTGAAACACTGGATTAACAAATTTAATGTGTAGAAAGATACTGAAATCTACATCGACAATGAGAAAAAATGAGAACACAGAACTAAAATGTCTAACAAATAACTACTTCAGATGCAATTCACATGAGTACACTGGTTTAAACAGCACTTTGCATCATAAAGGTGAAGAATGTTAAAAAAGGAAACTCATTGCTGAAAGCAAAAATACTACAGACCACAGTGTTCAATTTACTTGCTCCTGTGAACTTGTTCTCATCTATCGTTAGTAAAGACACAACTCCGTCCTTTCTTTGTCATTCAGTCAGAGCAAGTATACTTCTGCCTTCACAGAAGCTCCGTACCATGTTATTTACACCAATCATCTGACGAGACAACAGAGTTACTTAGTACTTAAACTGGCCTGCCCAGCAAGTAATTTGCTAGCTAGGCAAGTAAGCATGCCTTAAGGAAAACAAAGTCACAAGTTCCAGGGTGTAGCTCTGTATTTTATGGTAAATAAAAAAAACCAACGCAGTCTCACAAACAGAGATACAACAGAAAAACCTACACATATACTTGCAACATCAAAATGATGCTAGTATTGGTGTCACTTCTCAAACTAAAAGTACAGCAATACTTAACTACTAAAAAATTAAATGTTTCACTAAATACTTCTATTATTTAGGCTGGTAAGATATGTGCAAGATGTTTCCCATATTAAAATACTTATTGCAACACAACAACTGTAGATTGTGGTTTTTTTGAATAAACCACTAGTGCCTGCTTATTAAATCCCTGTACCACCGTGGAAAAACAAACCCTGCAACTGACTACCCAAAGTATTTTTGTCCAAATTCTACCTTAAGAATTGAAACAGATAATTAGTTTTGAAACATGTTTACAGGTTAAATATGAACTGTCTGACATTAACTTTAGTAATCTGTTAGAGCTTTCACAGCCGGTACTGTTGGCACAGGCAGTACCTCTCCTAGATGAGACAAAGGCCCCCGATATTTGCTCGCTAGAACCCTGTTCTCTGCTGGTAAGTAAAGTGCCACCACTCAAAACTGAAAACTTGCTGGGCTTCAGAAAGATATTCACATTGTTTAATAACTAGGAAAAAAAATTTAATCCAATAGCTCATTTCTCAGGATAAAGTAATTTTTATATACTCACTTTCAGAAACTAATGGGCTTTTAATAGAGAGCTGTGAAATTACACATAAACAATTTATGTAAGTGTAGACAACTCCTCAGAGAGAAAAAAAACCCACCCACATTTTGTTATTCTACTCCCGGAAATAAAGATACCAGCATACTCAGTAGTTATCAATAAGTACTTGTTCTTGCTCCTGTGCTGTATCTGGGTTTGAGGACTTGGCAGGGCAGAAGGGGTGTCACTTACTGTCATACTCCGGTATTCGTCTTCAAACATATCCAGAAAAATTTCTTCTCCCTTTCAAAAAAACAGGGATATGGACATATCATGAATCCTTATGGCTATGGAGCCATGCTTGTTTGGTTTTGTTTAATTACGTAATGAGTGTTTCTGTCCAGGACCTGGCAGCAGGGCTGCAGGAGCCTCTGTGAGGAGAGGCCAGGGCTGCCCCATGCTGGACAAAAGCGGTTCCAGCCACCTCCAACAGCCCCACTGCAGGACACAGCTGAGCCCTTCAGCAACACTGATGGCACCTCTGGGAAAACACGTTTAAGAAAAGCAGATAGATTCCTCTGCAGCCCATGGAAAGGACCATGGTGGATCAGATACCCACCCTGCAGCATCAGAGCAGGTAGATATGCCCTGTAGGAACTGCAGTCTGTGGAAGACCCACAACGAACTGGATTTTTTTCCTGAAGGGCTGCAGCCCATGGAAGAGAGGAACCACACCAGGGCAGGGGAAAAGTGTGAGGAGCAACAAGCAGCAGAAATAAACCGTTATGGACTGACCCCAAGCCTCCTTTTCCCATCCCCACCCTGAACCACTCAGCAGCGGGAGAAGGTAGAAGAGTCAGGAATGAAGGAGCAAAGTTGAACCTGGGAAAAGGGAGGGGTGGGGGAAGGTGTTGTTTTAACTTGCCTTCGTTTCTCACTGTCTAAATTTATTTTAATTGGCAATAAATTAATTTTTGCCAAGTTTGGTCTGTTTTGCCCACGATGGTAATTGGCAAGTGATCTCCTGGTCCTTACCTCAGGCACAAGGTTTTTTTCATCTTCTATTCTCCCTCCCTCCCTGTTGAGAAGGGGGAGTGAGAGAGCAGCTGGGTGGACGTCTGGCAGCCAGCCAACGGCAACCCACCACAAGTTACTTATTTTGTGTAAGTCACATTGAGAAAATATTCTTCAAGAGAACTCTAACAAAACTAGGAAGAAATTTTAGACACTTGAAATCTGTCATAGATTTACTGCTCCTTACATAGAAGTTAACAAGTAGGGCTAAAAATTTTATTTCCTTGTTTAGAATACAAAAAAAAAAAAAGAGGCAAAAAGCTGCAGAGGTCTCCAATAAGAAAAAAAAGATGAATTAAAATTTTAGATCATGATTTCAGATAAAACACAAATAAAAAGTAATGCCAAAAAAGAAACACATTCCGTATTAGTGTCAATGATAAAATCTCAAAATATGTTCCAGTAGTGTGGCTCTGTTGCATGAAACAGATAGCAGTTGCAACAAAAGGACATGACTGCTAACTTGACCTCCAGCACAAACCCTGTGAGACTTCTAACAGCCTTTTTGTGACATATGTTAGTGTGGTATGGTAAGGGCAGGAAAGGAGAGGGATCGTCCAACAAAACACTTCTTGCTCTAGCACAAATATGGAGTTCCCATCTTAAAAAAAGTGCTGCCTTGGGCACTACATAAAGATGGGGCTGCAGACTTGCTTCTAATTCCACATTATGTAAAGGATTTTTTCTTACAGTGTTTTGTGTATATACCTTATAGAAACGACGAAGGAGATGAACACTTTCTTCCCTTGCACCCTAGAAAAGATAAAATAACTGTGTTTCAGAAAGTAAATACACCATTTACTCAAAAGTCACATTTAAAAAAACACCCAAAAACTCATACAGAAGAGACTGTCTAGTAATATCCCCATACTCATTGCCTTCAGCCCAGAATTTGACAGAACACAGTTCTTGCACTTAGGAAAACAGAGCTTATGTGAGCTTGATAGTTTCAGAAGCAATTTTCTTTACATTGCTGAGATGGATGACATACAAATTTCAGAGAGAAAATTAAACATAATCCTGCTTGAGAAGTTAAGAGTTTAAATAGCAAGGTAACAGCAAAGCTGAGAACAGAATATGGGGTATTGATTCTTTACATTCACTGCACAGAGCCACCAATGGAAATACGTTCTAGAAGCTCAAATTTCACATTTATGCTGATTGCAATCAGAAATGAAACAAATTTATTCAACTATACTACAAGACTCAAAAGATAAGTAATGCTGTGGCTGGTAAATTGAAAGAAAATACTTACCTCAAGGCAAGCAAGGTGAACATCTTTTATGATGCTGCCATTTTTAGAAAACACAAGCTGCTTCAGCAACAGGCAGCCAAGTTCTAAAGTTGCCAAACGGATTTTTCCATCTATGAAAAGAAAATTTCAATATACAAAATAGTAGCAGTTTTAAGTATTGCTCTTCTCATTACCCGATGTTCTCAAATGTTTCTACTCTTGTCTGCAATTGTCATAAACTTTGCTCCTCTGTCACACATACCCTATCTGACAAGGATGAGTACTGATCCTGGCTTACAATGCTGATGGCCAATAAAAAAAAATAAAAATAACAAGAACTGGAAGAGTAATTTAAAGCAGAAGAAAATTTAAAGCAGAACCATGTTGTAAGAAGGCAATAAAGATTAATACTATTAGAAAAGAAGTCGAAAATAGTGCCTTTATAAGTCCGAAGCACAGGCTGAATTACACTAAAATTACAAAAGAACCAGACATTTGGCATGGATAAAGTTACAAGAAGTTTTGTATATAGCATACTAATAAGGTATAGCTTTTGCTTAAAAAAAAGTCCAAAGAATTCAGATACAGCCTGGATTTGAGAATCTAGAAGTCAGAGTGAAAGAATCCATTGAGATTTTAATTTCAGAAGGATTAAAAAAACCCCAAAGATATTATAAATGTATAGTCTGAGCTCAGTGATCAATACTAAGACAATATACACAAGAGAGAGACATCTTAGCTTTTGACCTCAACGCCCATCTACTATTTTACAAGTTAGCACTATGCTGCCAGAAACTAGAGATACAAAGGTCAGTACCCCCAAAAAGAAGAGAAGAGATGATGTTCTACACAGCATTTAGCAAGCTTAATAAAACCCCACTATTTCCACCCCTCCCCAGAAGTGCTTTTGTTTAAATAAATGCATTTCCTCATCTTGCACTCTTTCCTTCTGCAGTATGTACAAACTCTTCATATCTAAACATGCTATTAATCTTTGACTGGCACATCAGCATAACAAGTCAATACTCTGTGGATTAGTCTTGCGAGTCAAACAAGCTTTAAGATTTTATTCTGCAGACAATCAGGAATTTGATAGTGCATCAGTTTCAGGGGAAAACCAGTTCTACTCATTTGAGGTATTCAGAGGGTAAGTGCAGGGCGAAGAGCTGTGGCTTGAACAAAAATCATGTTTCTGTGGAATAGGTCACTGAGCCTTGTATCCCTCATTTCACAAAAAAGTTGAGGTCAGGAAAAAAACCACTTTTCTGCAAAACAGTTAGGAACTGACAATACAATCTGCGATTAAACAAAATCATGGGAAAATTTGCTATCACCTCTAGAGACAAAGGACTGCTATAAGAAAAGGGTACCATATAGTTTTCAAGACTACTTCTCCACTGGAATTTAACAAGCAAAGGTGCTACAGATCATATTTTCAGAATGAAATCCTACATTAAGCTGAAATCACTATACCTTTCATCATTTTTGTTTAATCAAAACCACAGAAAGTAGGAATCAAAGACAATGGATCCCTGTATAGTTCTCAGTATAAAAACAACTGTTCAGCAGAAATACAGAGTTTCTGGTTCCTCAACAATCAAGGAAAACCTTATAGTTGTCTTTCACAGACCATATCTACTTATTGTTCATCGAAGAGCATGCTAAACAGAGGCTTTCTCCTCAAAGATAAGAGGCTAGGTAGCTTTTTTTTTTTTTAAAATCTTCAAAAATCTCAGCTCAGCAAGATAACAAATATTGGAAAAGTGATACCTGGTTGTGCAGCATAATTCATTATCCTGATAAGCCCTTCTGCAAGTACATGATTATATGAATTTCTCTCTTCAGCATGTTGAGCTGGAAGTTGAATTCTCTCCAGCTTGACTGGGTCAATTCCTTTTGTGGGGAATGAAGGAAGAAAGGTAAATTAGAAAACAAGAGTATGTCTTGAGATAAGCATTTAATAGACCATAGCAGTTTTCTCAGAATAGTGTAATTAGCAACACAAAACTAGGCAAATTAGTTTTGAATTTCTATTACAAAGAAAAGGAGGAACAACAGAAAGACTAAACACATTTACGTATCACTGAAAAATCTCAGCCTTAAATGGAGCCTACTGGGTGAAGACACAAATCCCAAAGTGGTTGGTGACATCCAAACCATTCTGCTGCATCTGCAGTTCTCAGACTATTTGTTTGCATTTAAATCAAATCAAAGTCAAGCCATACATCTGAAGAGCACAAAGGCTAAAGTAGAAAAGCCAAAAGTCTGATTTTAAGTTCCACTTTGGTAGTAAGTGATCAGTTCATATATGTTTTTAAAAAATAGGAATTTCATTTTGTAACTAGTAGCCTCTTCTTTAGTACCCTCCCCAATACAAATCACAGATTCCCACTGACTTGCTGTATAAGGAAACTACACCCATCTTTCTTCAACCTGTTCCTCTAAAAGAGCAAAGTTATTTCTCAGAATAGACTGGTTACTGTAAGACCTCTTAGAACAAAACATAGTTACGGATTGCTGAGGATCTCCCTGTCCTTGTTTTGAATAACGCTAATAAACAACCCCATAAACCAGAAGATGACTATATTATGGTTTATAATTTCTTCCAACCCTGAACTTGTAGTTATAACTTGTACCTAACAATGCCATTTGTGATACCCGATTAATTTCTTCACTAAGCATCTGTATTTGGAACAATTACTAAAGGTCTGTTTGAAGATTAATGACAGTGATACAAATGTTCTCTGTCATGACGAGACTGAAGAAAGGGGTAGCAGGGGGAAGGAAGCATTTAAGGAACCAAGGCAATCAGAGTATTAGTGTTGACAACAATCTAACAGTTTAGTAAAGAGCTACAGTTTTCATTTTGGACAAGAAAGCTGCTTATGAGTAACATGTCTTAAAGAATATCTATATGCAGATAAAGCTCTCACAGAAGGACATGGTCATTCACCAGCAGAAAACCATTAAGGAGAGGAAGAAAATATGGGGGAGGAATGAGGCAGGACCAGGCAGGTGCTCAACAAAGTGGCCAAATTGCAATCACAGTGAAAGAATTCATATTCAGCATCTTTCATTTGGTTGACTGCCTGCCAAGGATGCAGAGTTCTGCATTCTTGAGATATAGTACATGCTCTAGCAACATATATGAAGGGCTCCTTCTGGGAATAAAGATCTGTCGGATACAATTTGCAGCAAATCTGTTTAGCTGCATACGTGTATCTCTTGGGATTCTTTCTTCCTGTTCACACGGATATTTCTTGCTGGTGAAAAACAAGTAAATTTTCTTTAAACTTGTTCAAGAACATGGTGTAAAATGCAGACTCAGTATCCAAGTGGAAGGAGTAATGATCAAAAGCCTCAACAAGGTGTCTACATTTAGTGACAGAGAATGAGAAGGCTGCTCCCTTCGAAACAAGGCCTGAAACCAAAGTTCTTGGTTAAGCTAGGGCAATTCAGATTTTGAGTGTGTTCTATTGAAGCCTTCTTCACAGTGCCAGAATGAGTAGGAAGGGTGGGGAAGGTGAAATTCAAACTGACCAGTGAGAGAATCAGAAACGTTATCCGAAACAGCCACTATACTGAAATACAAAACCGCAACTCATTTTCCTGCGGTGTAGAGAGGACAAGCTTGTGTTGCAAGAAATCAACAAGTCACACGAAATCATCCTAAATTTCCAATTCATTACCTGTTTGTTTGAACTGATTCAAGTGCTCACTAGAGCATTTACCATCTTTGTCAGTAGATGGTAAATAGAATCAGATCCTAGACGCACAACTCCTAGAGAATTATTAGTTCCTGAAACTGGAGAAACAACTTGGACTCTCCATGTTTGGAGAGAGACCTTCATTGCCCTTTTGAAAAAGAAAAGGATCATTGACACTTACCTTGAGAAAGTCTCTAAGCAGACAGATCTCTTGCATTATACTGAATTCAGATACAAACACTGACTCCAGCTCAGTCCTGAGGTACCTTCCATGACTGACATTGAATTTGGTGTAGAAAGGAGCAGCTGTACAGCTCCTGAGCTTTTAAAGAAAAACATTCCGCTCTTGCATCACACAGGGGCACTAAATCAGCAGCTTGTAAAACACCTCCTCTTCAAGACACAGAGGCACTGATTTCATGGCCCCCAGGGCTGAAAGCAGCCTATTATAGGGCACAAGAGGAGTGGGTTGGTGAAGGACAGTGAAGACCAAAACTGGATGTCTTTATCTGTGTAGCACCTAAGATCTAGGGTCAGGGATAAGGGGAAAAAGGAAAATAGTTTCCAAAGAGCAACAGGCTAATGTAAATTGTTGACAAGGAAAGGCAATGGGTATAGCCTAAAGATTTTTTCATTTAGAGAGGGCTGATGTGACCACCAAAGAATGAAGTATAGATTTTGATGACCCCTTAAATGCATAAAAGGTATCTCCAGATCTCCAGTTTTAGAGCAAGGATACTTTTAGTCTCTTAAGAGGCAGATATTTCACTGCCTGTTGTATTTCTCTTGGCAACCTGGATATTGGGTGAAAAATAAACAGCACAGAGATTGCTGAAACTAAGCAGCAAGAGGCTGCATCTGTTGCATTCCTCACTGTTTACAGCAATACTATAGATGTAAGCAAATCATCTTTGAAACAAGAGAGAATAAAAGACTTTCTGGGAACATGATATTGAAGAGTGACTAATTACACTAAATTAAAATACAGTGGGCTGAAGAACTATGGTCTTAAATAGAAGAATTCTTAAGAAATACAACCCCAGAGTGCAGGCTTGTTTTTTCTCCTTTACAATGACACTGAAAGACTTCTGGGGACTCTCTGAAGCTGCAACAGCTACAACTAATGATTTTGGCTATTCACAGCTTCAACTAATGAATATTAAGAGAAGAGAATCCATCTCTGACATCAGGGTTTTCTAGCACAGTGATGCTCAAAATTCCCTCAGGGAAAGACATTTTCTGGAAGAAGTATACTGGTTGCAGGGGGGTGTGGGAAATCAGAGATGCAAGTCAGGGAGGGCTAGGGCACGGCAAGGCTGTGGTGCTATCTTTGGTGATATTACTTGTGTTATTATCTCGTCCTAAGAGACTGTGAAAATCCTGAAATTGTCTGCAAATTATAATCTCAGAGAGGCATTCCTTCATTCCTGTAATAAGATAAAGCCATCAAGAGGATGGAGGAGAACAGGAAAGGCTCAGCTTAACTAGTTCCCTCAAGACTTATTTCCACTCATTAGAAGTACCTTGAAGCTCGAACAGAATCCTTACTTTTAAGCATGCCATCATGCTTAAGCAAGCCTGATGCTCTAGCAATTGATCCATTTAAATTACTAGTATGTTATAGAAACTATCCTCATAAGCAGAAAGTAACTTAAATTCATCTCTTGATTCCTAAAATACATGATTGTTGACATGAGATGTTTACATTATTGTTCCATAAGGAATCTATTTAAAATGCACACAAAGATAAACAGCAAAAAAGCTAATCATAATCATCCCTTAGAAAAGGTTACATATTCCCATACTGTCCAAATTATAATGAAGTACACATTAACATAGTTTTGTTACTTTATAAAATAGTCCAGGCTCCTTGACAGACTTGCAAGATGTATTATAGCATAGAACACTGACAACTTAAACAAGCTTTCAATCAATTATGGCACAATGGATGAGAAAGCTGTTGAGGAATTGCATAGTGTAAAAAGAATTACTGAAGGACTGTCAAAGCTGGATAGAAATAGGCAATACATGACTTCCATAATCACATCTGCTTCTCAGGCCTTGTGCATTATCTATATGTTTAAAGTATATAAAGATTTAATTTTAACAAGTGGGGACAAGTTTTACAACATTTTATACTTGGCTTACATGTAGCAATCAATACATGCAAAATGGGAAAGAACTGGATCACATACATAGGTAGACTGAATACAGTGGGCTTCAACTGAAATTAAGAGATTAAAAATGAAACACAATAATCTTATTCCAATTCCAAATTATATGATGTTTACAAAGCTTCCTACCAAACCGTTCTTTAAAAGGTAAGCCCTAGCAACTGTTTTTGCTTACAGCATACTTATTTCTGCCTCCCCTATGTAAAGAATTTCTCACCATTTAAGCTACAAACAGATTGTGCCTGTCTACAACCATGTGTCTCATTTAGTTTTCTCTGGAAAAGGCAAAGATTACTTACCTTTGTTGTGTGACATCGCATATAGAAGACAGAGCACAAACAGGGCATAGTAATCATCTTCAGCACAGTCCAGTGCATTATAGACCATATCAAGAAAAGGCCTGTGGAAAGGAGTAATTTTAAAATGGTTAAGAAAAAGACCATATCTATAGAAAAAAGAGTAACGATCTTGTTCTACATGTTGCTAATGGAAGAGGCAAATTTACAGTAATGCACATTTTTAGGCATTAAACAAAAATTAACCTGTTTATGAGTACTCAGATTATAGCCATACCTTGTATTTACATTCTGACATTACTTCTGATGTTTTAATGGGATTTGTTACATAATACTTTCCCAAGAATTGATTGTTCACACATTTACTGGGTTGTTTGTAGCACATTTAGTATTATGCAGAAGCGTTGTACAGCTTGTTTTAAGTGTATACATAAGCAAACTTCAAGGACCTGCTACCACTGTTGCACTAAAAAAAAAAAGACTACCTTAAAACTCATGTACTAAAAGGAGTTGAAAAGTTTTTACTATTACAAGAAAGCAGTTTTCACCAAAAGTCTGGAGGAAGCTAGGCTATTCTAAAACAATCAGTCAAAAACTTCACCATCAAACAGTTATAGAAAAGAAAAATGAACAAGGAGGGAACACCTGAATGGAAAAAAGAAAGCTTTGGACTGCAGATGAGCTTTGTTTTCCCAGGTTTAAGCATGTTTGACCTATGACACATATACAGGAGCTACAAACAGTGACAAGTTCCCCCTTCACCTGTACCCTGAACAGACCAGCAAAGTCAATTTAATCCAGAAGCTGCTTGGACAGATCAGATATGGCTGAGATTCAGCTGATATTAGCACAAGCCTGATGTCAAGGCAACTCGGCTTCTTGTCTTAAGGTGGCTTGCATCCAACCAGTTCAGAGCACAACTGTCTATAGGTGGCCCAGACAGACAAAAAAACAACTTTAAAAAATCAGGGAAGTGTCAGAGTCACCAGAAGAGAGTTTATGACCTTGACTGAAAAGAGATAATTCCTACCTCTCACAGTATTTTTTAACAGTGAAAGGAAAAAAAAAAATCCTTATATTACCTAAGTTACATTATAAAATACATTAAAATCACATCCAAAGTCATAAAAACAAATACATTTTCCTGTCTTCAGACCTAGCAGTCAAGAAGCATCCAATACAAACTTATCACTGTGGTTGGCTACGGGTCAGAAGGGCCAAAGATCAGAATACAACATACTTCTATACCTATTCCAGACCTGTGGCGCCTCAGTCACACTCAATGTATCCCAGTAAGCCACTCAATCGAAGTCACAGCAATGTATTTAACACTTCCCATCAGCTCCGTGCACGCTTAAACAACATGCTCTTTTACTAAAACAAGGCTATGACAAGAATAACAGAACACACTGTTCCTCTGCTCAGTTCATGACATTGCAGTCATACGTTCGTGCATTTTTGAAGCTGGATTACAAGCATCCTCTATGATATACTTAAATGCCACTGAGTTTTGGTCTCTCTTTACCCCAAGTTCAACAGTGCTGTATGTACCCAAGCCAAATTTCCCACATGATGTTCCTATTGCAGATCTCAAAAGAACATAACTATTCAAGAAAAAAACAGCCTAAAGAGCTAGCAATGTTGAAAATAAACCAAGCGCTTTCAGTCCTTCTAAGCATTAAACAAGCCCTGCAAGCCTCATGACATCCTGAAATAGGGTGCTTTACAGATAGCAAAGGGAGTTCAGCTTCAAGGTCTAAGGAAGGAGGACCAAGATATCCAGGTTCAAGATTACTAAAATACTTAAATGCTAGATAACACTAGGTCTGTTGTCAGACCAACAACAGATGGCAGTTACCCTAAAAACTGACCTACGATGTAAAAGTAGTATTTAATTTTATTAAAAGCAATGTTTTAAGAGGTCAAAGCTGCAGAAATATCAGTAGCTGTTCCACTAACACCAATATTACATGGTATTAAACAATTTCTATAATATCTAATGCATTTTTCATTGTTTTTCTCCCACAGACTACTTAGATTTGTGAAATTACATTACTTTAAAAAATAAGATTACAGCAGTGAAAGAAATAATTTTCATTCCAGATGCTTCTTCACAGCATCTATCTATCTGCATTATCAAAGTTTCAGTCACAATAATCTGAAGCTGAAACAACTTCTAGGAATCCCACTCATCAACAGATCCTCATACAGACTGAATATAGGATAGACCCAGAAAAACTTCAGCTGTAAGGAAGCAGCGACAGAAGGCACACAACAGCATGAAGGTTTTGCCTTCTGGAAAAAAACTTTACTGTGGATCATATCATAAAAGGAAGTTAATTTAAAACAAGCCTTTAGGCTTAAAATTTCCAGTAGTGAGTCACATCAAAATAAAATTACACCAAAAATACTTAACTCTCTCTTTTATGGTCTTCACAGTAATAAAAGGGCTAAGGGAAATTGAAAACTTTACTTGCCTTTTACAGCTACAGATTTTTAACTGCAAACTGCACTGTTTTCTATTTATTTTTCAACAACTATTGAACAATTTTAAAAAAACACTTAATATTAAAGGCTACATGACAAGTATTTTCAAATGTTACTTCTTAATTCTGTAAGCATTTTCTTCCTTTACTAGCCTTTTACTAGTGACTTGATAGAAAAAACAGATCAAATGCCATAGAAGTAGTCTTCAAATAATTTATTTTTGTGGAATGTGTCCACAATTGAAGACTGCAACACATTAGGAATCACTATCACCACAATCGTTAATGATTATACCACTTACGGAAGTTTCTCCCACTTCAAGCATGGAATAAAAGATCACTGCATTTTCCACTACCACATGGCACCTTATCCACATGGCTCACCTTATCCACAAGACTCAGTGACTTCAATCAGTGTAGGAAAGAAGCTGTACACACTTGAGCAAATTTGATTTACCTTCTGTTTCAGATACTACATTTGGCATACAGAATAACAAAAAAATCTTAAGCTACACCAGCTTATCCACCTGTATTTCCAAAAATTCATGTACAAAACTAAGGCCAGAAATGCCCTACACAAGGTCTATCCTTATTTTAAAAATATTTTTAGCTCTGCACATTCCTTGATGTTATTTATTTTTAGAATAGATGCAGGATGCTGTCAGATCATATCTGCAGATCAAGAGAGTCCTGAAATGCAGGCATTTGCCAAATGCATTGTGTCATGGTTTAACCCCAGCCAGCAACTATGCACCACACAGCCGCTCACTCACTTCCCCCCCACCCAGCGGGATGGGGGAGAGAACTGGGAAATAAAGTAAAGCTTGTGGGTTGAGATAAGAGCAGTTTAATAGAACAGAAAGGAAGAAACTAACAATGACACTAGTAACAACTATAAAGTGGCAATAATAATAAAAGGACTGGAACACACAAAACAAGTGATGCACAATGCAATTGCTCACCACTCGCCGACCAATGCCCAGTTCCCGAGCAGCACTCCTCCCCATGCCAAGTCCCCCAGTTTATATACTGCACATGACATCCCATGGTATGGAATATCCCTCTGGCCAGTTTGGGTCAGCTGTCCTGGCTGTGCCCCCTCCCAACTTTCTGGTGCCCCTGCAGCCTTTTTGCTGGCTGGACATGAGAAGCTGAAAAATCCTCTACTTAATCTAAACACGACTTAGCAACAACTGAAAACATCAGGGTGTTATCAACATTCCTCTCATACTAACCCAAAACACAGCACTGTACCAGCTACTAGGAAGACGGTTAACTCCATCTCCATCCCAGCCAAAACAGGACACGTTGACACCTCACATGTAAATATTTTGGACTTTTCAAGATCTGAGCATCCTAGTGGCTTTAGTATTCAATGCAGTCATTGCCAATTTCTAAAAGCCATTTGGCACTTATTTTAGTAAAAATATCAATAATCTGGAAGAATGTATTTTAAAGCCAGTTCAAGTCAAGGTTCAGTTACACTTCTACAATGAAATTAAATGTTATGTTTATTAATGAATGTAATCAAAGCTATAATGGAGACAGAATGAAATTCTGGGAATACCAGGCAGCATTTCCCAAGTTTAAAAATAAATTTGGGATCCTATTAAACATGTGCTTTTCCCCAAGGGACACATTTGCAATTACTTTTGTGTCAGAGATGGCACCTTCAGTTTCTTTTCTTTAGCATTCTAATAATAAGAATGCAAAATTCTTACTGATCAAGTGTCTTATGGGTATTTAATATATCCAAGTTCTGCTCCCAGAAACACTTAAAAACTGCATTTCCAAGAGAAGTCTTCAATAGCCCTGAAATATACTAATGGACCTTAAAAACTGTACATATTCATAACTACTACTACTAAAATTCTGCAAAATTCAGCCCTGAACTGAGGAATTTTCCTAGTTTCTTTCCCTATAGGTGTATACAAAATTGACAGATGTGACCATAAATATCATTAAGAAAACTTCTTCCAGCTTAATTTAGAGGTTTAGAAAATTCTGGAATGAAAGGGAAGCACAAACTTTACAAAGGAACTAAACTGATCAGTAGAGAGGCCATATCCCATTTTGCTGTTGCCTCACTTATTTGTGATCCACAAGAACCCCTGTAATTTTAATTGGAGGCAAATTTGAAACATTCCTTAAGAGAAGTGAGAGAGTTAACAGGAGGGCAAGTAAGGAAGCAATCCAGCAAAATGTATTACAGTTCCTTTATACCTGTTCCAGTTTGTTATCTCACTCCCAGAGGCAGCTGCACTCTTTTCTTCATCTGTTGTATTCTGTTCCGTCACGGCAGAGATAGACAATTCTGACAGTTTACATCTCTCCATGATTACCATCTCTATTTCTAAAAAAAACCCAAAGAAACAAAACAAACACCCAAATTGGACATTTTTAACAGTTATTGCATTTTCCATTTTGCATTACAAAATGATGTCATGTGAAAGTGACTGATGCAACTATGTGTAAGAGGTATAACCATAACCTCAGAAAGGTTAATGAATGAATAGATGCAGGCAAATTTTCTTCCCAATAAAATAGTTTGCTTACATTTCTTTAAGGAATTTAACTGCTATAAGAAAATTATACATAATATATGTAAAGAAAATATACAGATTTTTCGGCAAATAAACAAGCAACAGTAAACCCCCTCCCCTCCAAACCACAGGAAGAAAAAACATATAACCTCTTTCTGGAAAAAAAATTTGTGAAAATGCTAGTGAGATTGGGGCATGGGTGGACATCAAGTTTCATAGAGGGTGTAAATAGGTCTCTACAATTACAGCAAACAGGATATCTGGTCCTGAGTGCTTCATAACTATTGGCTTTAAGTACAAGTATTAGGACTAAATCTAGCTTCTGCTTAAAAATTTGGACAAAGATGTCTACTAAATGCACCAGTTTAAACAGTAGATCATGTCATTTTCTTCAAATCATGGTTGACAATACATAATGAGTTATTTGACACCATTTAAGGAAAGCCTTCTCAAACAGACTGTTTACCTAAATCAAAATGCGACTATGTTTGGAAAGGGCTGTCAAAGCATAAAGGTCTTGTTTTCAATTGCTTGCATGCAATTTCTGCCACATTTTTCTCGATTTTTGTCTGAAGTAAAGACAACTTCCTGATGTACGCCCTTCTAATATTTACTAACTAGTAAAATAAACAGTTACGATATGCTGTAAGACCACTCATCCTATAAAACCAGTTCTTAAGGTCAGCACTACATCAAAAATCCTGAAAACGTGCAATTAAAACATCTAAAGGTTAGAGGTTTTCTTCAGTTTTGAACTATTTAATATCATCTTCTACCATGTACTTGTTGAACTTTATCATTGAAACATGCATAAAACACTCCCAACCGTCTTACAAAGGTAAAGTGGCTACACCTTTTGCCTTACCACAGAAGGAAAAATCAAAGTTGTGAAGTCTATTTATAAAGTGCTCCATAATCATGCACACCTAGCTGTAAGGCATGCATTTGTGATAAGGGTCAAAGGCTACAGAAACAGATGAAACACTTTCATAGTTTTTAATCAGATTAGAAGTACATATTCTGACAGAATGATCTGACACGAGCAAAAAAAAAATACAGCCAAAGACTGAAACAAATTTAATAATCCCACATTCACCTAGTACAAGAGAACACGTTACGTAACAGATCACAACTAGATCCATGGAAGTATCCAAATTGTAAGCATAATTTTTATTTGCTGGATTACTCACCTTCATTTTCACTGCTTGTTCTGATGCCCTTTGAACTCGCTTCTGTACCTTTAGTTTTATCTAGGTCATCTTGGTTATCTTCAGATCCTCTCTCCTCTTCATCTTCTTCACCAACATTTTTATAGTTGGGTCTTTTCTGCACCCTTTTCTTCCCCTTCTGTTTGTTAATTTCAAGAGACCTCTCAAGTGTTTCTGTTGGTTTTATGAAACATCTGATACTTGACTTTGCCTGTAAATTTGAAGAGTTTACACTGAGTTACAGCAAGACATTTTTAACTCTGATAAAGAAACCTCAGTTCATATAAAAGAGGGTTTTTAGAATGTAAATTAGCATACCACTTACAAATCTCAAATCCATTTTAAATAGAAGAAAGCAGACCTCAAGTTGTATCAAATCATCAGTACAGCAATTACCTCCAAAGTAACATATCCTAAAGATCTATCATTACAAAGTATGCCAACTTGAGACAAGATACAGAAATATCTAGTTCATCAATAGAAGTTTATTAAATTTTTCCCCTCTTTGAACTTAACAGGTGATACAGCTAGTACGTACAAAATTAAGACACCTTTTGCAAAAAGGATAAACACAGCAAAATTCAAAGTGTGTGTTGACAGCAATCTATTAATATGAAATACACTCATTTAAATGTCTTTGGCAGTAGCAAGGACAAAACCCAATGTTCTATGCCGTGAGCTTTTTTTGAATCTTGAGCTTCCCTCAACAGCATACTAGTCCTTGTGTCAACTAGGAATAAATGGCACTGACATCAACCTTTTTTGGGCCTCCAGACATTGACTTACCAAGTCCAGAAAAACAACACCACTTCATTTGTTAGACATTAATATACTTGTGTTCTGCACAAAGAGATCACTAGTTTATCTTTCAAGTCAAAACATTGTTTTTGGACAAGAAGGCAAACAGTATTTAATCAATACCTGATTTTCCTGATTATTAGTTTACAGAGCAAGAAAGTAAATTTAGATGACAAATTTCTCCCAGAGGAAATAAGTATTTCCAAGACTCTCTGCCATCCTAACAGAGAACAATGTATTCTTACAGAAAGACACAAGATGCTACAAGAAGTTTTGCAACTAGCAGGACTAACAAAACTTGGTTTCCTACAATTTTGCAGATTGTTTCTGAGCTGTGATGCTTTGAGCTCCCTTCTCACTTGTTAGGCCTGACAGCTGGATTATCATAGTATACCCTCTCTCACCCAGAGCTATAAACATTGATCAGCCAAACCTCTCTTACTGAGAAATGAAACACATGGCTTGGGGGCGTCCTGCCAGCACAGGTTTATGCTGAACAAGACTACCACAGAAACTTCATTACCTTTCAGACCTCAATACTTCAATCACATTTAGCTGACACTGGCTAAAGGGTTAAAAATTTAAGGTAAGCAAGAGAAAAAAGTAAGACTAGAGTAAATACAAAACTGATTCCATTCCTTAGGTGACTCAAGTACAATAAGCACTGAAGATGAGTGTATCAAAGAGACCTCAGAGAAGAAGTTCAGAAAAAAACCCTCCCTTCACTTAATAAAGAACATCACTACATAAAATGTAAGAGATTCAGAAAAGATCTAGGAAGAAGCCTTCTACAAGTCAAAAGGCAAAAATGTTTCTCTGAATCTTCTGACTTTTTAAAAAGGTTTTATACAAATCTTGCATAAGTCACCTTACACTTGGCACCGAAACAAACCATGTAATAGGAGGATTCTTTCACAATACCAGAGAAAAAAAAACCCACAACATTAAATTTACCGCAATTATGGCCTCCAGTAAACTCTCTGATATATTTTTAGTCTGATCAAACTGCAACATAGGAAGGCTATAAAACAACCAGAGTTACAACCAGATTCCTTTTATTGATGGCTTCTGGTCAGAAAAGTTGTAAGAAAAGAGAAGAACACATTAAGTCCTGTTCTTTAGGGAAAGAAAGAAAAGTAGCGTGCAAGTCACGTAATGCATTTTCCCCTTCCTGCATCTACTTCTTACAATTGCTTCCTAGAATCCTGTAGCTACCCTTTTTTTTTAAAAATGAAGAACGCATGTACTTAACATCCTTGCATTTTTAATATGCTCTTAGCCACATGAGCAAAATAACAGATGAGACCAGTAGACAGTGATGTGCTCATAAGCACTGAACCATGGTCTAGTCCATCTCAAGAAAGAACACTGAGAAAAAGTCAACATACATATTCTGTTCTGCTAAACGTAACAAGGCTATATATTTAAAACATTCTAAAATCAGACTTAAAATTAATTTACATGGTACATGGTTCATCTAAGTTGATTATACAGTTTGATACAGTTTGAAATTCTTTCAACCATATTTTCAATTATGGTTTACCTTGTGCAATGTGTGCTGGTAAAATAAGGCAGTACCAGTAACAACTTTTACAGGAAGGAGAAAGTAGGTTAAACAAGAAACATGAAATAGGTAGAACTGGCCCACATCCAAATCATGAAGGAAAACAGATCTCACAGGAAGTAAGGTAAACCTTGGTGTGATGACTGCTAACAAGTTTAAACACATTCTGTTGGCTACACATATTCAACTCTCATCATGAGATGAGAGTATTTCTTCTGATGCCACCTAAAAACAGAAATACAAGAAAAAAATATGGAAAGAAAAGTGTATCTTAATTTGCTACACTTTGAGGTGGAGAACCTGTTCAATGGAGGTTGGGCAATCATTACTGCCCTATGATGTTCAGATCTCCATGGGAATTGCCAGCTCATAAGCTATCAGCAGTTAGATCTGCTGGTGATTTTTTCCACAAATTGGTTTCCAGTAAAAAGTACTATTTGTTCCTGTCATGACAACTACTCTTGCTCTTTTGCCCTAAATAACTCCGGATATGTTTTATGTATACACAGCAACTGCAACCCTTCTCAGCTCTTATTTTTGTTAAGTATTCTTTACTCATTTTAGTCTCCTATCATGAAGACACGTGACCCTGTTTCTGGTAATCTCAGTCCATACTCTCTACACCTCATGCCACTTTAATTAATCTTATTAGGAAGGTGAATATACACATGAGGTTCTACTTACTTTGGTTTTAGAAACTACATATTAGTTATAAACTGACAGTTACGCTTCAATTTAAATATATCAAGACATATATCAGTTACAAGAGATGAGCAGCGTTAGGTACAGAGCAGGGGTTTAGAGATAACTGGGGCTCACCAGAACACACAGAGATATCCCCAGAACAAGAAGCTTAGGAGAGTATCAGAATGATTACCATGGGAAATTATAACAGAAAGGAAGCAGTAAAAGATAAATTTCTGTCTGACTTAAGAGCAAACACAATTCTAAACTCAGTGAAAAATTAAAAAACTTGCTCATCACTTTTCTCTACTAACCCCAGAGCAAGCAATTCTAAAGTAGCTTCTGAAATAGCTTCCATTAGTCAACAGAAGTTCGTCATTTCTTTGCAACAGAATATACCACAGTAATAACTTTGCAGTGATCCTGATGCACCTTATAGTCCAAAGAACAGCCCCTGAAATGGCTAACAATGCTCAAAAAAAAAAATCAACTTTCTGCCCTAAGAAGTCCTATCACAGAGCAACAAGAAACTGCCTCATCTTTACTTGTCTATGCTTCCATATTTACAGCTGACTTCAGCCTCACTGCATTGAGTTGTGTATCAGTACAAAACACCGTGCAATATATGCAGTAGTTGTTCATACTCATAAAGTGAGAGCAGCTCACTTGATAGCTCTCCTCATTGGAAATAGAGCACGGAGCTCTTCTGCTGAAGATTACTCCCTGCTCTTTCTGCAAATAACCAATGTCCACCAGTAGGTTTTTTTGACAGTACAGGTTACTGAAAACTAAAGTTTCTCCCCTGGAAGTTTTTTCCTCATCCACCGAAAGTGCCACCACTCTGCTCTCCCTGTAACAAAGCTCCACCTCTAGTAGTTTCACTGAGCATCTATCCTAGGAAAGCCAAAATCCCTCCTATTTACTACCTGTCCAGGTATAACAGAACTCCCAGTTTACACACCATGAGGCATGGTCTTTAAGACCAGCAAGAAGTAGCAAACTAAATAGTACTACAAACATAAGAGAATAGATGAACAGATGTTTTAGGAAACCCCTAATATTCCTAACATTACTGCAAGCGCACAAACATATGCTACAGATATTTTGCAACTCTATACAGTAACTATGACAGGAAAAGAAAATCTCACTTCTGCAACAACTGGTGCCCCACCACCTCGCCACAGATTTCCTAGTAACAAAGCTGCTTCTGCACAAGCAATGCACATGACTTTCAGTACACAGCTAGCAGAAGGTCGGACATTTGCTAACACAAGTAACAGACTGCTTTATCTTAAAGCATTCAGTCAGCTCTACCATTTCACTGTATTTTTTTCTAAAAAAGATTAGATTCTAAATATCAAGGTCAACAGTACAAAGTAACAGAACACTTCTGTATCCAAAGCATTTACCTTCTACGTCTGTCATTTCTACTACAAGTTGCATAAGGAAATAATTTCACAGGAAAGTTGTGATGACTCATTTCTATTTCTCTACCAAAGAGCTGATAATAAAAACTGAACACAGAAGACGGAATTACAAGTGTCCCATCAAAATGATGGAAGCCTTTGCAGTGTCTGACCCCTGCAGAAACAACAAAGTATTCTAATTTGTGTCCTACACATTCTTATACCACTACCTGAAATATATATGCACACACAAAAATATTTCAGCTTTGACAAGAACATAATACTGTAAGTTGCACAGAGCATTTTTCTGTTATCATATCCAACAACGAAAGCTGAAATCTGCTATTGCTGCTCTTCTCTCCTAAACACAGTCACCTTAGCTTACCAGTGTCCAGATACCTGATTTTTTTTCAAATATTTTCTTTGCCTCTAAAAAAAAATAATTAAAGATTAGTTGGTCACTTACTGAGTTTTTCTGTATATCTTGCTCAACTTTGGAAGAAAACACCGAGAGGTCACCATTAAGTATAACCTCAGCCAATGAGTTCACCAAAGGGGCATAATGTATAATTAGAAAAACCTATTAAAAGAAGGGTGGAAATAAATATCAGACATATATTACAGATCACAGTTTCACAGTTTCAGTCACTGAACATACTTCTTTGACCTTGTTAAACTGGTATCTTAAGTTTACATATACAGTAAAGTACAATTGGTAACACTGATAGTTCATGAAATCTACCTCAAAACACAGGAGACCATAATCCTCCCCACAGGTATTTGACATTTCTCTGCATTTTAAGCTACCTAGTTTTAAGAATTCTTCATACTCTTCCCCCCTGAGAAATGTAAATTCTCTCTCCTCATCAGCTTTGAGATAAAAGTTGTGCTATATTCTAGCAAGGAACTCAAATTAAAACTGCTCCAGAAAATTGGGGTGTTTTTTTGAGAAACTACACAAACTGATTATTGTACACAGCATCCATTGACCTTCTTGTATGCCAACAACTAGTAGGACTCCAGTAAGTTCTGTGCTGTGCACACAATTACTTTGTAGTGATTCAGGAGTAAACATCATGCAATAGGCTGAACTGGATCAGAAGCAGCTTTTCTGGCTATGAAATCACAATGAATTATGGTCTAGCTATAAAGCGGCTACATAACACAGGAATAAGGGCTATACTGCCTATAACATTAAAGCACTTATCCAGAAGTGCTTTGGTGCTTTAACAGAGTTCTCTGTTTACACTAGCCACTCTATTTTGAGGCAAGGCTTACAAGGTCAGGCCAGCAAACAATTGGCTTCTGGACAGAACTGGCTCACGTCCAGCCACAATTGCCTTATGTCAGCTTCTCTTCACAGGAATATCAAAGCTCCACGCCTAAACAGTGGTTCTAGCTGAGAAAACCCCAAATAATTTCTAAATCAATAAACCTAATCATTATTTTGACAATATTTAGCTAAACATGATCTCCACAGGTTTTCTGATTAAAAAGTCAGAACCATTCCAGACCTTCAAAAGTGAAGTGATTATTAGTACGTGGTGGTGACATATGTAAAACTTTGGAAAGTTGCAACACACTTCAAAAATACTTTCAGCAACCTCACAAATCACTCAAGCTTCTTCTAATTCAGAAAGAGTAGCTTGACTATACACAGGCATGTTCTGACATAAGTACGTTACATGTTCACTTTGTGAACAGTGGATGAAAATCTACAACAGTGTCTCTCAAGCTCTTGTCTCTAATATGAGCAATGCCTAAAGTGCCTGGTGCTTATAACAGAAATAGTTAAGAAGGTTTTTCAGATACTCGGTGTACACTTTTTCAGATCCCACTCCATCAAGGACAGACTCTAGGTTAAAAAGAGGTGGGAAAAGATGCATTTCTGCCAGTTACAGATAAAGTAGCTTGATTTTCTACATCACAACCCCTTCTGATACACAAAATTTGTTACCACTTCTTTATGGTTAGGAAAAAAGTTTCATTGTCTTTATTAAAAACAATAAAAGAACATAAATGCAAATCTTGAAGTGATACTTAGTCAATACTTCCCCTGAAATCAAAGCAGTTAAAAGAGGTCAACATATACAATCCTCCGATGCAGATCCCTTTAGTTACAAGAAGCTGTTGCTCCCAAGGTTTTACCCGTGGTAAATAACTCCTACAACATCACACTCTTTTAGGTTTAAACTAAGAAGCATCAAATTATCTTAGCCTGGAAAAAAAAAATAATCACATTTTTCAGAAAAGTTCTTAAAAAAAGAAGATGAAATTATGGGCCTGATCATAATAAAGTCACTAATGTAAAATCATAAGTTCAAAGACAAAAAGAAGTATAAATTCTATGAATACAAGACAAAACTATTTTCAGAGAACGTTAGTTTAAGAAAACTAGTCTCACAGAAATGCACCAAAGACTACAGGGGAAAAAAGATTATTTTTCTCTACAATAAAAAAAAAATTCCACTGTAAAACTCTCTTCATTTGAAAATGAGTTCCAGAAAGAAAAGGAGGTGCGACAGGTAAGAAAAAGAAATAACAAATACTTAGTTATAGATTTAAGGTATAGGCATAATGAAATTCAAATTGTGAGAAAGTTTGAGGTTTTGGTGGTGGTGGTTTTTGGGGTTCTGGGGGCTTGGTGGTTTGATTTTTTTTAAAACAATCAAAAAGCCCCATGAGATCATTGCTCCTCCATTTTTCAAAGAGGAAAATTCAAATGTGGAATATTCCATAGTTTAGGCAGATAAAAAGTGCAATACAGCTTCTATCTAAATTTCACCTGCAGTTTTACTAAATTCTGTCCTAGCATGTTGCATGGCTCTATTATGCACCATTTGTTAGGTGGTGTACATAAACTATAATCACTGAATTCTCTAAAGGCTACCCTGTGTTATGGGATCCTCAGAAGAATGATATTAACTCAAGTAAGAAGCTATTTGTCTGTCCATAAAAAGACAAATTATCTTGCTTTTTTTTAAAAAAAATGGAAACTGATCTGTTTAAAGCTTCATTTGCCAAATTGTCTTTAATGGCTTTGCCAAAATAGATGAACATACAGTAATTTTTATAAAACTCATAACACTAATGCAAAATAAGTTCTGAAATAGGGCAAAATACTTAATATACTTACTTGAGAAAGAAGATACAGAGAAACTTGGAGACTTATTTTTGGACGCTCTCCACCCTACAGAAAAAACATTATGAAAAATGCTGATTTATTTATACAAAGTTTAAACATTAAACAGTGTAAATGCTTTATTTAAAACAAAACTTTTAATATTGTACTGTTCCACATACTGCTACAAAAATGTTCAGAAAGCATCATGCTCCTTAACATTCACTTCTTGTAAACTATTTCAAATTAAGACTCTCCAAATAATCATATCCCTTACTCTACATGCTTAAAATATCACTACTGATTACTGTCTTTCATAGTCACTTCAGTAACTAAAATTTAACTGATGAGTATCTGAGAAATACGTTTTCACTACGCTACTATTCCTTCAAAAGGTACTTCTCAGTTTTCATTAGTCTGCTCTAAAAATTAGCTATTCAGAAACAATTAAATATTACCCACATAATAAACACACATCTTGACAGACACTTCTCTAAATCAAGTAAATCACATTAGACAAAAATATTTGAAGTATAACTTGAGCACAACAGTGCTAAGTTTATATACTAGTAGTAACGAAGATGTTTCTAAAAATAAATTAGTGATACTTTAAAAACCATCACCAAATACATTCATCAGTTATCTCAAGAGACAAGAACAGCCCAATTTTATGATCGCAAATATCTCTGACCTCACAATAACAGACACATCTGCCTGAAAACAGGAGGACAAGCAGATTTTTGTACATGTGTGAATGGAAAGAGTTAGAATAGCTGAAATGAAAGTAATAGTCAGGAAGTCTGCTTCACCCTATTTCAATGGCCTTATCAATGGCAAGACAAGAAGCTGAGTGTTATTCAATCTTCAGTGCACATGCAATATATCGAATTCATTAGCTTGCAAGAAAACTGACCATACTTAATGAAAGTATGCTGAAATTCACAAAGCATTATGTACCTTAAGAACAAACACTACTAGAGAAGATTAGGAGGTTAAGAGGGAAGGGTGGGTGGGGAAGGAAGAAAAAAACCCCAGAAAAACTGAACAGTGAATTTATTTCTTTAAAAGACAAGTGAATACAGGAACCTGCACAGGTTTTAAAAGAATAGTTTCTATTTCATTAAAAATTAGCCTTCTGCTAAATTTAAAGACTAAGCTTTAAAAATAAATTCAACTACACCACATTCAAACACAGCTTATCTGCGAACAGAAGAATCAAGTATCAAAACTTTACCAAGTTTCTACCTGGAGTGGATTTTTACACCATCAGAAAAGGTATTATAATCTGCTTTTGCCAGAAGACAAGTTACCATATCAGAAAAGGAAATCACACACCTCCCAGCATCAGAGAAATTTAAACCCTCTTCCAGATTTGCAGCTCTTCTCATCTCCACTATTGTTAGCATTTAACAACCATGTCATCCAAAACAGTATTTGTTTGCTGAATAAGACTTCATCTATTCTCCCCTTAAATTCAGTCTCAGGGCATTTCCTCTACAGTCACCTTATTTAAACCATTTCAAGTAAAACACAAACCTAAAATATCAACAGTATTAACTCTATTACAGAATATACCTGCTGAACAAATCATTATGCATACTGCAAGCAAGGAATACCTTTAAGACTTAACTGTTTGCGGGTATTAGCTTACCTTATCTTGATTTACTAATGAATAAACGTAGAGGGGAAGAAAGAGCCTATTAAGGAGGTGGTCTGTCAGCACATCATTTAAAAATTCACAATTAATTATAAGGATATCATTAAGGTAATGTAAATGATCAAGATGTTCTGCTACCAGGTCACTCAGTTTGCCCCTATTTCTGTGCCTGAAAAAGAGAGCAGAAAGTAAGTCTCAGATATAATCAACTGTCAAAGTCTTAAAAACTTAAGGAAAGAGTTAACGTGCATCCCTTCCACAGATCACCTTGTGTTTATCATCTGCCTAAAGAAAATGTTTTCAGTAAAGTCAACTAATGCAGCCAGCAAACAGCATTCAGGTTTATATGTGCTTTAGGATGCACACATCAAATTTTTCCCCCGTCTTCAGAAGCATTGTTTTTACAAAACTTTGCTTTCCACTGCCAGAGTCTTTTCACAAGCCAACCATAAAAAAATGTTAAGATTTGTTTCTAAAAATAAAGGAAATCTATGCTGTATTTAACACCTACCTCTTCACTTTAGGAAAGCAAGAAATAGGCACCAATTCTAAGGTGGGGGTGGGAAGGCAAACCAAGAATAACCTGAATTAACAAAATATTCCTGTAGCTGATAGTGGAATATTACACAGGAATTTCAGGTCTGACAGTTCACATATTAAATGAAGTTCACCTTTCCAGTCTAAATCTTTTTCCTAGAATCTTTTCAGAAAGCTGTTCTACTGAGATGATACACAGAACAGGAAGATAAAAATGACAATGTTAATAAGATAGAGAAGCACAAAATACCTTTTGTGTCTTCTGGATATCTACTAAATTTAGCAGAATTAAAACAAAGATGAAGAAAAAGTATGTTGCCAAACACTAATTTACTTATATGAACATTAGCACAGATAGGGCGCACAGCACTAACCACTATTAATTCAAAGAATGACTAAGAAACTTTGCAAGAATGAAAAGCTTGAACTGTCTACAAGGGAATGTATTCAGAAACTAACTTAACTGGACTACTACAGACAAAATAAGGAGAGTATCAACATCTGGGAAAAGCATTTCCATTCAATACCCAGGATTTCTAAAAACTTACTCTTCATCAGTCTGCACACAGTTATCTAGTTCTATCACATGGCTTCCAATAAACCAAACGAGGTTGGAGAAATAAGGGACAGCAGTTTTATCTCTGATGTAATGCAGCATAGGTTGGTTGTCCACTGAAGAGAAATTGTTAAAAAGAAACATCAGTTGTCAATTTTTTTTATTAATTTTTAAGGAACACAACAAAGCATCTTCTGAGTTTTGATTACATGCTAGCTTTTCATATCAGTATATACCTGACATGATCTTATGCATGAAATGGACATCTACAAAAGCATCATATCAATTCTTAATCAGCCTGAATGAGCCTAATGTTGATATATTTACATAGGTCTGAAGATAAACAAATCTAGCGGAATTCAGAAAGGTTTTTTTAGAATGTTCTTTATTAAAAGAGAGAAAAAAGCGTAAGAATAAAGCAGTAATGCTGAAAGTCAAGCTAGTTAGACTTACATGACACTGCATTAAGGAACACAGGAATCATCAGTGAAGGAAGGGCAAAAGAAACAGACAACAGTTAACAGGATTAGGAACTGGGATAGTGACATCCTCCAAAAGGGTTTAAAAAGCTAAAGCACAAAGCATCTAAACTAAAAGATACAGGGTAGGTATTAGATCAGAATATATGCAAATAGATAGTCAGAAAATTATGAAACCTGAACATCCGATCTGTGTTTATTCAACTCTAACCTTTGTATCACTACAACATTCAATGGAAATTCTAGACAAGTATATTTTTTACTATAAAAATGTTTAGTTACATAAATATATAACAAATAGGATGTGAAGCCTGCACTTGCTCTTTTTATGAGCTCATATTTGAGTTTACAGCTCTATCTGAAGTAGAAAACAAGTGCCAAGTGCCCGTTTCTTAGTATAGAAGAGAAAAACATTTTGTCCCTTGCAGTCAACACTACAAAGAACCTATCTGTTATGCAGGCTATCCAGCTATTTTCAAAGTCATTTGTTCGTTGTTTTAAAAAAGATCTTATATTCTTCTATGATGAAGATTGTCATCAAATCACTACTTCTCCTAATTGATGGAAAGTTGTGTAAATTCAAAATGTAATTTGACTTAAAATGGACTAAAGAATAAGAAGCCCTATACAAACATATTCCATAATACATACTATGTTACAGCATGTTGATTTCAGAGGTAGAATTGCTGAATACACGCTAATTTTTCTACAGATATCACTGATATTTTCAGTTTATTACAAATTTTATAGACCCCAAGAAAAATTTAGAGGGATGTGACTTTTGGACGTTGTCTAGCCCAAACCCATTCTCAAAGCAGCATTAACTTCAAAGTTCAACCAGATTGCTAAGGGCCTTGTTGAGTTTTGAAGATCTCAAACAATACAGATTTCTCAGTTTCTCTGAAAAACCTGTTGCAGTGCTTAACTATTCTCACAGTGAAGTTTAGGATTTCTTCCTTATGTCCTGCTGGAATGTCCAGTACAGGAATTCGTGACTGCAGCCTCCTGGCCTTCAGTGGGCACTTCTGGGAATGGTCTAGCTCTTCTTTAAACTGGAGTGACTGCAGCAGCTAGGACCTGTACAATCATGTTCTAATGCACTTCAAATCCAAAAGGAATTGATGTAGCCAACAAGATTACTGCATTATAAAGCCAAGTTCATACACAAAAAATACTTGATATTCTTAAAGCACATTGGCTTCAGGCTTGTTTTTTTGTTTGGGTGGTTTTTAAATACAGTCACACTCTGATCTCTGTTGGAAGTGAAGCTAAAGTTCCTTGTGTATGCTTGATGCTTTTGGGGTTTTTAAACGTTTCATCTGTGAGGAAACAATATTTGCAAGTACGTACTGTAGATTTGGGGTTCTGTTTCATAAAAAACAAAATGTATATCTGAAACATGTCAACATGCTAAGCTTTTCAATCTCACAAAACACACAGAAACCCCTTAAATGTAAATAACTGAAAATTAAACTACAATAAAACAAGAATTTTGTACACATGCTTTCTTTAATATATAAAAAGCATACCTTTGTAGACATTTAAAGTTATAGTCCTAACAGCAATCCTGACCATGCTTTCTGGATGGTTAAAAAATTTAATAGCTTCAGTGTACAAAGCGAAGTCATTAGTGTGCTGTAACAAGAGAAAAGAAAGCATTTATGAATTAACCAAAACATGTACAGAGTATTTGCTGGGATTCTGTACGAAAAATGTTTTCCATGTATTACTCTGATATTTTTACCTCTACTTAAGTAATCTAAATGATTTTACAATGCACAGTCGGCTGCATTTGTACCTCTGCATTAAAATAAACTGCTTTAAACATCAGAGCGTTCCATGTTAACTCTGCACATATTCAGTGCTTTAATGCCCTCTTCTGGCAAAAAGTGGAATGGAGTGAGGAAAAATGCATTTCAATTTTGGCCTTTGATTACTCAGGCTTTTTAGACTTGGACTAACCCTCTTAGAACCAAGTGGTGCAACAGAAAAGATCCTGTTTATAAAAGCACAAGAAAACAAGGCATAAACAAGTTAAACTCTCAGGGAAGTAGACTTCAGAATTACTGAAAAAGTCCAATATAACGCTAACTTCCAGATTTTTATTTTATTATAGTTGTGTGAGGACAAAGACCTTCTTTATAATGCTTTTCCAGAGATCCCCAGAAATGAATTCTCAGTCACTGGTATTACCATTATAAAAATAAATGCAGGACATCCTGAGACAAGAGACCAAATAGAATATGTGCCAAATTGCTATCAATTTCTAATTAAAGTCCTCTTATCCTTATATTGCAACTCCTCCTTCACTTACCTCATTATAAAAGAAATGTACAGTATGATTGTTGAGTTTCAGGGAAAGAGTTTTCAAAAATGATATGTAATATGCCATGATCTCCTCATCAGAAAAGTCAAATTTGTGGACAATAATAGAATTTACATAGTTATTAGAGAGCAGGTAGTCTGAAAAATAAGAGACATTACACAGGTTAACAGAAGGAAAAAAAACATCATGCTAACTAGCTGTATTTAAAGTATGGGTAGCAACAAACTACCTGATGCTTGAAGACCCCAATTTTTAGCCAAACAACTCAAGTGATGGCTTCCAGTGGTAATATAAGCAAGTAGCTCCCTACAAAGGTCTTTGCTCCCAAGAACAAGACAACTGAGAACATCTTCCTCAATTTACGTAGGCTTTGCAGCTAGTAACACTTAAATCGACTCTCTTTTCCTCCAAAAGTCATAAACTCTCAAAAGGCTTGTATATGACTTTCTCTTCATGATAGCTGCAGAGCACTTTAACTATTAATTCGCTGTCCTCTTTATATGTTTCTAAAAACCTTGAAGCAAGTTGCTGAATGCCAGCCCCAATGATGTCAGAACAGTTCCAGTACAAATTACACAAGAGAGTTCCACCACGTAATCTGTGGCAGCAAGGCAAACATTTCAGTTGACAACTAATTTGCCGACTTCAAGAACTCCCTGAAATACGTTAAATAATTGTTTCAGTAGTACCAAACAACTACTTTTGTACTACTGAAAATTTACATTAAAAGGTATTTTGCAGTTAAATCATACCATATTTTCAGTAGTGTTCAATTAAAAAGATTGTTAGGAATTCATATGGTTCTTCTGTGAAAGGGTACTAGGACTAAATTTCATTAAATGAAAGGGAATTCAATCAAATCTTGATCACTTAATCCTAAACAGTTTAAAAGTGTGCCCTTACACAGTGATGTTTCATGACTGATGTTCTCAAAAAGGATGTTCAGAGTCTGCAGAAGTTGTACACACACGTAACGACCAGACTTCTGACGCAATATGTTCAAGAAGAAAACAAACATATTCTTCTCCAAGAAAAAGCTGAAATAAAATAGAGGTGCCATGAAGTCACTTGCTGTATTCAACAGGAACATAATTTTACTAGGATCAGGGATGATTCTAGTAGGTAATTTTGACAAACAGCATGTTTTACATTTATGAAGAATTATTTTGCAAAGTTTTATCAGTATAACAGAATAATATATTCCAAAAAACCTTAAATACTAACAAGGGCTCCTAAACATTCAAATTATGCAGAAAAGGAACGGCAAGAAATCAGGGCCTTTTTTATTTTTAGTATATTCAATTATCAGGGAGCTTCCCTACCTTGCAATCATAATTTTGAAGGGGAGAGCCTCTAAGTGAGGGTTATGTTTCATTCACTTGCCCCTTTAAGTTAATACATTTTAAATCTGTAGATCTTATTTTTGATCCACTAATTATTTTTTTCCCCATACCAGAAGCAAGCATTTAATGGTTTATTGTACAATTCAAACAGAAGTGAATGCTTGCAGTGTTTTTAAACCAGAAATGCATGCAATTTAAAGAGAACAGTGTGGAGTCTTTCCTCTCAGCACATTGGAAATACGTATCTGTGAAAATTTTTTTACATTAACCGCAAAAACCCCTCCTCATTCCTAAAATTCTCCTAAGCAAAAAAGACAGTGAGGAATGTGATGGAGTTACAGTATAAATACAAATAATCAGAATAATTTAATTTTCTTAGTCCACACCTTAACCCAATCATGTTGAAATCATCTTGTAAAAATAAAACCAGCCACTCCCTAAATAAGTAATTAAAAACACCAAACACCTTAGCTTTACTTATATCAATCACAAATTGCCTTTATAAAAAGACCAAGTGTCTTGACACAAACAGCCAAGCAATGGGCATTAATACAGTCAGATCTGCAACTGTGGATATTTGTTTTGAAGTTCATTTTTCTATCACACTATTTTATGAGGATTAAAATAACATCTGAACAAAAACTAAATATCATAGCTAAAATAAGATATCTATTTGTAGTATCTTATATAAATTGAAGCGAACAAATTAAAGTTATATATTAATAGAGTACTGAGTAAATCTGGGCCCTAAAATAGGTTAGATTTTGTATTTATATCAAAGATTTGAGAGTCAAACAAAAGCAGTACATGAAAGGAGCTCTGGACTGGAAACACTTTTTTGTTAACAGAAGCAAATTCTCTGTTTCTTTGTATGACAAGAACATGATCCTGCTTACCCGTTTACTACAGGACACAGCTTTCTTCCTACATTCATGAAATACAGTCTTGGAAGAGATAACCTTTTGAACCAGATCTCTAAGCCACTCTAATCATTCTTCAAAAACAAAACGAGAGTCAAAAATTCTTAGAAGTACTTACTCAAATACTGAGCTGTCATTCTGATCCCCCCATATAAGGATCTCTGTTATAGAACGAATAGTCTCTACGAGCAGGTTGCGATTGTGATCCGTTACTGTTGTATTTTTAGTCAAAACATGATACATGTACCTAAAAGAAAAAATAATTGAGTCATATGCTATCCTGCCATTTTCACACGCACCATGTTTGTCTTTAGTCACTGTAATTTAACGTAGACACACACATACACACACACTGTCCAATCATTGTACAATTTTAAAATCCTAAAATTTCATTTTAATACTTACGCAAAGAGAAAAGTAACTGTTAAAGAGAATACATGACAAACAAAAATTCACAACTAGCCAGATAAGTATGTATGGTTATGCATATTGTAACATAGGACTAGAAATTACATAACATTTGTCCCATAGTGCTTCTTATGGCAACCTAGTGAATTTCTTTGGAAGTTGTAAATCAAGAAAAAGGAGGAACAGAAGAAGCAGGTAAGGATGCAGTAGCTGATATGGGAAAGTGTAATTCTGGAAAGAGGCACATGTAGATTTAACTGGAAAAGTTAGATCCCCTCTCTTGACTGCAGAGACACTTTGTATACTCATGTCAATTTGATGGTTAATAATCAGGACTGCCAAAGACTTCATTCATCTTGGCAAAGCTTAATCATGTCTCTGGCCCTTCAAGCACAGAAATACTGATTGGAAAGGTGGCAAATTCCAGCTTTACCATGTCAAAGAGCAAGAGTTTAAGGCTGTCTAGTGAAGTTTAAAAAAAACTTATGTCTGTATTACACAGGTGACAGGAAGCTAAATAAAATTTGAAAGGCTGTATTGCAAAAGAATTTTACTCAGTCAAGTAAGCACATTTCTCTTTTTTCCAAAGTAAGATGTTACAAAGATTACTTCCCTTTGTCCTAAAAAAAAAAAAAAAAAAAAACGGGGGGGGGGCAGAAATTACAATAAAAGCACAAGAATCACCACTGCTTTTCTCCTTCTGGGTTGTTTTTTTTTTTTTTTCTTTTATATAGTAATAAAGAAAAAGGATAGATGTAAGAAAGGTGCACAATGATGAAAGTAATTAAACAATATAATCAGAGAAAGTTAATGTAATTTTAAAACTGCAAGAGTTTAGATTACTAAACACAGATCATATATTGCTATACTGCAATTTACTGAAAACCAGGAGTAACACCCAAGCATTCAGGATTATCTGGGCAATATACTCACAAGCATTTGGGAAGGAAGACAGATTTTCCATACTATCAACCTTCCCATGAAAAGTGGGAGTTAACCAAAACTCCCAGGATCTATTTTTGGGAAGCGTCTGGACTCTGGGGCAGCCTATCATTATTGGTTTTGGATGCCATGAAAGTGTGTTCAGTGATTCAGGTTGAAAATTTAGGAATCTCATTAGCATGATGCAGGAGGTTACAAGCTCAAGAAGCCAATTTTTAAGCAACAGACCCAAAGACCTCAAGCAGCTATTACATAAAAGATGAAAATACCAATTTTGCCAAGCTACTGTAGGGTTTCAGGAAACACTGTACATTTCTAAAACAAAATTTTGGTGTGTCTGGATTAAAGTAAGTTTCAGAAGTTTAGGTCAAAAACAGACTTGAAATCACATTTCAAAAAAACAGTATTCCCATCCATTTTATCTACACTAAGAAACTGAATCACTGCACAGGGCAAACATGCAGCCGGAGACTAAACCGCCATTTAACTGAACACACGTATCAGGCTGTTCCAACTATTTATCAGACTTATGAAGACAAAACAAGCTATTACCTAGTTTTAGAACCTTTTCATGCTTGAATTCAATAAAAAAAAAGAGACTGATCATATTTGGAGTTTACTTAAAATTTGCAAAACTCGGTTTGGGGGATCTTCTTCAACCACTGAGCTGCCACTCAGTTGGCCAGAACTTCACAGAACTTGCTGCAACACATAGTCTGTCCTCATAAGCCATGCAGGAAGCAGAAGCTATTTCAGAGAAGTTTATTACACTGTTAAGGTAAAATGCTATATGCTTGCTGATCTTGTTATTGGTTAATCATCAAATAATGATTTTACTCTGTTGAGTACTGCACAAAGACACCAACAAGTAAACAACTCTCAGAAGTTCACAGTTTTAACAGACTTGATATATCGCATGCTCCCTTCTCCCCTTCCCTCGCTCCCCCCAAAATCAGCAATGTGATAAAGCCTAAATCATATTAAGGCTAACCTGCCAGACAGCAGAGGAAAGAAGAAAGAAAAGGGAAGAGTTGGCAGGAGGGCAAAGAAGATTGGCTTTTCATACTTTTTCTCTTCAGTAAAAAATTTTCTGTCCCTCTTCACGCTGTTTTTTTCCCCTCATAAATCAATACTCATTTTCCAAATCCAGAACAGAAACTGCTCGGATTGAAACCATTCTAGAAAAAGTTGATTCATAGCAATCTCCTACAGTCGTAAGTGCCTGGTCATGTGCCGTACTGTAACAGAAGTCACCAAATAGCAAGTCAAAAAGCACCTGCAAATCCTTTTCAACTAATCCAAGAATCACAGTTCAAGATTCCTTCTATGGAGACTGACAGTGGGACAGCTAACAGTGAAGATAAGAGTTTAAGTCTGACCACCTGTGAGAATCACTGGGGCTTTCTGAAAGAGCACATGGCACAGAGGCCTTGCAAAAATTTCCCATTCTGGCACTATATGTATTATCATGACAGAGAATCAAAACTAAGTCACTGCTCTGAGCATGCACCACTTAATGGAACAGTGATGGAAGGCAATTAAATCGGAACAGTTCATTCCACAGCAATCTGTACAGTAAGTATTTTTTCCTGAGAGAGTTAGTTTAAAGAGAGTAATAAATAATACACTACACATTTTAGCCTATTTATTTGAAGTCATATATAAATTATTGCATCTGTGAACATATATTTCTCATTAATACGTTACATTATGCAAACTTGGGAATGAAGTTTACTTCAACAGCAGAACTCTGGGAATGGTAAACAGTGGGAAGAATTACATGGTATTACCTCACCTCGGAAGTCTATGGAACATAGAGCATTACAGATGCAGAAACATTTAATAGTCAGGAATACAGTAACCCCAAATTAATTTACTTAATATCAACATTACTGCAAAGTTCCTTGATTTACTAACACACTGATGCACTTAGAGAAAAGTTGGGCTTCACTTTCAAGCTATTCCTTTATCTACCTACTTGAAAATGAATGAGAAAGCATACACATACTTGTTTCTCTTACCAGACATGCAACATAGCATATCATAAGAATACAAAGTATCACACAAACCCCAGTATTTTTATACTTACATAAATCCTTAAAGCCTGTCTTTAAAAGCTGATTGCAAAATGCTCCAAAATGCTGAAGTCTGAAAGAGGAGGTTTTTGTCATCTCTGTCTCTATATCTGAAGACTGGGTTCAAACAAACAAAAACCTAACAAAATCCTACCATGCAAAAAGTGTCAAAGCACTTGGTACCATCCAAATCAGTGAGAGATTTTACTAGCAACTTAACAAGACAAACAAAATTCTGAACATTTTTCTGCTAAGAAACTATGCTCAAAGGGATAACATAACTTATGAATACAGAAAGTGTGTATTAATGACTTTCCTACTTACTACTTACAAAAATATACCAAAACAGACAAGAGTTTAGGAAGTCAAGCACTCAAATTTAAAAACCCCAGCCTTAACCGTATCATGCTTGCTTCTTCATCCTGCCCGTAACTATATAATTACATACTGTTCTCATAGACGAAACTCAATGTACAGCATGGACAGTACTTCAGGAAATGAATCAGCTGTGAATCAAGTCTTCAACCATACAGGTTTATGGACACTGCATCTGACCAAGTCATGAGAAATGTTCAGCACCCAACCCTAATGGTATAAAACCTTTTGTGCAGTCAGTATGCAATTAAAATACCAAGTGTAGAAGCAACAATGGGAAACACACTTGAAGGTAACAACAGGGTTATGTAAAGTATCTCTTAGAAAAGTAGGGAAAAAAATTGCATCTAGAAACAAAGTTACTAAGCTTAAGTTCCAAAGCCTTTCACTTTAGCAGGAACACCAGACATACTATCAGATGAACTCTTCAGAAATGGTTAAGATATCACCAGTTAAATACTGGGAAAAATGACATCCATCCTCTTTGTCCATTCCAATGCAAAGTCAGTAGCCAGCTGGGGAAAGAAGATACAGTTATGCTTTCAAGCAGATCTGACCATGCACCTGCTAAGGTTAGACTATCCTCAACTGGGCAATATGAAAGCATTTATGGTGCTTTAACCATAGGTCATAGCTCCTAAGGTGAGAGACTGCAGAAGCAGAGCACAGTGCCTATCACAGTCAGCAGCTGCAGAGAACTGCAAGAAACCCTGACCTACACAATAATGCCTGCCTACATGCAAAGGTAGGCCACAAGAGAACATACAGCTTGTGAGAAAGTACTAACTTCAACTTTGTGTAGCAAGACAGACTGTTGCCTAAAACAGCCTCAATGTATTTGCTTTTAGAATTGGAAGCACATAATAAACAGAGCAGAGGACTACAAAAGGTGACCTTTTTTTCCTCCCTTTATAAACTGCTGGATGCCACCTTTAGGAAGTGGATTCTGGCCTTGTTTCAGACACAATCTCATGTAAGGTAAACAAGTCATTTCAGACCATTTTCATAAGCAATCACTGAAATTGCTCCTGTTTCCAGAATATTTAGGCTTTCTCCGTTTAAGTTATTGACATTCCCTCAGTTACTAACCAAAGGGCACAGAAATCTCAAGTTCTCTGAAAAATAACTCAAACACTCAGGCAGTGCATAGCACTGTTTCATAGCCTCTCTAGATTGCAATTTAGTAAGGTATTAGAAAACTGGATTAAATTGTAACTGTTTTCACTAGACCAAGAGACTCTATCAAAACACTTAATACACAGCCTCACAATTTTCCTTTAGTCAATCCCTTCTACGGCATGTTTGCAGAAAGACTGAATAGTAAAATTTCAAAAGCAAGCCTCAAATAAACTGCATCAAAGCTGATGGGAAAGGAAGTTCCCGATCCAACATTTACTGACAAAAAGCAGTAACTCTCTCAGTATTACTACACAGGTGTATTGTTTACAATTTAAACGCTACATTACGCATGTTAAAAAAACAAAAATATTCCCATAAGGACAGCCCAGGCTAATTTCACTCTTCTAACATAGCATAATATACCTTTTATAGGGTAAGCTAACCTGTAACAGCAAGGCTGATGCATTCTACCCAACTCATTCACATGGAACACAACATGGGTTTTTGATGAGTTGAAAAGATGAGAATGCAGACAGCTCACAAGAGGGTGACCTTATCAAGACTGACTTTCTTTCATGACCCCGAAATGAAGGTTCTTTGCCCTTTTTTCCTTCTGTTGCTTTACCCACTTCAACTGCTACCTCAGAAAAGCCCTAAATTTCATTTTACCACTAGGTAGCTACCTTTGCTGTTGACATCTAGCTAGAAACTGAAATTCATACAACCTAGTTAAACAAACACTTAAAATATACATAGCCTCAACAGATCAAAGGTCTTGGCTGTCCTTTACATACTACCATTTTAGATTTTATAATTAAAGAAATCACATGCAAAAAAAGCAAATAAACCAAAGCTAGTATTTTAGTAGAGAACTATATACTTCTATTCTCAGATAAGAAGTCAAGCACAAGCCACAACACTTACAGCCTAATTCCCTTTTACTGCAAATCAACCAGAGTATCACCTTTTCTACCCTCTGTGGCCCTGAGAGAACACGTGATGACATTTTTCTTGCCTGAAAGATTCTAACATCCTGAAGTCTACCTATGACCAGCCTTTTTCTAAACTTCAACTCAGTTCCTTTAAATTTCATCATGCATCAGCATCCTTTGCTCTACCTTCAAGTGTAATATCAAAACCAGACAGATCTAAAGCTCCACTAGCGCTGCGCAGTACCCAATAACTACCCTTTATATGTTAAATAGAACGTTCCTATGTTTATATCTGAGCATAAACTTTTCCCCTTTTTCCTGCAATGTCAGATTATGTCAGCTAACTAGTCCAACTGACCACACTTCCAAAACTACTTTCTGCAGTGTTACTACCTCATCAGTTTTGTATTTACAGACTTGATTACCCTGTTTTCGGTAAAAGGTAATGCACTTCAATTAGTCTTGCTGGTTTTGAACGTTTTTCCAGTTTAGAGACAAGGACCAGAATCCATAAATCATCTTGATAAAGCAATTGCAAGATCCAAATCTTGTATAAGTGCATCCTGCTTATTACTGTCAGACCCCACTCATGTTCTCCTTATAATCTGACTAATCGTTGAAAACTACCAGCCACTTATTTCTCAGTGAGCTATGTTTTCACAGTGATTTCATTTAGAGAATGCTTCCCCTCTTAATGACCTCCTTTTTTTTGTTCAGTAGAAAGAGAAGCTATAACAACAGATCTCATTTTTCTCGCAATAGCAGAACCCTTAAAATGGAACAGAGAATTTAAAATTGTTTTATCCCTTGCCATCCTTCCAACTCTCCAGTGCCAGAGCTAGAAAAAAAACATTCCACCTTCTGCAGTCAGCATTAATGCAAGGATATCAGACTCCGGAGACCAACATTACAATTCTCAAGCTTAATAGCTTTACTTCTGTGCCAGCTGCTGAGCCCTCTAACCAGGGTACATCCCTTGGACCTGCAAAACCACCATCCTGACTACTGTGAATCACTGCTGACTACTAACCCCCCCCACACACACACCTTAAAAGGTCTATATTGCTTATAGGCTGGGACCAGGCTCCTCACTTCCCTGCCTTAGCCACTACCAGGAAACAATCAAAGTTCTCTCTCAAGAGGAATGTGGTATTTCTTCTATTTAGCACCTCTTAACAGTTTACTCCACTGACTCAGTCTGTGACATTATTAAAAATCAAACAAACACATATCGCAGCCATGAGTCTGACATGACATCAGGGAACTGCGCCTGCCCTGAAGACGTTTTGGGACGAAGAGGCAGATTTCCCTGAGAAAGACACCAACCCACACCGCACAGAGAGCCTCCTTCGCCTCTGGCGAATCGCTCCGGGAGCTTTCGGCTCGGGAGAGCTGCGCCAAAACGCACAGGCGAGGAGAGAGCGAGCGACTGGGGAGCGTCGCCTGCCAATAACGCTTCCCTCCTCACCCCCTCTCCTCCGGGACGCCTCCAAGCCGCCCCGGCCCCGCTCCGCAGCCCTGTCCGAGGGAAACCCTACCCCGAGCAGCTCCGCAGACAGAGCCCGTCCGCCTACCTCCCCTCGCGCCGGCTCGTACCCTCCGAGTCCCCCCTGGGGACAACCTGGGAGAGCCGACCGCAGCACGGCTCCCCGCGACAGACCGCAGACCGCCCCCCTCCCCGCCCCCGGCTCTCTTTCCCCTCACAGCTGCCCCCGAGCCCGCGGCCGGCTCCGCGCTTACTTGAGGTGGTCCAAGGAGTGGATGCTGCGGGCGGCCTTCCCGTGCCCGCCGCCCACCCAGCTGCGGGAGCGGCCGAACATGCTGGCAGCGAACACTTGCTACGATCCGTGGGGCTCTAGGGCTCCATAGCCCCACGGGGAAGGGCAGGCGAGAGGCGAGCGGCGCCCGGGCGGACGGAGACCAGGAAAGCGCCCCAACCGCGGCAGCCACCGGCGCACACAAGCGTCAAGGCGCATGCGCGGGCGGGGCACGCTGGGAAGCGAGGCCCCCGCGCCGCGCCGCGCCTCGCCCCGCCCCGCCCCGCCCCGCCGCCTGCTGGGACTTGCAGTGTGCGCGGCGCCGGCGGCGCGAGGCTGCTGTCTGTCACCCGGGAGCTGAGGGAGAAAAGGGTGCGGGCGCGAGCCCCGTCAGACTCCCGCCTTCGCTCGTCGGGCGGGAGCCGGGCGCTTTCTGGGCACGGCCGTTCTCCCGGGACCACGGGGTTGGGAAGGCACCGGGTTGGGGGTTGGCCCGTCCCCTGCCAGCCGCCGCGGCCTGCCACCTGCAAGGAAACGGGGGAGTCCCCGGGGAGCCCGGTGTTTTCTCCTTTCCTGTCAGGATTTCCACAGGGAAGTGGAAACACGTGCCCTAAGCCGCCCTCCTCTGCGGGCCGCACTTTGGCAGTTTGTGCCCGTGTAAACCAAGTGACACTGTCTGGCAGGTGTTCAGCCCTTCGTGAGCGCCATGTCTGAGCAGGAGAGCAGCGATGGGCCTCGAGGGCTGAGGGACACCTGCACCTCCTAGAGCCAGAGAACTTGGCTCCACTTTTTATTTAATTGATTCCTTCCCTCTCTTTGGCAGTTACAAGTTAGATCTTGTCAGGTCGTGAGAGGACCGTTAAGTTAGAAGAATATAAAAGACTAAATTTAGCCTAAACAAAAAATAGCTTTTTAACGTGTGCATATACCTCCCAAATACATTGTTGTGTGAGATAAAGTTTGCCCCCTGACATTCCTTGTTCACCTTCCATAACTCAAAATTAAGCAGTTCTGATGGCGTCAGTTCTTACCAGAGGGGAACATGATGCTGCAAGATGCAGCAAGGGGAGTTGAACTGCTGACATTCCTCTTGCTAAGGTTTTTCCAGTAAGGATCGCAAATTTAGTTTTGTGTCAGCTTAAAAACTAACTTAATTAAAGCAGAACAAAGAGAACAGGACCATTCATGAATGTCTTGAGTTTGTTTTAGATCTTTTTTGCTTTCATCTGGTAAATAAATTAAATCTAAATAAAAGCTGAAGAGTTTGTCAGCCAGTGTCAAAAAACACCACCAACAAAAAACCCCACCAAGTTTAAAATCATGCCTTTGATTATATTTTGATATAGGTAAAACCTTGGCCAGCAAATAAATGCCTCCACCGAAGTCAAAAGGGGTGCGGGCCCGCACAGCTGCTCCGGGAGGGCCTCGTTCAAAAACGGGAGCAGAAAACAACTTTCCGCGGCAAAGACACGGACAACCCCTGCCCGCGCTGACCCCCCCGGGCTGCTGCGGGTGCTGAAGTGCTGGGGAAAGGCGAGGAGGAGGGTGGCGAGGGCCGGCCGCCACTAGACGCCTCCTGTCCCCGTCAGCCCGAGGCGGCCTGCCATCGGGCAGGCGGAGCGGGACCCGGCTGCCGGTAAGCGCGCCGGGGGCGCCGGCGCCCGTCACGGCTGCTCCAGACCAACCAGCAGTGCCGCGGGCGGGCGGGCGGCGCTGCCAGGGGACGGGGCGGGGGTAAACAGCCGCGGCGTGCGGCGGGGGCAGGCGGCGGGGCGGGCAGGCTAGGGGGCGGGCAGGAGGGGGTCCTGCCGGGCAGGCCGGGGCTGGCGGGCTCGCTGAGGGCGGCAGGTGCTCCGCGCCGACCGCCACAACGCGCCTGCGGGCTCCTTCCGCAAAGTTTGCGGGCGGGAGGAGGAGGGGGGGGGGAGCCGCGGCGGGACTGCAGCAGCCGGGCTGGAAATGCCCCTGAGGAGCCTCCTGCCACCGGCGGGGCTGCGGCAGCGCCGCTGAAGCCCGCGCTGGCCCGCCTGCCGCGGCGCTTCTTCCTCCGGGGAAGGAAGGGACGGAGCCGGGCGCTCTGCGGCTCTGTCGCCTCCGCGCCCCTGCGGGTCGCGCCTCGTCCCAGGGTCCGGCTCCGGCCCCGGCTCTGGGGATTTGCCCTTTCCGGCCACGGGGGCTGGGGAGTGCCGTCCTGCGCGCCCCGCTCCCGGCTCCGCGCCGGCGCCCGCCGCTGCCGC
>JAVKLA010000061.1:7270492-7296303 GCA_034782735.1 Sagittarius serpentarius | reverse complement strand
GCCGGCCGGGGGGCGCAAGCGGCTCGCGGGGCGGGCGGAGACCCCGCCGCCCCCTTCTAACCCCCGCAGTTCAACCGCCGGGCGCGGCGCCTTGCGCCGTCCCCCCCCCCCGGGGGCGGGCCGGGCGCCGCGCGCTGCCCGGCCGCCCCCGGCGCTTCCTCCCGCCCGACGGCGCCGCGCAGAGCGCAGGGGCCGGTGGGGGCCGCGCTCCGTGTCCTCTGCTGCGCAGGCAGGAGAGCGTCTTTCCCTCTAAGGACTGATTTTCACGCTTCTGAGCCACTGCAGCTGTTATGCTCGGTGTTACGTTTACCGCTTTGCTAATCCGGTCTATGAAAGCAGCTCTCAGTCTAAATGAACAGCCAGGCTAATATTTACTAAAATTCAGAGACCATACTCAACCCAGAAATACATCTTAATCAGATGCCCTTTAAAACCTCTATCTTAAATAATAAGAAACCTACCGAGCTCACCATTCTTCCCATGTTAAGCATAGCACGAGGGTTTGCTTGATCAATTTATTGTTACAGTTTTGAGTGATACTAAAACTCTGGAAATGTTGTAAGGATTTAGCATTTTAAAACACTGAAATGCAGTTGGGAAGAAAATCACTATTTCTAGCTAGGACTTTCTGTGCCAAATGTATATTAATGAAAACATTCACAGTTTAAATTAAAATGTGTTAGCAAATCTGCCAGTAGAAATTCTAGCAAAATATTTTCTGTAAATTTGAAAAACTGTTCAGGATACTTTTTTATTTTCTTTTTGAAATTATGGAAACAGGAAATTCTGCTGTAAGGTTATAGACATAACCTTGGTGAACATCCTATACAAATACCATTTAACCTCAAGCTATTTTAGTCAGTCTTCTAGTTTAAAAAAACCCAAACAAACCTTTCCTGTAGTGCTGTCTTTCATAATAAATATTCATTAATATTCATAAACATTTCTATGCAAATTCCATATAGAGCAATAGTAGCTGATTTTGGGTAATAGTTTAGAAGGAAGAAATGGAAATTTTTGGTGTTGGAGTAACATTGATTGTGCCAACACAGCTGAACAAAGCTTGGTCAAAGGCACATGGGAGCATAACAAGTGGGGGAGGGGAAACAGATCTTTGTTGCTACTGAAGAATTCCCACTGCATATAATTACTGAAAATGAAGTTGTCCATGCCAGCATTTGGTGGTCCATCCCAAGCAGCTGGATTAGCATCACTTCTGCTAGAACAGAAGGTCTGGAGCAGAACTAAACTCCCCACAAAACACTATTGGCTACTTTTGTGTCTGTCTCCTCCCCTCCCTTTCCAGGTGGGTGAGTAACACACATGCTCTGTATTCCAGGAGAGAAATTCGTAAAAACTAATGGAAATTTAAGCAATACCTTTGGTGCAAAAAGCCCTAGCCATTTTCTCCCCAAAATACCTTTCCCCAAACCCCATCCTCCAACACCATCTAATTACAGGGTTAAAAAATTTTTTTAATCACTTTTTTGCTGACTAGGATTTGTCATGATGAGTTGCATCTAGTTTTCAGGAAGACCTAAGGAGAACAACAGACATAATTTTCCTCAGGGGATTTTTCCTATTACATGGGCACAGTTTGATAGAGCATAGGGTCTGAGCACAATTCTGTTCAGCATAGATAAATGGGCTGCTTAAATTTTTCCTTCATACTAATAGGATAAGCAGCTCTGCAAGCTTCTTGATATTCTAACTATAAAACCATGTCACCTCCATATGTAGAGATCAAAATGCAGAGGTATTCACAAAGCTCAGAAGTAAGTCTCAGTCTGTATTCACCTTGAGGTAATAGAGCTCTGCAGAGGTACCAGCTCCAGCCTTGATCCTTTAATTTGGAAGCTGTCATGTTAGATGGTGGTTTCCACTGAGAATCAAATCACAAATCCCTGAAGTTAGATCAATTATTAATAAGAGAGCAAAAAATATACTATTACTGTACTTTATCTATTTAATAATATTTATACACGCAGCAACCAGGCCACAAATTGCATAATTATTTAGCTACGAGGCAAAGACTCAGCATGTCACCATGAAAAGGAATTTGTGTTAATATCCTGGTTACAGATTTCTTCACTGTTCTGTGCCATTCCTCCTCACCAGTTCCCTAGCAAGGCAGGCAGAAGAGGGCCCTAATTTGGAGCTGTGTTTTCTGCCTTGGGAGCAGAAGTAAGGCACTGAGAGGGAAGATTTAAACCCTTTGGTGCCTACCCTGTAGTGACCCAAGTTCTGCGTGAGTGTTAACCCACGCAAGGCTGCCCACCTGCCTTGTTCATTTGGGCCCAGAAGTGCTGAGGATTCACAAGACCTGCAGGAAGAATGGGTCTCAGTTTTACCAGCAGAGATAAAAAATACATAGGCATACTCTTTGCATTAAATATGAGAGGAGTGTTCTTCCTGTGACTCACCAGTGATTACTGAGAAGTAAAAAGCTATGATTAGCCTTAGCTGAAACCTTGCAGTGTGCTCCTCGCTTTCGCCTCACACCCAGGAGGTGAGTGGCATGCATGACAGGAAAACAAAGGGGGAAATCCCAAGAAGCGATTCTACAAAATGTGGGAAGGCTAATTTAGATGTAAAAATAAAAGAGCAAGAGGATCAGAAAAGCTCTGTTCTGTCTTGCAGCAAAATCCTCACTTGAATAAACTCAATAGGAGCAAAATTATGTCCAGGTTTCTGAGCATAATTGGTGGCAGAGATTGAAGGTAGACAACTAAGCAGCTCAAAGAAGCTTCCTAGCCTATTCAAACTGAGAAATCCATCTGTGTAAACTGAGCAGAATTGAGCTTGCTCATGTAATCTACTGTTTTAGCGTGAGTGTGCCAGGTTCTTTATTATATTTGAAGTCCCCTGGAATAAGGTGATACGACTGTTCTCCTTGTACTTTCTTATAATCAGATGTGACTCATCATGAAGTACTCTAATCAGAAAGAAAATGAGCAAAAGTAATCAATAATGAAAACTGAATAGGAAATACTGGATTTATTTAATCTTACAGTGCAAGCATTATCTATATTTTTTCATCAAGGTGAATTATGATGAACGTCTTCAGTGGGCAGAATCCAGCACTCAAAAACTTGTGACTCAGCACTTCTGCTGAATGCCAGCATCTAAATCCTGATTCAAAGAAATAGCTTTACTCGCTAGCTCATCAATACAGTGCCAATCAGAAATGCAGGCTCAGTGTCTATGAGAGACAGCATGGCCCAGTGGAGAGGGAAATCAGCATGTTGGACTCCTTCCTCTGTCTGCCACTGATGTCTTATGTAAGCTTAACTCATTTCTGCCTCTGTTCCATCTCTGTAAAACAGAGATGCAAGGAACAGATCAGAAGAATGTTATCATTAGCAGTGTCAGGATACATGTAAACACATCAGAATCCACCTCCTGACTTCTTCCTTTTCAGACTTTGAATCTTAAAAATAATGAGCACAGTGATCAATTTCTTATTTTACCTTGCTGTTTTTCACTGTGCTCTTCCCTTATTTGTAGAAAACTCCATAAAAAAAAAAAAAGGTGGCTTGTTGACTCCATGAATGATACACATCAGTCAGCTATTTTATATGAGTTATAGCAACAACAGGATTAAGAGCAATAGCTGTGATTTTTAGAACTGTGTTTTGAATTCTTAGATGTTATTAAAATTAACGGAAGTCGAGTGCTCAAACTCGCCTGATAGCTCTGCTTTAAAGAAACTTTTGTACTCTGACTCTTCTTAACAGGAATTACATCTCAGATGGAAGGAAGACAAAATTGTGGTTAAGTGATGAACTGTCCATACAGACTCATTAACCACAGCCGTGGACAGTCCGAAGTGATTTTCTACCAAATGCATTCATTTATATAATGCAAAGAGAGGAGGCAGATTTTCCAAAAGCTGCTGTTAATAACATGAATTAAAATGAAGCATAGAAAATAAAGAGACATTCAGTTTAGGATAGAAATAGTTCAGGATTGAGTATTTCATGTGTTAAAAGCCCCAGCCACAAGTGATTTTAAAGAATAATTAAAAAAAATAAAATTCTGTGGTTCTTCCCTACAAAAATGAATCTTACTGTAATCAACTTGCTTCAGTAGGTGGCAATAGCCAATTATCAGTTTTAAGCTGTCAAAGGAATTAAGAAAGGAATCCAATTTAATTCTTCGTTTCCTCTGGAGGAGGGGCAAAGTGACACTATAGTTCAGCTAGCAACTAGCAATCCTAAAATAGAAGAAAAGAATGATTTGTTTAGAGACATCTAGTTTGTATATTTGGCCATTCCAACTCTTTGCATTTGTCCCCTCATAATGATTCTAGTTTATATGGAGTACAACTGTCCCAAAGAATTAAATAGTACACAGAAGTGGCTAAATCTTTCCATTTCTTCAGGGAAACTGTGAAACTGTCTTTCTTTTCCCAGTTGAGTTTTAGTACTTTGGCCACAAACTTGGGAAAAAAAATAGCTGAATAGTTTGAATTATGCTCTCTGAGGACACAAACATGTTTCTAATAGATGTGATAAAAAGGGTAAAGACTAATAGCAACCATATATGGAAAATAATGGTATAATGGAAAATGATGATGTGCACTGAATGATCTATTGCTGGGTAAAGCTGTAGTTCAGTTAATAGATTTAAGGCTATATACTCTTTGAAGGGCCAGAAAAAAAGACCCGAGGCTTGCTCAGACCATAGAGCCCAAATAGGCCATGAAATCCGAAACACACTCTCGCAGTGTGCAAGAAGTCAGGAAGCAGAAAGCAGACATGTCAGGATGCGAAACAGAGTCACTGTGTTTCCTTTGGTGCAGCCTGAACAATAACTTCTCAGACAGAATTAACAAAAATATCATGACTGAGTTTCTTCTTCTAATGCTAGAGTTATACTGTAATAGCCATACTGTTTAATGCTTACAGGTATCTTTTAGCCTACTGGAAGACTATAGTTCTGAGATTTAAAATCATTTCATTTTCCATTTTTTTTTTGAAATATTTGAAATTTTCTGTTAAAAATTAGGTTCACATGAAATTTGAAGGACAGACTTTTAATCAGCTGAATAGAAAGGCTAGATTGAATATCCTGGTCAATTGTGTCATTCACATCCCATTTTAATATCTGCCACTACAAATTGCAGTCTTAGACTAGCAGCCCTACAGCAATATTTGAAACTTCCATTAGACATCTTTATTCTTTGCTTTGGAGGCCCAATACATTTTGCTGTGCTATTTTTAAGTCAGCCTAGAATTTGATCTACAATGCAGAATACTAACAATCTCCCTGAACTGTCTGCTGTAGATCAGAGTTTTTAGTTCAACTTGGAAAGCAATCAGATAAACAGCAAATGAGTAACCTGCTAGAGCTGCTGTTTCCCCTTTTCTTGTTCTTAGTTTAAGAGAGAGGATTTTGAGTATATGGTTACAGTTAGCAGAGGACTGTAGCGGATAGACATTTGACAGAAATATCTCACTGGACACAAAAGTGCTCCTTGTTTCTGACCTAGCATCTACAGTAAGTGGCACACAAGAACATACAAACTGTCATGATGAGTTAGACCATAGTCACCCAGCCCTGTGTTCTGCCTCTGACAGGGGCAGGGGACGCTCTCTGGGAGAGCACATGACCCTGACCGAAATCTGCAGTCTGTTCTCGTTGTACTTTCCAGGATCCACAATGGTAGAATGAGGGATGTTAAAGGGCGCGTTGCTGCCCAGCCCTTTAGCAAATGTTTTCCAAACCCGCCACCTTTTGCCCATTCAATGTCAGGAAATCCTTCTGGAGTTCCTTGCTATCAGTGCAACATCTGAATACCTGAAAGAGCTTATTTTCTGCAGTCTTGAAGATTTCTCTGTTCACTCTCTTCTCTGGGTCACTAATGGTGATGCTGAATAAAAGCTGGTCCCTGGTATACCCTGCTACTGACTTCTTTCCTACCAAGCCTTATTCTTGGCTTCCAATCTTTTAATCTGTTTTCAATCCATAGAAGAACCTTTCCCCCAGTACTGCGACAACCCGTTTGCTTTTGGCTTCCTGTAACGCCTTTGTTAATGATTCCATGTTCCTCAGTCTGTCCATGCTCATGCAGAACACGACCATCGCATTTCATTCTTCATTCAGGCTCCTCATAGATTCTGTTGACGCCTTCTGCACCTGCAATGGCGGCAGCCCTCCTGCCTCAGGACCCCTTGTGCCAGACAGCCTGACAGACGATCTGCTGAGCCTCCACTCCAAGCACAGAAAGTAGGAACAGGAGAGAGGCTGTGTTTTGCCCTGCAGCCCAGTGAGAGCCTTTTCATAGAGCTCCATGCTTAAAGCAGATCTGTTAGCAGGTCTGTTATGGCTTTGTACCACAAGTTCCCTTTCCATTATACAGCCAGGCCAGCACCTTTACTGTGTAGGGTCCCCTGCCTCTCCATGCTGTGCAGGAGGCCTGTAATACCTATGAAGGGGAAGGAAGGAAGAGCTGTCCTTCCAGAGACTTGCTCCACACAGCACAGACGATCTCCTGAGCCGCAGGCAGCCAGGGGACCTGCTCTTTGTCTTTTGTACCTCAACTCTTCTCCAACACAGATTCATCCCCAGGCAATCATCCCCTCTCAGAGCTGCACCATTCTGCAGTATTAATTAGTCATCTGTAAGGTCACAAGACCAATTGGGTACAGTCACTAGTGCCCAGCACCTTCATAATCCACAGCTCTGGTTCTACATAAAGAACGCTTCTCAGGCCTTGTGTTTACCTCTGATGACAGAAAAAATCGCCTCTTAACAGCTGTCGGATACTTTGACTCATTCATGGCAAATTAGATAAACTGGCATAAAGCAATATGACAGTCATTTATTCTTGTCAGTAAGACCAAGAAATTACCCCAACATGTTATTTAACTCTGTAACTTACCAGTGGATCCAAAATGCTTTGAACAAAGTGACTCTAAAGAAGAAAAAAAGAAAGTGACCAAAATCAGAGGCTATGTCAAATGTAGGCAATACTTAATTAACATGATTATAGAAAAAAATAACAACAGTCTAATGAACAGTATCTGGTTAAGAAAATGTAGCCAGTTCAAAAATCAGTTTTAATGGGTAGGTCTAATGATATCAAACCTAGCGTAAAATAGGCTATCCCACTGTATGTCACAGCCACTCTCTTAAGAGCAACCTTTACTAATTGACGTGATGGCCTGTGGTTGACAGCTTATTCTCATACCCGTCACACTAAGGACTAGTGTGCTCTAACATTAACAGGGACTGTTACATTGATTTCTCTGAGAGGTTGTTCAGGCCTTTACTTCTCAAAGAATTATTATCCACAGTCACAACAGGTTTGGGTTTTTTGTTTTTTTGGTTTTTTTTTTGTTTGTTTGTTTTTTTAAGAAGTCAATGGCATGGTGCTGTATCTAACATACACAGCAACTTCTCTGTTCATTTTAGGTATAGAGGGTTATTCTGTACTTTATGTTTTCTTTTAAACAGATTCATTAAACACCTGAAATGGATTATGACCAGGTGAATGGATCAAGTCATGGGAAGAAACTATACTCTGAAATACAGAGATGAAAAGAAGGACAAGGGGACAACAAGAAGAGTTGTCATCAGATCTTGTCAGTTGTGACTTTTCTCCATGGTCATTGCCTCTTGAGTGTGCACTAACTGGAGTGATTCATGCACTGTACTGGGCTTCCATAGGTAATTTTGGGATGGACTGTATGAACAAATAATACAAGCTGTGTTCTATTATAACAGAAAATCAAGATGTTACTCAGATTTGATAAACTTTTGAACAAATACCATGTCACCCGAATGGACACGCTCTACATACTGCTTAAGCAAGTTTTACAATCACACATTGAAAACTCTACCAGCCAGTAGTTCAAAGACAGTGCTTACTCAGGGGAAAATATGCAGGAGGGACTGCAAGGAGGTTCTGTTCAGGGCAGTACTACGGCAAGAACTGTGCTTCCAAGACATTTCATTTAAATCATGAGTTTTGAAATAGATCAGAAAGTGAATTTTGTCTGAGTCAGATGGATTCACTATCTAATACAAGATAATTGCAGATTGTTTAAGCTCATGTTCCTATGTACAGATGTGAAAGCAATACAATAAAGACTGACCTTTTCCATGAAAAAGTTAAGCAGTCATGTGTTGGAGTTGTTCTTTTTCAATTTGAACAGAAAATAATTGAAATATGCTTTCCAGGAAATTCCAGTTTTCCTACAGGTACCTGCAAGTAGTTCCATATTGTTGAGATAGCCAGCATGTAGGAAATCCTTCTCGTGAACAACTACTTAAAAAATCAGACCTGAACCGAAACACCAGGAACTGCACACTGTGGTGGGGGGGAAACCCATGTGCTATTGAGGGCAGGTATCATTCTGGTTTTGTCTTACCATACTTCTTAGGAAAGTCTAGTTTTTGTAACTGTGCAGTCATTAAGCCAAGTTGATGTATCAAGAACATTTCAGATAAAGCAGAATTGAAAACATTTCTCTTGAAGTCTCTCTCTGCATTATGTCTGTCCTCTGCAGCCTGTGTCTCTACCATCTGCTCCCAGCTTGAGCTTTCAGATCCAGACAGATGGTGTCATGAGTCTCTTGACAGCCAGTATGAAGGAACAAGAGGGTGATGGTTTAGATCCCCCTTGAACCAATGACAAAGAAACTGCGTATCAAAATCTTTTTTTCCTGATACTCTCAGTGCATTGCACTCAAATGGCATTTTTTAACTCCTAGTGCAGTAGAAATTAGCTCCCAGTCCCCAAAATTCTGTGCCCCAAAGGCAATTTTCAGCAGCTCCTGCAAGAGGTGAAGCACTGTCATTAAACTAAGTAGCTTTTCTCCAAGATAGGTTCCATCAGACACAGTTTGGGGCCTTAAAACACTGACAAGTGTTTTGTTCCATACAATCCCTGGCCTGCAATTCAGGGATGAAGTCACTTAGGGCACAGCATTCTAACACGTAAAGATACTTCTAGGGAACTAAATCCCCGTTTAGGCACCTATATAAAGAATAGCCAATTTAAAAAACTTGTTAAGCTTGTGTTCACATGCCCATCTGGTACTAACACAAGAACGGCCGAATTTTGCTACTGAAGTCATCATTCCTGCTGCCTATATAATTAGAAATTCATACTGTTTACAGTGATGGCTTACACTAATTTTTCAGGGTCACATTTATGCCATTTTAAGAAATTACTCACTTTGTCATTATAGGTACTTATTGCAGTATCTACTAGTTTGTAATCATTTCCCTGCAGTGAATTTATGCCACATGATGCACAGATCAAGCAATACAAATTTCACCAAGTAATTAACTTTGGAGATTCTGAAACTTGGATCAAGATTTCTGTTTTCTCAGAACAGCTCAGCTTCATACATTTAAAGGATGGGAAGAGTACTCGCGTTACAGGATCTGACTACCATCATAACACAAGCCTTAGCATTTTAACAAGGCTTCTTTGACAACAAAAAGAGCATGGGCATAAAAAGAGCAGCATTTTTCTCATCCTAGAAGATTTTCAGAACACAGATTTGATCAGAACAACTTTTATAGGGTAGCCAGTGAATTCAGTACTCTATACACAAGGCACTCATTTGATAAAAGCATTCTGGATGAGCTGTGTGCCACAAGAATATCCAGACGTTGAACCTTGATTAATTTTAGAACTTTTAACTGCAAAAAGTCTGAAAGGATGAAAAAAACTTGCTGTTGTTAGAAGGCAGCTTTAGTCAGCGCTTTTATATCTTCTAATTCCGGACTTACAGTCTGTCAGTTGGCATTGCAAGATCCCATTGCCTGTTAAGAAAGAATTATTTCTCCATTTCCAGACCACTGAACTGGTAAGTGCCAGCAGGACCAGCCTGTTTCCCTCACAGACAGTGCTTTCCGTTAACATAAAACACAAAGCCCTGAGCATGTCATGATGTTCAGAAGCCAGCAGTGGTTTCATAGCGTTCCCAAGAGAAAAATCAAAATAATTTTCAACAGGTACTACAAGCTACTGTAAAAAGGAATACTCACTTTTATCAATACTTTAAAAAAAGATGTGTAAAGACAACCAAAACACTGTATCACAATTTACAATCTGTACATTGTAAACATACATCTCCCACTAACTCATAGAAAGAGAACAGCAGTACATCCAACATGAATTTATCAGTCCAGACAGGGTCCTGTAACATTCAGCTGCCTGTGTAGTATTTAGCGCATTCTCAGGTTCAGTCACAGTGAAGTGTAGCTGCAGAATATATCCCTAAAGGGGCATTTGTCATCCAAAGCTTAGTTAAGGGAAGCCAAGACAAGGGCTCGCCATAGATCTGCACAGCTGGAGTGCCACAAGCTGATGGGAACTGCAAACAAGATTAGGCTCAAACTACCTCCCATTCCAGCAGTTGAAAGAGGGGAGTGTAAATGAGATTTTTTCAATTACTCTGGCTAGAGAGAAGAACCATGCAGATAGTTAAGAAAAATATCACTTTCTAGTTACAATCATATTCTCCACAGAGTTTTCCCACCTTGCTCTCTTGTACTATTTCCTTCATTTACTGTGTCTCGTTCCCTGCTCATCTTTGATTAACAGAAACAACAAACTAGACCTTCCTTTCTTCTTTCTTTAATTTGTCTGCCTTCCATCCCTGCTGTCAAAATTCTGCAGGCACTGAAACTTGAGCAGAGAAGTATAATCTGGTGGAAAGAACATAAAGACTGTTGTTCTGAAGTGTTTAAATTGGGCACTTTTTTAAAACCAAGTAACATTATTTTGAGAGGTTAGTTGAGAGATTGTAGTTTGCATAGATCCTTGGGTCAGTATTGTCAGTGCTTCCTAACAGAAGAGATTTCAATGATGTTGTTGAGCTAACTCTGAGCTAACCATGATGCAGAGACCTCCCTTCCCAATTTGTGGCATATTGAATATGCCTAGATTTTTCCGTCCCTTTTTGTTTTTCTGTCTCCAGACTATCTGGACAGGGAGCCAGAATGCTAATCCTGACAATTGCCTCTGTACAATTATAAGTTCTCTCCACATTCACAGAGCTGAAATAAAAGGAAAGAAAAAAGGAGACATGGTTTGCTATCGCAGTCAGCTGGACCAGTATTTGGCCCACATATCACTGAGACCAGCAGCACATACACATGATAATGCTTTGAAATATGTTATTGTCTGTCATTGCCTAGTTATTCATAACTCTGTAAAAGAAGGCCACATAAACCACACACAGTAGTGATTTCACTGTCAAGTATAAAGTTGATGCTTGTACATTTATGCTGCCACCTGCAAGTAAGAAATTAAATCCCAATCCAGGTATACAAATTTACAGCTCTCATCTGAGACAGTAAAAACCTTTGAAGATTGTCACTGTGAGGATTTTTGTGTAAACAGCAAAAGCTATTTGTATGTTTTTGGATTTCTGCAATAATATCACAATAAACCTTAATAGTTTTCCAGTTTTAATTCCTTTCTTCTCTTTACTTCTTTTTCACCAGTCTTTCTGAAGGATTCTGTAACAAGAGAGTGATAGAAAGTATCTTTCTATCCCTGAAGATAGCATTGGTGATTAGCAACAAGAAAAGAGCTACTTCTAGATTCTTGTGATAACCTTACAATATCAGACTGTTTTCTAAGACGGATCATTCTTATTATGCTCCTGACCCTAATGCTTCAAATCAGTTCAGACAGACAGGTGAAGTCTGTAGCATCGAGCTTTGGAAGTCCGAAATCATGAAACCGAATTTGATCGCAGTTACCACTGACACCATGAAACAATTAGATTTGATCTGTCACTACTTCAGATGTTGTAGGTCCAGCAGCTTGCAGATTACTCTTTGATGAATCGATGATGGAGTTTTATACTATCAATATCCTGGTGGTTCCTGGTCACCTTTACTGCTGATCACAATATCTGGATGCTCTTCTCATCTTTGAAATTTGATGTTGCTTAACTCTTCATCACTTCAGTAGAAACACAACTGGGTCTTTGAATAGCATTTTAAATGACCTTTAAAAAATTTGAACTCCATCATTAACCCACTGGCATCACTCAGAAGCTTAAATGTGACTTTTTTTTCATTTTGCCACTATCGTGAAAATCAACCACCAATTCATAAAGCAGCAGGAAGATAGGAAAACACAGATGACACCTTCCCCTCTTCTTTATGTTACCTGTGAAATGACGAAAACAGAATATTAGCTATATGCCCACCACTTTAATCACTATTAACATCACCAAAACCATATATTTGATATGCTTTGAAAACAGACAACGGTGACTGGTAGATGCTGGATGTTTCAGGTTCGGGAGACAGGATCCAGACTTCCTGCTGCTACTTATCCTCAGTGCTAATGAAGAATGTTTCCTCACATACTCAGATACTATACTAATGTGGTAACTGCTGCCAAAGGCATGTGCTACAAACATGAGAGAACAGCAGTGGAGGGAGATGCAAGGGGTTGTTTATGCAAAGCTGCATTAAACACATCTTTTGCTTGGTGTGAAAGCTGACCAGTGTCCAAGAATCACTGACGTTCACAGAGCAGAGCTCTCTACTACTGACTGCCATTGCTCTGTGTCCAGGGGAAAACAGGTCATTTGGGAGCTGACCTACAACTTCAGAGACCCTTATTGCATTGGTCCCCTTGAATGAGAGACACAGGAGGTCAGAGAAAGCTTTGCTTTTGTAAGATTTCCTGGCAGTGTTAATATCCCTAATGTCTTCCTTCCCAAGTAGGTATGGTTATTCAACAAGACAAAGGGTTAGTTGTACTGTAGGCTATTAAGGATCACTACAGTTTTCCACTGCTTCTGTATAAAGCTGTTCTGTGAAGCTGGTATGGCACGTGAGCCTTCCACAACCTGTAGCCCGATCAGTGCCATATATGTAGCCCAGTCAACATCTGGTGATTAGTGCACTGAGAGCAAGAGCCACCCAAAAGCTTGGCTCACTGCATGGTTTTGGGAGCCATTGGCAACTGCAGCCATTGCCAGGCCCATTCAAACCACAGCTCAAGCAGCTGGCCATCACTCTGCAAGGTGTTTTTTGCCATCTGAAAGAAAGCTGGAGGGCATCTGGTGTCTGGCTTGACTCTGGCTTCTCATTCTTCACTGGGATCATTTCACTGAGGCATCCTGTGCAGTTTTTTTTAAGAGCAAGAGGAAGCACCTGGCAGAAAACTGGGAGCAGAAATCCTACACAAAACCCTAACTTTGCGTGCCTGCTGCAGTTCCTTCAGTTCAGGAGCATCAAGGCAGTCAGATCCTGATGATCACCAGCAAACTGTCAGCAAAATGCTAACAATGCTATTATTTAAAGGATACATGAAACTGTGCAGGCAGAATCAATGAAGTAAAAGTGGCTGCCAGTGGCTAAACCACACAAAACAGACTGAGAACAAGGAATGCAGGAACCAATGATTTGCTCTGAGGACAGTACAGACACAGCTTCATAGGGAGACAAGCAGCTGTTGCAGATTTGTATTAAAGAAAGGAAAAGTGAAAGGACTTACTAAAAATTAACACAAAACAATCTCTAAGGAGTACAGAACTCATCTATTAAACAGTAGAAGTACATGGAGCTATTTAGTTTTCCACAACAGAAAAGAAAAGGTAAGCAGGCCAGCTGCCAGTCACTGAACTGGGCTGAACTGAGAGTCCCAGAACTCCATTCTTGTTGACGCAGGTCTTGCAGTCTGCTAGTGCTGCTGCCAGGGAGGTGGGGGATGCAAGGTGAGTGGAGGGAAAGGGGGCCTGAGGTGATACTGATCTGTGCCACCCCAGGGCAGCGTCTTTTTACTTAGCCGTGTATGCATTGATGCTGTTACTGTGCCTGCTGCCAGTGAGACCAGAATCAACAGCTGCCACAGAAACAAATCTTGTTGTCTCAGGGAGCCAGGGTTTACGTTACCTTTATAGGATCATCTGAATCTACACACTGATCCTAGAGTCCAGCTGCTGAAGGTGTTCGAGAACTCCATAGGGAATGGTGGGATTCCACATCCTGTAAGGGCAAATTCAGAAAGGAAAGAGATTTTGAGAAGCGTAATTTGCTTCACAATTTTTTTGTGTGTTTGGTATGTTTGTGTTTTGTTTTGTTTTGTTTTTTTAAAGTTGCTTTTCCCTTTTGAATATCATTCTATAAAAGTATTTAAGCTATGGAACAAATTAAAATACATTTTCATTTAGAAGAAAGCAGTTCACTCCTCCATAACCTGGCTGGCTCTGGTTACAGGATACACTACAGTCCTGTCTCCATAACTGTTCTTTAGCTGTCTATCAGACTCCCTTTCCCTGAATGTGTACTGGCAGCTTCAGTCTGTTTAACCTCTAATGAGGGCTGCTCATTGTTTATCCTTCAAATACAACTCCTGTAGCACTGAGTACGTCAGGTACTCTGGGAAGGCAGAAGATTAACAACGGGAGGCTCAATGTAAACTATGCTTAAAGCAGGTCAAGCGTGCTTGCCTGGGATGATTGAGAATTAATGCAGCTGAAACCAGAGACAACATTTTTACTTTTCTGTGACTGCTTTTGTATTTTGGTGATGTCTTTTTTTGTGCCTCTTATAAATCTGACAAATACAGAACACAGCTTTAGCATGAATTCTAACCCAATTTACGGAATGGAGATACAGCAAACAGCATATCAAGAGACTTACACTAAGTTCTTTATATGGGGACATTTTCGTAGGCTGTCAGTCAGCTGCTGGGCTCCAACACCAGTTATTTTGTTATACTGAACACTGAGGAAAAACAAAAACTTTGTTAATCCAGATCACATCATGTAGCGGTGTAATCAAACATTTCATTCAAAATAAAAAATACTATATGGACTTATCTACAGATGCGGGAAGAAAGAAAAAGAAAAAACTGAAAATACATCCTCGATTCAAAAAACCTGTAATAAAATACTCAAAAGGTCAAATGGGAACTTCATTAAGTTAGTTCATCTGAGGGATTCCTTATTCTATGTACCTGAGGTCCTTTTCCAACTCCCCATGACCCTATTGTACCCTCTTAAAACCGATTTTTCATTTTTTATGGTGAACTGCTCCTTTATCCTTTCTAACCACTGATTATCTGGACTCTGCATAAGCACATTTTCCCTGTGAAATTTCCCTGAAATTTTCTTTCTCAATTTCTGTCTCCTCTACCCCAAGCATGGCAGATTTGAATTTTCAGTATCCAAGCAAGTAAGCTTCCCTGGGCCATGTCAAAAGATTTCATACTCACTCCAGCACTCTTAAAGATGCCATCGCAGGAAGAACTTTCGCAAGATTTTCTGCTCCAAAATCACAGATGCTATTATTGTATAAGCTGCAGAAAGCCAAACCGGTATAGTCACAGTTGAATAATGGACAATGTAAACAGATTATATATTAGATCAAGAATTTCAGATATGGTTGGTACATCTTAACTTCCAATTTATCCTTATCTATTTGCATCCTTATCTATTTATTAATGTTTAAAACACAGTTCCATATTTTCTGTATTAAGTAAGGCAAATGGCCACATCCCTTCTTCAGCCAGCACAACTACAGCAAAAATAGGTCTAGATTCTTAATGAATAATGAGAACATTTCTGTCTACATTAGATCAAATTAAAAATCTGCAAGAAAATGAAGCTCAAAGATTTGGGGCACAGCATTCAAAAGATTCCACATGAGCAAATTATTCCAGAATTGCACACCATGGTTTCTTGCATTCCCTGCTGAGACACTTCATTCAGGCCTGTGCCAGACATTTAATGAAGTGGGCTGGACCATTGGTCCCATATCAGCAAACACACACCACCTCGTTGCTGGCTTAGGGCTTAGCACTAAACTTAGCAAGCTCCGCATAAGCCTGCAGTAGATCATGGCCCTGGCTACATATCGGTGCAGGGTATTATTCGTAAGTGGGTATTACGGACTGGATTTAAAAATCGGTACAGTCCTCGTTATATTCCCAAGATATCCTTCTGACTGTCTACACTGGGTCATACATTTCTCTCCTCTTCTCTTCTCTCTAAAGGCTTTATGCAAGACTGAAGTCAAAAGCTTGGCCGCTGCAAGCGTACATATTTGTCCCATGTTCAGTAATTTCTGACAGAGATAGCAAGGTATGTTGTATAAACAGCTGAACAGGATACAACTACTTACCTTAGTGTCTTTAATGAAGACAAGGAAGGAAGAGCTGTAGCTAGTTTCTCTGCACCCACATCTGTTATCTTATTCTGTGATAAGCTACAGTAAGTGAGATTGCTTTGTTAGTTGAGCAAATTTATTCTAATTTATTACAATGTGGGGAAAATTCATTTTTTATGTCTTTTTTATATAATTCAGACAGTCTGTTTAGACCAAAAGCAGGGAAAAAGACAAATTACGGCCCTTGAAGGGAAATGAGGAATTGCCATAGGATTAACCCATTGCTCTAATGAATGTCAGTTTAAGTATGTCCATAGACTCATTGGCCTTCCATGCCCATGGGTTAGTTGTGCCCATAATTGTTAACACACAGTCCCATAAGGCTCTAGGTTTAACCTATTTCTTTTCAAAATTTCCCAGAACTGTTAATCTTGCACTTACTTTAATGTTTCCAGTGATGTCAGGGTTGGAAAGACTTCAGATAGACTCTTTGCTCCTTCATCTCCTATGCCATTTTCACTTAGAGCATCGAGGCTGGGTGACGACAAAGAGAGAATTAGCTTACCTTTTCATCTCAGTTTTTGCAGTTTATTCACCTCAGAGACCACTTTGTATCTTGAGAAGCTCCTTCTCTGCAGTAGCCTCAATCAGCGAGAAGCATCACACAAATTACAGCTTCTCTAACAAGCAGCTTTCTGCTTCCCAAATTTACAGCCTAAGAAATTTTTTTTCTTTACTAGTTGAATAGCTTGACCCATTTTATTTGATATGCAAGATTATTGAAATGGTTATGAAATAGCTGTGTTCCAGCTATGCTGAAATAAGATTTCCTGTGCACACAGAAATACAGAACTGACAAAATTGAGCAGATGCTGTAAATCCCTGCCTGAACAGCTCCTTCTCCAGATAGGGAGTATTAGAAATTAAGTTTTTCCTCATTCAGGTATCCAGATGGAAAGAGTTTTAGATAGTCACAACTTTAGATACTGGATCACCTTCTAATCTCACAGACAATGATGGGATATATCGAACTCATTCAAATTTTAAAGCTTTATTGTTTTCCCAAAATATCATGAAAAGGCCAGATACAATACAGACAAATGGCCAATGGGCTGAGCCAGTAAGGCCAAAAGCCCTCTCAAAACCCAGTAATCTTCCCACAGAGATGACAGCAGAATATTGGCTATTGTTGCTACAATTGTTTCTAGTGTAAAGAAGCTTAAAATTCAGAGACAGATGGTTTGTCATGGATACAAGAGAATAAATAGTAACGGGAGTTCCTAAAACTTTATTTCTAATACTGCTCCTGGTAAAGGAGGGACAAAGAGTGTGAAAATACGTGGGCAGAACAAAACCAGATACTAGATGAGTATGGCTTTTTTATATCTTTTATATGAATCAAATCCATAAAGCTCAATCTCTTACAAGTTCTACCAGAAGTTCAGGATGTTTGTTGACACTGGAAGGTGCACAAGACTGGCACAAATACGGAAGTTAACCCCCAAATTTAACACTGCTTCTGGTTCAGGAGGGAGACTGTTCTCTCCTGGGGCAGACATGACTGTGAGTCCCTCAGAAACCTCACCATGACAGAGCCTGGGGCTCGGGCATGTCATGGAGCTTGAATGAAGAAATCAGTAATCCTCAGGCAGTGTTGATCAGTGCCGTGGCAGGAAGGGGGAGCACCCAGTGGGGGTCTGTACTAAACTTTTCCCACAAGCTCTTAACCACTGAGGAACACATGGGGAAGTTCGACTGGTATCAAACAAACCACTACCAAGTGTCTTAAGGGAGGATGACGAGCACTAGCTTTTAGTCTGCTGTTATATTCTCTGAATGTTTTTCTTGTTCAGTTTGTTCATCAAAGCAGGTAGTCTTGTTGGCAAATAAAATGCTTCTTGAGTACATGAGCTCCTCCATCATCAAGGGCTGCTAAGGAGGAACATTAACAAAGTTAATCTTCAGCATTACTCACTCTAAATGCTGAAGCGACGGAAAAGCTGCAAGAATTTCCACGAGTTTTAAGAATCCCTGAAGGCCACATACTGGACCCAGCCTGGAAGAAAATAAATAAGACATGCAGCAGCTTTTTCACATGCTCAGAAACAGCAAAAGTTACAAATTTTTAAGTGCTTGCCCTGCAGCCCCAAATGCAAGCTAGTTTACACTCCTCAGAAGCAGCCATTCCCTACAATCTGCAGCAAGGATTTCTGCTTTGAGGCCTCCAAACGAGGACCACACAAGGCTAAGGTCAAACAGAGCAGAGCTGCTTGCACAGAAGCAGCGGTACAAGCATTTGCCACTTTTTTGTTACTCTTTGCAAGACTCATCTCACTCATTTTAGATTCCTGTATTTCTATTTCTGTTCTTTTTCTATTTTTTTCAGATTTTTCATTTTAAGTATTATAATCTTGATAACCGAGATGAAAAAAAAATTATCCTTTTTTTTCCCCAACTATTGGCAATTCAGACTAACTTAAGATCAACACTTCACTGCAGCTTAAAGCATAAACTGAACTTTAATATTGCAGCTACAAGGATTTGTCCCTCAGACGCTAACCTCTGATTTGGAATTTCCTTGGTATCAGAATAATTTCAGCCTAGTTAAAAGGATAAGAATTTTAACCAAGAATTTAAAATAAAGGGAAAGTACGAGAGGAAACGAGAAGAGAAAGCAGCATAAAATCAGAACTGAGGCCAAGCACAGCAGTTCTACACTAGGTCAGATTTGAAGAGCAGGAAACAGATAAAGACCTGATGAGAGTTCTCCATCGCACTGGTGCAATTTCTGCCCAAACTAATTCACATGCTACAGCAGGATATTTTAGGAAATAGAATAGCCTTGGAGGCTGCTTACAGTTTGTGGGGAAAAAAGAAACGTTACTACACCTCATTTTTAAAGTCACTGTTTCCAAGTCAATCCTCTTTCTTCCAGGAAAATGGTGCTAAGTATTTTATTTGGGAGGTATTCTCTGACCTTATTCTCTCATGGCCTAAGCTCTGATAGGGCAGAAAATTACATCAGAAGACTCAGATAGAAAAGTTGTGCATTTCTGGGGAAAAAATATTTCCCAGGTAGTTGGATCACAATCAAGATATTTTATACCCTGTGGCACAAGATCTACATCTGGTGATAAGGAGCTAACTTGCAGTAAAATCAAACAAAATTGATAGAACCATGTTGATCTGTATCACCGCAGGAGCCAGAAATGATGTTTTTTGAGTTTTGGCCATAACTTAATAAATCTAGTTGAGAAAAGCAAAATAGCAATAAATGGGGTTTACTTAATGCTTTACCATAAACTAACTATACATCACTTCAATGATTGCAGCAAATATCCACGACTCTTCTCAGGGTTAAATGTAATCATATCAATCAACAGAGAGGTATATCACTTACGCGAATTCTAGTTTTCTGAGGTTTTTGATGGCAGGAATTTCATAGCTGCTGCGACCAGATGCATCAGGCTCACTAAATAAATCACAGTAGAAACAGAGTATGACAAATATTTTAGCAACCAAAACACTGCTTTAAAAATATTTTCCTAGTAAACTTTTACAGGAAATAAACCACTGCTGCATTAACTGAGGAACTAGGAAACTTCAGAATAACTTCTGCTCCAACCTTTCTTCATTCAATTAATTTCAATTTGATAATTGCCTTTCATAATGCAGTTGTTTGCTCTTTTTCCAGTAAAACTTAAAAGTACATTATTCTACATCAAGTATTTTCTGTGAAACATGAAACTTATTTTGTGTATATTTTAATCAAAATACTCTGCCCGTGTTAAAATGGAAGTCACCATTTTTATTTAAAACCCCCCAACCATAATACTTTATTTATGCATGCTTTTAATTGCAACCAATCCTTTAGCCACACATCATGAGCAGGATGAAACACAGGGTTTAGAGATCACGTAACACAAGTTTTTACCTCCTGAGCTAAAGGACTGACTCAGGTCATTTGTGACCAATGCAAAACAAGCCTTCATTTATGGCCAGGTGCTACGGGGAGGGAAATCAGTTAGCCCAAGTTATGTAACTGAAAGCAACTGGAAGAGATTAAACAGAAGAAAAAAATGACAACTGGCTTTTATTGGCAGTTTTGATAAATATTCTTCATGGTGCTGTCATTGCTCCCTGCCATGACAACCACCACACATCGGGATAGGAGAACACTCTTAGACAACACAAGAGCTTGCACTGCCTTAGTTGCTTCTCCTTTGGACAGAGGACTCCATTCTCCAGCACTGTCAGTGAACCCCCGTTTTCCTAACTCGCTAGTATATTAAGAGGACTTTTGATCATAAATGAGCCTACCAATTTATCATCTTCTCCTGCATCTCTACAAGGTCTGAAAGGTCACTGACGTCCTTCATTGTCTTTGCCTTAAAGGGATCAAGAACAAATTTCTCTGTTGATACTCTCAGCAGTTCATAGTCTTTTGTCTGTTCTAAAGATTTCCAGAGCCTGACCGTATCACCGAGGGAGGCCCTGTGAAGTGACAAAACATGTGAAATCAACAGATACGACTGCTGCTGTTGCATGAAAGTGTTATCTACATGCAGGCCTATGAATGACACTACTATCTACAAAAAATGACCAACCTGAACGATGCCACATTCTTTAGGCCAGCCAAGTCTTTTAGCCCTTGCATGTCAATGCTGCTGTTTCGCAAATCCAAGGAAAACTCTTTTCTTGACTTTTTAAAAACAGAGAGCAGTACATGAACATCAGGTGGTGTAAGAACTACGCCCAGAAAAGACAGGTCTGGCTTGAGCCTTAAGGCCACATGCTGCAAAAGATAATTGCTTTGTGTTTCATAAATACAGTGTAAAAGCTCAAGTAACCTCTCCACACAGAGCTCATTTATCTGCATCCTTCTAATATATTTCAAGAGTGTTTTCTGCTTCTTGGTTGATTGTTTTACATCCTTATTTGAAAGGGAGCAGAAGTAGGGGTCATCCTGGAGGAACAACAATCCAGCCAAAAATCGAGGTACTAAATCTAACCAGTTATAAGGTTTTTTCTTCTTGGATGGAAAAGACAGGTACTTTGTTAGACTTTTATCCTTGATGTCTTCTGCTAACATAAGGTGAAGCGCACCCAAGAAATTCTGAATGACAAAATCAGAGAATGTGCTCCCAAATTCCTCTTCTCCGCTATCTGAATGTCTGGGGAATGCAAATGGCAGGAAAAATCCATATTTCAGAGCAAACTCTTTAACTTCCTTAGAAGGAATAAGATAACTTTTCATGGCACTTTGGTGCTTTTCTCCAAGATACCAGGCTATACGGGCTAGTGTAGCAAGACTCTCTTGATTTTGCACAGCTGTAACATCTGTTTGCACAGGTATTATCTTTTGCTGAACAAATTTCAGGAAGACTGCAGTAAGAGTTGAAGGAAGGCTTTTGTTTCCCATTTCAAGTACTGTCTCACAAAGAAAACAAACAAATCTACACATAACAGGGCTGTAACAATGACTGAACAAGTACTCACACTCTTTGATTAACTTCAGTGCATTATCACAGTAAGGTAATCCTTCAAAGTATCTGGTTATGTACAATTCTCTCTGCTGAGGGGAAAATCCTACTATTTCAATAGTCTTATCCACTTTGGACACATACTGGTACACCTTGTCTTTTGGTCTTGCTGTAAGTAATAAAGTACAACCATTGAGTATCTTTTTTTGGATGAGTCCTGAAAGCAGCTCCTTTATACTGTACAAGCCTTTTTCAGGCTGGCTGGCTGAGCAACGAGGAAAATTCTCATGATCATGCAACCCTTCAAAACCGTCAAAAACCAGAAGGACTTTAGCAGGATTTTGCAATATATACTCAAAGATCTCTTTGCTTCCCTCCTGAGGTTTTATAAAAAATTCAAGCAGCAGATCCTTCAGGCTGTATCGCTTCTCAGGCAAGCTTATTTGTTTGCAGTCAAACCAAAATACAAATTCAAATTGAGGAAACTCTCCATTGGACCAGTCCTGGCAGATCTTCTGAACAAGAATGCTTTTGCCCATTCCTGCTTTTCCCAGCACCACAATCACTTTAGTCTCTAAGTCTTTAACTCCCAGGATTTGAAATATTTGGCTTCTTTTAAGGGCTGCCTTCTCCTTCCCTTGCAGACTGCATGTTACCACCTCCTTTTCCATTGCTTTTACGTTATTCTTCCCAGTCTTGGTTTCAGTTTGGCTTTGAACTAGCATCCCATCAATAAACAGGTGATCAAGAGTTAATTCACGCTCCATGGCCACAGATTTGCACACATCTCGGAAATAATCCATAAGTGATGTACAGAAAGCTTCCACTGGCTCTGCAGAAATAAAAAGCACACACAAACTGAAAAAAACAGTCCACAAATTATAACATTGCTTCATGGTGGTTTAAGTACATAATTGTAAAATGGTCAAAATACACCAGTTCCCATAAAGCACGTAGGTCTGGATTTATCCCATGCAACTGCAGGTACTTAAATTAGCAGTGCAGGCACAATAGACACTTTTAGACCTATGAACTGAATAATTTTGGAGGTACGTATACATATGATAAAACCAGCTAAGTACACTGACCTTCTAAGTAGGTACTAGAGCTAGATATCTAAAGGCAGACAAATCTAACATCTTAAAAACCGGAATCATGCTCAGACACTTGGAACAGCTTCACAAATTGTTGAATGACAATTCCTACAACAAGTAGCTTTTCTCTATGGAAAGAAACACAGAAAAATGAGCCAAAAAGCACTGGAAGTTTTTAAGTTCAAAAGATCTAAACTCACTTGGTCTTTTGAAAGATTCTTCAGAAGGAATTATGGGAACTCGGACTTCTTTGAACACTTCTAAACCTGGAGAAACAAAGCAATATATTTGAGGAAGACACCTAATCATCAATTCCGCTTTACTAATTTTAACAGTAAGACTAATGCAAATTTTCAAGTTCATTGCAACATATATTATGTATCATCCAGAGAAAAAGATATTTTGTTTATTTTACAAGGGAAAGGAAAAAAAGTCCTCATACAAGCACAATTCAGCTGACATGAACTGTTGCAGGCAGTATGACACCAAACCAGGTGACAGCTGTTCTGACAGTTGTATGAAGCAGAAGACCTATCATAACAAGGTGACGTCCACCATTCTTTTCAAATGTCAGTGTTTTGCATAAATTCATGTTCACACATAGGACATCTTTACTTCATCAAAAGCAATAGCTTCCCTTTGTTACTCTACACCTTGTAACCAAGCATTAAGGATGAAAGTCACAGAGAAGTGACTATTGGTAATAGAATTTACCCATTATTCTTCCTGACAAAGTGCTGTCACCGTCCAATTTTCTTTCTTTTTGCCTGTTTGTTTTCAAACTACTGCAGATTTTTGCCCTTGGTCAGATGAGCATTGTCAGCCATACACAAAGAAATGGGGAATTTTTCAGAGAAAGCATATTTTCTACAGACTGGTAATGACAGAGTATCAGTTTTGACAAAACTTTTGTTAGGAAAAGCTTTGCAGACACAGCACAGAATTTAAATTGACAGAGACTGTAACAAACCCAACCTCATCAATAGTCTCATGGTAACCACACTCAGCAGAGATGTGGGAAAAAAACCCAAAACAAAACAGGTTAATCTCCCTAGATTTGTACAAATGTATTTATGACCATAATATTTGGTTCATCTTGATGTAGAGTGCGGTTTAAAAAAAAAAATACAAATCTTAAAGTTTCAGAGATCTGGAAATCAGTTCCTACCCTGCATGCCAGCAACAGATGGAACGGTTAGAGCTGAGTTGCTTCTAGCAGGGAAGCACCCATAGACTTCTAATAATCAAGTCTTTTTCCAGTGAAAGAATACACTTGATACAGAGATAGTTCTCCTCCTTGTAGAAGAAAACAAAATATTACATAAAGAGGGGACATGCCTGAATGGAAAACCAAGAAAAGCTGTAATGAGACACTTAGATGGGAAGCAGCATTGGTCAAATCAATCAGGTGTTAATAATTTTTAAAAAAGGAAAAGAGACTGGCTTGGTAGCTTAGGTGCTAATTTTTCTGCTACATTTGGTATTCTGAGGTTTGTGACATACTCACATATGTTGTGCTGCCGCAAATAATTTGGAGTTATTAGTATTGTGTATTCACATAAACGGTATATTTAATTTACAAATACTTCCCCAAACCTAGGGGTATTTGCCTATTAACACCCACTGTAAAATGCTGCTGGTTCGGGAGCTGTTAGTCACCAGAGGGCAACAAAACGCTCATACCAAGCTGCAAGCAGCTGTCATCACCAGGGCACACAGGAGGTCAGAAACCACTGCAATCAAACTGCTTGTGCTAACAAGGAAGGGTTGGAAGGGCTGGAAGAAAAGTGAGGAAAGTTTGCTACCGCAGGTGAGGCTGTTATGCCCTGATCAAGGCTCTGATTTCTCCATAGGCCTTTCTGTATATTAGGCTTCTGTATTGTTTAGTCATCGTAATTTGGTTTTGGGGCTTCCATGTGAGCTGACTGCAGTCTGGCTTCCAGCACTGAGCATTTAAGATGCTCCCTTCTCCCAATCCTAAGCACTGTATATATAAAAATTCATTTTGTACTTACCACAGAAACTAACTGGAAAACTTGGGGATATCAACGTTTCCACAGAAGAAGTCAGCACTGGCAAGAAACAGATGACAGTTTTCAGCCTATCATAGCTGTCAGTAACTGAAATGAGGGAATTTAGTACTTTGTTGACAGCATTGATTTTCCAGTACTTTCTGCCTATTTGTGTGCATAAAAGGTTATTGCTCTTACCTGGGTATATTATAACATCAGATGTGCCATTTCCAAGAACAAATATCTGCTGAGGAGGATCTGCAAAGCCTGTATTCTCTTGGTTCCCTTTCATGCCAACAGGTAGGCACTCTGGAATCAAAGGTGCTGAAGATCCTGAAATGAGTGCAGAATAATTACTCTTCTGTTTTTAAAGTCTCCTGGTTTCTAAAGGTTTCTATGAAAGAAAATGCTTTCTAAACGCTACTTATCCTTTCTGGCAGCTTCTGGGCAAATATTCCCAGTGGAGAGTTTATGAACCACAATTCATAGGATCACATGAGGTCCATAGATTCCATTAAACAAAAACTCTTAAAAGGTACAATGAATGTGAAATACAATGGATTACCCAGCTTTTAGTGACCACTGGTTTTCGATAGTCTAAAGAGAAATTCTGTTAACATAAGGAACAGTGCTTAAGGCAAAGTCTGTAAATGTACGGACCAGAGATCCAGAAAACATGTAAATATTATGTATCTGAATTAATTTTACCATCCTTTGCACTACATCTTTCCCACATAATTGCACATCAGGCAGCTTGTACAAGCAGCTAGCAAGCATCCTCCCTCTGAACCCACACTGGGAAATTTTTTTGATGATGCAGTGCTTGCAATTTAATCAGCCATAGCTCTGTAGGTGTGACAGAATTTCTTCTGCTACTTTGTGCTGTTTCAGCTAGCATCAGATACTTCAAGACTTCTAACTTATCCACTGCTTTTTGGTTCCCTTCCAGTATAGAGTTAACAGTGTGTTGTGGTTTAACCCCAGCCAGCAAATAAGCACCACGCAGCTGCTCCCTCACTTCCCCCGCCACCCAGTGGGATGGGGGAGAGAATCAGAAAAAAAAGGTAAAACTCGTGGGTTGAGATAAGAACAGTTTAATAGAACAGAAAGGAAGAAAC
>JAVKLA010000061.1:7260010-7270392 GCA_034782735.1 Sagittarius serpentarius | reverse complement strand
CAGCTGTCCTGGCTGTGTCCCCTCCCACCTTCCCTGTGCCCCTCCAGCCTTCTTGCTGGCTGGGCATGAGAAGCTGAAAAATCCTCTACTTAATCTAAACGCGACTTAGCAAAAACTGAAAACATCAGGGTGTTATCAACATTCTTCTCATACTAACCCCAAACCACAGCACTGTACCAGCTACTGGGAAGAAAATTAACTCTATCCCAGCTGAAACCAGGACACAGTGAAAGGTGTTGCATCGTGTCTTTGTCATTAGCACTCGCCAGTGTACCATGAGCACCCTCTGCTACACAACATGATCAAGGCAAGATGGCTACACAGCCCATCTCTTGGATTAGTACTCAGTTTTTGCGAACAAAATTCCAACCTATTTTTGCTCTGCTATTGCAAATATAATTATCCTGCAGTCCTTTACAACTCTGGATGAAAAAGAAATTGGAACTAAACCAAACTTATTAATGAAAATTTTGTTATTTCCTATTCCTAAGTAATTATTTAGACTAGCATACAGTAAGTAACTCTGTTCTCTTATTTATTAACCTGCACTTCACCAATTAAATGAAAGACTCATTCTATTTCATTAGAGGCAATGCACTTTTAATTTCCCTTGAATATTTTTCATTCTTTTAGTGAGTGCCACACTTTTAAGTGCTTAATGGAAAGAGCTGCCATACTTGTTTTCCCTGCCATTGTTCATGGTCAATGACCAGATTTATAAGTGGGTTTTCCCCTTGTATAAATCAAACTGCGTACATATGCACACCTATAGCTGTACTGTACGTACCAGGAATTATGAAACTTCTTTCCAATGCATTAATATCAGGAACAGAAAAGGACACATGCTGCTTAGTTAGTGAGGTGGAGCTAGCCGGATGGCTGTTGAGAGGCATAGCTAAGAAACTGCCATTCCCTGCAGACATTGCAGGGACTTCCACTTGAAAAAAAAGCAAAACAAAAGGAGAAAGTTATTTCATCGCTAGAAGTTAAGGGGGCCAAAGAAGAGGTCTCAACAGCTAGCGTAAACCACTTGATTCCGATCAGTTGTGTTTTGATTTTCCAAAAGCAAGAAAAATTCACAATAGCTTTCTGAAATTTACTCAGGTCTCAAAAACCTAAAATGTATTTATGAAATTCTGTAGTAGATCACTTTTTTCTAGTAGTTCACTCTTTTCATTTTCCTTTTCTTCATCTTTCCTGGCCTGTTTTCTTTCTAGAAACCTTCAGATGTAAACCATCTTACACATGGATGATTGACAAATAAGACATAACAAGGTCATACATTGTTTCCCAAGCACAGATTGTTACCTTAATATTGCACAAGATTAGAGAGGCCCAAGTACAATAAACTGAGAACCTTGACTTTCTACTTAGGTACTACAGTGCTTGTAAGGATAACTAGTCTGTGTTAAGAGGGTTTCCCAAAGAAGTCACAAACACCTGAGTTTTAAAAGATGCAACTTGCCTGCAGCACTTGTTTTTTTCAAGAAGAGGACAAATGAGGAGGGAGACTCATGCATTGTATGATTTCATCTGCCATCTAAAGTTTCTTACAAAACAAGTAAGATACATTTGCTTATTCTGAACTAGTCTGCTAGTTTCCTTGATTTTGCCACACCTTTATTCTCAGAGTTGGTTTTGCTTTTCTTTCCCTCTCTTGTCATGCAGCAACAATTAACTCTATTTCATCGCTTTCTGTAGGTTTTGTGCCACTATAGTGTACACTGTCATCTGGAATGCAAGCTCTTTAGGGGGGGATGTGTTTATATTGTTTATCAGGAACTGATGTATTATTTTGTTATAGGAATGTTTCATTTCCACTGTGGTATAACAACAGAGTTTAAAAATTGTTTTTCAGCTTGTGTGTAAATCAGCATGTGAAATTCCCAGGTAATTTCCTATCCAAGGATTGTTGCATTGCTACAGTAAGATAAGATCAGGTATTGTTATAGCTAGCCACAAACACTTGGGCAAATCTAAAGTTTAATTTCATTCAATTCCTTTGAAAGAATCTCATCCTTGGTTTACCACTCAACTTTAGTACACATTGTCCTCTTTACTGTAGTCTTACACATCTGAAGAGCTGATGCATTTGCCATTGCAGGACCATACTGTGATACTCATTTTATGACAGGTTAAATAAAATTCTGTCATGTAGCTCATCTTTCTGTCAATTAGATTTTTTGTACCCAGTACTTATACTGCCTTATGTATATATTCCTTCCCTCAGCCTCTTCCTTGGGTCAAGTAAGGCAGAGAGAGTGATAATACTCTGAGCACTTTCTGGAAAAGGATAGGTGCAGCTTTACAAAACAGCTGTTAGCTCTGTGATGATACTGCAGAGTGGAATGCAAGTTCTGTAGGGTGAGGCATTTTTACTGTTTTAGTTTTGTTTTTTTTAAATTAGGAACTGATGTGCCATTTACTTATTGAAAACTCTCGTTGTTAGTGTGGCATAAACATAGGCTTTAAAAAGCACCAAATCTATAAAGGAATTTAAGCAGATAGAAGGTAATCCACCTTTAATGGGTACTAACTGCCAGGAACTTTACCTACATCTGAATAACTACAACCAGCAGGTACCAGTTGAGTAGGAACTCTGATTACCTTTCTAGATCCAGCAAATGTATTTTTTGAGCTAATTCTGCTCAATCCCTGCCCTGCAGAAGTCCACATGAACACTGGAAGACCAGCGTGGGTCACAGTCCTGGTGCATATGTGTGCTCTCTGACTTTCATCAAGTCTGTGCCAGTTCCTTAGCAATTGCTGGGCAATTGTGGACCTGAATTTTGCTGAGGTGCAGTCCCATGATCCAATCACTCTCTGGATGGCTCTCTAGGTTACATGCTGGTTTTGGCTGCCCACCCTGACATGTACGTGGCCCATGGGGTTTGGTATACTCAGAGTTCCCCTTAGGAGGCTTGGGAAGTGTGCTAGCATTCAGTCATGCATATGTCACTTCAAAGCACAGTATAATATATCCATCCAAAGGTGATTGCTCTCATTTGGATTTTGGAAGAGCATTTTGCTGCTTTAGTTATGCCTGAGACACCCATTTAGGCTACAGCCAGTTAAGAACTTTAGCACCACTTTACACCTAGGGAACAAGTTACAGCCTGCCTGCTGGCCACGGGTACTGCCTTGTAGATGGTCTAACAGTGTGCAACACCTAGAAATTGCCCTTTCTCCCATTCTTACTTTGATTTAAAGGACTGTATAGCATGGGCTGGGCCAAGAAGCCGTCTCTTCACAGTTTTATTTTCAATAGGATTGTTTCACTGGCTTTTTAGAAGGTGTCACACTTAGGAGAAAGAGGATCAAACCCAGGAAATGCCAAACTATGGTCTGAGTCACATTACCCATCATACACAAAAGGTGTACGTGATAAAAATTACAAAATTTGGCACTGACCCAATTCTCCACTGTTTTACTTTCTTCTCTCAGACGGATTTAGAAAAATTCAACTGTGCTTCTGCTGATGCTAAGGAAGTAATTTTTCTGTCACCCATCAGGAACATGTGCTTGTGCTTTTGAAGTGTAAGGATCCAACTGTTCCCAGGCTGCCATGTAGTTAGTCCTAAGATGCTACTGATAAGAGGGCACGGATTTGTTGCATCATTAATTAGTCAGAGGTGTACAAGAATGTGATTCTACAGTGATTTCTGCGCTGCTGGAAGTAGAAACATGAAAATGCATGACAGTGCTGTATCATCAAATCTATGAGAGCAAACTTTCCCTAGAAGGTAGAGTTACAATACCTAACAGAGGATGAGACTTTGGAACATGAGACAATATACGTTCAATAATCTTTTCCTATTCAGCCAATAACTTACCAATTTTCTTGTATTTGGGTTCTGAAGCACCAGAGCAACTCTCTGCAGAGCCTAAGAAGGCTGAAAAAAAGAAAGGTGATAGTGACAAAAATGGAACTAGTTTGGTAATTTTAAGTTTCCACCATGGAAACTTATTTTAACTTTTTAAAGTAGAAGGGGGTGTTATCAGTTTCAGTTCAACTATTTCAGAACTGTACAGGTCCAATGTATAAAACATGAATGTGAAAAGCCTTGTATTATTTTACTCTGACTGTGAAGTTTCAATTAGGCTGCAGATTTTTGTGCCAGTAATCAAAGATTTTTGCTGTTGTTCTTGCTATTAAAGAGGGAATCATTCAGCTAATGCTTGCTAAGCTATAGATACACTGAAAACAAAATTAACACTGTCACAGAGATGATAAAAAAAGGGAAGAAACATAACATGCTTAATGTCATGTTACAGGTCAACAAATTCTGCAAATTGTAAAGACTGTGCTTGGGGGAGCTGTTTACACTTCCAGCCCACACAGGATGAGCAAAGTCAGAGGAAGCACATCTAGTTGTATCAGTGAAGAACTACATGAGAGATGCATTGAGGCTGTGTTAAAACCAAAGTACCAAAATGCAAATTTAGGAGTCAAACACTACAGCCTTTCAAACTCTCACTGTTTTTCACTTACTTCGTTTGTGACATTTCTGCATCTTTATGTCAGTAAATTTCTCATTGTTTTCAGCAGCCATTTCATCCAAAATAAGCTTCCCTGCTAAAAACATGAAATATTGCCAAATGTCAACCTTTGTTCTCCTAGAAAAATTACAGAAAGAGGTAAAAGCAAGAAAAACACACCAACAGGCAGCAAAGATGAAGTATGCTCCAAATATAAGATAAAAAACAAATCACGCAATAAAACACATATCCAGATCAATATGATTTAGAAAGCCTACAGAGCTCTGAATGCAGATGCTGTCACCCCAGGTTAGTTTCTGAACTGCAAAGTATTAATCTACTGCTATAAATTCAGTGGCTAATAAAACATAAATACTTCTCAATGCTCTAATGATGAGCAAAGGATAAAACATCACAGCTGTATCACAGTGTGATCTCAGTACTAGCAAAGTTACTTACTCATTTTATATATGAAAAGGACTAGATCCTTTAAGAGACAGAGTAAAGGGTCCTAAACAGATTTTATATTTTGTGTTGTAAGAACTGTGAAGTTATCCATACCATTCTTCTACTGACAAATACTTAAGTGCTAATACCGTCTCTTGTTTCCTCTAAAACCAATATAAATTTTGCCATTAAGTGCCAAACCCCCCAAATTCTAAACACACCAGGGAGCAGTAAAAAGCATTTAAAAAGTCATGCGAGCTTCCTGTAGCCAGAATTGTCCTAGGGAAGCACTGACCTTTGGTAAGTTATTCCAAATTACTTTGCTCAAACATAAAACAGGATATACAGATATTCTGTAAATCCTTCTGATTCTACGGATTTCCCAACAGCCACATATTAACATATCTATTCGGAAACAGTAAACAGCTGCATTTGTGCCACTACCAAAACAATGATTTTGTACCAAAAGCCAAGCAATTATCTCTGGTCAAGCACTGAGTAAAGGAATCAGTTATTACATGTATATTATACCATTGCTGCACTGATCAGGGAGAGAAGTAAAACTTGACACGCTTCCTCAGGCAGTTCTGTGCATCCTGGACAGAAATAAGCATGCATGAACTGCATTTTATACGCACGCTAAGTCCTCTGGGTGGGTCAGGTTTAATGAACCTATGCACATCATCCGTGTTGTGCTCAGAATAAGTCTGATGCTAATTGAGGCCATATACTGCACTAGACAGTTAAGCTGTGCATACACTATGGCTATGGTGACGTAATCAGCAACTTGGTCAGATATAAAACTGCCATCTTTCAGAAGGGCCTGCAAGAATACAGAAAATCCTCAAAGTTTGCCAAGCAAAGTTCCCGGGGGAAAGAGGAGGATACCAGGTGTATAGAAACCTTTTTAGTGTTCAAATTGTGGGGATGAAGTACAGTGCAGATGTTAGCCAGAACACTGTCATGAAGAAAATTAATCTTTTTCACATAAATCTTACCAAAAGTGTCTTCTACCTGCTTCTCCTGCTGATCTTTGAGCACATATTCTGCTAATTCAGCTAGCGAGAGGGGAAAAAAAAACACAACAGGTACACAGTAATGACACAGCAAATCTCACAGTAAAACTCTTGTAAGTTTACCCTCATCAACAGAATTCTGCAGTATACATGAAACTGAAGAGTTAAATTAAGTTGTTCTTGTAAATTGTTGTTCAGGAAATAACACGAGAAAGGAGAAGTAGAGACAGGAAGTATTAAGCAGAAGGAGCAATTAATAGAGAGATTTTCCCCCAACAGCTACAAGCTGCTGTTCATCTGTTTCCCCACAACGCAGAGGTTTAGGTACCCTGGCTAGACCTACCATGCATGAGGGACAGGCCACTTGAATACATGCCACTGCTTTAGACTGAAAATGGAATTTGTAAGACATAGCTATAGCAAGTGATTGGAAAATAATTATTTAAAAAACAAAAATTGCTTTCATACCTATTCTAGCATAAGCTTCTATGGTGTTGGAACAGAGATACAATTCATCCCCATTTTCACCATTTTCCACTGGACACAGGAAATCCATGCTATTGAACTGATCACAGTTGCTGGCATCAACTTCTGGATCTAGAGTTAAAAAGGAGTATGCATTGGCTCAATGAATACCATAACCAAGGACTAAATAAACCAGACAGCAGGACATGCAGAAAAGGCAGATTTGTTACTTCAGCATAAGACTTTGGCTCTTCATTGTATGTTGGATACGTAGGAACAGAACTGAACTCTCAGTTATTTACAATCACCCAGAAATCAACACTTCTCTTTTGCTAAAATCTGAGACTTCATCTTTCCTAGTAAACAAAACAGTTCCAGAATCCATTCTATGACACTAAGGCCTACATGCATGGCCTGGACTCATCCATACTATTAATCCTTCTCATTCTTCAGGATATGGTGGTGCTGTCCAAATTCCCTGTTCAGAATGATGCTGGGTCCATTCTAACCGCTGAACTGCAGCTACAAATTACCTGTGAAGCTGCCAGTTGGCCAAGGCCAAAAACATGCCAGGGACCATGCTAGTGTCTTCACAGAAGAGACTTCTAGCTTCCAATTACAGGCACCGTGTCCTGACAATGTTCAATTTATCTACATCATCTCAGACACTGCTAAGACTCAAAAGTATTCAAATCAGTGAAACATCTCTGATATAACAAGAGTCAGTCCTTGATCCCTAATTCATCCTACTTTCAGTCACTGAGCAAGTGAGGGCACGGGAGTGAAGAAACACTCCTGCAGGTGTTGTTAACAGTCAGAAGTTGAAAGAGCAAAGCTCAAACTGGGAAATAATTAATCACAAAGATGATTACAGATTCTGGTGCTCAGTGCTCCACTGATTTGCCCATGTACCTGCTAACACTGAGCCACACATGAAAACAATAAGGATGCAAGGTGGTATCCTCCAATTTGGTAATGTTTTATACCTATCAGGTACAAAGCTACAGGGCTTTGTATCTGGTATACATCTGTTTTTCTCCTTTCATTGCCACTCTCAACCCACAGTCCAGCTCACTTGTTTAAAATAACCTCAGCTATTGCTCCACAACAGAGTCAGCAGCGCAGATACACTTTCATACCAGCAAACTCAGGGAGAGCAGAATGTTCCACAACCTCCACACAAATTCAGGAGCAGAAAGCTTGAGAGCCAGGGCAACTTCCTAATCTGATTACCTGTAGGAACTTATGTGCAAGAAACTATCATCTTTACACCCTGGCCCTTCTGCTTTCTCCTCTATCACGGAATCATAAAATTATTGGTCTTTGTCCCCAAAAGCTGTAAAATGGTATCTGGTAATGAAAGTCTATTGTGTTGGTGCCTTAAGATCTCAGAAGGAAATGAAATGCTAGTTTGCTTGCAGACTGGCTTCATCACAAACTCATCTAAAAGTCTCTGTTTTGCAAAGCTTTTGGCCTGAAACTACAAAAGTGTTGACAATTACACTTGACCAGCTTACAATAGGAACATCTGCAAATAAACTACTTACAGGAATGATATCCAAACCAAAGACATTAACCTCACACCTTGATGAGTGACATGTATAGTATGTTTTGTTAGACTCACTGAACAGGAAGCTGTAAATATGTACAGTTTTAAAAACACAATAGTTTCTGGAAGCAGTCACTATTTTATATACAGATACAAAGTTATCATACTGTAAGACAAAGTGTCAGTTGAATTTAGTGCAGCCACCATGATAAACTGCCATTAGATGGCTACGTAACAGAGAGGAGAGGTAATAACTTATAGCATGATGACTAAACTAATCAAGCATTTTTTAGTGTTTTACTAACCTGCAGAGAAGTCACCTTCTTCATTTCCAGATGACTTAGGATCAAGAAGAGTATATAGATGCAAGGGATCGATATCACTGTGCAGCAAATCAAGATAGCCATTTTCAGACACAAATACTGAATCCATCATTTGTCTCTTGCTGTCTGAAATCAAATTGCAAAACAGTTAGCTATGATAAAACCGCTGTGGCTTTCTGTTGACAAGACATTGAGATCTGAAGGCTGTGGAACTGGTATTGCTTACAAAGTCTTGCATTGAGTTACAACCCTGAGTTACTTAAATGCATAGATCCAGACAGAGCTTGTAATGAGACTTAACTGGTTTTTATGCCAATCAGGGAAGTGGGATACTGCAGTCTGACCACCTGGACCAAAAGTGCCAAATACTGAGTAAGTTGCAACTCCTGAATCTTTGTCAGGATATAAATTATGCAAGCACAGATCCAGCAGGTACTGGGGAAACGAGAAGACTGCAGTGAAGCAGATGGAAGAAGAATCCCATTCTTTACTGTCAGGACAATTTCTTCTCAGGGGAAGCAGCTTCTGGCTGGGATGCTACACCCAGTTCCTAAGCCCTGGAGGTGGTACTAGGAGACATCCCCTCAGCACAAGAAGGAACAGTGAAAGGTAGAACACTTACTTTATGTAATTCTTTCCCAAACCATACGGTTGGTTGGTTGTGTACAGAATGGCATGGTCACCTTAGGAATTAGTTGCTGGTTACAGGGCACTCGCTGACATTTTGGAATCTATCACAATTAATTTTTAATCAATTTTCTTTTCCCCTCAGGACTCCTGTGTGTAACTAGTCATGAGTTGGGAATTGCTATGGCCTCAGACAAATCCGACTGATCTAAGGTGCTCCCTGCTCCAGTAACCCATGTTTATATGAGAACTGCTTAGACTGCTGCAGCTATGTTTCTTGGTAAAGTTTACCTCTTCCTCTACCTCATTTTAAATCCCCCCTATTTCCTTCCAGTTACTGCAGCAGGCACTAGAATAAGCTCAAACGTTCCTCCTGGATATTTCCACAGGTAGTAGAATAACACTGCATGTTGGTTATTCATCATCTTTATCAAACTCCTTGAAAACTAAACATTGGCACCTCAGTGCTTACAGATCACTAATATGAATGCCACCTAGGCTAGTGATCCAAGTAATTTACTCCACCCTAATATTGTGACGTCAACATGCAATGAACAACCAGCAAAATTTCCAGACTATATCCTGCTAAAATAGATGTTCACACACTACAGCCACGAAAAGTTTCAGCTTGGCATCAAGCACCATATTCTGCAATGAAAGATAGCTGTAATACGGCTCTCAAATATTCTGCCTTTAGCAGAATGCCACTGATGTCCCTGGTTGCACATTTACTTTCCTGAGGTGTGCAAATGTGGAGCAACCTGCTGTACCATGGAGCCTACCTGCAAAATGAAAAAAGATAAATACAGCTAACACTGCAGCTCTGATGAAAGAAGGCAGAGCAGACCTAGTCACACACTACTGCATGCTGCTTTGTTATAAAATAATCTTCATTCCTCTTACCCCTTTAGAGGCTTGTCCCTCTTAACAGCTTGGAAATGGACCTCTCTGCGTTCTGCTGCAGAAGACACCAGAATCTACAGCCAGAACTTAGAAGAGTGGGTGGACATGGTGAGGTCCCATGAGTAGGAATAACCTACACTCAGGTAGTTCTCCTTTTTCATGTTGTGTGGCCTCATTACGTTTCCAAGATTACAAAAATTTGATATTATTGTCTGCCGTGCTATAAATGGAAAGCAGAAGTTGACAAACCTGCATGAGAACTAAGAATGAGGTTATAAACATAACAGATTAATTTTTCAGTTTGTTGCAACATTTTGCTTTGCCCTTTCCTTGTTGAATTAATGTAAAATCTAAACAGAGGTGGGCCTTTCGGAATGCCAAGTTGCCAGACTTTGTGAATAATGCTGTTGAAGGATTACCTCTGAGTCAATATAATTTTGAGGTTAGAGACAGAGGAGTAATTGGACTGAAGCTGTAAAGGGAATGCAAGACAGATAAATGCATCACTCCAAGTTCAGTGATTAGTAAACTGCTTGATTACAGCAGACAAAGAAAAGGGCAAGTCCTATGGAA
>JAVKLA010000061.1:7239744-7259910 GCA_034782735.1 Sagittarius serpentarius | reverse complement strand
GCCACTTTATAGTTGTTACTAGTGTCATTGTTAGTTTCTTCCTTTCTGTTCTATTAAACTGCTCTTATCTCAGCCCATGAACTTTACCTTTTTCTGATTCTCTCCCCCACCCCACTGGTGGGAAGGAAGTGAGGGAGCGGCTGCATGGTGCGTGGTTGCTGGCTGGGGTTAAACCACGATAAGCCATAAAGGGAATGCAAAACAGACAAATGCATCACTCCAAGTTCAGTGATTAGTAAACTGCTTGATTACAGCAGACAAAGAAAAGGGCAAGTCCTATGGAAAGAGACTAAGTAGGCCTACTTAATCTTCATGGAAATACTAAGCTTTAATTAAGTCATAGACATAAAAACTTTTGTTATTTTAAACCTTTCTTTCAATAGCATTTCCCTGTGGATAAACACATAAGTAATGCAAAATGTTTTCAGCTACAATGGTCAAGAAGTCAGGAAGCAACCCAGAAGAAGTCTTGCTGGTGCTAAGTCCAGCTAGAGAGCTGAAAATAGAACATAAAAGGTGTTATAACCCAGGAGCACAGGAGCGAGAGAAACATAGCCTTCTACCTTGGGAAGAATGAAGATTGCCACTCTTTGAAGAATGAAAAACTTGATTACTTTTTTGCTTCACCGATCTGAATGCCCCTCAGCTTACCCTCTTTTTTCTTCATTGCTATGGTTTTAACACAAATCTATACATAGCTGTCTTTCTATTGACTACACTGTGTTGGGGATGCTGTAATTTCTTTCTGGAGCTGAACCAACAAATTCTTAATAGCAGCTGTGCTTTGCTGCATTAAAATCATGGTGCCACCATGGAAACCTCTCTGTCCAAGGGTGCAGGAAAAAAAAGTGAGTTTTTGAAAGATGAAAATTTCCACACCAGAGAGACAGAGGCAAGGAGAATTATACCTCAGGGACAGTAAGTGTTTGCTGTGTGTTGTAACTGAAGCAGACAAAATGAAACCAGATGTTAGCAAGCTTGTTTACAACAGCAATTCCTTTCCCAGGGCTTCCCCTTTTTTCTCAGAGCATCCCAGCAGTCCCCTGTCTGAGACCAAAGATGAATAAGCTCTATACTACTCAGCACTTTCTCTGTTGTTTCATACATGATTTTAACTTAGTTTACTGATAATACATTCCCTTTGGGGGCCCATACAGTGTTGCCAAAATGGACATTTGGCACATTTTCACATCAGAGGACTAAAATTTTCATAATAATTTCTGTGTTAGGGCCATGAATGCAAGAGCCAGCTCTCAGCAGGAGGAAGACAGACCCTGCACGGACTTACAAGACAAAGGACTGAAGTCTCCAGGGATGCCTGTGTTCTCCTTTGCAGCAGGCCTCCATGCACAAAGTGCATGTGCTAGGTGGGGTGAAGACAGGAGATACTTCTGAATGTATTTCCATGCCGTTCAGGAAGTTCAATCCCTTGTTGTTTGGACACTGGTTAAGGCAGATTTTTTTCTTTAAATCTTTAAATAACACCTCCTTTCTCCAGCAGCCTATACACTCCAGATGAATCGCTGTATTTGGGAGACCTGTGCTACCTTTGTATTACCTCTGCAATGATTGAGTGCATACCTGCTACAGCAAGGTTTCTACTTGGGATGCATTTGTGTTAGCGCTGTATTCTGCACATACAGCACAACAATATGATTCACTTCTAAGACTCTCAATGTTTTTTGCAGTGCTTTTTTAGAGTCCAAGTGGTACGATATGAATTAAAAATGCTGGAAAAGTAGTAAAAGAAAGAGTGAACATCACCGTACCAGGACAAAGAATCCAGTTAAAGAAGGAGTAGGTGTTCACTTAAATCACATACAAGTCTTAAGAGTTAGATGAGGCATTTTAGATTTCTAAAGACAAGGGAAGTGATTGTGATTTATCACTTTGCCCCAATAATTTGATTTAACCATATCTTATATTTTAAAGGATCAGCATGTTAAAGACCCCAGGCAATGGGGTCTGCTACTAACTGAAATCAAACAGTGTCTAAGAGAATGGAGAAGGATTATACAGACAATAATGTGACATCTACTCCAAAAATAAGGTGGATGTTTCTGAGGAGATTTGTTATCGGGTTTCCTTCCCAAAACTCTGTTGACAACTGAACTGACAGGTAATAAAATAATTTCCCACAGGAGTATAGAGGTTAAGAAAATGAAAATACGTAAAGTCATTTCAGGCACAGAGGAATCCCCCCGCAATTTAATTTTTATACCAGTTTAGGAAGCTGAGGATAACGCACAGAAAAGAGTAGTAATGCCATGCAGATCACACATTTCTTAACCAGAGGGTTACATAACGTTACAGCTCCAGGTCTTGGATTACAGAAAAATAAGAGAGCGGGACTGCTGTGAAGACAGGAGGTTGAAAAATTAAACACAAAGATTGCTGAAGAAATGTTATTTTCTTGCAAGACCCCAGACCTATTAAGTGCTACACATGAATCTAAGTGAAGCAAGCTGACAAAAAACAGATTATATCAAACTAAGGAGTCCAGTGAAAGACTGGTACTTTGAGCTAAAAGCTCAGTATCATCAGCCAGAATTTTAAAGCCTTTTTTTTTTTTAAACAACTTTAGAAAGTTTTCTCTTTTCTTCTGCACCCCCAAAAGGTTATGTTGTTGTGCACAATACACACACCAGAAGGCAGGGATGTTTGCCACAGGCAGTGTTTTGGGGCAATGTTCTCTGGGAGATGGGCAAGCCAGTAGCAAGGAGGGATGAAGTCCCCTCCATGCTACAGTCACCTGTCTCCCTTTCTTCTCCCCAAATCCATCACTAACAATTCGTCTGCTCCACAGGCACCAGATCTTCCTTTCAGAGATGGCCTGATTATTCATAAACTGCAAGGAAGGGTGCTCAATTTATATTTAGCTTTGAAGGTTTTGGTTTCTATTTCAGATCTATGAAAGGCTTATACATCTGAAAGCCAGTTTAACTTTTCCTGTTGTATCACCCAATTTAACAAAAGATACTACTTTTACCGACAGTCTTTATCTTGCTACTGGAGTGGTGTGTTACTTTCCATAAGCTTTATAGTTTAAAAAGGAAGAAGAACAGAGACAATGCTGGAAAAACAGCTGCTCTATATCCTGCCACATTCTTTTGTCTCCCTTAGAGATGAGTTTAAAGAAGTTAGAAAAAGTATAAATACCAGGTAAAAGGAGCTTCTGCCTTTCAATGAACTTAGCTTCAATGAACACAACAGATAAAAGAAACATTACTAGCCTTGGGCTGGAGACAGCCAGCTCAGGCAGACTAATAACATACTGTCCTGCAGGTGTCAGAGTTGTGATCTGAGAGCAGAATTTTCCTTTTCATATCCCGTATCACCTCGTGTCACAGCTGTGCCCAGCTCTCCCATCCCAGCAGTAAGATGAAATAACGCAGCAGAGCAGACACCTTGCCTATAAGCTTTTTTCGGCAGAAAAAGTACATTTGCACTCAGAGACTTTCTTCAGGACAGAACTTCAGCCCTCCTAAATAGGAAAGTAAAGCTCTAGGTTGTCTTGCCAGATTTGTGAGTAAGCCAGTTTCTTTCAATGATCCTCAGTTTCACTTCCTATAGGAGCAACATTTATACAAAAACAAGTACGTTCTTAAAGTCTGAAACAAACTACAGCAACCTTTTGAGCAAGTAACAGGGCTAGCCACAAGACAAAATTGCTAGAAATACTCCAAAATTTCACCTACATTCAGACTTCATCCTAATAATATTTCAAGTAATACAAGTCCAGATACTGACACGCTGTAGTTACCAACATCTACAAAAGGTAAGATAAGATGAATTTAGCATAACAGAAGCATTGCATTCAAGAGCTGAGGAAAAACTGACCTTAGGAAACTGGACAGTTCCTGTTCTTTCACTTTGGATTCAGCACCAAAAACCGAGGGGAGCTGCTATCACTGCCCAGGGCTTATAGAAAGTGACACCAGAAAGGAGGAAGTGAGCCAGACCAGTCACTGCAGAAAAGTTAAAGGCTCAGGGGGAATTCCAAAGAGGAAAATTAAGAGTAACCTGTCTTCTGGCAACCCCTGTATAACAAGCACTGCTGCCTTTACTGGTCACTTGTCACTGCTAAGAAGAGCTTGCACTTGTCACTTGTTAGGAACAGATAGATTTATTCGGTTGGAAGCTGAAACTGGATGAGAGCCGGTGGTAAAAATTCCTGGCGCTCCCCAGAATTCTTCCTCTCCTTTTTTATTCCAGTTCAAATCTGTCCCAAAGTCATGCTCTTAAACAGCCCATCAGTAAGAATAAAGCAAGCAGCATGCAGACACTCTTACCTTGCAGCTCCATTTGGTGTAACAGAAGTGAAAGTACTTCTTTCACATGTTCACAGACTCTACCAATACAAAATTAGTTTGGTCTCTTGTGCAAGTGTCTCTTGCCATTGGCCCAAAACGACAAGTAGGTTGTTCTATGAAACAGGAGCTTGTAAATCTTGTCTGGCTTACACATGGTATTCAGGGTTTGCTTGTAGCAGCATCTGACGGGATGTTTATTCATCTAATCATTGCTTACCCTGCCAGCACCTACCTGACATAAGATAAGCAACCTTTTGAAAAACTTCATGAGTATTCCTACCATGATGCCTATAGCTGCTTCTGTGTGGCTCTGCAAGCTTATTTGCCTATTTTTCTATTTTTTATCATGCATAGACCTACAGAAATTAGAAATTAATTATTAAAGAGAATATATTCTCAAGTGAGCAGATACTTTTTGTACTATTATTCCATTGGCTATAGCTTATAACAAAAGTTCCACCAGAGTCTGAAGGGGCAAGGAAGGAAGTGGGATTTGATGAAGTCAACGACATCCAGGACTTGCTGCTTCAGTAAGGCAAGTTATGAATCAGGTGCTCGGTCACAAATAGCTTCTGCACGAGGCAGCAGGTCCTATAAGCAAAGCAGCTGCTGACCTGTATAAGCCTCTTCCCTTTGCAGAGGAGATCCACTTCCACCAGGTTCCATGGGAACACACTCACTGAGAAGAGATAAAGCTGTTTCCCTCCTGGGAGTGGCCGATCTGTTCCCAGTATTTACAGAAACAGAAGACCCAGCCTGAGCTACAGAGCACTAGCCTCTTACCAGCCAGGCAGCTGTGGTCTTGGAATTCCTCTATGCACATTAGAAGGAAAGCAACATCTTGGTGTAACAGCATTCAGAGCAGAAAATAATGAAAAAACTGCACAAATACAGATTCTGTATTTTAGTGCTCTGTTTTGACAGACAATAATACAATCACTGCATGAGAAATCCCTACAGAATTTAAGAGGGTTATTTGTTAGCCTTATTCTAATGTGCAGCACAACCCCACAAGTTATAAACTCCTTTACCAGCCCTGAAGCCAGATTTCTTTACCAGCTTCTGAGGCTGTAATCCCATGAGGCAATCTATATACTTCAAGAACGAAAGTTTGAGGAACAAAAGAGTTCAGCTGTTTACTGTGATTCCAGTTTGTAACTGCAGCAAAGACTGGTTGTCCATTTTTTGTACAACACCCATAGATGCTAAGAAACAGCAGAAGGAAATTGCTGGAGGAAATCAGAGCACTGGTTCATCTAGTGGACTAGTCTATAAAGATGGTCTTAGAGACAGAGGGGAAAAGCAGACTGGAAAACAAGAGGCTGCGAGACAGCTGTGAACTGCCTAAGCTTCTCAGGTGACTATCAGCTTCTTTGCTTCAATGTTTGCTGATACGCTGCCCTACTGCAAAAGGAGGGAACAGAACATATCGATTAGTATTGCAAGCACTGCAAAACAGATGTCAATAGTGCACTTTGCAAGAGGGGGAAAGCTGGGACATTTTTGTCCAGAAATTGTAAAGATCTGTTTTGTGGTAGAAGAAATAGTTGCAAAAATTATTAAGTAGTCAGCGAGAAACCTGCTGATATTAGTCTGTTCCTGACCTGAGTTTTCTTTGCAAGGCTTCTTCAGAGTGAAACAATGATTGAACATAAGACTGAAAAATTAACAAATTTCAGAAAGTAAGTCAGAAAACAATTTGCTTCATAGGAAGCTGAAGTCTCTAATACAATCTGAATCATTTCCTGGTGAATTAATGCCTTTGAAACCACTTTTTTTAAGCCCATCTCTACTACAAAATCTAGAGAACAGTGACTATGGTTGAACATGCGATGGATGAAGACTAATGCTTCTTCTGATGCACTTCAGCTTCCCTCTGTCATGTCTCAAATAAACGTAGGCTTTGTGATAGATATATAGAGCCAGGCATGATGGGATCAAGATCTTCAAATGGAGATTTTAGGTGCTACCATTACAAAAATGAGAAGGAGCACGTATCTTTTCAAGCACTTCAGAGATTTAATTAAAAGTAGAAACCAGACTATATACACTCCCAGCATAAGTGATACTAGGCCACTTGCTATGATATTCTGCCTTTAAAATATGAATCCTTGGCATCAATTTGAATGTGTGTAATAATAGATCTAAAATCTTCCAGGTCAGTATTTTGCCCTCTCATGAACTATCTTAATTTTTCTCCCCAGCATTTCCTCTTGTACTTTCATCCATGCCTTGAGAAGTCATGTCCATTACTGTATTTTAGGAAAGGAAAAAATTTATACCACTCACTGTGTTGCAGCCCAAGGTCCTTCCACCAGTTTTGCAGGACTAGCCCAACATTCTACTAAGTATTCTTTTACTCTCCTTTTACAATTGTTTGGTTTTATAAAAGTAATTCTGAATGCTATAATTTAAGCTGGAGTTCTGTTATTTTACATAGGATGGACAATGTTAGGATTGTCCCAGAGCTATCCCTGTTCTCCAATATATACATTAATCCTCTGGTGGGTCAGACTAAAAAGTGAGTTTACTGCCTCAGAATTATAAGTTGTCGGCGTTTTTATCTCTTCTGCTGCCCACTAAAACCCTCAAAACTCTTGAATCCAGCCTCATAAGTCATTAAGTACTTCCCTTCCTTAAATCTACAGCAGTCTCTTGTAGACAGTGCAATTTTGTTGCTTATAGACACCTGGAATTTAAAGCGGAGAGCATTCCTCCCATGTATGACTGAAAAAGGCAAGAGATTTCCCTGCACGAGTTGCCAGCATGTGCCATGAACAAATGCTACTCAGACTACCAATAGTTGGTATGTCAGTTGAGGAAAAACTGACCTTATCATGGTCTCTTTAATCTACTTTGCATTTCTGGTTCTGCAAAAGGTGGCAAAGAACAAGTTTTATTACGGCCTGGCTATGAAAATGGGTAGCCGGTAGCTACCCTGAATGGGTGGATCTCTTTTTAGCTGCTCTTGTATTACATTCCACTCTCTTCTCTTCCTCACCTGCTCTCCACTGATGTACTTTGCAATATGCCACAATGCAATCTCAAAATGCAAAAAACAAAAGTAAATCTTTAACAAAGCAAAAAAGAAAAAAAAGCTGATTTACCAGAAGGGTACTTGCTTCCTGTTGGCTCATTATCTGTCATGTTTTGAGGCTTGCTGCCACAGAGGTTTAAACAACAGAGGGGAACCAAAGTATTCAAGAACAGGTCCCATTTTTCCACAAATGTCAGCGATATCTTCCTTGCGAGGTCCTCCCTGTCTTTTTCATGGAGCAAGGCTTGATGGTACTCCTTGGATATCACATTTTCTTTCAGCATGAGGTTAAGCAATGCGTGGTCATCAGAAGCTGTAGCAGTTAAAAGAATCTTCCTTACTCTAGGCAGGATCTCCTTAAAGAGATTCATACCTGCATCTGCAGACATTTGAAGGAGGTCTGAGCAAGATCTGAACTGTTTCAATAAAATAAAAAAAAAATCCACTCAGCATCAAAAAGATGAAGTGGGAAAAAAAAAATGTTAAGAGACTTTAGCCTGCAATAGCAGAGGTATTTCCTCATTTGATTACGCCTTTAAATAACATTTCCAACAACAAATAACTTCTTGATGAAACGACACAACAGCACAATTCTTCCAAGCATTCATAAAACACAATTTTCCAATCAGCTACATGGTCACTTGAAAAAAATAACTTAAAATATTTATCCCATTAAAAAAGGATTGCTATAGGTGGATCTTTGTCTCCTGGCCAAGGTGGAGTGTGGGCCCATTAGTAAGGCCAGCAAGGTCATTGCTAAATCAGAACAGTACCAAAAGCTTCAGCACAAAACCCATGCTCTGCAAGACAGATAGGTTTAAAACTTGGAGACTCCAGTGTAAGATTAGAGATTAGGTTGTGAATAAATTCTGCTTTCATGAAAGTCAAATGGGTTAGAACCAGGGTAGAAACTCTGGGATAAAAAATTGTCACAAATCTGGCTCTTGTTTCTGCTGTATATGAAGTTATTAGGAAGACAAATAACTAGGAAACAAGTTGGGTGTGACTTCCATGTATTCGTATTGAAAGTTACCATACTTATATTCCAAGGGGCAGACAATTTAAGTTAAATTGCTTAAACAAACAGAAGAGTTTTCAAGTCCCTAGTTTAAACAAGTAGCAAATCTTCTATACCACCAAACACAATGTTAAAATACAGCTCCAAACCTACTACAACCTGAGCCTCCAATTCAGCTCAGAACTATTAAGAAGTCTTTTTTTAATATTGTCTTCTTAAGTCATTTCTTGCTCTTCTGTTGTAGAGCTTAAGACTAGGCAATGTCTAATTAGGGCACTTCAAAGACTTCTAAATGCAATCAATAGTGTCTTACCTTTGTCATAAGAACATTTTCTAATGGGGAGTAAAATAAAGAATGGGTGCCTTCAGACTGGATAACTAAAAAGAAAAAACCACAAGCTTTCAGTAAGAGCAGAATAAAAGGAACACAGCAAATCACCTTTATCAGATCAGTAAAATGTGTATCTATAAGTATTTTTTTTCTTGTTAAAAGTGCAAAGATTATTAACCAGTCTTGTATACTGTGACTGCCTGCACAAGACACAATAAATCTACAAAGCAGCATCAAAAGGGAGAATATCATTAGTTACTAGAACATTAATGTGTTTAACATAAGTACCTCTGAGCCAAATATGAACATCAGTCATGTTGTAAGCAAAAATAAGGTATATAATTTATGAGTTGGGTTAACTAGAGTCTATTAACATGGTTCTTATTCATAGTAGCTACATCTGCTAACAACAATTTGTTAAAGATGCGAAGTAAACTGCTGATTTTGCTGAGATATAAAAAATACTGTAAATGAAACTAATTTTCTCATCTATACAAACTTTTTAAAGACAATGTTTTACATTTCCAGATCTTTGATCGTGAAAATGTGTTTTATATAAAGTATCTAGAATATCTAAAATTAAACAGGTGCTATCCAGTGCTTCCTAATGCTAAGTTATTTTGGTTACATCTATTTAAAATTTTTTGCTTAATGATCTGTACAATGTTTTGCAGTGGCTTGTGTTCAGACATTGTTAATGTTTGGGGAAGAGTACTTCACTGTTCTGGAATAGAAGCAACAGCGTTATAAAGATGGCAGTGGCTAAATAGTTACCAACTACTAACAATTCAGTTTACACTATAGGTTTTTTTTCTACTTTGTTTTTAGATACCTGATTGTTATAGCAGAACCTACAGCCTTGAAATAAATACTGGGGCAAAATTTCTAGAGCTGTCTGGGGGCTTACAGATGGGATCTTTAAAATCCAGTCTGCTACATGGCTGCCTAAACAAGTCTGTACGCTGAGTATGGGATAAGTATGCAAATACAATCTAAATATTTTTCTTTTTATTTGCTACTAGGTTTTACTACTTTGAATATTGCCATGATTTCTTTTCACTGTTGAACACATTTGAAAGTAGAGCAATAATTCCACCTAGTAAGAAACAATGCACTGAGAGGAACTTGATAAATCTTCATAAAACTTTTAAGTACACTACTGCAAATTCTGGTTAAGATTCAGAATACCTTTGTAGAATAACAAGAATTTGCTGCTTTTTCTGAACATTCATGTTTATGTTCAAAAACAGGAAGTGAATGTGAAACACTGGAAAAATAAGCTATCTCATTATCCAATAGTATGATTTTGACTTGCAGTGCAAGTAGGCAACAAGTTTTACTGTAACTATATAAATGGCAACTGAGTAAAGCAGATTAATTTATTTCCCTTATGGAAAAGTAAATCCCTTGGATCTTTCATGCATATTCTTATCTCACTCAGAATTTGTCTTTTATTTTCCTTTAAAGTTGCTGCCTACATTGATTTAAAACAGAAAAGACAACATTAGTTTTGTTAAGTATGAGTAGGAATAAGCTCCAGCTCATTCAGAGTAGCATTGGCCCTGGGGTATTACGTGAAAAGGACATTTCCCTTAGTTTTATCAACATAAAACTGCACTGAATAAGATGCCTCCACTTGTACTTGACCATCTTGTGGAGCAAAACACATGCTGAAGGCAGCTAGGGGTTTGCCTTGCAGAAAGTTGGGAACTGCTTGCTATCACAGCAAATCTGAATGAGTTTACCAAAACTTTGGGAAGAGAAACAGTCTCAATCTCAGCTTCTCCTGCAATCAGTGTGCTCTTGAACAGGTTTAACAGGTTTAAAAAAAAAAAAAAAAAAAGTTACTGTCTGCGTTATTTGGCCAGGGAGGTTTTCAGAAACCTTTCTCAGCATCAGCAGTCACATTCAAGGCCCCTCTAGGCAGCAGTTCTCCTGAGTAAAAAGTCTCCTTCTTGATGGGAGGTGGAGAGTTCAAGCCACACAAGAAGCTGTGTATTAAAAGAAGAAACTCAATTTAAACTGTAATCCTCAGCCAGTCTCTGCAACTCATTGACCTTCTGCACCTTAGCTCTGCAAAAGCCAGATACAAAAAGCCTTGCTTAGTGCTCCAAGGCATGTGTGTTTGACTGTGAGGGTATATAATAATGTGGGAATGGTAGATTTCTTTTTGTGGGCAAAGAACTCCCCTCTGTAGGATAGTTTCCTCCAGAAGCAGACAAGCAAGTGAGCAAATACCTTGTGATACGTCATCATGATTGCCACTTAAGCATGAGAAAAGCAGATTTACTGCAAGTTTTTCACACCTTAAGCAATTTCCACCTGCAAATCTGCCCAGGCAAAGTTCACCATAAATAGGAGATCATAGGCTTTTCAACCCAAATACAATATTGTTTCTTCTGTTATGTCTAGGTTTGAGACAGATCAAAAGTGGGATTACCTTTGCGTAGGTGTTAAGATATAAAGATTTCAAGTTGATTCCTGTTTTACTCTTCCCACATGTTTTAAGGATTCCTGAGGAGTTTTCCAAAAAGATCTGCAAGATTATCATCTGGGAGGAAACATGGTTTCTATACAGCTGTCCCCAGCTTTTGCTGAGCTATAGGCAAACATACCAAGCAATAATGTGCTAGAAGTACCATGCCTTTGACCTCAAAACTGACTATCTTGTAGCTAACGCCAATATAAGGGAAAGGGGACTACAGTGGCTTAAGCTTTGAAAACATGATTGAAATTCTAGTGCTGCTACAGTCCTAATTTGCAATTTTGAGAAAATAATTAAATGTGATTTCTATTTCTGCTTTTGTTTTTGCATTTGTATAAATGAAAAAAAATTCTTACTGTCTTGACACTAGATAAAACCTAAGGCTCATGACATACCCAGGTGCCAGGTACTGAAGGACGTAACCTAGCCTACATTGGTACACTTTCAGCTGCTTCCCTGTCCCTAGGAAAAACAGTGAAATGAATTGCTAAGACTTTACTAAGATTATTTGGATTTCAAAATTAGCTGCAGTCTTTGGGCAGCATAACATTTACTTAGAAGTGATACTTCCCCAATGCAGATATATCAAAAGCACGAGTTCTGCTTTTTAACTAACTTTCCTCTTTAAAATGTATCATAGCACAAAAAACGTGGGTGAAAAAGAGAAGTGAGGCTGTACATTTTTACTATTTGTTGCTTCTCATGTTGCTATTGTTTAGCACTTTCTATAGCTAAGGCATGTCTTTTCCTTTGGACTTTGAGAGGAAGACTATAATGACAATCCTTAAAAAGAGATACAGCTGCTATGAAACATACTCTTACCTATATAAGCTGTGTGTCAGTTAAAGAGAATCCTCAGAACAGGAAGGGAAGTTGTGCTGTTGAATACATATATTCATCTGTGAAGCAAAGTAGTGAAATGCTGATGCCTACAAACACAGGCTTGAGTCATTACAATCGTAAAGTAGGGAAATGTGTTAAATAGACTTTCCAGTTTATGAAAAATTGCTCAATCAGCAGTACGTCAAAGCTATTCAGCCTGGATAGAAGGAATCCCAAACAAAAATTCTGGTATTGAATCCAATGTATGGCCAGACAGGCCAAAGACACTAGCTGACTGGAAAACCAGAGCTTGAAGACACAGCCAACAGCTCATACAACATGAAAGGAATTTTCAAGGAAGTACAGTTCATTCAGAATACAGTATCTACTGAAATCAACAGAGACTTTGCAGCAATGTCCATGGGCATTAGAGAATGCTGCCCTCAGTGAGTATCTAATTAACAGCCTATCCCCTAACTTTGTTACATTTTGCAAAACTGGACTGCAGAGGAACTTAACTTTGAGTAAATCTTAGAACAGAGACTTTGGTTACTAATGGTGTGGGTTTTGTCATGCATACACACTCACACAGGTTTTCCTAAGCTGCCAAGGTTCACAGCTCTTAAGGTAAAATATTTTATGTCTATTATGAAAATTACTTCCTGAAGGAAAGTAAAGGTGTGGTATTATGGAAGATGTTTTGAACATAAAAGGTTTTTTCCCAGAGGTTGCTTTTAAAATTGTCTGATCAAATCTTTTCCCTGCTTCCTCACCTCGGAAACTAGCTGTGCTTCCATTGATGCGTAAAAGTCCTTCAGCATGCTTCCATGCCTACGCTTCTAGTATCACCTACCATATTGCTTCCCAAACACTATGATGAGCCTCAGTAGTGCAGCATGAACACTGCAGGTGAGACAAGGCATAGAGCCCAGGGTAATGCACTACAGTGCTGCTGGTCATACTGGCAGCTTCCCCAGAACAATTTTCTCAAGTGAGGTTAGGAACTTAAAAGGTTGGGAACTTCCAATCTAGTAGGTGCAAAGGAAGATTAGGGCCTCAAATATTTGTAGTCATTCAGAATCTCACAGAACTTTGGACAAGCATTCTCAGATGGCTGACAGAGCAAGGCAGGCTGAACAAAAGACCTGTTTAGATGACTGCTTTGCAAAATCCTGATAGACTAACTTCAAAAGGCATTCCTGCAGAAATTACCTTGGCTTTTACTTTTATTAGGCTGAGATATGCAAGTTTGCTGCCAGTCTGCCATAAACATTCAATGCCATAAACATTCTTCTGTTTCTCTAGAATATTAACGTTTAAAAACTCATAGCCCACACATTTTTAGCTTAATAACATAAATAATAGTAACAACATAACAACATCAATTTGCCAGCCTAGCTTGTGCAGTCCAGATTCATTATTGCACCAAGAAGACACAGCTACCACAAAGCTCTCTGCGGAGAATTAGGCAGATATGTGAAGACAAAGACATGAAGCTGTTTTCAGCAGCAAGGTATCAGATATTTTCTAAACTATCTTTGTGTCTATAGGCCCACATTTAAACTATGAATTCCATGACTTTCTTCCTCACCTGAATACCAGTGACTCATTACTTTCACTAGCACTAGAATGATTGTGCTATAGTACATGCTGCAAGTCCCCACTGAAAAAAAAACAAACCTGAAACAACTGAAAATTAACAAAATATTGCTGGTTTAGCAGTATTTTGCTAAAGCACTGCTGATTTATAAGCACGCTGTTCTCTTATTACACTATTTTTACTAGCACAAGGTATTTCATCAGGAAGCCAAGGACAGAGTGTGAAGCGTTTTCACTAGCAGTTGGCTGCAGCTGCATTCTCTGCAAGCACACTATGAGCACCAGGGACCTGCAGCAACATCCATCCAGCTGCTGCCTGGCCTGCAGACAGAGGAAAAGACACTGAAAAAAGCTCTTATTCCTTCCCTTGGTTTTTAAGAAGTCTGTGAGCACAAACGCACAGATCTCTTAACAGTAGTTTCGGGACAGACAGTGAACAAGAGTAGTCATCTTGTTAACAGAAGCACTTGTCATTTATCTATAGCTGAGAGCAATTAAAAAAAAAAGAAAAGAAAAGAAAAGAAATTAATATCCTTTCTGTCATCACCACTGGACTTCATATAACTAGCCCAGTACACTGGTACATTGGAGCATGTGACAAAAAAGCCCCTGTATATGCTGGTGCATGGGAGCATGTCACAAAAAAACCTGTAATTCCCCTTACACTGAAATAAAATAGAGCTAGAATGGGAAACAATACAAATGCAAACCCAAACCAACAAGGAAAAGGATGTGTGCAAAACCACAGCCTATGTCAAGTTTCAGAATGATGGAGTCAAGAAAACTGGGCAAAAATACTACACTGGCAGTTGAAGAAATCACATATTTTAGGGGCTTCCCTGGAGCATTTCTGATTTCTGTCAACTAAAACACATACCAGACACAAAGATACCAAAATCCACATCAGACACTAGCTCTACCTGTAGCCACTTGTGTAAACCAGCACTTACCACAATTTTCATTCCAGTAGCTGTGCTGTTTTTCTTGTAACTGCAGACAGTGAATGTGGTATCATAGACACAGTCACACCACCTTCTTTTTCCGGAGCTTCAGGTCCATGTTTCCGCAGTCCTGCAGTGTGGTCTCTGGGCTGCTCTGCCACAGAGAAGGGGAGCTCTCAAAACCTCCTGCTGAAGCTGCTCTACCCCACATGAAGGATTAAAGCCAGACAATTAGTGCATTCGCTGAGAAACAAACAGGTTTGGGTCCTTACCCTTCTTCCAAGGTTTATTTCAGTATTTTTAATTGGTGATTATTTATAGATTTTAAAGTTGTGTGGATCACAATTCACAATTCAGCCCCATTCACAGGAGAAACAAATGCTTCACCCTCCAGCTGGGGAGTCAGGCAGAACAGCTTTGACGGGAACAGCTGTGGAGGTCTCCAGTACAGCCCAGAGCTTCCTCCTCTTCTAAGCTGGGACGTTGAGGCTTGTCACCTTTCAGGCAGCAGAAGGAATTGTGGTCTCTTCCTGAGCAGAGACTCCATTGTAAAAGGAGCTCATAGGCCACAGACATGAACCTTGCTTTTGGTTTTGCCAAAAGAGGTGGCATCCCTACCTCCAGGAGAGGTTCAGAGCTCTATACTGCATACAGAGCGAGTTCTCTCCACTAGCACCTGGTATATCTTGTAAAGAACACACAGTCAATGCACTGGACCCTGTTCCAAGGAACTTAATGTTCCTGTGGCTTACATGGGGGATCCAGCTACCTAAAGACCAATCCTGAGCACCTCTACCTCTTTGTATGATTCAGGCCTACAGAAATAGTATGGATTTTGTGAATTTTAATTCCTCAGACACCTCTTCAAGTTCTCTGTGACTGAGTACAATGAATTTTAGGGAGCTGAAGCTATTCAGTGAAGTAGAAAAAATATATTAACAAATTAAGGAAAGATACTATTAAACAATAATGCTTTAGAAGTAGGGACCACAGTCTGCTTCACAAAAATCTGCAGGTCAAAAGAATTAAGAATTGTAGGTGCAGGTTTCTCACTTCATTGCATCCCCAGATGAGGACCCATTCTCACTTCTCTTTTTTTTGTGTTTTGTCTATAGTCTACTTTTTTCTGAGAAAGTTATTGCCTTTACCACCCCCCCCCACCAATTTAGAATAAATAATAACAACAAATGCAAGCAAATACAGCAAAAGCTGCTTAACCACAGCCTCTACAACAAAAGATGAAATAGACATTGCAAGTGAAAGCAGTGGTTGAAAAACTGTCCAGCAAGCACCTCAGGGATCTGAACAAGACTATGTAGATATTTCTAGCAGGGAAAAAAACAACCAACCAACCAAACAAAAAACCAGCTAATGAATAAGCAGCTTACAGCTTTTATAAGCTACTTCAACATTTATTTTTGCAGAGAAAACAGTAGAAGCAACAGTACATAATTTTTCATATTAACCTCCTGTTGTACTGTTTCTCAACTGTTTGATAACCCTTAGGGTCTTTTATTTAATAGATTTAGATTACTTTTATATTAATTTTTTTTTCTTCAGCAAGCCTTTAGAGGACTGGCTTAAGTCCGGAAAGGTATTGGATACTTGCGTGAGTGTGTACAGGCCTTTTAAATTCATATAGCAGAGGAGGGGTGGGACCCCAAGCACCTCTTCTGGTGAAATCGGAAGGCTGCCACTCTGGGAAACAGATCCTATTCCCTGCTTACCACAGTGGATCTATGAAGTCACTTAAACCAAACTTTTGACAGGTGTCCACACAGCCCAAGTTCCTTATTTTTGGAGTTCCCAAATTGAGAAATAAGGGATGATTTGCAGAAGTAACAAGTACCAAGAACTGCAGCTGAGAATGACTGAAGCTTTGAACATACCAAGAGATACATAAAGCTAAACACACTAAGAAGTCTGCACCCAAATGTTGGGAAGCAATGCACCCCAAGCTGGAAGAGAGCTGATGACTTTGCTTTGGTCTGCCTTTGTTTTGGCTGTTTCTAAGTGACCACTGCACAGTCTCAATAGAAAAAGATACTAAAGTAAACTCATTAATAATTGCAAAGCATTTCGTCTCCCAGGTAATTGCACTAGAGATTCCTACAACATGAGTTAAATAAGGCCTAAAGCCACACAGTGAATACAGAGGATAACATAAGCTATTTAATAAAAATATGCAATGTTTTCTTGGTTTTTTTCTAACTGAAAGGAATACAGATACTACTGCACTTCTTACGATCAAAACCACTTACCGTGCAATAATGAGTATTTATACTTCTCTCTTGAGATACTAAAAAATTATTTTTCATCTTTTTAGACATAACTGAATGAAGGATCAATACAGCCTCCTTTTTTAATCTCCATTTATATTTAGGGCCCAAACCTCTTAAGCTTTGACATATCTTGCGGTTACCCATTTCTTATGGACGGCAGAACTTGATCTCTACTGATTGTGCACTGCTGCATACCCAACTAAAAGACACTATCTGATCTGTCAAGTAAATGCTGCAGCTTCTCCCGCGTTAATACAGAGCTGCCGATTACAACAACTCAATATGTACAGCCAAAAAATTCCACAGACATTGGTTCTGGGCCAAAGCAGGAAATCACCTTTAACAAATTAATTAGAAGGTGACACTATTAGAAAGTTATCTATTTAATACCTTCTCTAATTTGGCCTATCTCCTCAAAATTTAAACATTTTATTGAACCTCCAACAAACCCTGTAAGTGTAGCTAATACGAGTGAGGTAAGAGTTATTCTTGGATTAACAATATTTTCCAATATTCAGAGGAACAGAATACTTAACTGTAAACACTGCTGAGATACTTAAACCAGAGCAACAACTGTCAAGTTATTCAAAATGTCTTTGCGCAGTTTACAGGGCAGGTCTGTGATACTATGCCAGCAGAAGACTCTGGGCAATGCTCCAAAGAAAAAGAGAAATCAGCTGACTTCATGTTAATCATGTGAATAACACCATATTCATCTAGGAGGAAGTTCTATTTATTGTTGAAACAGAGAGCAAGAGGGATTTCTCAGTTACTCGTACCAAGCCTTTGGCACTGATAGTGCTCTGTGATAGGACGGACGTTATTTGTTCCGGGGAGGGGATTACCTGTAAGGTAATGACAAGCGCACAGCAGCAAAGGACACAGTTTTGAACTATTTTATGCTATATGCTTCAGTCAGCAATTAAATGAAACCTTAACATATTTCATAGTCAAGATTTTCCTGTGTACAAACCTGAAAACCAAACCACAATTCATAAATTCAGTGTAACTATCTTTAAATCTTGTGCTGTTGAAGCAGTATTTGAGGACTTACATCACCTTTAGGGTGTTGCTAATCTTTCCAGTGTTCAAATAATTTGTAGTTAAACCAGGATGCAGAAAAAATGTTGAAAATAGGACAGTTAGTTCTGTGAAACCCTAGAAAACACTGGAAACTTCTAATGAGGTTTTGCTTGGATGTATTTATTTTAAAACACGGAAGAATGCTTTTCTAATAATCCCAAAATGAAGAAATTCTTGGTTTGACCAATGATTCCTCTAGTGACCAAGGATTCTTTCCAGCTCTTAATTTGCTCTAAAAGGAAGTGATAACCCATATGATACCTTGAATAATCACACAACATAATTTGACGTAACTTTTTAGAGAATGTTAATAGAACCATTTGCATGGTATAGTAGGATTATCTAACAGAGTTTGTTAGGAAAACAGATAATCCCTACAGTGAATCAGTGGAGACAAGCACTGGAAGGAAGGAAAATTAAGGAAACGTTTATCTGTTTTAAAATTCAAAAAACAAAACACAGCTTCTGTTTCTTTTTCAGTTATATCATTTCATCTCTAATGAAATCAGTTAGCAGCACCAGAGTAGTAAATCAGATAGCTAATGTTGTAACGGGCTAATTGTCACCCCTCCCATAGAAGCAAGTACTGTTTTATCTGATAAGGAACGCAGCACACAGTTATTTTCTGGTGCCTTGGAACAAAAATGCAGTTCAGACAATACAGCAACATTACAGAATTACTAAATTCAAACCATCAGACTTGCTGGCAGAACTGTGCTGAGAGGTGAAAGAAGAGCTGATACAGTAGCCACAATTAATAATTTGGCAGTCAAGAAGATGCGAAACCTCCCTCTACTGCTTAGTGCTTCTGTCAGTGCAATTCTGGGAGCTGCTTCTGAGTCAGAAGCCAGTTCTATTTCAGTTATTGTTAATATGTTGCTCGTAAGCAGAAGTGCACGTTGATACAGTAAATGAAGTAGAGGTCAGCTTCAGGTATGCACAAAATTATTTAATAATTGTGTCTCATGATAGCTCTCAAAGATTTTTAATCTTCTTTGGGAGTGAAAGCTTACTTAAATATTTTAATATTGTAGGCCATTGTGAGCCATCCCATCAAATTACAGACTGCCTGTTCAGTTTTTTAGTGCAAGTCTGCTGTACTTACTTGACCCATTATAAAGTGTTGTTTTAACACTACCAAGGCCAAAATATGACTACCACAATATTAATGTTATTAGTCATAAAATACACGTTTCCCCCCCTACAATTACAAATCCCACTAAGAACAGCTCTACCAATTTTTCTGATGGGTTAGCTGTTGTCTTGCTCTAGTAACAGGACTTCCACAAAGCTACTTTCCAATTAATGTTTTTGAAAAGTTCATCTTAGTAAATTCGGTGCTTACTCAACAGATATATTCTGGTTTAGTTAGATGTTTTAGAAAGGACTAGGAAGTTATTATTTTGCAGGCTTATTTAATGCTAGTAGCTAGTCAGATCTGCCAATGACTGTGATTTATCAGGTCCTCCTTGATCCTCCACTTCATACTTAGCTGACTGAACTACTTCCCCCCATTATTGTGAAACCCTTACCCATATCCTGAAGCTCAGTCGTCTCATTTCACTTCCCTACTTCCTTAGCTCTGCTGTATAATCCATCTGCAATTTAAACAAAAGCAGGAGATATCTTTAACTCAAGGGCTGAGTTACCTGCCTTACACTAGTAGTACATCCCCAACATTATAGTCATGCTGGACTGCCCGCAAAAGCTGTACCGCAAGAGGGGCACAGGGCCCACGGTGAGGCAGGGGACATCACATGGGGCTCGGCCCAGCACGGACAGGACCACAGACTATTGGTGTCAGCCGAAGTCCTCAAACGAGACATGCAGGCGTGTATTGTATTCACACACATACATTCACCTTTCCCTCCACTACTTTTTCCTTTCGGGGTTTATCTTCAACACAAGACCCCAGAAGCCCTGTCCCAGGTTGGTGTGTCTGGCGAGCCAGCAGCCCTCGCCAGCAGAGCGGACATCTTAAGAGGCTGAAGAAAGCGCTCTGGCTACACCGAGGACTCTGGCTCCTCACGCCTGCAGCTTGGCCCACAGACGAAGCCCGTCTGGCCTCGGCAAAGGCAACCGCTGAGAGGCTACTCGTGACGGGGAGGAGGGTGGCAGCTAACGGCACCTCAGCGACACGGACGCAAGGGCGGCGGCAGGTCTCCCCGCCGGGCCCAGCACTAGCGCCAGTTTAGCTGGGGCCGTCCAGCTCCGACGCGCTGCCAAGCCCCAGGCACAGCCCTGGGGAGGGGCAG
>JAVKLA010000061.1:7220300-7239575 GCA_034782735.1 Sagittarius serpentarius | reverse complement strand
CGGCCGGCCGGGGCGGAGGATGAAGCAGGTAGAGGCACCGGCGGGCGGGGCGGGGCGGGGGGCGGCGGCGGCGCGGCTCCCCCGGTCCCTCCCCGCTGACGGGCTCCCCGCCGCAGGCGCTGGTGGACGACACCGAGGATGTGTCCCTCGACTTCGGGAGCGAGGAGGAGCTGGCGCTGCGGAAAGCAAAGATCAGGTAACGGCGCGGGGAGCGGAGCGGGCCCGGCCCCGGGCCCCGGCCCCGGCGCGGAGGCCTCAGCGTCGCGGCGACCGCCTGAGGTAACCGGGCCTGGGCAGCCCTTGCTGCTCCAGCGGGACTGACGCACTGAAATACAACCACCGCCCTTTAAACGCTTAATTCCCATTTTTTACAGGGAGAGTGGTCAAGCGCAGGAACAGGCTGCCCGGGGAGGCTGGGGAGCCTCCGCCTGGGAGATGCTCAGTGCTGGGCAGCCAGCTCCGGCTGCCCCAGCTGGAGCAGGGAGGCCCGTGGCCCTGCCAGCCGCACCGCTGCTGCGGGCCCAAGTGCTCGGCAGGCTCAGCATCATCCTGCCATTGGAAACAGGGATTTTACATACCTAAAGCCAACATAATCACACACACACACAAAAAACTCAAACCCAAACACAATCAACCACCAAACAGTATTTTTCTTAGAGCTGGAGAAGTGGAGAGAGCACTTATCTTCAGCAAAACAAGTCGTGCAGCAGAGTGCTCTGACACTGCCTTGCACACCCAGCTGAAGGGAAACAGCAAGTTATTTGCAATAAAACTGTCATGTTTTTCTTCCACAGGATGCGATGTTATGTGGAATATAGTGTATCTTATCCTTGTAGCTGTTATCTAAGAAAACCCAACCCATTGGTCCATCTCATCTGTCAGGTTAATCAGTCTACCATTACATTACCAGAGGTGTCACTGCAGCTCTGTCCACACCGAGGTCTCCCAGGCAACAGAGCTGTTGTTCCATCGGTGGCTTTTGAAGACTCTCCAGTCAAAGACTGTCAAGTGAAAAGTTTTATGTCAAAGGGAACTATACATATGCATGCACTCATCAATAATGTATATAATCAGCTTTGATTTATATTGCTTTATTCCTTCCACCTTGCCCCAGTTTAGTCTGATCCATTACAATGTTAATATTTCTTGTAGACGTAAACAAAGAAAAATAAGAGATGTTCAGCCTAATGCAAATGTTATCCGAGATGCTCAAACAAGGACACTTTATGATACAATTACTCATTTTTGCTAGTGTCTGGTGAAGCATTTGTGCCCTTCCAGCGCACGGGACTTGGCAACTACACAATGAGCCAGCCGTGACACAAGATTAATATTCCCAGAGTCGCTTTGTTTCTTTGCTTTAGCAGCAGCTCATGTTTTAAGTGAAGGTTTATATTTTGGTTCAGTCTTGAAGAACATAGCCTAGAGGATTAAACTAAACTGGGAAATACAGCTTCGGAGTGTGTCTTGAGCACATGAGCCACAGATTCAGTCTATGGGACCAGACTAGAGTTAGCATGAAGTAAAACCACCCTGAAATGTTTGTAGGAGGCCTACAGCACCAGTTACTTCACTCTAGAGATCTGTTCCTACTGCTTCACGCTACCAGATAATATAGACAGGCAAAGTATCAGTAAACCATACTATTAATTGATCCACTTTCTGTAGATACTTATTTCATTAGAGACTGCTTTTCTTTCTTGCCCTCACTATGACAATACTAAAAGATAATCTCATACTGTGTCCTGGTTTTGGCTGGGGCAGAGTTAAATTTTTTCTTAGTAGCTGGTACAGTGTGTTTTGGATTTAGTATGAGAATAGTGTTGATAACGCACTGACATTTTAGTTGTTGCTAAGTAGCGCTTAATCCTAAATTAAGGATTTTTCAGTTTCCCACAGTCCACCAGCGAGCAGGTGGACAAGAAGCTGGAAGGGACCATAGCCAGGACAGCTGACCCAAACTGGCCAAAGGAATGTTCCATACCATGTGACTTCATGCTCAGTATATAAACTGGGGGGAGTTGGCCAGGGTGGGGCAGATCACTGCTCAGGCATCCATCAGCAGGTGGTGAACAATTGCATTGTGCATCACTTGTCTTTTTCTTGGGTTTTATCTTTTTTTAAAAAATTATATTCCTTTTCATTATTATATTTTTTATTATTCTTAGTATTACATTTTATTTTACTTTAGTTATTAAATCATTCTTATCTCAACCCACAAGGTTTGGTTTGTTTTTTTTTCCTCTGATTCTCCTCCCCATCCCACTGGGAGGTAGGGGGAGTGAGCAAGCAGCTGCATGGTGCCAGGTTGCTGGCTGGGGTTTAACCACAGCATACTGAAAAATCTTCTGCTACAGAATACAGAAATGAAACTCCTTACATTGTTCACACAGAAGTTTGTTTTTATATTTCTGAAGAATCTTGTGCAAACAAGCCTGGAACACACCCACATGCTGCACGATTTTGTTGTCTTACTAGAGGGCATAACAACATGTTCCAATAATTTGTCTTTATCGCAATTGCATGTATCTTGAACGTCATTAGAATTTGCATAAGAGATGACAAGTTGTGCATTTGTGATTCTCCAAGGTATATGCAAGTGATCCTTAAAAGCAAAAGGTGTGTGGATAGTGATTTAGGTAGTGGCTACTTTCATAAGAAGGTTAGGAAAAAGATAACTTACACCATCTTTGCAGTTCATTGCAGTACCAGAACATTTGATCTGGAACAGTTAGGAGCATATGATCGTTTCTTTTTCATATCAGCCAGGTAACACAAGATGATCAAGCCAGAGAGCCTGTTTGTGCAAAATTTACCTAGATACATTTGAAGTACCAGACAGAGGTATAAAAAGCAGTGTACAGAGTGCTGCTGTGGCACTTCTGAGCAGGTACTGGGAATGATTCTCCTGTGGTGTAGTGGTATACCTTAGGGCTGACCCAATTTGATTCCTTAACATGGGGATGCAACTAAATTCATAACAGCTCATTCCTATCCTAATAGGCATCATGCTTGCAAACTGAATGGAGGTTATTGTAACAAGATAAATGGTAACCGTTTAGCGTCAAGGCTCCGGTTCTATACTACATGGATGTTTAGATGCAACAGGATCTAAAAGTCCAAGCAAGTGGGTTGCTATGCCTTCAGGAGCAAATGTATGCCAAGCAGAGCCAGTGCAGAGTTTTAGTTATAATCTTTTACCAGATTTGAATGAAAAAAAAAGTGTTATGTTTTAAAGCCTATACTGTCTTCCATTAGTACAAGAAATCATGTTAGTTTATACAATGATTCCTTAATGCCATCATATTTCTGGAAATTACTTTTTTGAAATATTCATGAAGTGCAATTGAATTCAATATAAATGCATTCACTTAAGAAAAGGTGTAAAGTTTTTGGTTTCAAAAAGGATGCAGATGGTTTAGCTTCAGGTTTTAAAAGGCAATTTTATCTCTCTGGGATTATCTCCTTATTAAAAATTCTGTTTGTATGTGATAGGAGCTATAAGTTTCATCTGATGGCTGTGACTTAAGAAAACACATTTGTTCTGTTAAGGGAAGAAGAGAACAGTTTATTTACTGCATTCTGTTAGTTTCAGGATTATTTTTTTTTTTAAAGCATAAATAGGTAGACATTTTCCGAGATCGAGAGTTGTCTAAAGATTGAGGTGCAAGTTTTGATATACCTCCATATTCCTCCCCTAGGACAAGAACCTGCAAGTCTGTGTCTTTGGCTTGGCTAGCCACATCCTTGTGAGAAGACTGATATTCCGTAGTCTCAATAAAGCGTTTAGCGCTGTAATAAATGTGAGCCTCTTGCTTATGTACTGTTTTTTTAATAAACACCCTTCAAAGCTTGATAGTGGAACAGATTCAGCATCCAAACAGTAATTCATCATCTGACTTCCAAAATGAAACGCTACTTCTCCAAAGTTATTGTCACATTTGAAGCACTGATATAAAAGCTCAGTCCCTCCTGATGGCTTTAGGGTTGTGATCTATGAATAGCTTGTATTGACACAAGATATCACTTACGTAATGAACTCTTATATCATCTTGAACAAGATCAAGACCTGAATTAGCAAGACACTATTGTTTTTGACAGCTCACAATATTCCTTCTGCCCACCCGTCTGCTGATGGCAGAAAAAGCTCCTTTCGCTTAAATGTCACATGTTTAGTTTTAAGTCAGAAGAAATTTTTGGAAAGTTTGAGGTTAGCATGGGCATGATCAGGAGTGGATATAAACTACAGCTGTGTGTCATTCTTGCTTCTCCAGTCATGTGTGTGTAGTACTACAAGCACAATATCACCATTGTAGACTAGATAATTACTAGAACAGTTAAACAGCTATAGAATAATAATATTACAATAAAGATATAAATATAATTTATAATTTAAATCTATTTATAATTTAAGTTTATAATAAGCACTTATAATTGTATGTGTATATATATATAAAATTCTATTATACACAATAATACAATAAAATTTAATAATTGAATCGTTAATTGTCACATAGGCCATGCTACTGTTAATTGCTTATAGAGGCAGAGGACCTTAATGAGACAATGGCTGACTTAAAAATATTAAGAAAACAAGTTTTATTCACTCAGCTTCAAGCAAAGAAATTACTTAAATGCAATAGCCTCTAGTTAATTGTCACTTTAAACTAATTAACACAAACACAACTGTACAGAAAAGTTTTTGTAGTTGGCATAGTACCCTGAAAGTTGGACTCTGCTCAATATAGCATTCTCCAAACCCCTGTCTTACTCTACAGGCCAATATTCCATGCCATATAGTTACTTCTACCACTGAAATTCCCCTTTATTTTGTTATGGACACAATTTAGTTTGATAAGCCAGGCACAAATATCTCCTGAAATTAATGAACGTTCATTCATAAGAACAGTTAGGTTCCCACAGTGTACTCCCTCTGTAAAAGGAAGTGTTTGGTTTCAGACATTACATATGAAGATTCATTTTGTCGTATACCCAACAGCTTTCTTAATTTTTTTTTTAGTTTCAGAGTTCCTGTTCTTGGTTTCAAAACAGTTCTGAAAGGCATAAGATCTGTCTCAATTCTTTTGTGCCTTGCAATGCTGATTTATTTCATGAAACAATGAGGATTTTAGGGTACAGTGTTGAACACAACCACTAAATTCCTTCATGCAGTACCAAAGAACCTGGTGAAAGACTCTAGGTTTTGTTCTATCTTTGAGAAAGTTTTGACATGAACAACACATTCCATCTTTTAGCTTTAGACCGAAGGTTGGCTATTGGAAATACTATTGCTTTGATAATAAAGATAAAAATCAACATCTGAAATAATAGTAGCTACAAACCAAAATACCATTATAGACTAGAAGTAGTTGTGTTATGCTACACTCTTAGCAAATATTGTAACATTCCTTCTTGTCCCATAACTTCCTAAGTACTCTGTGGTTTTTGTTTGTTTTTTCCCTAGGCACCCACTGGCTACCTTTTTCCACCTGTTTTTCCGAGTGAGTGCTATTATTACCTACTTGTTCTGTGACTGGTTCAGCAACAGCTTTGTTGCCTGTTTTGTCACTATTCTCCTTCTTCTATCCTTTGACTTTTGGTCGGTTAAGGTAAGATAACCCTGAATAGTAATTATCTTTGAAACTATTTTGTGTGCCATTAAGATAAAATGAAAAAGAAAATAACGTATACTGACGAAAGTGGCAAAGACATTGTGATCTGTCGATTTATTAAATGTGTAGCCCATTTTAATGAAGACATTTGTCTATCTTAGTTACTGTTCATCACCACGTTCTCTATGGCTGATGGGAGCTACTAATACGGTGAGAAAATAGCCTTGCCATAGGTAAATTTGTTTGTATGCTTTTCTCCTTAAAAAAAAAAAAAAGGAAAAGTAATACTGACTCCTTAAAAAAAAGGAAAAGTAATACTGACTCCTTAAAAAAAAAAAAAAAAAAGGAAAAGTAATACTGACTTTCAGTAATGGATGCCAAAGGGTGTCCAAAGCTGCAGTACTGTGCCCAGACCAGCACGCAGGAGCTGCAGAAGGCTCCTGGGAGCCCAACTATGGTGCTGGTGCCCTACTCATGTGCAGGCAGGTGGGTCAGGCCAGCCCAAAATCCCAGGGGCTCCACATGTGGAACAAGGCTTTTGTTTTGTAGAAGAGAAGCACTGATGTGTCTCCAGTATACTGAAAACTTCTAGTATTCATCCAGGTGCAGAAATATTTTCTTAATTTGTTTGCTTGATTCCACACAGCTTACTTGCTTATAATTAATCTTCCATTTTCTCAGTGTGTTTTTGTTTGCAGTTCACCTCTCTTACTGAGGAAATTTGTTTATTGGGGTCTTCTCCAACTAACTGACTTAGAAAAGATACATCTTATGATTTCTTACCTAAATCAATGTTATTGTGCTAATTATCATATTAGAAGAGGAGAACAGGCCTCTAAATTTGTGGTAATGCATCCATCCTTAATGACTGTTGTGCTCTAGCTGGCACAGCTTTTAGAATTAATTTTAGTATTTGATAAAAGAATATTATTTTCAGACATGTTTGTCTTTTTTTTTTAATGTTAGTCTGACAAGTGGATTATGCTACTGATTAATGCAAATAATTGTTTCTGGCACTAGAATGTGACAGGAAGGCTCTTGGTTGGTTTGCGTTGGTGGAACCAGATTGATGAAGATGGAAAAAGCCACTGGGTGTTTGAAGCAAAAAGGGTAAGTATGTTAATAAACATAGGCACAAGACAAGCAGAATCCATAGGAAAGCCTGTAAAGTTCATACTAAGTCAAATAAAATAACAAATAGAGCACCTTTGTAATGGTTACTTTTTTTCCAGCTTCTGTAGAAGATAATGCAAGTATTCAGTTGCAAGGACATTGGATTGTCACATCCTGGAAGCATTCAGGACAAAACTGGTCTTACAACATTATCATCACATGCGTGACCAGAATAGATACTAATAGCGTGGTACTATCAGTATGAAATGTTTCTGGTTTATTTTCTAGTGAGAACATCTTGTAATAAACACATCTTCCCATAGTTAATCGCAACACAGAATCCTCTTCAGAGGAGATCTATGTTGAAAGCAATGCTGAATAGTTAAAATTCAGTATTTTAAAAGGCGTATTTTATTCATGCTCATGCAATATGGTGGGGTATAGAACCCTCATCAGAGCATTCTGATACTGCTAGTGCTCCCTGAGCACAAAAGCTATAAAATGGCTCTTGGCATCACTGCCAGAGTTGAGACTGGAGCTTTTTGCTTTCATTTGCTAACGTTCTCCCTACAGCCCCATTCAGGCAAGAGCCTGGTAGAACACTTCAAGTGCTGCTCGCTATGACATTCCTTTCAAGCCAGTCCAGCTGCGCACAGGGCCCAGCTGCTGGGCCTGCTGTAAAATACTCCGAACATGCCGGTCTGGAGTGTCGTCTAGCAGCCCTGCTGCCACTTGCAATGAGCATGCGGCCCAGCAGCACGGGGCTGCACACCGTTAAGAGGATAACAGATGTTAACACTCTGCCTGTAATCTAAGTGAAACCTAGAGAGAGAATGTAGGCAAGCCTACATGAAAGCAAAGAAACTAGAAGACCTTCAGAGTATCTTAGTTCTGTCGAGACAGCAAGCAAGAGCTTTCTGAGCACTTAAAAACAATGGTATCCATAAAGTGACCTCCTGACCTCAAAATTGCTGTGAAATGAGCAAGCCTAATTCACCTCTTACAGTTTGTTAATTCTAGCCTAGAAGTACAAAGTTGACTCATCTCTATGGGCTAAAGCCTTCCAAAAATTCTGGCAAACGGTAGCTTGATTAATGTGAAAATCATAGTACCCCAAGAAGGAATGTGTAATTAGAGTGGATTGTATTTTTGTCGTAGCTTAGCCATGAGAAATACTCTTGTCATGGCAACGTCCTGGAATACATGCAATTCTCTTACTTTCCAGAGTCAGGCTTTCTCCACCTCCTTTGCCAGTCCTCTGGCAGCTTTTTAAGATATCTCGCTTTCATAGAATGGTTTGGGTTGGAAGGGACCTTAAAGATCAGCTCATTCCAACCCCCGCTACCATGGGCAGGGACACCTTCTACTAGACCAGGTTGCTCAAAGCCCCATCCAACCTGGCCTTGAAGTTTACCCTCTTGCTTTGTGGGTAAATTTGCTTAGAAATATTCCAAGTCACTCACCAACAATAAACAGCTAATTCCTGGTGTGCTGCTGATGCAACAGAGGTTTGTCCTTAAAATCCTATCTTCTGCTGAGGTTTGCTGGAAGAAAAGTAATTCTTACACTATGTTCCAAACATCACAACTCCTCTCTCCTTTCTTTGGGATGACTGCAGCCTTTTGTAATCTTCCTCATCAAGTTATCTAGGTCTTTTAGGTGCGGAGTTCTCAGGTGTATTGACTTCTTTTCCTCCTAAAAAGTTCTAATGTAATGTTCCTGTTGGATGATTTGTCAGTAATTTGGGATACAGATGATTAAACCCTTTTATTGATTCAGAACATCTGTCTTTTTTGGTAACTATGAAGGCATAGAACGTTATTCCCTGGACCTCTGTAACATTATTGGTTTAGAGGGTACATGAAAAAATTAAAGATACCTTGCAATTATTGCATCTTTCAGGGTTTTCTTAGGCAAGATAGAGTAACTTAACTGTATTTACCAGTTGGATGCCATTCTCTGCCTCGTGATGGATGGTTGGATGGATGGACGAGTTATTTTTACATGGAGAATTCAAGATACTGAAAACCAACTAAAAGTCTTTTCAGCTTTCATGAGTGGAAGAGTCCACAGGGTTTGCTTTTCTAGTGGTGAAGCTTGTATTCCAGAAGCTAGCATTTCAGAAGCTAGCAGTAGTGGTGGTTGAGTGGTCTGAGGTCTGGAGTGAGATTTTGAATTCTGGTCTCCTTGGAAAGATCAGAACGTTCTGAACAATTCTTTTTCTTTAGTTTCTTTTAAGCATTAGGAGTTAACAATGAGCCTTTCAGTGTAGATAGAGACACGTGAGTTGCGCCGACCTGAAGAGATTTGCCACCAGGGCTTTTTGCAGCCTGCTTTCTGGTTTTTTGCTCTCCCTGAAGAACACAAGTAAAGCGCCGTGAATAACTGCCTCTTTCAGAGAGATGTCAGCAGTTACTATGGTGTCCAACACTAGTAGTACAGAAGAGACGTTTTTGAAGCCACAGTTACTAATTTCTGGAATATCAGTGGACTTCACAAGCATAACTGAAGTATTAGTTTACATAATAGAAAACTAAGCCTTAGGCAGGATTTAAATTAAGCTAAGATACTGCATGTTTTTAAGAAAATGTATGGAAATGGGCACTGTTATGAGAATTCCGTTGTCTGAACTGGAACCAACTGATAAATCCTATGGGGGGTCTTTAAAGTTTGCTTGTTAGTACTTGCAACGGCTCATTGCAATTTCCACATTAGCTACTATAGCTTTTCTGATACCGGACTGATTTTTTTCCCCTGTACTTCTGATTTGTGAACAGGGCACGTGTCATTAATCTACAATACAGACAGTAAAATACTCTAAACTTCTGCTTGTAACACTGTCTTCTTTTTCACACTTCTCTAAGGCCTTGGTAAAGTTTGAATCTAATGTCAAAGTTAACTTACTCTTTCTGAAGTTTAAAAGCAATTGTCAGTGTAACAGAACTTTGACTTAAAAATACTACTAATCTGTAGTGTTAGTGGGAGCTGTCACTGGCAAAAGGAATAATTATCTCATTTAAATGTGAACAGAGACCAGAACATTTTGAAAAGAAAATGCTGTCATGTCCAGTAGGGCAGCAGGCAGAAAACTTGGCATTTGCTACTTCTCTTCTTACTCAGTCTTCCTTCTATGCATATAATAAGTGAAATTTAGGTGAAGAAGTAATTTTGTCCATTCTTCCTCCTCTGCTGATTTGTTATTTATTGTGGATTTTGTCTTTGTGACTAGCAGTTTCAATAATTTTCATTCTAGGTGCCTACAATAGCTGCCTCAACTGAAGCTGAAGCTCGAATCTTTTGGCTTGGTCTCATTATCTGTCCAGTTATTTGGACAATGTTTTTCTTTAGCACCTTGTTCTCCTTGAAGCTGAAATGGCTGGTAAGTCTCAGGGTACTGAAGGACCTACAGCTGACAATGTTGGTAGAAGGAAAACCCAGATCTGTTGGTCTTGCAACGGTCTTTGAACCAAATCTTCTAACAGTACAAAAATTCCACTAACAGCTTCAAGAAATCACGAGGAGTTTTCTGCAGTCAAGCCCTGTGCTCTGGAACAGATCAGTAATTTTTAGTCCCGCTTCTGCTAGGTTATCGGATGTCAACTGCTTCATCTAATGTGAGAACCTTAAGTGGCTGGCAAAAATACGGGCTTCTTTTTAACTGTAGCAATTTACTTTTCCCCAACTTATTTCAGTCAAAGGAAACTAATAGGAGAGGACAAAAAATGAACCAGTAATGCTGGTTTTCAGGTTTTCACATCTCCTTGGGACTTGAATGTTACTTGCTCTTAAAAGTAAGGATTTTAGATCCCTGGTACCATTCCCTTTTGAAAGAACCAGTATCATAGTGCTTAAAACTTTGATAAATTGAGCTATAAGTGTGTATTTTATAATTACTGTATTTATAAGCCATCTACTCTACAAAAAAAAAAAACAAAAACAAAACCTTGCACGTTTTTCTAAATACAAGAGGAAATTCACCCCGTGTATTGCATTAAGATATTTTTGTCTATGAGATCTTAATGTTTTCCCCCATAAACATTAAGTGCTTGGATAATCACCGTAGAATTCATTTTGTCAAGTTCCTAGCCATGCTAAGTAAAATTTCTTAATTCAGTGTGAAAAGATAAAAAGTGTCTTGGACATGTGTAGCTACATAACCAGTGACAGCCAAGATTACATTTTGTTATTGAATGAAACAGGACATTCAGCTATGGGTATGAATCAATTGCAAATCATTAACTCTTTTCTAGTGCCCAAAATGCCACAGCTAAACAAGCAACAGCTAAAATTAAACCAGCAGTGATTCTCCACGGCTCCACCTTTGTTTCTGAAAACCAGAGATTGTTTGCTAAACTACCCTAACTAGCCCTGGAGGGAGGTTACTTGGTGCTTGTGAAAGGCAGGCGAAATGAATGAAAATACCGTAGCTTCCAGGAAACTGTTTCTAGGAAAAACATTTTTTGTAAGCTTTTTCATTAATCGATCAGATGGGTTCTGCCTGCTGCTAAGCCTATAGTACCACAAAGGGATCTAATTATTTTCACTGCCTGTTAATGCTAGATACTGATTCATACCTATGGATGCTCTTTGTAAATCTGTAGGTTATGCGATCTTATTTGTATATAATAAGGCATTTGTCAGCTAAACAAGCCTGCAGGTTTGCTATGTATCTGGATGTGAAACTTTTAGATACAAATCAGGCTTAAAAAAGGTGAAATGATTATGGAATCAGTTGAATGGGTCTTTTTTTGAATCAATGCTTTTAGGAAAGTAATGAAATCTTTAAAGATAGAGAGTGACAAAAAAAATTCGTATCAGTGTTTAGATGAGAGAGGCATTTTGTAGAAAGGAAGTATTGTGTTTGACATGACTGGATCTCTTTGAAGTCATTTATTATTGGAAGGAGTATCTCCCTCCTACAGCATGTATGTATACCTAAGTAGTATATACATATATACACGTGTATATATTCTATATATGCAGTCTACATACAGCAGTGTATTTGTCCCAGTTGAACCTTTGTTTGTCCACAGGCTCTTGTGATAGCTGGGATCTCCCTTCAGACTGCTAATTTATATGGCTACATCCACTGCAAAGTAGGGGGACAGAAAAGCATCGGCAGAGTAACTTCAAGGTTTTTTGTCACAGCAGATGTTCCCAAGAGTAAGTACTGAGTTGGGTCTGTTGGTTACAGCCCGTGAAGTCCCACGTGCTGACCTGCCGCACGCTGTTGGTTCTGGCTCGTCCCAGGCCTTAGTTCCTAAAACAACTCCTGGCAGGGCTATCTCGATTCTCCAATAAGCCTTTCCTGCGGGATTGGCTCGGAGAGGCCGTGCCCCATGTCACTTTGTTGTCCGTTCAGAAGCCTGCTGAAGCGTCACAACTGAGCTGCTTCCAAGCCCCAAGAAGAATGTCCGAAGTTAAATCCTTGGAGGGATGCCTTCTGAGGTATTATAATGCCTCTGCTTAGGCACAGCTGGGAGAGCCAGCTTCGACCCTCAGGCTTCCGCCAGGCTCTTCTCTGCTTTTTAGAAAAGATTCTTACACACCAGGCGATGCTAACACCCACGCTGCCTCTGTTCATTCTACAGGACCGCCAAGGAGAATTTCAGAAGACCACACTGAAGAACACGGGAAGACAGGCACTAGATAATAAGGAGGAACTAGAAGTATGAGCAGTAAAAATACTCATTTATGAAAGCTGTTCTTCATATGAGGATATTTAAGTAAAGCTCTTCTAAAATTATGCCTGCATGAAATAAGGGGTTTATGTAATTTTTGTTTCAGTCTTTAGATTCTGAAAGGTTTAGAGTCTTTGTTACTTAAGTTTCACCAAAAAGCAGTTTGTATAGGCACAAAAACAATGCTTACAGTTTATACAGACCACGCTTCCGTAAAAAAAAAAAAAAAAAGTCTGTCAGCTAAAGTGAAACTGTTGGGTACCCTTAACCAAGAATTAGAATGTAATCAAAAGACTGCTCATTTGTGTGACTTTGGAACCACAATATAGAAAAATCAAACTGCCTTTCCCTCTTGCACACAATACTGATTTCTCAAAGCTCTGACTCCTCAATAAAAAGGGGAATTACAATCACAAAGGGCCCCTTAGTTATTAAAGATATCAGATGTTTATTTTTCAGTGTTCAGGCGTAGGGTTGAGTAGAAGAACAAAAGTCAGTAGCACGTTCACACAGTACTGGTGTGAAGCAGCCAGTTATGTGTAACTAGTTAAAATATTCTGATACCTGTCATAAATAAAATATTGTACTTGTACTATAATTAACTTGCCTAAACTCTAGTCGTTTTTTTATTTTAAAACTGATGCCAATTATAAAAAAAGCAGACAATACTACACTGCATTTCCTTCTAGGTACAGATCTTTTCCACTGAAAGGAAAGGTATGCACGTGCATAGTAGATACATTAGAGACAATGCCCCCGTGTCAGCGAAGTGTATTTTACATTCAGCTTTCCAAATAAAACCTTGTATGCGCGTGCCTTCAAACACCAACTTCATATTCAGGTTACTGTAAGTACCACAACACCGGCGGCAGACTGCGCCTATGTAACACGGGCAAAGACTCAGTCTTACAGCTTTCTAGCAGGCTGTGAGACCACCTCTGAACTACAAGAATCTTGAACTATGGAAAAAAACTAAGGCAAGAATATTTATATTAAGAATTTATTTGCAATATACAAAAAGAATACATTCCTTCTCTTAAATCAAGGCATAAGTTACTTTTCTGTAATTAAACATGAACCACATTTTTATTCCATTCATAGATTAGATAATCTTCTCTTCTTGAAAATGGTGTTGATCACAGTATTCCTCAATTCCTGCAAAGACAGGGAAAAAGTAATACAAGTAACATTTCAGCTGCACACCAGGAGTTAGTTATTGCTGCATCACTCTGTCCCCCATCGGTACAAATTATCACAACTTGGGCCTTTATCACAGTGAAAATGGCTTTAGGGATTTCCCAGCGGTTTGTATTTTTGAACTGCACATCACCAGCTCTCTAGAAGTTTTTGTGTGTTTTTTATTAGAAGTGGAGGCAATAATTAGCCAGCTGTATCACGCCTGGCTATGGTGAGCACCCCTCCGCAGGCCTGCTTGAGAATCTTAGAACTTTTCTGTGAGAGCAAGTACACGCACGTCTTTTCTGAAAATTAATGACCAAAGCCAAACATTGAAAGCAGTTATTAAATACCATTTCGTTACCACTTTAAAAGCCTGTCATAACTGATGCCCAGAAGAAGTCAGAGTGTTTCCATCTGTTACTTTCATAATTGCTATGCACACCTACTGTTTTTACTATTTCTGGCAGCATAACGTAATTCTGTTCAGCACCTTTATGAATTGCAGAAGTGCTCAGAACTGAGAGGATTCATTTGCACAGTGGTTTTCAGACTTACTTTGAATGATATTCCTGTAAGACGATGTAGCTGGAGACTCAGGTGCTTCAGACAAGAAAGACTGCCCTTTGTCACAACTTCTTCCTTGAAGTACACGGAAAAACATGAAAGCAAAGCAATGGGAAAAGATGAACTTTTCTTTATTTTGCCCTTTATCCTGTGACCAGTTATACCCTTCCAAAGAGCCACTTGCATCTACTCCTTTTAAGAAGTTCTTGCATCACTAATATAAACTAGAACTACAGCTTACCGTTTTACAAAGGAATACTATTAGCGGAAACCTTCAGTCATTATTTTGGAAGTTCTGACCTGCTCCTTGATGTCATTAAATCAAGTATTAATTGGCAATAGCTCGTGGGCAAGGAACCAAGCCTCCTCACTACCCACGACACAACTTGGGTGGTGCCAGTAACAGTGAAGTTAAAGCACCAGTTTTAACGCTTAACGTCTACGAGATATTATTCTTCGTAGCGGTCATGATTTTATTCAGTCTGCACTTCCAGGTGACGACACCAAAGAGAAAGACATGTTGTACTTCGAGTATGATTATACAGCTGAGAAGATGCATAATCTAATCTTGATCAAGATAAAGTGTCAGGCTAAGGAAATTATCCTAGCGCTTTCCTCTTTCCACACCATGCTATGTCACAGTTCCAGTAACTTTTGATTCAGAAAAAGGTTCCATCTAAAAGTGGGTATTTACCTAAGGGATAAAATGTTTAATATTCTAATTTATCAGTGTCCAAGTCAGGGTTTTCTGGTATATAACATCAGTAGAGGAGGAAAAACTTGTTTTAAATGTAGTGCAATACAGTAACTTTACCTATTTGAGGATCTAGAGGCACTTTACCCAGGAGGGAAACATTTAAGTTCTGGCACATCTTCTCTGCACCTCCAGTAGTCGGGGGAAAGATCTGAGATTCATTCTGGGACAACAGGAAAACCAGAGCTAAAATAGTGCAATTCTGAGAACAAGGCATCTTTGCAGCAATGTTTTATATACAAACAACGTCAAGATAAAAAAATGCCGTGATACACAGGTAGCCTTACCTTACACTTTGGACATATAAAGCCACTCATATTTTCCACAACACCTATGATCGGCAGTTTCACTTTATGGCAGAAGTTGATCTCCTTCCGAACGTCCTGAAGTGATACTTCCTACAAATATTAGGAAACACTACTATTTTCAGCGTAATATTTTGGCACATTAAGTAAACCCATTAAGCAAAATAGCTCTAAGGACGTAAAAGAAAGATCATAATGAATTATTACTGCTCTCTTCATATTCTGAGGAACGTAAACCTGTGTTATGTGCTCTAGCAACAATTCTATGCGTGGCAATAGAACAGGTACAACAGTTCGAGCCTACTGAACGTGGTTCTGTTTTGAAATCTGACTTGATTCCGCCATTATTTATGTTTTATCTCCTATATTAATCTCCTATCTTTAGTTCTTTAAATGTAACTTTTTCATATTTTCAGTTTACAGAAAAACCCTTGGTATTCTCAAAAGTGCAAGCAAGGACAAGAACCACCAGGCTTAAGCTTACTGTCTCTTCTCAAATTAAACTTGAAATAGCTTATCATCCCGTCAGACTTTGCGCATGTAACCCCGACCTCATTCCGTTCTCCCGTTCCCTTCTCCTTCCCTCACCACCTATCTGGTATCGCCTTCACCACTTCACTTCCTTTACATTTTATTCTTTCAACTGTTCTGGAACTCCTATGTGTCTTTTGCTAGTTTGATCTCTCCTGTTCCTTTCCAAAGCAGGCATTAAAGCCTACGTTTGATGTATTTTGAGTTTCAGCTCTCCAGGGGCTGATTTTTCTTGTAAAAATGCACATCACAAAGTTGCCTACAGGAGGCAACAGGCTACTTCACGTGGTTGCAAACAGGGCACATCTTATCACTTAAAAACTAAACTTCTGACTTCTGAACACTTCGCCACTGGTGAGCAAATTACAGATTTGCAATGATGCGAAATCTCATCTCGAAGAAGGAACTGAAATACTGCCATTTCCCTTTACCACACAGATCACGACAGCTTTTGATTGTGAAATGCTCGGTGGTTTTGGTGACCCACTCAGATCCCCTGCTCCACCGAGGTACCCATCTAACTCAAACCAGCCAGCTGTAGGCACAAACTAGAAAGTCGACTCCCTTAGGTTCTGTACCATCATTTCTCTGAAGTTAAACAGAGACTCTAAACCAAGGATTGGCTTTAACTGCCATGATGCTTCCGTCAATGGAAATGAAGGTCTCATACCTGCGGGGTAGTGATTATAACAGCACCATCTATGTGCGCTGCACTGAGATACTGCACAATAGACAAGTGTTCATCTGATGTTCCTGGAGGTGTATCTACAATCAGGTAGTCGACTTCACCCCAGTCCACATCACGAAGAAATTGTTTGATCAGCCCTGAAAGAAAGGATAAGAATGTGGAAGAGAGAAAAAAAAAAATCTCCCTGTATTTCAAATTTTAGGGTCTACTTCTACTTTTATAGTCTAGGTATGCAGATTCTTCTGACTTGTCAAATTAAGTACAGAAATGCTTGTTTTGCCAAGGCTTTAAAAAAAAAAAATAATACAGAGTTGACCTTCTACCTTCATCAGACGAGTATGTTTAACTAAACAAAATAGGTAACGATTCACTCATTTTTTCCTATAGCTTACTATGCTATACTTACATTATTAATTAAACAAGCTCACGATAGTAAATCTTTCAAATACATAAATTATTGTTGAAAATGCTGGATACATACCATTTTTTTTTGGTCCTCTCCAGATGACAGCATCATCAGGACTACTAAGCAAGAACCCCACTGACATGACACCTAAGTTTTCTTCAACATACTAAAAGAGAAGTACAGAAACCCAGTACAGTACACAGAACAGTAAAGAAAGAGTAGAGAAATCAACTCCAAAACCAGATTTTATAGAAAAAGCACTTGGGGGGCCAAGGGGGGGGACATTAAGAAAATAAAGGCAGAGAACCTTATGCATCTCTTTTATCAAAGGCCATTAAAAACTACAGTTTTTGTGCAACACTCACCAACTACATTCACAGACTGAAAAAAATCCAGTTGTAGTAGATTTACAGTGGTTTATGAAATCACTGGAGACAGCATAAGGATAAAAGCAGCTTTCTCTCTCAGCATCAAGCTGGCTTTTTAACAGCATGCACACTAAAGGTGATCTTTAGACAACCAACACTCCTGCAAAACTTTCCCTGCATTTTCTAAAGATTAATGAGGTTTTTCTTGGGTGCAGGATACTTTTTGTCTGTCACCGCAAAGGTGACATGCTATACAGCTGCATGATAACCAAAAGTAATGAAATGAAGTAACTTATGTTTATTGCCCATAGTATACCAGGAAAATCAGTAAACAAGAGACACTTAAAATAAAGAAGCCATTTTAGATCTGTAGTATTACTGTGATTAACAGAAAAAATTCAACACTCTGATCTATATAGCCTATATCCAGATTCTACAGAACGTGGGTATTTATGCCATTAGAAGAAGAATTAATACAAGTACCCTCTGCTCCTCCCTCACTCGTTTTTCGTCTTAGAAGGCGGTGCCCAACCCAAACAAACCCAACATGATTTCTGAAACAGTTGCACCAACTTACCACTGGAGACCATCCAGATCCACTCTGATGAACCTAAAAATTGAAGTGACATGTGAAATTACATTAAAAATAAATACAAACGTTCACACGTTATGTAATGTAAGTCAAAAAATAGATCTCCTGCCTATAGGTACAATACTGCCTTAGTTGAGCAGCCGAGTTAAAAATTGCAGAAGGGCCAGATCTCCATTAACAGGTGAATAGTAACTGTTCAACCCTTTTGCAAGAAATTTACCCGTAACTTTATATATTCACATAAAATAGGCTAGGGCTGACAAAGAGCATCATGCTAACATCACTTAAATTTTAAGTAGTCATGAATATGTGGCCAATACGCAGCAAAAGTTAGTTTGCGGAACTGGTCATCCTGAAAGCAGGCAACTCTTTTACAGCCTAGATTATGTTGAACTTCTCCATCTCACCTTCTTTATTTCCCTACCCACCGCCACACACGTTTCCCAGCAAGCAGTCCTTTTAGAAGCTCTAGGGTCTACAAAACCCTAAGATGTTAATGAGAAGTTGAGCAGAAATCCTTTAAACCGCATGTTTCAGCATTCACTCACCTGTTCTCCTTCTAGACCCATCATTTTAGGGATTGATGGCCCACAGATATCTATGTCCAGCAGAGCAACCTGGAAAACAAACCAACCAACCCACCCCACTGGAAACGAGCTTGCACAGCACTGTCTCCAAAGTCTAAATCACGCAACGAAAACACCTTAGCGCCTTTAGCGCGTGAAGTAAGTGCCAACCCTTAACGCGAAGGGGGAACGCGGCCAGCGGAGTCAGAGCCCTGCCTGGTTACCCCAGCTGCGCCGCAGGGCAGGAGCCCTGGGGCACTGCCCGCAGGTGCCGGCCCCGGCCAGCTCCTCCCGCCCGCGGCTGCGGGACCCTCCGCCTCCCGGCTTCACTCCGCGGCGGCCAGCCGGCCCGGCCCGGCCCGGCCCGCGCACCCCACCTGCTTGGCCTCGTCTGCCGCCAGCCCGTGGGCCAGGAGGGCGCTGAAGGTGCTCTTCCCCACGCCGCCTTTCCCGGACAGCACCAGGATCGTGTGCTTCACGGCCCGCAGCCGCTCCCGCAGCTCCGCCGCCTCCGCTGCGGGGCGACACGGCGGCGGTCAGCGCCGGCCTGACCGCGCGCCCCGCCCCCACCCCCCCGGCCCCTCAGCGCCTCCCTCACCCGGGTCCGGGGCAGCGGCGCCGGCCGCGCACAGCCTCTGGTTGGGGCATCCCTGGCAGGCGGCGGCCCGGCCCGCTTGGGCGCTGCTGGTCCCTGGGCAGTCTGCAACGGACAACGAGAGCTGGAGCGCGAGTGGCCGCCGGCCGAGCGGGAGAGCGGAGGGGCGCGCAGCCCGCCCCGCCGCGCCCCTCACTCACCCTCCGGCCGGGGCCCGCCCGCCGCCTCAGCCATGGCGCCCGCTGCTGCGTCACCTCCGCCGGGCGCGAGAGAGGTGGGGCTACGGCCGGGGGAGAGGGAGGGCGGGGGGGGGGCCTCCTG
>JAVKLA010000061.1:7184963-7220247 GCA_034782735.1 Sagittarius serpentarius | reverse complement strand
GGGGGAGGGGCGGCCGCCGCGCGCGGGGCTTCGTCCGCAGCCGCCCGGTGCCGTCCTTCCCCGGGGAAGAGGCCAGCCAGCCGTGGCCCTCCCGACAGCCAGCCGTGCGGGGCCTGTCCTCACCCGGGCAGCCCTTCTGCGGGCTGCAGGCACCGACCTCGGCGAACGACTTGCACGTACGCACGCGGGGGACCGGCAGAGATTTCCAGTAGATGCGGCAGCGAGCGCCATTGCTGGCAGCAGCGCGGTCTGAAGCTACGCTGGACTTCCTCCAGTGGAACTGCCTGAGATGGAAGCCCGTGACAGCAGAGGCAGGGCCCCCCCGGCAGCAGGAGGCGGGCGGATGCACGCCGGGACAGCCGCAGCGGCCCGGCCCGGCCCGCGCCCGAAGGGGCCGAACGGGGGGAGCCGGGTCAGCTCCCTGCGTGGGCACGGCCCGGTCCTGCCCAGCCGGCGGGGAAGGGGTTACAGATGAACACGCTTCACTCTTGTCTGTCAGAAGTCCTATGCCTGGGAGATGATGTACCATCTCAGTAAAGTCAGGCTACTGCTGTACTTCATAGCAATTTTGAATATATTAATTTCTGTACCTTGCTGGTAAACAATTTCTATTAATTTAACGGGTACAGTCTCATTTGGAAGATTATTCTACTTTAACTTGGCCAATCAACTTCTGAGCAACCGGATAGCTGCTGTCTTTGGTCTGTAAAAATTAATGAAATAAACAATAAATTAATTTTCCAAACCAAGGAAGCATGCACCAGCTTGTGATGTAATCTGGACCTCATTACTGGCCACCTTACCCCAATCACTGCTCCCTTTCTGTCTCTCCCATGGCTGCCTGAGCACAGCCTTGTCCCCTCTTCCCTTCGTAACATCACAGCCTAAGAATTGAATTACAGATTGCAAACCTCAGCGACTGATTATCCCCTGTACTGCTCATCACCCCAGCACAAACTGACAGTACACCTGACTGAAAGCTGTGTGTGTAAACTGCGGTTGTAAAACTGCATCACCTGAAGAGACCAACTGAGAATCCCCAACGGGATACCTTACCAATATTCAGCAAAAGACAATTCCTGCCCCAGAACGCTTCCGGTCTACACAGAAATGAGCGCTAAATCACGGAAGCGTGTTTAGTCTTACGAGGAGGAAAATGGCTCTCTAAGATCTTTGACAATCTTTTCACCTTCCGTTTGTTTTCCCATTACCTATGTATAAAGTTCTCACAATACTGTTATGATTGAAACAGTGCTGAGTCCCAACCACTGTAGATGCAGCAACAGCCACCTGAACGGCTGTTAGATGAATAAAGCTTTGGTGTTCAGAATAAGGCATTAAATAGTGGAACCACTCTGCTTTGGAAAAACGCACACAATACATCCACATCCTTTAAAGAAGATTTCAGTTTCTCTCCTGGAGAGGCACGTAACAGGTATGAGCTTCAAAACAACAGTCCCTCTTGTCGTGGTTACTTCCCGTGAGACAGACTGACTTCTGCCCGAGGCAGGGGCCATGAATTCTAGTTTAAAAACCACTGATGGTGAGTCAAGCTTGAGAGAAAGGCAGGTCGGGGCAATGGTTTTGGAGGAACTGTGAGTGAGCCTGCATGTTTCCTGCTCAACAAAGCCTCCTTCTATTGCTTTGGTTGAGAAGGCTGTAAAAAGGGTGTTTTTCTGATTTGAGCACAGTCAGGAGTCTCAAGTATTCCCTTTTCTAACTGATTAGTCCCAAAACTTGATTATTTTAACATACACGTGTTTAAGCTACTATTTAAGGCAGTCTCACCTTGGAAACACAATACACAGAAAAGAGTATCTGGTAATACTTGGAAAGGTAACAGCACATCCTGGTGTTACGTCTGTCTTTTTAAGAGAAAAATACTGCAAAGTTATCTTTGTCTGAATACTCTCCAGTTCAACAACCACAAGCTTTTTAGAAAGAACACTCTGGGGGAAAAAAAAACCACCCAAAAAACGTCTGAATAACTGTCTACCTACAAAAAGAACCTTAGAAAAAACTTCTTAAAATACAATTCAGGTATTTGAGGAGTTTGGCCTCTGTTTTTTGGTCATTAATAAATAGGCTACTTCCATCTCAAATACATTTACCTCAGGTAAATGCTCATCACCACTTGATACTTGTACAACTTCCGTACTTATTGCTCTGTAATTATCTTCTATGGGAAACTAATGAAAAAAAACATTATGTGGAAATGGATCCAAATGTTTAAGCAAATTCGAATGTCTGGGGTGGGAGGAACTGGCTGATAAGACCTATCTGAGAAATTTATACTGTACCTTCCCTATGAAAAATTTGGCTCTGTTTTATACCACAGCTCAGTACACAAGTACAACACTTCAGGTCTGTCTGTGCTTCCTTTCAAACATACGGATTAGATTCACTGATGTCAGCAGGACTTTCCACGTTTTAAACTGAGGTACGTGTTCAAATATTTTTCTTTTGGGGCCAACAGATCATTTCCTGTTCCCAAGGTTATGCAGAACATTCCTCACAAAAAGCAGAAAAAGGAAAAGTAAATCTCTTCCTCAGAACCCCTCTTCCTCCAAGCCAGCAAGGGCTCTTCGTGCAGGAGTATCTGGGCAAAAAATGGGCTTTGTAGTGTTTGAGTCGGGCTGATCTCAGGGATGAACTGTGCCAGCACTCTTGCAATCTCTCATGCTCAGGAATAACTTTACCCTTTTGGACAGCTGCTGAGAATTAGTTCCATCAGTTATTGCAAGAGGAAAGTTTTTGTGTGCATGAGCTTTTGCAGTATCGATCTTGTCCTGGTCCCCAGCCTGGTGCCTGTCTACCATGTGTGGCTACACTGCCCGTACCTCACTGCCCTACAGCTAGCACTTACATTTGTATATATTTTAAACATCACGAGAAGATAAATTTAACTTACAATGACCATTTATTTAAAATTACCTCTACTTTTTTTAGCTGGGGTGTAATGTCACACTAGCTTTGTGAGACAAGATATGCTGTAATGTAATGCTTATATAGAGATACATATTTTTTATTTCCCCAGGTTGAAAAAAAGGTTAACAACGATTGCAATTGTCTTGCATTCAACCTAGAAGAAATCAGTGCTGATTTAAGGACTCCTAGGACAGTGAAATACAGTGCCTAATTACAAATAATTACTTATGTTCAAAGCTTTTGGCACAGAAAATGAGTCACAATGCAATTTTAGAGCCCTGGATTTCAGCAGCCATTTTTTTGCCAGACAGGCCAGAAGGCTGAAAGGAAAAATCAGAAAAGTTATCTGAGAAGTTACTCAACATTTTAAACTGGAGAAGAATCATCATCAGAGGAAGGCCTCTCCCATCTTTTATACTTTTTATGGAAGATGAATACAGTTGAGGGGAAGAGCAAAGCCTAAGATAGTTACACTTTTTTTTTTTGTCCATTTGGACCAAACCATCTGCAGAGGTCACTAGACAACTGTAAGAGATGACTCCCAGAGTCTGTGTTTCAGTTCAGAATGTTTGTCTCCACTGCTGCATTTCCCTGCCGGCACTAACCAATATGTGTGAACTACTCTGAAGTAAAACTTTTATTTCGTTTCATTGAAGGTAAACCTATAGACCCATCCAGAGCGAGCCTTCAGCAAATCCCTCTGCACTATAACCAAATAGTGTCACATCTCGTTTAGACCTCCGGGTCCCAACGTGCAGAGCGCTGCTCTGCAGGGGAAAGCACTGCTTCTTTACGGGAAAAACACCGTGCTCTAGGACAGGAGGCACAAACGGAGGCCCCTGGAGCGCCCAGACCCAGGTGGGTTTCAGCCTGCTGGCAAGATGGAACAACCCTCAGAACTCTGTGACACCTCTGCTGTGTCACAAAGCGCTGCGCAGCCCCAAGAAAGGTGGCAGAGGCCCTGGGGTTGCTCAGAGCGGCTGCTGGACAGCCTGAGGGCGGCTGCCTGAGCCCAGTGCGGGATGGAGTTTCTGGGGACCACACAGCTAGCCAGTTACTGTGGCACAAAGAAGAGCTGCCTCTTCCCGGATCTAGCTCCCACCAGCACCACCAAGGACACCTATCAGTCCTACTACCTCCCAGGCTACCGCTACCTCAGCTCCTGGAGGCCCAGTCTGCTTCACAAAGTGGTTTCAGTCCCTCCCAGCTCTGACAAGCAATTTAATCCCACTGGACGGCCGGCCACTGTTCTGCCTGCTTTACGCTCTGCCCTGCATGCCCGCTACAGCACTCGTGACTGGCACCAGGCGAACATGGCTCAGTTAAAAGACTCTGAAGCCTCCAGGTACTGTGCTGGTAGACTGAATGCTGATTCAATGAGACTGATACAAGATAAGGATCAACTGACCTATCAGATGCAAGAAGACAGCAGAAGAAACCTGGGAGAGAGGATCTCCAGCATCGATTTCTGGAGATCTGAGCTCGTCTATGAGCTAGAATGTCTGCTGAAAGAAGCTCAGGCCTTGGAAACAGCAAAGAAGCGGCTCGAATGTGCTGCAAATGAAATACAAGGACCACTGAAGGTAGGTTTGACATAGCTAGTTATTTCATGACTGTACTGCAGAACAGGTAAAGAAAATGGCTTTATCTCTGTTGAATACTAGAGGTAATACTATTATCATCAAGACAGATCTTGGTGAAACATTACCCTCAGTAAGAAGGAAACCTGGCCATCATGGGCTTTATATATAAAAGTCAATAAAGGAAACTATCAACACGTTTCTATGCCCTCTTTTTCTTCCTTTCTGCTTGAGGCTCCAGGAGGCTGAGTCTCCCTCAGGCACTGGCTGGTCAGCTCAGTACATTACAGGAGAGGATAAGATGGCCCTGTAAGCTGCAATATCCCGATATTCTTACCTAGCTCTGAATTTTCTGCTATTGTTTGGTGAAAATAATATTTTTACTTAGGATAGCATATCATTTGCATTGCATTTTTAAGTTCTCCAGAATCTTAAAGGCAAATTGATTGCAACAGAAAAAGCCACAGTAATATAAGAGTCAATGAATGATCCTAGCAAAAACTCAAAAAATGCCAAAACTAGAGTCAAAGTTCTCTCACAAACATCTGGAATACTGCTGATGGAAGCTATGTTTATCATGTTTCTAGGAAAGTACAAGTAGAAAACCAAAATGCAGTATTCAACAATGACTTGTTTAGTTGTCTGTATCTGTACTGATTCAGAGTGACAGGCTAAGGATGCTTTCTATTCAGGGAACATTTTCTCTGCTGAAATTCTTCATGCCAGCTAACGCTGGTTCATTTATCAGTATGGTTCTAAACAAGTGGATGAGACATTAAGAGTAAAGTTAACCTGCTGGGGCAGGTTAACTGAATTCCCTATTCAATAACTGCAGTTTTGCCCTCATTCTCTTGTATAAGTATGAAACTTCCAAACTTTGGCATCGGGTACAGGAGGATGAGGGCAGATGAGATTAAAGGATTTTGCTATGGATGAGTGTAGAACACCACAGGTGTTTTAATCCACACAATTTACAACAAAGCTTGGTCATGTTGAGATGTAGGTTTTGCTGCACATTAATAAGCAGCTAATCAAATGACAGTTATGGTGGCAGCTAATCCTTAAAATTATGTATTAACAGGTAAGTAGGAACAAGCCACTAAGATGGATCAGTTCAATGCAATGAAACCACCTCCTATTCTGTTCCACCCTCAATAGATAGCCGTTACCTGACATATCAGCTCAGTGGCCCCCTTCAGCAAGGCTCAAGGTTTCACTCCACAATGCAGCAGTGAGCCTACTGCAAATCTTCCTTGGTTTGCTTGCAGATAGCCCTAGAATGCTTGTACCACCGTGAGAAGCGGAAGGGTATAGACTTAGTTCATGATGATGTGGAAAAGAACCTCATAAAGGTAAGATCAGACTTACTAGTTTATTTTTCAAACTGTGGAAATAACTAAAATCCAACTTAATATTTATCAGGGTAAAAACACTGCAATAATTTCTTCCTTTAATTTATTTGGAAGATGGGGTGGGGGGAAGAGGAAGAAATTGTGGTTAATGTTCTATTCATCCTCCCTGGAGCAAAAGGAATAGCCTAGCAATCTTGTGAGTTCTTGTCCTGTTCTATCTTCCCTGGTTCTGTAAAACAAGGTAGAAACATTTCTCAGGATTGTTTTCTGGGCCATGGTCTATAAAATCTCAGAAGTTCTTAGGGCTTACAATATAAAATGCTGGTTTACTGCCTTGCTATATAGGTAGTGTTACTGAACAAAGAAAATGAGATGGGTAGTAGTGACTGCTAAATCTTTTAAATCAAAAAATAAAATAATATTTTGCTAACATATTTGAAAGACATTATATTGGATGTGTATGAGAACAAAAATACTGGGAAAGAACATTATGGGACAATGGCATTGCTTCAAGCACTTTTCTGGATACAGAAGGATGTGCAGACCACTTGGATAACTGAGATGCTTGTTCAAGCCTACAGCCCGCAACTTGGTTTTTAGTAAAGAATCAAGGAGCTAATATATATTAGCTTAAGTATTTCAGCACTTAATTTAGCATGAGAATTCAGGGTAGGATGAAATACTGCTAAATGTTCCACATGAACAGATGAAAAAATTATTTTTTCAAAATGAAAAATAAAGGCTATTTGCCTGATCTCCCCAAGCACTGCTCTGACTATAGAGTAAGCTAGATAACAACAATAAAGGATAACAAAGGCTCATTTTGTAATAAGAGGAAAGCCAGTTCTAAAGTTGCTGTCACTCCTACACATACTGTACAAGTACAGAGACAGAGCCTGTATTTTTAACTTTGGGGTGTCTTAATGACTTCCAAATAATTTAAAAGACTTTACTCCCTGTTTCAAAACTCACAAAACTGTACACACTTAAGTAAGAGGGAATGTTGGGCTAAACCAGAGTTTTTAAAAAGGAAAGAGGCTGAAACACCGTAACGTTGTTTGAAGGACAGTTATTACTGTGTTTGCATACTTTTCAACATGGTTGGTTTGAGTATTTTTTATTTCTTTTAAGCTGACTGGAACCTGGCTTTGAATTTCTTTGACTAATACTTGTAGGTTTGAAGACTCTTACACTATACTTCCTTAGGGAGCCTGTTTCTGAAATCAGATGTATTTTCAACCTACTGCACTATTAGCAAAATATTTATATTGTTCTAGGAAAACGTAGAAGTAGAGAGAATAGTTTAATGGATTAAGGTTCATGTTTCATGTATCTTCATCATACTCAAGCCAAGCAAAATTTGACTTCATGTTTATTAGAATGACCCCATCCAATAAAAACTAGTAATACATTTGATATAATATAAAAAGCCAGACCAAACCAAGTCAAAAGATACAACTTTGTAGCTCTGAGGAAGAGAGGGACCAAAGCACATCCTTTCTTGACCTACGCTTCATTTGAGATATGTGAGATGGCTGCAACATCTAGAATGCAGAATAAAAAGGGTAAATTCACTAAAACAAATGAAGTTTGATGAAAGCATTGACGCTGTATATTTTCCACTGTAGGAGGCTGATATATTCAAGGACTGTCACGAAATTTTGACAAAACTTGCAGAGAAAATCAGTCAACAGTTGGGGTAAGACTTTACATTTAATTCCCATTTTAAAGACAGGAAAGCTGAATTCAGTGCTAGCTAGTATCTAATGACAGACTGAAACCAGCAAAGGCAAAAGCAGAGACTTAACCTGTTAGATGCTGTCATGGCTTAACCCCAGCCAGAAGCACCATGCAGCTGTTCACTCACTTCCCCCTCACCCAGTGGGGTGGGGGAAAGAATCGGGGAAAAAACAGGTAAAGCTCGAGGGTTGAGATAAGAACGGTTTAATAGAAGAGAAAGGAAGAAACTAATGATGACACGAATAACAACAATAAAGTGACAAGAATAACAAAAGGACTGGAATACAAAACCCAAGTGATGCACAATGCAATTGCTCACCACTTGCCAACTGATGGCCGAGCAGCGCTCTTCCCCTTACATAAGCAGATTTTATAAACGATTGCTTTTATTAATGGCAGTCAGGACTCACATGAGTCAGGTTAGATGCATTTCTGCTGTTCATCCCACTACTGTAATGTGTTGGGTATATGACCAGATAAATTTGAGTTCATATTTGATGGCATGAACTCCGTCTAGCTCTGTAGGCTGGCATTTCTGCTTACCTTTGATTCAGTTCTGTCACCACATCAGGCAGACTGATAGTAATGCCAGTTGACAAGTACATCACAGAAACAGCAACATTTGCAAAAAAGTGTCAATATATCTGCTTTCTTCCTGATGCACTGGAAAGCAAGACTTTGATTCTCTCTTTATGCATATTAGTCTCATTCTAACCCAAGTTCTGCCAGGCCTTCCCCCCTTTTGGAAGAGCCAAAGGAGATTAAGTTACTCCAAAAATTCCTTGTAGGTAAGAAAGCAGAGATGGAGCAACATATTTCCCTCCTTGGGATCAAGATGAGCAGAAATATTTAAGCAGATTTTCTAGTGATGTACTATTGGAATTATGCTAACTGAATGTGTCCCCCAAATCAGGAGAGATGGGAAACCACAACTCAGGTCTGCCCTTCTCTTTCTCACTTACAGCTGTGCTGGCATGAAGGTTATCACTGAAAGCCTCCTCCCTTTTACTCTGAGGCTTTTCTTCATGCCACACAACAACTACCTGTTGCTTTCCACCCTTGTGGTTGTCTGTCATCAAAATGACAAACATTATGAAATGCAGTGAGTTAAATACAATTCTATGGGGAACATTCGCTAGAGGCTAGAAGAGATGAATGGTACAGCAGCTCCCTCTAGCCAAATTACAGCACCAAGGGTTTTCAAGCCACTAAATGCCAACAAACTATAAAATGAAGCATTGTAGGAAGGTAATGAAAGCAATTAACTATTTAGCACAACAGCATTAAAGGTGATTCAGATAAAGGTAAATCTTTCCCCTTCACAGCATCATCAGAGATGCACAGCATGCCCTGGAGCAGGATCTTTCTGACAAAAACTCAGCCCATTTTATCGATGAGAAGTGCTTTAACCTAAGGAACACATCAGACAGCATCAATTATTACCATGGAGTGGAAAAAGCAGATGGGACGTGAGTATGAGTGGCTATTGTAGCCTTCTTTGTCCATGCTCCTTACTGTAAGTAGGAGCCTGGTTACAGCTCAAGCCCTAGCCTTATCTTTGAGAAGTGATACAGAAACAAGTGGTTTCTCTCTCTGTATGGCCCCGTTTTTCCTTGCTGTGAAACCCTCCATCACCCTCAATTATTCTCTGCCTCCTAACAGCTGCCATTGTTGCAGGCCAGGCAGAAACTGGCAGTCTGCAGCACCTACAGCACTGACATGCAGCGAGCTGTGTTTTTCAGTGAGGATGATCATTTACAACTGTGTTGCAGCTGACTCCTTGCCCTCAAACTCCTCTGTGCAGATGTCTCCCTCTGGTTTTGATTTACACTGTCCTGTGGCCTTCAGGTTTCAAAACCACATCCAGTCAAACCAAAATTCAGCTAAGGTATGCAGTTAAGGGCAATGTGGTAAACAGCATGCAGTGTACACCAAGGACTTGGGTTATTTGGACATTAGTCCATCGAACTATACAGAGATAGGTATTAAACAGGATGATCAAAAAGATTTGGCACAGCTTTAGCATTACAGACTGAACTAAAATTACTGAACTAACAATTCTATACAGTTTTAAAACTGTTTATTAGTACTGGCCTCATCAAGACTTGCATCCAATCCAAAAAGCAATAGAAGAAGAAAAGCAACTTGCAACAGAGGGCAGTGTTTTTGTGCTAATGACTTGTTAGTTCCCTTAACACTTTTTAACACAGCAGTATTTGAATGGTGAATGTACTTCACAATCTCAAAAGATAATGACTCTGTCTTGTTGGAAGGAAACAAAATAATCAGTATTATTTGTTTACTTATGTTCTGCTTTTCATGAAAAGATCACCTCATTCACTACAGAAATGAGGGCATATCCAAAAGAAACTTGGCAGGCATTCTGCTGACTCCAGTAACACTAACTACTTTTAGGATTAGCAATGAATAAAATTATTCTTGTCAGCTCTAGTAAAAAGCCGATTCAAGTTTTACAGCCCTTTTCCTTTCTCACCAACCATTATCCAAAGAAATGCCATTTTTCATTAACATTTTCCTGAAACCATCTGGTAGACTGAGACATACCTGCAGCACTTGGGAGCAGAGCTGGTGTTTTCTGCCTCAGCAGAGCCAGCTGGATAAATTACAGTCTGAAAAAAGCAATGTGAAAGAACAGATTAAGTACTAAGTATTTCAGATAGTCAAGATGGAAACCTATTTGGAAATTTAATTTTCTGATGAGAAAATGAATATAATCCATCAGACCATAGAGGGAAAAAAACCCCCAAACCCAAATATCCTGTAGAAAGCACACTGAGATTGTCTGGATCAGTAGCTGTAAGCAATGTCAGCTCAGATTTAGTACACTGATTTATGCACTTTACTATGATATCAGGTTCATTACCTGAAACTTTTCAGGGCAACTGCCTAAATAAATGTGTAGCACTAAGGAATTCCAAATCATTTAGGAAAATCAGTACTTCAGTTTGGAGAGACAGGAATACCCTATGAAAAACTGAAAAAAAGGCCACTGAGAAAAAAGGCACTGATAAAATTAACTTTTTTTTCTTTTTTTTATCCCTTAATATTTACTCTCAGTGTTCAGTCAAAATCTAGAGTAAATGTGAAACTCAAAAAATAGTGACCTATCCCTGCAGAGTTTAACATACAGGCATAATTCTTAGAAGAAAGTTTTGTATGGAGAAATAAGTCTAAATGCAGACAGAAGTTTGTCTCAGCCTTTCAGTTTGGCAATTAAAGTATCTGTACCTTTTCATAAAATATGCTAAATATTTCTGGGTGAAGAAAGAAGTGATCTAGGCTAAGCAATGCATTAAAGAAAGTGGTGAATTTAACTCTAAAGAGAGTAACTTATGCTGCACCAGCAGTTTTCAAGCCAGGGGCTCAGGCTGCAAGTTTAAAAAGATCTCCCCATTTGGAAAGATGTGAGTCCAGGATTTATGTTCAACTACTTATGATAATGATGGCCATCTTTGAAGCTTGGACACAAAACCAAGCATCCCAAAGTTTGTTTATATACAGGACATTGCAGCAGGAACATTCATGGGTGGCATTTTGTAGTGCAGGAGCCCTATCTTCAGTCTTTCTCTGTATATTCATAGGCTTTGCCGTAGTAGAGCGATTTCTGCTTGTCTCATAGGTATTACTAAATTTAACTGTAATAGCCCTGTAAGTTAAAGCAGAGGTGTTCATTTTAATACATGGAGAAGTAAGAGGATGGAGATACTTATCCAAATGACACAGCAGGACAGTGTTTGGGCTGGGAGAAAATTCCACTTCTCCTTACTCCTAAGTCAGTGCCTTCTCCATTTTCCTGCTATCATTCCTTCTGATAATGAAGGCTACTAGGAATTCAGAGCCACATGGTTTATTATATAAGTCATACATATCTTATGAGGTAGGGCTGCTCCAAAGGCAGACCAGAGCTGACTGAAGAGCTGTGTAACAATCCTTCTCCTTTGGTTTCTTGCTCATTTTCCTTAAACTACTTTGGGCTCTTCTGTTCTCTGGTGGCTGGTGACGCACAACTCGGTTTCCCCAAGATAAATGTTTGGGTTCACAAAAGTAGATGGTATTTGAATCTATTTGATGGTGTGCAATGTACAGGAGATCATGCTAAATAATCTAGTAATCCATCAAAGCCATAAGCACTCTGAAACTTGACACAGAGAAATGAGTCAAATTTCAGCTGAGATGCAGCAGGTATGAAGTCAGACCATCACCTAGCCTGTTAAAGATGGTAAGAAGCTGCATTGTGGACATACAAACCTGATCCCGAAAAACTATTTTTAGGCATCAATAAACAAAAAGCGTGCAAGAAGTGGTCTTTCTTTGTGTAGCAAAACATAAACCTACTTACTTTGGAGTTGATGCCACGGCCACTAAGACCTTTAGTTAGCAGCTACAATATTCAAGCAAGCCATAGAAACACTGTTGAAGCAACAGCTCTCCAAAAATCTGTGGTTGTTGTTTCCAAATCTTTGGTTTATAGAGGAAGAAAGAAAAAAAAAGTGGGTATGAAACCCACAGAATCAACTGATATATGTGATTGCACAGTTTGGATAGTTCAATGTATGAACACTTAGTGTAATTAGTATAATTACCACTGAAAGAAAATAGCTCACCCGAGCTTTTTTTTTAATTTTCCTCTTATTTTAAATTTCTTACTAGTGTTTCAGTTCCTGCAACATGGGCTAAATTCAGTGAAGACAATATCAGGCGCTCTCAACATGCAAGGGCCAACTCTGTCAAACTCCGAGAGGATGCAGAGGTTGGACTGGAGAGCACATCTGAGGAGATGTGGAATCATTTTATCAGTACCAATTTGGCCTTTAATAATCGTATTGCTGAAGTAGCTGAGGCAAAGAACAAACTCCAAGCACAACTGGCCAAGGTAAGATTCACTACGAGTTAGCAGCTGCGGAGTATCTTAGTTGTACACAAAAGGCATAGAAATCTTCTCTAGAGTTTACATCCTTCCTGAATAAGCGCCTCCTCAAAAGATATATCTGTATTACCTTTCCTCAAACTGCATTTGATTCACACACGGCCTGAGAAGACCTTACTCAAAGACAGGCAGACTGACAAGATGACAAGGTTTTACAAGAGACCATGCAACATCTGTCTGTAATCACACACTGATTATTTTCATTCGCAATTTACATGTTTAAAGCAGTGAAAGGTATCTTAAGATATCCAAGTTCCAAGTTTTCCTTCCCTTTTGATAAATACATTTCCACATCTTTAATGTGAATTTTGGCCTGGCTGTGGTTAGAAACAGCCTGATATTTCAGAGTGGGTCAGATAGTGAACTTTTCAAACATTTGTTCTGCTTTTATCTTCATATTATGCAAAGCAGAAATGGCACAGAAGGAGACAGACCTGTATTAATCTCTATCTGTACTGACTTTTCAGTAAGTTTTCACTGAAATAAGCGATATGTTGGAAGTGTATTAGTTGAATTTTGAAACATATATTCTGAAGTTAACAACAGGTGCTGCCTTTGTACTGACGGATAAAATCTTGTTAAGCTAGCAATACTCCCTGTGTTACTTTCATGTGACTTCAGTCAGAGTTCAGTAAGTTCTTCCATTAAGACTCTTTCTCTTTTAGAGGAACCTCATGTTCACTCATTTTTTTCAATGCACATTTGGAAACAATAGAGTTTTCCTGCGATTCTATTTGCCGTAAGTAGTTTAAGACATTTTAAGTTTATTTTTAGGGACTTTTAAGAAAGTGCAAACTAACCAGCTAAATGTGTGTTAGATCACAGGACATAAATTAATGTTTTCTTTTTTTCCCTGCTTATAAAGCATGAAAGATGTCAAATGTAGTTTTTTGTGTGTTATAGATTGTATATGATCTAGCCAACTACAGCACTTTATTGCTGAATTGGCCATCCAGGTTTCCATGTATTTAAATCTATGAACATTTGCTTCACATTTTCCATTGACCTTTTCTAATGCTTTAAGTGCCCCTTTTATAAAAGAACTTATAGCTTAAGGTAGCACAGAGTGCACATAGGGAATCACAAAGTATAGTGTGAGATATCAACATATAAGCAGGGATTTTATCATGGAGTCCAGCTGACACTATGACATAACTGCTGACAACTGGTATACAATGGAAAAAACAATATTTATGTCACTATACTGTTACACCATTAAATAGCAATAATAAGCCTTCTGGAGAAACTTGAGTAACCACATTTGTATAAAGAATAATTGGTTTGTATGGTACACATGGATAAAAGTATCAAATAAGATTGCACTCTACGAACTAAAGCTGCTGTTACTGCCAAGTTACTAGTTAACACATACATAGCAGAGATACCTTACTCATCATAAACCCCATAGTAATGTAGTTACATCAGAATAACAAAATGCTAGAGGAAAAGAAAACTGCATATGCTGGTGAGGAGTAATTCAGGATGGTCAGTGTTGTCAAAGGAAATGAAAATACAGTAGGTTTACTGAGCAAAACCATTGCTGGTTAAGATGTGGGTGAAGTTATATGGTAGAAGTCCTGTTAGTCTCTTGCTCGTGACCATACATCAAAAGGACAAGAAGAAGGAGAAGGCAAGTGAGGGCAGAAGTAAGGAGAGAGTGCTCATTTAACAGCTATCTGTAGGTAAGCATAACAGAGTACCCTTTCTTCTTTTTCCGGGCTTGCAGTATAGTCTGTAATAGTTGGAGAAAAAAAAATTGCTAGGATATGCTTTAGTAAGACAGCCAATGGCTGTCTCTTAAATTCTACCACACTTCTGTTCTTCCATTGGGATGTGATTATAGGTTCCCTTCACACCTAAAAGCAATTGGACAACAGGTTCCACAATTTTGGATTTTATGTTTAAAAAAAATAAGTCAATCTTTCAAAGGCTGTTTTTGCACTGACTTCTCAAGCAATGAATGCTACTCTGAGACATCCTTCTTTCTGCCAAATTATTTTCCTAGCTAAGCAAGCTAGCTCAATAAAATGAGAGGAAAATGAGCATAGAAAAGACTTGCTGTCTTGGAACCAGGAAAAGCTATTAATTTAATGAGGTCTGGAACGCATTTTGGAATGAAAAATACTTTTCTGATTTGTGAAACGGCAAAATCTCTTCCAGACAAAAACCCCAAAACCTTCAGGAACCTTCTGAAACCATTTGTTTCTAAAATCAGTACCCTGGAAAAGGAAAGAATCAAGAAATACGTAAAAGAGTAAATAATGTGAATATGGTTATGATCTAAAAATGATCCTATGTTGAAATGGCACATTTTCTTCTATTTATATCACTTGCACATAAAAGATTTGTTGGTTAAAATTACAAACCAAATGCCAAATGCCTCAGCTTGTGGTCCACTGCATGTTCTTTAGAAACAAAGCACTAGGTGGAAGAGTTTGTCTTACATTGTGGATGTCATCTACTGGCCCTGGAAAATTTAGTTTTCCTTTGGAACTAAGCTTTTTGTAAAATCTTATCTAATTAGACAAACTCTGGGATCAGTACACTGTACTGTCATTGATATTGTGGTGGTGATTATGCCGTGTGCTATGGTTAGCATTTGTCATATATGTACTCAAAATGTTTCTCCTGGCCTGATTTTTTTCATATTTAGTTTATATTGCCTATATATATAATAGCTTTACGGTCTCATGTTTATAGTCCTGACTTGCTGAGCAATAATGTCATTCCTTCAAACTTGTTTAGGGAAATCCACTACTACCAAAAGGAACATGGGCATTGCTCTGGTAATGATCTACTGGAACATTCTTGCATTGCTGTACTCAAATGGTAAAGGGCCTTTCTCTTCCTGCCTTTCTTTCCCTTGCTTGATGACAGTATTGTATCACATGTGAGATTATGTAAGCAGAGTGCTAATTCATTTATCGCTGGGAAAACAATAAACAGGAATAAAAACACAGGAATGAACAAGATTTATTTAGTTCTGAATTCACCCAGGCAAGCTAAGGAATTCCATGTGCAGTTTGCTACACGAGTTACATCTAAAGAGCTAGGATTTTCCTCTTAGTAGGCATTTGCGCATATTGCATCATACACCTCCTTTCCTGGGTGCTGTTGTCTGCAGCAGCCCTTCACAGGACTGCTGTTCAGGAGAAGGTTGCTGGGTTGATATTCTAGTTCAACAGTAGTTGGTAACAGTTATGTTATCATATCTGTATGAACAATCTATGGCAGTCCTTCCAGCACTTCCTTCTCCTCCTAAGTACCACGAAATTCATATTTCTCATATAAATGAAATGTAAAGAAAAACAGTGATCCAGTATTATTTGGTTTAGTTTTATTCTAGGATATTGTCTTCCTTGATGTCTAGACAAGTGTGTCCAATATACCAAAAGACACACAGAATGTATTTACGTGATGAAGGTCTCCTGTTTTTACTTCTAGCAAGCATTATGCCAGGAGTTTTGCCCAGACCTTCTCCATCAATGACATGATGTCTCCATTTCAGGTTACAAACTGTACAAGTCTCAGAATAGTAACTGCACAGCAGTCCATCTGTTTTGATAAGTATTTTGTCTGCTTCTAGTACTGCTGGTGGACCTGGTACCTCAGTTTGTAACATGTTCCTGCACCATTTAAGTTACTGAAATACAATTGAATAACAGACTCAAGAATTTTTCTGTTGTAACTGATTGAGGTTCTGTCACAGAATTTAACCTAGGTTCACACTATAGAGCGTTCACACATCATATTTAGAAGCCCATGAACAAAATACAGTCTTCAGAAAGGACTTCAGCTAGTTTGCCTTAACTATACACACTTTCCAATCCAGGGAAGCCAACAGATGCACCTAAGAACTTCTCCTGGTAGGCATTTGAAAAAAAGATTTTTTTGCTCCTTAAATAACTGTCTCAAACCCCAATATGCAAGCTGCTTGGCACACAGCCTTTGCCTCTTTTTTGTGTCTAAAACAGTCAGAACAAGACCAGATGCCTTCAATTTCTAGTCATGAGACAACACACATGATGAAAACATGCATACACTATCATTTTATATATCACCTGTCCCACCACATTTTTTACTATAAACCTACGACAATTTGCATTTAGTTAGAGGAATGGTTTAGCAACTTACAGACATCTTGTCTTGGCGCAGATCAGATGTTTTACCCTTCATTCTACTTGAAGTTTGGTCTGAATCCCAATACTGAACAGGCTCCAAATTCAGATCAAGTAAACAAGTCAGCACAAGGGAAGTCTCCAAAGAGCACTGGTTGTCAGTGATTCCCACTTGTTTTTCTGCATCCTCAGTCCAGCTGTTGTCTGCTCTCACTGTTACTTCATTGATGTATTCAGGAAATTGTCTGAGTTCTCTTAATTTCAGATTTTCATTGTCTGCTATTTGGCTTCTCTTGCCTGCTGCTTCTTTTGGGGAAGCTGGCTGGTGAGGCTGACAACCCCAAGTCTATCAGAAGCCTGGGAAGTGGTTTGCATAGGGGAACAGTAAAAAAGGATTGAATTGCTTTTGTATAAATTTGAACAGGAAACTATCAAATGCAGAAGGGAAATGCTGTTCTTAAAAACCTGTTTTATATGTGTGCCGGCCCACTTTTGCTTGATTTTCTTCTAGAGGACTATGAGAATTTGCCATCTTTACAGTGGCAATCAAACTGAGTATGTGAGAGCAAGGGTGTGGTATAAAGTGTTTCCTACTGCAAGTCCAAAGCCTGGAGGTCATCACAGCTCCAAGAATGATAAAAGGACTGGAAAGCAAGCAATTGATAGAATAAGTTCCGCAACTTTCTCTTTAGCAAGCTGAAAAAGGTGATGTTAGTAGCACTAGGTGACACTGCTTCATTTAGCTTATCCAAGTAACAGTAGGGCAGGGGCAGAGAACTTGCTAAATCCACAAGTATCTATACAGAATATAAAAGAATTACAACAGAAGACTTTTTGCTTGAGCAGACAAAAACAAAAGAATCAGTTGCCAGACAAATCTAAATGGAAAACGTAAGCACTTATTTTTCAGATCAAAGGAATCGATCACTGCAACAGCTTACCACAGATAGATGGCTTCATTAGCACCAGGAACTCAAAATCAAGACCACTGTTCTCCCTGAAAGCTCTGATCTCTCTACAGGCGCTGGCTTACAATGAGGAATTTCTACAGGATAGACTAGTGACCTGCAGGCAGTGCAGACTTAGAGCATAACTAAGACTTCTTTCTGACCCTAAGATTGAAAATGTCACATTTCTATTCTGTCCCAACTGTACAAGTCTATAGTTAACTTATCTTACTTGATTCTGGGATTGATCTTCGTCATAACAATGTGAGGTTCATCCAGAATTTGGATAGCAGAATCTTGGAAATATGAGGTGCTAGAGTGGTCTTTTGGGGATGCAAACTCTGCAAGAGTTTAATCACAACATATGACTGGTCAGGCTCAGAGCTGCTCTAGAACCAGATTTTTAGGCTGGTGAACAGCAAATATAGTGTACACAGTTCAGTGTAGAAAAGGGTGGTGTGTTGTCTTCAGCGTGCCTCTAGAAACACTCTTGTTTCTGCCAAGAGACTTTATGGTAAATATATTTTATATCTGGTGTAAAAGCACACAAATCTTTAGGAAAAGAAGGAAAACCTTTAATCATGGTTCCAGCCCCTCATTAATATGTTTGCATCTCTTTTCCATAAAGTTAATATTAACATAGTTACCTTGGCTTCAGTCTTCTGGAAATAACCAATAGGGCAGGATGTTCACGTACATTAGCTCTGGGAATCAGTCAGACCAGACAGCAAGTGACATGTTTACATAGTCCAGTATTTATACCATATACCATACCTAAATAGCAGATTATCCCTGCCAGCTCCAACCTGTACTGTGCTCAGAAGTGTTTCTATGCCCAGAGGCAGAGTGGCCAGCACCACCCTTCGGGCAACCCTTGCTATTCCACTACCCAGCAGCACAGGGATCAGAAAGATGCTAGAACAACAGGTACATGTTTAGTAAAACCATGAAAAAATAACCACCCACTCCAATAATTGAGTAACCATGATTCTGAGTGTTTGCACTGTTCACTGAGAATGTGCGCTTTTAGAAACAGGTCCTTTTTTTTTTTTTTTTTAACCTGGGGTGTGAAAAAGCAGTATATTCCAGCACTATATGATGGAAATTAACTCTCACTTTCCTTTTTGCCTGGTATATTTTTACTCTATACCTGACAAGCCTATGGTATTTTATTTTAGTAAGTTACTCCATCTCTTAAATAAGTTACCCCCTCAGAGTCTCCACCTTTCACACATTATTTTTATTAAATTTAAATTTATTTATAAATTTAAGAAATAACCTTTCCTCTCTTAGCAACTATTTAGTATGTTTATATGGTGGCTAGAAGAATTTAATACATTTTATATTTACACAACTTTCTTCTAATTCAAGGGATGAACCTACTTAATTTTACAACTAGCATAAAATATAGAATGAAAGCCAGGAAAACCTCAGTGGCAGTAAACCCAGAAACTGCACACCAGCCTCTGAAATAGTTTTCAGACTTCTTCCCTGAGAAGTTCTGAAAGGAGCCCTCCTATGGCTGTTGAAAAGGACACAGCCTGTCCCTTTGAACAGGCACATAAATACTAAAATACGATGGGAGGTACCCATGCATAGCTGTTTCTCCCTGGCACCATCTCTTTCTAGAGACATCTTCTCTCTGTTAAAGGGATGTATACCCTTCTCTCAGATGAGGTAACTTGAGACAAAACAGAGCATGCACAAGGCCAAAACTGCCTGTTTTATTGTTATTTTGACCAGGTTTAGCAAAACCACATTAATAACATGGCATCTTATTTTGTTCTCCTAAATGATGATACACTCTAAAATTGCTGGTCCTGCAGCATCTAAAAAATGAAGCAGCATAAAATGGAGGAGAAATACAACAGAACTCTGAGGCTTACTTTTGTTCAATAGTTAAAAGTGTAGCAAGGAGGTATGCAAAGAGTTAAGCATTTTCTTGTGTATAGTTATGGCTTCCCCTGTTATTTTGAAAATATTTTAGAAAATCCAGGCCAAGTTAAATGATCCTATGTTTTTCTCCCCCTTTAATTTTAATAAAGCTGTTTTAAAATAAACGTCTTGTATATTTTTAGGACCAGTGGAAAAGTTAAATAGAAACTGATTGCATATAAATGTGAAATTGATTTGATTATTTTCGGAGATTAAAGTAAAAAATGCATACTGAAATTCAGTGGAAGGAGGATTTTTATAAGGTTGTAAATTGTTATACTGACCAAATGAAAGGCCCAGGGTCCCTGGATCCTCTGTTTCAATCTATGCTGAATAGACGAATCTGTGTAAGGATGCATATTAAATGTACAGATATGTATTTAAAGCCTTCTTCATTTTATTAGTATTTGCATTCTGATAGTTTCCTCTTTTCTGTGAAAATGTCACGTTTAAGACAGTTATAAAGAAAATGTTGGGGATTTTATAGGTAGCCTTTAGCACACGTAGAACTTATAATGTGCTTTAGCTTTCAGATCTGTTGACTGTATTTATGCCAGCCCTATTCACATTCTTATGAACCTTTATAAATAAAAGCTTGCAATATTCCCAAATCCAGACCAATCTCCCTACTCCTGATATGCTTGATGAATATGCAGTGCATTGGTTTGAAGGTATTTTCTCTTGGCACAAACTAAACCGGTACTTCTTTCACTACAAAACTCAGTCATCCCATATGAGCATACACAACAAAGGCACAAAAGTTACTGCTCAGAATGATTCCAACTCTGCTTCAATACAGTTAAATTATCTGAATGCATTACCTGCTGATGTCACATTCTGTTGAGGAATGTGTTTTTGTTTTTTTCTTTTAAATGTGCTTTTCTTCTTTTCTTAAGAGATTCCTGGACTATTCCCAACCACCATCTGATTAAAACCAAAACAAAACAAAACTTGGTAAGTCATAAAACAGTGACCTGCAGTGAAGCTTCAAAAGAAACAAACAAACTCTAAAAACAAGAGCAAGGGACATGGCGATCTCTATAAAGAATTTGTCTACAACGTGACAGTAAAAACTGTGAAGTCCATATTAATTTCAGATTTGAGATCTGGGCTATACTTGTAATCTAAAGATTGCACGATATCATAATTTTACTTTGAAATAATTGGTCATATACCCTAAAATTAATCGTGAAATCAGTCAAAATTACACTATTTATTCAATTAAGTATGATAACCTTAACAAGTGTAACTTTTACAAAATAATTTGGATGAAATATGGAAACATGGATGAAAAAGAGTTCAAAAAACTGAGAGAAAATATTAAATATAAAGAAATTTACAAAACAAGGAGGCACAAGAATATTCCTTCTACCTTATTACTTGGCTGCTGCTTTTTGCATTTGGATACTAAACACTGAGCAAACCTCGGAAACAACAAAGAAACAAGGACAGCTGTCAGACTGTAGCATTTAAAAAATTCTTATGTTGCACATAAGACTACCCTGATTACATGATGAAACCTGTGTGACTTCAGTGGCTCTTTCTTTCAGTCTAACTGTATCCAGCCTATAAAAATCGTGGCCTTGGTAAAGTGAAAGAACAGTGAGAGCACAGTTTTCTACAAGCTCTCAAGAATGCTGCAGCACAAAACTTTACTCATGTCCTGGAAGGGAAAGTTTCCGGACACGCAGCTGCCTGAGCCAATGCCTCACCATGCTCTCTTAGGAACACGCGGCTCAGCATTTGTTGTTTTTGCTTCCTGCCTTTGGAGGTCATCCAGAAATGACGTAGACTGGTGCAACACTATCTGGTGATCCTCACCACCAATCCGTTTATGTATAGCAGATTATCTAAATCATTTTATCCAATGTGTAGCCAGAATGAGCAATCAAAAACTGTCCAAAGCTTCTGTGATGCATTGGAGGTGGTTCCCCCAAGGCCATTTTTCTTTGTATGTCTTAAATGACAGCGCTTTAAAAAAAAAAAAATTTGAGAACACAGAACAAACCTAAACCACATTTACTTAGATGCAGTCAAGCATGGCTTAAAGATGGATGCATAGATTCATGTTTGAATTTTGAGTTCACAGGCAGGTTTAAACAATATTTTTCTTTAGTGAATGAATGAGGGGTTTGCTCAGGAGCACTAATCAATTGCGTCAGTTGTCCATAATGTGCTTGCGGACTACTCCTACCTTTATAAGCAGGACACCAGAACACCTAGTGAAGTTGTGTGGCATGAGAGTTTAGTTACTGCACATTGTACCAACAGAAAGTGTTATAACAGTTGGACATAAAACTAAGTTTTCAGTGACTTTCAGATGAAAGCTTTCTTTTCATGACTAATGAACTACTGGGTTCTCAATAAAGAGAAACATGTTCTATTTAGACTTCAGAGCTTGCCCTTTTTAAACATTGTGTGAATTTGCAGGCTGTGCAAACTCTAAATACTTTGAATCACTTCTAGATACAAGACTACTGTTGTCCTATGTCAGTTATATGCCATTATTTATGGGGGAAGTGCATAATGACTTGGTATTCTAAAAAGAGAGGACAATAGAGTCTCCTGCTTCTGTGTCACTAAGGGAACACCTATGTGTTTGCTGTGTGTACAGTGGGCAATGAGGCCCAGCCAGGTGCTATCTGACAAGACAGCACAAGAGTGCTGTAAAGGAACAGAAACAAACCTCAGGTTTGATGATTACCAACATTCATGCATTTGAAACATTACTACTGAATTTGAAATACATGGGTTTGTGGTCTGGCGGTTGTACTTGCACTGTGGCCACATATGAATGCATCAGAAGAGGATTTGAGAAAAGTGTGGGTTCAGAAAACCACTCTTCTAAAGTCCTCTCTGCTAGCTGAGCTTAATGAAAAAGGCCTTTCCAAGAGACTGACAACAGTTTATACAAGGGCAACCTGCTCAGTGTTGTCTGTACCAGAATCAGCTTTTTCCTTCTGCACCTTAAAAAAGTCTGATAGGTAATTTATTTTTTCATGCAAGCAGAATAAAAGAGTAAAGGACACCCAACCATTACAGAAGCATTGTCACATAGTACTGGAATGGCCATAGTTTGCTATAGGCGATCCTTATTATATAAGGATTTGTGGCAGAGGAGTGGCACTGTTAGCTGAAATACTGAAGACTACTAAATTTCTTCCTTGGTCCTCTTATAAATTTTTGTAATGCTTCTAGGGCCTGCTCAATATGTTTCTGTGTACATGCTGCGTCCCCTTTGGTTACTTCTTGCTTTCCTTCCATGTGTGGCATAAACACGAGATACCTATACTGCTTTCAAAGAAAAAGAGGGCAGGAAAAAAGTTTCCTGCAGAAAATATTTTCATCCTCTTCTCTCACCTGATTAGAACAATTAGCACTAATTAAGTGTAAGAGAGCTTGTAACCTAACTCCACTCACTGCATACATTAAATTGTTTTGAATCATATTATCACAGAAAGCATCAGCACATTACATATGTAACATGCTTACCATAACGTAAGCACGTTTGTGAACTGCAGCATCACTCTGGGGAGCTGGTTTCACAGTCATGGTTCATTTCCAATGAAGTGCTCTGGGCTGCTTTTATTGCAGTGTTTTATTGGTAGATTTGCTCTACAAAAGTGAATCACCATTTCCAATTGCTGCCCAAGAGAGAAAGTGTTACTACCAGTAAAGCTCAAAGTCTGAACCACAAAGGTCCTACCCAGAATCTGAACTGAGAGTGGAAGTCTTCTGTTCCACTGTAAGTAGAAAACAAATAACCCACTTAATCCTATTTGAAATTGAGACATAACTGTGTCCAGTTCTTACTGGGCTGAAATATATGCTACGTTGTTTCATTGCTTTTACTTTGGATCACACTTTTTAATAAAAGAAATAAATCTGCTTGCAACTTGCTCCAAATTGTAGCAGAATTAATGTAAAAGGCCAACATCCTCATAATACCCCACTGCAGGTAACACAACTATGCCACAGTGAATTTGGCTCACTTGCACACAGTAAGGCGTAGCATGGGAAACACTGCTGTAGCGACAGAAGCTGTAACATAAACACAGGAAAGGAGGACCCTGCTAAGCAGCGGGTGACCTCTAAAAGTACCGCATATTCTTTGCCTCACAGCCTTGGTACGTCCCCACAGGTTGATGTTTTGGGTTAGCAATGAAGGCAAACAGTGGATCAGACTGACAGGCCTATAAAACTCTCCCTGACATATATCCACTTAATCACCAGTGGCCTACCTAGGAGTGGGACCTCACCTTTGTCATGTACAGATGACCACGTGCCGGATTCTCTTAGGGAGGTTATAAACAGTAAAGTTCTGACAACAGCACAAACTACTCAAATTCTGCTTCTGAGCAGCAGGAGACCCAAATCCTTAGTGTTTTCAGGGAAAAGGAAGGATATGGGCTTGATGCATTGCATAATGAAGATATTTAACTTCATTAAGTCTCTTTCCCTCAGTTTTTATCTATAGAAATAAGTATGTGTAACTGGTAAAATTGTGGACAAGATGTAAAATGATGTATCTAACAATGCACTCTTATCATAAGTAGTTCCTCTGCAAAACAAATAGCTACCAAAATTCAGTGGATTACCTGCATAAATATTTCCTCTAAGACACAGCTAGCTTACAGTGATTATCTAATCAAGAAGGAAGCACTGCAGAATAAAATTATAGGGAGAAACCTACTACCATTAGCTTCACTTTCTTCAATACCATGTTCCCTTCATAACCAGATCTTTTTCCCCTGCGGTCTATAAGCAATAATGGTTTCTTTTTGGGTGAAGATGCTCTCAAGCTAGCTCTGTGACAACCAACCTTGGAGCCAAAGGGCTCAGTACAGTGTGGAGACCTGGCTTCAAATCAGTACAGTCATGTTCATACGCTGCTGCTTCAGGATCCAAGATGATTCATCTACTGGAAAACTGTGTTGCTGTAAGGGTTGAACTTGTTTGGACAGTGCTAGCCAGGAGATCTTTCACATTGCTCTACTATGCAGTGTCAACAAGCCCTTAAGAATTTTGACTGGGGTGCAGGTTCCTGGCACCCTTAACTATTTAGGTTTTGTCTAGAAATAACCTTTCAGCAGCAGGAGCTAATGCAATTTTCAAACCACACACATCATTAGCAAACCTGGTACAACTTAGTGTGTAGGCAAGATCTAAATAGCATAATTTAAATCACATTACGCCATTTTTAGTGGTTGTTGAAATTCAGGTTGCATTGATTTTAGTAGACTGGCTGAGAAACTACATTAGTTCAATTTGTTCTCTTCCATTTTAAAGCTGCCTACAGGAAAACTTGAACAGGTTCACCACATTGGCTGTAATGAATCGTGACAAATTAAAGTAACATAAGAACTGGCTGGGAAATGTTACCTGTATATAAACATTTTCTCCCTTCTTTCTTTTTTAAGACCAAGCAAAACTTTCCCCTTGCAATTTGTCTCATTTTTTTCATACAGATTAAAACATCTAAGAAGCACTTACAGGGTTCTCAGGGATAATATGGTAACATGCACTGAAACTAAAAACTATGCTATACTAATTCCATGGCCTCTCTTTTTTGGTCGTTTCACTTCATATCTTCTCCATTTACAGAAACTAAGCCTTTAAAGGCAGTTGGTTTTCCCTCTACAGCTCCCAGTGGAGTTTTCCAAACTGAGAATTTAGTTTCAGTATGAAGATATGACTTATGTTCATATGTTCTTGCAGCAAATGTCCCCAAAACACTTGGAGTATGAAACAATTTCAGAGGGGACATATTTGATTGCTTTTGAGTTTTTAAGGCAAAAGGAAATAAGAATTGAATGAAGGTTTAAATGAAAATGACAGTTTATTGGAATTTTACCTTTGCAAAATGTTCATAGATCAAGCAGCAGATTTTTTTTATTTAGGAGAAAAATTAGATAATGAAGCAAAATGGAAATAAGTCCCTGTAGAGCTATAAACACTGTCTCTAAGAAAATGGCTTTATCACAAAAACACAGTTGGAATTTCCCCCATCACAATAATTCAGTGCTTCTCTTCTGCTTGTAATAAATTTATATTCCAATTTGCCTACAAATTTCTTAATTTTATAATAGGAAAGAGATGGTGCATTTCTTCGTGGAAGTTGTTCACCTGTTTTCCAGGAATAACTTCATTAAATTCTTTCATGTGATGTATGAGTGTACAGCTCCCTCCTTCTGGCTCTCCTATGAAATTTGATTACCATATGTCCTTTTAAAGAAACAGCAAGATCAAGCCAACATTATACAAATCCATCTGACTAATGTGAGTTTATAGTAATCTCCTCCCCTGAATTAAGCAAAATGATGTGCCAGAATGGAAGCAGTTCCAATAGGAGTGTTTAAAAGCAGGCATCAGTTCTGATTTTGTACGCACGTGAGGCTTACAAAAATGTTCTGCTTTGTTCAGATACTTCAGGAAATCTTCCAGACAGAAGATACAATCATGTTACTGGAGAGATCCATAAAGGCAAAGGAGTACCCACTGAAAGTGGCTCAGACCTGCCTGGAGGGAAGAACTAAACGACCCAATATAGAACTTTGCCATGATGCACCTCAGTTTCAGTAAGTGAAGGCCAGACTACTCCATCCCTTCCGCCATCAGCCACTCAAGAACAGGAAATTTAATGACAGTGTAAATCAGTTCAATGAAATTAGAATTGTATTCATTACATTGCAATACAAATTCTGGGAGAAAGAAGTAAAATCCAAGTAGCTATGTTGAAATAATGGGCCAAAAAATCTAATAGTCAATGTGTGTAGTTGCCTTTAGAGTTCCTTTCCCAGGACAGTTAAGAGCTCAATTGCTGGTTGGTGGCTGATATCTTTTGGGATTTAGTCTCATGTCCGAGTTGGGACTTAGGAAGTGATTTTAATTCCATTCTGTGTGAAACACAAGATTTCACTTTAGGAAACACCTAATTTTAGAAACATGTTATCCCAGACAAAATTCTCTCTTTCGATGCAAAAAAACCTATCTAATAGTAAGGCCCCTTAAAAAGTTAATTGCCAATAACAATGAGGCAGCATCTCTTACTACCTCAACTACTTTTCAACTATACAGTGAATCCAGTGTCATCTTGGTACAGGTTAGCTCATTTGGCATACATTTTGGTTAAATAGCTATGGGGGCTTCCCAGCACATGTTGGCATCAGCTTGGTGATCCCTGTGCTATGATGCATTGTATATAGCATCTATTGTGTTTTTCTGGATATACAAGATGTCTGATATACTAGCCTTCCTTCCCTAATGACTGAAGAAAGCTCTTCTGAATTTTAATCCCATTTATCTCCCTTCAATCCAGTTGGAACACATTAGTGCTCCAAAAGAACCCTATCGAGTACATCTTATTTAAAATACTGTCTTCAAAATGCTCTGTGGGGGTTCTCTCAAGAAATACTGCACCAGGGTTCTTCCCATGGCTGGAGTGAATTTCACTTCCTATAGCTGCTGTGAAATTCAATATGTAAAAGAATTTTGCGTATTTTTATGAAAAGTAGAAAACTACTCTATCTTTGTCTCTAGCAAAAAATCGCACTGTATACAACAGCTTCACATACAATGAGATTAATGAAGTACATAATGCTTAAACTGAGTATTTACATTATTTTTCCTAAATAGCATTTTATCATCTCAAAAAGCTTCTATTCAAACAAGGAAGTGGCAATAAATCATAGTTTATTGTGCTGGCATCTTTTCACTTTTTCTAACTCCTTAAACCATAAATTGTACAATGCAATATATCTTTTTTCAGCCTCATACCTCCTTAATCAGATCTTGACATTTCCTGTGGCATATCCATATATTAGATTTCTTCAACTTCATGCTCTGCTCTCCACATCCATTCTGTCACAAAATATTGTTTTGGATCTGAATTCTTTTATATCCTTTTGGATAGTGTTATTCACATGACTTTTCATATCACATAAATCATGCCTGTTCTAGATGCAGTTCAGCTGTGAGAAACCAGAAAACCTTCTGATTACACTGTAGTATTGACTTAGTTACATTCACTATACGAACAGATCATTTGCCACTTCAGTTACCACAACACCATCGATTAGGTGTGCAAATAGGCTAGTATCAGCATTTTATTAAAAAACAAAACAAGATGGCCTTATATATTAATACACAACTCAAGTTTTATACTCACTCTGAGTCTTGTTCTCTCTCTGCTTCCTCCCTGAAGATCTTTTCCACAAAAACGTCTGCAGCATTATGATTAATATCAGTCCAGTCAGCAAGCTTGCATGTGTCCGAGGTATACAACTTGTTTGATTTAGGACCAAAAATGCAGAGTGTCACATTATCCCTTCTTCTTCCCACAATTGCCCGTGAGGCTGTTGATGTTCCAAAGGGTCCTATCTAAAAAAGTTTGGAAGCTTCATTTGAAGTCACTGGAATATCAGAATGTCTTTTAACATGACATACTTAAAAACCAAGAAGTTTTCAGAACATAGGGGTTCTGAATTATCCAACTCCTGCTAGCTTCTAGGTTATATAAGAGCTCCAAAAGCTGTTGCACAGCTATTTGGAAGTATTTTAGGCTTAACATACACACAAGTTTTCTGTCAAATATGGCTCCTAATATTTTAACCAAAATGTTTATAGAAGTACACTGTTTAATAGATGTAGTTATATAGACAGATAATTAGCATACCCTGTTCTCCTTCCTCCAATGCATATGAATTTTGCTCTACCACAAGTCCCTAATTCAGACCAGGTTATGTTGGATGCTTGAATGTTATGTTCATCATAACTGCAATTAGAAATAGAAATTCTGACAGGTTATTAGAAATTTGGACACTTTTTTCTATCACAGTTTTTGGTTGAGCTCACATCTCAAATAAAAGGTATTTTCTTAGAGACAAAATCCTGTCTGAGAAAGTAAAACCATTTGCTAATTCACTTTTTAAGGATTTTTTGCTTTTAAATACTTTAAGTATATTTCTCTCATGTGGTTTAAAGCAAGAAGGAATTCAGCCCAATAGCTCAATTGTAATAGGGAAAGAAAATATCAAATGAACCACGTCTTTGTAACATGTAAATGTTATCTGAGTTTTCTGTTTATTTAAAAGGAAGTGCTGATGTTGGCACTTGTTCTCTGTGTGTGCTGCCAACTTTGTAGTCGAAGGGAGTAGACAGAAAACAAATTAATGAAGTCTGGGTTTTCTGTGCTGAAACAACTGGGACTATCCCAAAACAAGGTAAAGTGGATTCTGGAAAAATCAATCTTTCTTATAGTATATAGTGCATTGGGCAATTCGTAGAACATTAGACACACAAATTTGACAGTATTAAAGAGAGTTTACCAGCTCAGTGACTATACAAGATTTGCCACATCTCCATCAATAAAGCCACTGGCAGAAATGTGGCTAATATCAGCTCACAAAAAAATCTCGATTTCAGAGCTCCACATTCAATGGTTATTCTGGCAAGTGATTCTTGTTCCGATTAACACGCTTCTGCGCCAAATCTAGACCATTTAGCACATCCTGCTGCACAAGTTTAAGCCATCATGAACTACACCAACACTCTCCAGTAATATCCATCCCAGACGTACTCTACAGGACCATATGCAAGTGCTCAACACAACCATGCTAGCCCTAGAGAGGCTACACAAATGAGAGGCTGCAAGTGACGAAAATAGCAATTAGAGAGATGTATCAAAGCAGAGTGGCTTCATCTGCTGTTGAAGGTCAACACAAGCAAGAAATCATCACTTTTTATAGGTGCTACGCAAGCTATTTTGGCAAATAGGTTTCATATTGATTCAGTCCAAGACAGCTGTTCAAATCCTGCCTGAAAGCATGACTTGTCCACTGTCAAAAAAGAAATGTGGCGAGGGACTGCTGAAGTTATGAGAGCAACCTGTCCCCTTTTTTTTTTTCAGGCTTGTAACTGAAGTTTACACTATAGATAACACCTTAAACACCTTAAAGCGACGTCTGCAAGAAGCCCATGATACTCTGCAGGTGCTGATCCTCAACAAATCAAAGCTAGAACATGAAATTTCTGTGAAGGCAAACTCTTTCTTCATTGACAAGAAGTGTATGGACATGCGCAAAGTCTTCCCCAGCACCCCACGGCTAATTGGCTACACTTGAATAGTAGCCTTTGGTATCTTAGCATGTGATATAAAAGTTGCAAAGGTTACAAATATTTCCTGAAGAAAATCATTATTATTCTGTTTTCCTCAAATAATAGAGTCCTATGGAAATAAACTAATGAAAATTAATATCATACCTCTCTCCTTTGAACAACCTCATATTCTCAGCTGTAGCTGCTAGTAAATCAAATAGAATTAGCAGACTTATTCTAACAGAATCAGACTACAATAAAATAACCAGACAAATATTGCAAGATGTATGTGAGTTACTAGCTAGAGAAAACAGACTGAAATGCTGTACTTCGATGGAATTAGTACAATATAGGATTTAACTGTTCAGGATAATGTGCCATCTGTGTTGCAGTCCTTATCTGGAAAAGTCCAGTTTAAATGCTTACCCCCATCCTTACACTCTCCTCCTGTCTAGCAATGCTAGATTTGGTGTTTGGAATTACAGGAAGTTGAACAAACTTGATTCACAGAAGCTGAAGGGAAATTTCAGTGCAACCACTTCAGGTACATGTCACCTGTATTCATTGAAAGGGAATCTTTCCATCACTACCTCTTTTTTTTCTCTCTAATTTGATTTTTCATACAATTAAGTATGAAGAAAATTTGTCTATTTATATGAACTATTTGTGACTGATGTGATATTTGCCTGTCGGAAATGTCCTACCTATTTAGAAATACAAACTATCTATCATTAGATCTCAAAGGAATTAATGAGCAAAGACAGTACCATTGCTCTGTTGTGACTAATGAGAAAGTTAAGACAAAGTAGGAATGGAACCAGCATGCAGGAACATGATGTGCTTAAAGTGTGCTGAAATCGTCTTTCAGTCTGTAAGTCAAGATTGCTCAGCTTTCTAGTTCTCAGTGGAGCACTACCCTGTGTGGTGGAGAGAAGGATGGAATGGGCCTCGAGATCTGACCTTTCTGCATGACAGCTGAAACACATTAACAGTGCAGTAACCCTAGTAAAGAATTTGAGGAGTAACTAGTTTTAACTAATGGTAAAGCAGTCTGACTGTTTTGGACAAAATGGAGTAATAATGTTTTACTGTTACTTGTATTTCTTCCTGGGTTTACTCATGCTTATTTACAGAGTAACCAGCAAACTACAATTCTAATAACTGAGCTGTTTCCTGCTACCTCGGACTCCTCTCTACAGGGCAGCTCTAGGAAGCATTTTACGCTGGACCAGAGCCAAATCTGAAACAATGCTAGATTTGAAAGTCTCCTGAATAAACTGGCTCTGTTCCTTATCCTTTGTTTTGTGTGGGTGGTGGCTTAATCTAGCTACCAACAAAAGTAACATTGCTGAGGCACGCCGGGCTGAGCGGTGCGGATACTTCCTTGCGAGTTAACCTGTTTTCACTAAGCATGGCTGTGGCTGAGCCACCTTACACTCAGTTTCTCTCCTTCAGCTAAAAAAGTAGTATCTTCTGGCTATTGTGTCAAGCCATTTACATAGTGATAGGTTTTCTAAAGACTTAAAATCACAGGAAACCATTTTGAAACACAGGATTGGGAATTGACATCCAGGCCTACTTATGATACTCGTTAAACCCATCTCACATTGACTACACTGTATCTTGATTTTCTACATGAGGATAAGGCCATGGTCATATTGCACATGACTACGGAGAGTGCAGGCTGCTTCATCCAGCGAGCTAATGCCAAATGGGTTTTTTGGGAGGAATTTCTCTGAATATAGGGAGAGTTCCAGAAATAATTTGGTTTTGTATTGCAATACTGGACTGCAGAGCAGTTCCAGGGGTCGTGCTGATGTGCTGCTGGAGACAGGAGGAGCTCTGTTACTGAAGACTTAACTGGTAATCTGGTTTGAATTAATAGTCATACCTTGCTGTTTCCTACTCAGAAACACTTCAAAACAAACTTCTATCACAACCCCGGCTTTGGGACATGACTTTAGGTGGAGAAGTGAGGAATCTTGCTGTTTTGCTTCCCAACAGGGAAGACTGTTACCACCGGTAACGTTTTTCCTCCCTCTCTATGCCTTTGTATGGAGGCAAGCGAGATTTTATCACTTGCTTCTGTTACTACCAAACCATAGAATAAAGCACTTGATTTGCATTTCATATACTATTTTTACAATGTATGAAGAATAATATTTGGTTGAGCTGTTAAATATTGACAATAGTCCCACCCTATTTATCAAATACTGACAGCTGACCAAGCAAAGGAGTGAAAGTTATTTGGAAATTTGGATCTTCTTGAAGCCTTTAAATATATTTATAGAAGTTGGAGGCCTTCCCAGTTCACACAGCTACTCTAATGGCTAGAAATAGTTTCTCCCTTCCTTATGCCAAGAATTCAATTAAGAAATATACAGCAGAAGGGAGGCACTTCTAGGAGAGCTGAAATCTTTTAACAGTTCTTGACAGAAGAAAAAAAATCTTTGAAAACAATCAACATCAGTGAAAAGTCAGCCTGAATCAAAGCCCTGAATTTGAAAATTTGGGGGCTTTGGGATGGAGATGGTGAGGCTGAACAATAGTTCTGAACATCACAAATTCCAGCTCCTTCCTGACTGTGCCTTTGTTCAGCAATGCTCTTTCCAAGACCTTGGCTCTGCTTTTGGGTGGAGTACTCATTTGGTACATTGTCAGTGCAAACAACACTGAACTTGTTTGAACACAGTGTGAACTCCTACTAAGAGTGACTGCCTAAAACTATGGCTCTATGACAGTTAGTACTGTTCTTTGAAAGCATCATTTTGCATAAGAACAGTAATTCCCTGAGATTCAGCTACTATCAGCAAGAATAATTTTTTACTGAGTACTGCAAAAATAACACCACTGTATGAAAATCGTCATCTTCCCCAACTATAACTGACCAGAAGATAGTAAGTATGTTATTCTAGTGGAAAAAAAAAAACTCAGTGAAGAAAGTGCTCATCTTTCATTAGTGGTATCCATACATGCAGCACATTTCAGTTTGCTGACAGTGTACATCCTCCTTTAAAAAGTAAAGTTTTCTTTAGGGTCATGAAAAGAAGACTTCCATGGATTTAGGCTCTAAACCTGTATAAATCCAAAAAGGCTAGAAATAAGTCACCATTTACTTCTTAGAAGTCAAGGTAGATGGATAATGCAGAAAACCTGGACTATAATCTTGTTCTGCAGCTGATTTACTGTGTAAATGAATTTACACTGAGCGTCCAGAATGCAGTTAATCCCAGTTGTGATGGGAATATGTCAAAGGAAACGTATTTCTAACAATCAAAGATACTTACCCAGATAAACCTGAGAATATCTTAAAAAAACCCAACCCAACAGAATATAAACATTCTTTCAGCTTTTTTCCGTAGATCTCTCTTCTTATGAACTAGATCATTAATTATCGTACTCACATACAGCCACAGACATGAAGAAGCCAGATCTATGGTATTTCCATGTATAAACCCAGAAATTTAACATGCAGTTCCATAATACTTGAAAGATAAGATCTGTTTTATAGCAAATAGACTAATGCAGAAAAGACCCAAAACCTGTCCCTGCCTGTTTCAAACAATGAGATAATTTTAGTTCCAGACAAGCTATTTCCTAACATTATCTAAACTGTAGCTCATAAAAGTTTATGGACTCAGCCTTCAAACAGAGTAAGAAAACAATGGATCTAAGTATCTTCACTAATGATAACCCCAGTTCAGTGCCACAAGGTTACTGATTATAGTGAGGGTAGCAAATCTACTAGTAGTTTATTCATTTATTCCTTTTTTTTTTTTTATTTAAAACCACAGCAAGGAAGCAGAATTTGTCATGTACAGATTAAATGCCTTGCCACACAATTTACAGATGGTGTCCCCAGGCAATATATGTGATGGTGCTCATATGACAAGTCTTTTCAGTATAGCTACTTACCTGGGTAAGACCTGGCATGTGCTTTCAGCACAGGATATTAAGGGGTGAATAACAGGAGACAAGAAATATTAACTATGGAGACAAGAGAGTGCTGAGTTTGGGAATTTGCACTTAAACACCATTACAGTTTGGTAATAGTTGCACAATTGCACTTTTTCATATCATTACTGTATTTTAATTTTATTAAGGCGGCTAGCATAGGAGGCACCTCTCAACACTTGCTTTCCCTGCCCCCGCAGTGCATTTTGGCATTTGCATTTTTACCAAAAGTCAAGGAATGTCCAGTTCTGTATTTACTTACAGCACATGCAGGCCCACTGATGTAATAAGAAATCCCCAGTCAAATGAAGAATATATGCCAACAGTTGGGTAAGTAACTACTGTCCTGGGTAAAGTTATGCACTTACTTAGACCTCTGCAACATTCAGTGTGAAGATATAAAGTTGGAGTCAAACCTTCAGGTCTTTACTCTGCAGCTGCTTCAGTAACACTGGTTTCACAGAATCACAGAACAGTTGACATTGGAAGGGACCTCTGAAGATCATCTAGTCCAAAACCATCCCTTAGCTCAGAGCAGAGTCAATCAGAGTACATTGCTCAGTGCCACGTCCAGTCAGGTTTTGAATATTACTAAGGATGGAGACTTCACAACCCAAGTAGCCTGTTCCAGTGTTTGATAAGCCCCACTGTAAGAAAGTTTTTTCTCAAGTTTAAAGAGAATTTCCTGTATTTTCACCTGATCCTCCTCCACCAAGTGTAAGTCTTCCTTGCTCCAGACTTTCCCACTGGTCTCAGGGACCTGGGATTTCTGAGGACAGTAAAGACTAAGGGTGAAGAAGTCATCGTGTATCTCAGCCTCTTCCATATTGCTATCACTGAATCCCCTGCCCCATTCACCCAGTGGGCCCACATTTTCCCTAGTCTTCCTGTTGTTGCCAATACACCTGTAGATGCCCTTCTTGTAGCTCTTCATGTCCCTTGGGAGATTTTGGCCTCCCTGACCATCCCCTCATGCTTGGACAGTGTCTCTGTACACCTCCTGGGTGACCTGACACTGCTTCCACCTCTTGTATGTATCTTTTTCACACCTGAGCTTTGTCAGCAGCTCTTTGTTTCTCTGTGCAAGCCTCCTGCCACCTTTGGTTTATTTCCTACCCATTTTAATGGGCCGTTCTCAAGCTCAGAGGAGGTCATCCTTGAAAAATCAGTAAGATCTCAGTGACCCCTCTTCTCTCCAGTACTGAATCCCATGGGAACCCTCAATAGGCCAAAACGTGCTCTCCTGAAGCCCAGGGTTGTGATCTGTTTGTTGAAAGAAGGAAATAAAAGAAAATCCACAACCTGGATAGCTCATGTGAAACCTCTGAACTTAAAAATAAGGAGAAGTTAACCCTTTCCTGATGGTAGTGCTACAGGAAAAAACCCCCAGACATTATTTAAGTCTGTTCCTTAGATACTAACTCTCTCTTTCCCCCCCATGAGAACAGAAGTGGGTATCATTAAGTTAGAAGAACTCGGGGAACCCTTCCCTTCCACGCTCTCCTTTTCAGATCAGTTTTTCTTTTTTATTAGTGTAGCAGTGTGACTGGAGCTTCTCCACGCTCTTCTTCAGAGTATATGCTGTACCTTCCAGCAATTCAGCATAACTGACTGTCCTGGTTTCGGCTGGGATAGAGTTAATTGTCTTCCTAGTAGCTGGTACAGTGCTGTGTTTTCAGTGTGGTAT
>JAVKLA010000061.1:7174201-7184863 GCA_034782735.1 Sagittarius serpentarius | reverse complement strand
CCATCCCACTGGGTGAGGGGGGAGCGAGTGAGCGGCTGCGTGGTGCTGAGTTGCTGGCTGGGGTTAAACCACGACACTGACCTCCAAGCCTGTTTTGCTTCACTCACTGTTTTCAAAACTACACATCTATTATTCATCATTGTTAGGAGACAGGAAGGAAAACTACAGCTTGATACTGAAGTGGTGCACCCACCCTTCTCCCTAAGGAAACCATCTTCTAAAATCTTCCTCATCTCATCAGTCAGCTTGGAAGTTTTCAACCAGAAGACATTGCTTATTCCCTAGTATGGAGGAACTAAGTATTAGCTACTTGGAAAAATAATAATCTCTCAGAAGATCAATTTCTGAAACCATATTGAATCCAACTATTTCCAAGCAATGTCCTTGGGCCATTTGAATGTGAATCTAGACACAATCTGAACTCTTACACATCCCCATTCTGTACTACTACTTTTGCCTCAGAACATGATCAAAGTTTATTTTTGTACAGCATAACACATAGGAGCCCCAAGAGATCTGTACTTCTCACTCTGCATAGACACAATCATAATCATTAATCAAAACACATTATAACAATAGTCACAGACAAAACCAGTCAGAATCAGTGAGTACTCTGGAACAGTTAATGACTGCAGACTGTGAGCCCCAGAGTAAGATGGTCAATACAACAGCTCTACAGACCAAAAAAGATTTTCTGGGATTTTTTTTTTCCCCCTAGGAATTACAGGCATGAATTTAAAGCATTATGATCATGCATTTCCCTAATACAACACAACTCCTGATAGCTTCTAGAAATAATGGCAAAGTGCATGCATCTAAACTACATTTAACAGAGATGAGATTTCAAATTTCTGTCTCCTTGAATCCCTATAAGAGAATTTTCTGTTAGATGATTGAGTTTTTAACCCACAAGCAGCTATGATACATGCTTGTTATTACACACAATGGTTTTGGCTTATTTTCTTTCATCGTTGTGAGAGAAAGCATACAGGGCAACACATTCTCTATAGAAAGAGGTTCGTGAGAACAGGAGAATTGCAACATAGTAGAAGTAGATATACCAGTGACAAGCAAAAGGCTCTGGAGCTGGACCTCTGACACCAAAGCAGTAGTTTACAAACTACCATGAAATTTTCAGTTTATTTCTGCATTCTTCCCCCCAAATTATTTTAAGAAGGAAACCAATCCCAAGTAGATTACAAGGTTCTTTTTTAAAACAAGGGATTAAATTCTTACAGTAAAGGCACAGCCCATTCCAACAATAAAAAATAAATAACCAATAACAAATACAGAGATAATGCTTTACTGTGCAGTAAAGAATTTATTTATAGAGGATGTAAAACAGTAAATCTTTCTTCCAATGCAAATTGCTTTGAAGTATTAAAGAATGGTAGAAGTTTCAGTATCACTGAATTATGATCCCACATCATGTAAGAACATGCTTGCTCTCCTCAGGTCATAAAATAACCTCTGGTTCCTTATTACGTGCATTACCAGTTCAGATCCGTTCTCTGGCCTCAGGCCTGCTGAAAACCATACTATAAAATAAACCTTCTATTAAAACGTAGTCAGGAGAATAAGATACAGGTCAGATTGGTCTAAGTATTATTTGGTGAAGGAAAGATACTCCTAACTATTTGGACTTTATAGCTTTAGTTATTTTTCAACTGGAATCCATAAATGTTTATCCAATCTTCCTATGATGTCCTTTGATCTCTTATATTTTTGTTTTTAAAAACACAGATAACATTCCTGTATCCGTATAAGACAAATAAGTTGAGGAGACAACACAGTGATTTGAACTTTTGTTTGGATTTTCTCTGAGTATTTATAAACACCAAGGCAGTCCTTCACTGGTTGCCAGTGCAAAGAAATTCAAGCTTATATAAAATACGCATGCTGATCTGGTGTTTTTAATATAAAGCAGCTCTATGCTATACAAATGAGACTCCCCATCAGTTGTTTGTGGGGTGTGGCAGGGCTTTTTTTTGTGCGTTTTTTTTTTTTGCGGTGTTTGTTGTTTTTTTTGTTGTTTGTTTTTTTTTTTTAAAGATAGACTGTTGTATGACTATCACCAAAGCCTCCAATATAGAATGGAATTTTTAAAGTAGGAAAAATTAAAGGGAAATATGTCTAAATAAACAAGACAGAGGTGGTCTTCTGGTGAGAAATTTCTTAATGTTGTGAAACGAACATAAGAAAATTCAGCACAAGAAAACCAGGCTTTAAACAAACAAAAGATGGTGGTAAAAATAATCTCCAGGTCAGAAGGCAACAAGCAAAGCATGGTCAGGAAGGTGGTGGGACAATGAGTGTCCCTGGATCCCTGCTCTCCAGAGTCTAAGAGCCCATCACAGTTGTTTCACAACCAAGCGGAGCTGGCACAGCAAGAGCAGGGAGCTACAGTGACACTGTGGGGTACTGAGCAGCACAGACGGATGCACTGAACTGCGCTTCACCGTTAGGGTCACGAGAGCCATCCCATATACTGCCTATTGCCTAGATCACAGGCATCCTGCAACAACCCCTGCACAATGCTCCTTGTGGCCTATGCATCCTGGTTTGGTCCTTTGCTTTAGCATGCGAGAAGAAAAAGCAGTTATTGAACAGGTATCTGATATAGTAGGGCTCAGGCTAAGTGTCTAGGCACTTCATATGCTACACTGTAGTTAAGGTACTGTAAGAGGAAGAACGACATTGTTTTAAAAGCTCAGTTTCAGAAACAAAACCAGTCATGTTATTACAAACATGCAACAAAGAGGAGTGTATTCATCCCCTCATATCACATCTATGCCCTGCAGGCAATGTTCTGAGAGAAGTCTGTGAAACTTGTACTTGCAGCTATCTCAGACAGCTCCACCTATAACTGTCTCAGCTCTGGCTCTCCCAGTGCCTGACATGATGCCAGAAATGTGTACGTGATCCCCTAATGTTCCTACGCAGTACTAGTTGAGTTTAACTAGCAAGCATTTACAAACACGCCATACAGGAAAACAAAGTAAACATGAAAATGGACTCAGGAATTTTATTTGCATCTATTGTGTTCATTTGCGCACGCTGCAGAGAAGCACGGTGATCTAACACACTGACACTCCTTGAATCTCTCAGGAAGAGACTGTGCTGCTGCTCAGTCTGGAGGGATCTCTAATCCAGCCCTGTGTCCAGGCAGTTTGTGATACTTCTGCACTGCACCTGCTGCTGTGACTTCAGCCCATGGACAGAGCTGATTAAATGTTAACCAAGGATTTTGTACATGTTTTACAGCCCAAACTGAGACCCATGCTACTATGGTTGCTGCATTGCCTCCATCAGTTGTGGTATTGCTGGATGCTTTTGTTGCAGTCTGTCCTGTTGGCCACGCTCTCCTCCAGCATCAGCATTTTCTAAACCTCAGAGATCCTAACCCATAACTGGCACTAGCAGTCCTGCTGTTTTCCACTGGCCCCAGGTTCCTTGTTCCAAGGTCATTCCCAATACCACTCCTTTGAGGAACAGAAAGGGCCAGCTGCAGAGCTGAGCCAGACATCTTTTATTAAGGGAGCATGAGAGGCAGCAACCACAATGCTGGTCTATCAATGGCTGAACAACAGCTGGTTGGCCAAACCTAGCAGGTGGAATTCAAACTGAAGTACCCACAAGCATCCTTTGTGTTACACATTTTACTAGATAACAGAGTATGTTGGCTGACTGGTTAAGAGACATATTTGCCTACACAAATAATTTTCTTGGCATGTGCTTTTTGCTGCTTTTGGAGCTTGCCCGTCTTATGAGCAATCTATACATATTGTTAATCTGAGCTACAGGTCCCTAGTTCTCAGTCAACATTAACATTGCATAGGATCACACAGCACTATGAAGAATACTTCCGGGATCTGCAGTGGCTGACAGTTCCCCCATTGGTTCTCACAAAGTTTTTACAGTTCAGCTATGCCAAGGTCTACTGTAACCACTGTTGCAGAATTATGCAAAGGTACAAGAAGTGGCTGGTGCACAGACACCAGAAAAACCTCATTTTGAAGAGCACAGCAATTTTTGCTTCACTACTGCTGATGGCTCCAAGTGGGAACAATGGCATTACCAGTGTCTGGAGACATGCACTCATGATCTTTTGCATAACGCATCGGATCTGCACAGACTTCAACAAGAAACCTCTATTCGTCCTCCGGAAGCAGAGTACATATTTGAGTGAACCATGACAGTACTGAAAAAGACAGCTTCTGTTATCAGGAACCAGCTATCTTGCTTAGCCACTTCAGATACCATCATAACTGCTTGGCAGTATTGGCAGGTCAACAGTGCTAGCCATGGTGGAGACTTGCTATGAATGTTGTTTACCTCTAAGTTGTCAGCACCAGCTATGTACCCGAAACAAACACCCATCCCTCACGGAATGGCTTTTCCAACAAGAATGGAATTAGTGATGACTGCTACATGTCCTACCTCTGACCCTTTGAAGGAAGGAATAAGAAACTGCTTTCTCTGCAGGGTTTGGGGGGTGACGTGGAGGTGCCTGTGCACACTGCTTTGTCAGAGTTTCACAGAGCCATGCCTGCACTGTGAGAAGCCACCGAGGAAGCACAGTTACACGTGTAGCCATTGCAGAACGGGGGTTGTGTTTTTGCTGGTTCAGTCTACTTTGGTTGAACTGGCTGCTGAAATTGCACTTGTTCTAACCTGCCTCTAGCAAGCTCTAGTCTGTGCCACTATCCATGTACCCTACCCTGCCCCCTCTCCTTGGGAGCTACAACACACAAGCACTTCTCTTCCCATTGTTACTCCTTTGTGCTTGCTGAGGCTCACTGTCCTCACTTCACCTTTCTCATATACAGGAAAGCACAACCCTTCCCGGGCTACTCCCTCCTGCCATCCAATACGCAAAAGAAAGGGGGCACCACCATGCCTCCATTTCATGTAGGAAAATATGTACCGAATAGACTCAGGGAAAAAGCTGTTAGATGCCAGTGTCATAAATGCTGTCTGCACAGTGCAGCCTCCTCAATGTCTGCAAAGACATACATACTCCTGCAAAGAGAGCAAGTTGCAAAGAGTGATGAGCTTTCCAGCTGAAATTTGTAACTAGAAAGTGCCACCCCAAGCTATGTGGGCTCAAGGGTACTATGGAAATTAAGTGACATACAACCCATGTTCAAAACAGAGTTATGACTAACTACTAATGGATGCCCTGTACCAAACATCATAAAATATTTCTCTCTCTTCCAGAACCTTAAAGCTGAGCTTATTCCTTAAGGCTACAGGGGAAAAAAAAAAAAAAGAAAAAAAGAAAAGGAAATGTTCAGCTATACAAGTTACTTAGTGCAGAACTAGTTTTGTGCATTGGACTGAGCATGAATGGATTGATTTGCCCAATAAAAATATCAGTTCATATATTTCTCCTCATGTTTGTTAGTCTGAGCAGAGAGGGTACAGGTTTACAGCTAGATGGAGGACTGCCTTTTAAAAATGTTCTCTAAATACTTCATTAAAGATTTTTGGCATAGCTGAGGTTTCCTGTGTCCTGAACACTGAACAGACAACAAGTGCCTAAGCAAACAATGGCACTTCACTAAAGTCACAACTCTATACAGAGGAAAAACTCAGGAATAATATGGCCTAGCAGAGAAGTTAAGTGTCAGAGGGAGACTGCTGAGTGGGTTTGGCTTATTTGCTAACCTGCAAGCGATGTACAAGGCTTTGCTGCTAAACAGGTCATCCAAGGGTGGGTGGAAAAATACTAGGTTTTCCTCATCTGCAGTTTGTGCAAGCAAGTTGACAGACTCACCAAGCAGACAGCCCTAAATGATACATTATTTTTTGTACCCCAATTGAAAGCACTTTTGCAAAAGAACTGGTACCTGGTTCTCCCCAGGGGCAGTTAAAGTATAGCTATGCATTGGAGAGCTCCACGAGTTCTATACATAAACATTTAAGCACTGAGATTTATTACTAGTAGATAGTTCCAGCATATTAATGTTCATTTATCGTTCATATTCCAAGAGCAGCAGAAGGACTATTCTCAGTATGACAACACTTACAACGGAGTTTATATAGCCAGATTTATCTACTTAAGGCCATCACTTTGTATTTAGACCTGTCATAGTCTTGCAGAGTCCCCTGGCACATGGCACTGAGCCTGGTGGCAAGGATGTTTAATACCTTGAGCAAAGCAGAGGCAGGGCTCTGACTGGGGAATATTCAAGGCACAGATAAGGGGAAGGGGGAACAACCGATGAGACAGTGACAGACTTGTTTTTCTGAGCTGAGCAATATGCAGGGCTTTAGAACAAGCTTCCAAAAAGATGAGCTACAGGTATGAGCGCAACTGAAAAGAGGACAAAATGATGCAGACTTACCACAGACAGAAAGCATCCAGCAACCTGATCTTTTCCCCAAGAGGACTTTTTTTTCTTTCTTTTGAACTAGGGAAATGTAATAGATCCAGCCTATCTGGATTTTTGGTGTAACACTTCGTACCTCATAGGGAATTAACACTTACAAGGCAATACTGAATAATACAGGAGTTGTTAGGTAAGGAGCTGGCTAATATAAAGTTTTACAGTCAGATGCCACACTCTCCCTCCCTCATCTCTGCTGGTTTCCTGCTCCTGCTAGTTCCTTGGTTGGCCTGCTGGGCAAGGAGAGAACTGGCTTCCCCACCACCCACAAGAAATGCATGTGATCAACCAATCATGACACAGTGGTAATAACTGGTCAAGTAACTGAGTGCCAAGTTGCCTGAATGCATCCTCTGTAACAAATGATTTTCTTCAGGTTTGGGTACCTGCCTAGAAGTTACTTAATCAGAATCATGCTGTGTATCCTCTTCCCCATATCACCAGCACCCTTCCCAGTACATGCTGGAACTTTGTTAGAACTGCTCTACATTTTATCCTGACAGCTTCTTTGTTTTTTCTGAGCTAAGATTGTTTGATTTAGAAGAGATTTAGAAGAACTCAAGAAAAAAAATCTGGAAGGATGGCAGTGAACAGTTATTTTCCTGGTAATTCTCCATCACCTAAGAAGCATGAAGGCTGGAGTGGCCCAAGAGAGGTCCAAGCCTGCCTTTGTATCTGCTTTTATCACTTGTGATGGGTTAGGCTCTCTTTGCTTTTCTGCATTCCTGCTCTATACATAGGCATTAAAAAGCCTGAAATGGAGCTTGTGGTGTTTCTCAGAGTTTATCCTTTTACATCAGGTGGTCCTTGGTTTGGTACTTCTGCTCAGAGGAAGACTCTGCTAGCTCTTACTGTGAGGGAGAACGCTTTATCCCACAACACAATTCCTAACCCAGCTGCAGATACTCTACAGAAAATAAGAAAAGACTAATTCTAGCATGAGCTAACAGCATAGCATGATCCTGTCAGGCATCAGGAAGATCACCTACCCTCACCGTTCCTCTTGTGGTGTGTTTGGGAAAACTACTTTACCAGACTCTCAGCCTTGTAAGTAACCACAAAAAGACACTCCAAAATAATTTATAATAGAAAAAGTCCAACCCAACAAATAAAATACGCGGTAAACTGAAACAAATGAAATCCTGCATCAATAGCACTGTGTTTATACAGAACTGTTTCCCAAGAATGAGCCAGAAATTAGAGCTCTGCAACGAGTATTTTTCTTTTCATTCCAAATTCAGATAACTTTCATTTTTCAATGCTAATCTTACAGTGGAAATCGTAAGATTTCCTTTAAAAAACATGAACACACTGGAGGTTCTGAAACCAAACTCTATCAGGAACACATTCACATAGAGCTAGATAAGGTAGCTGTGGTGAGTACTGAAAGGAGAGGCACTAAGCCACAAATAATTTTCAACAGACCACACACTGACCGACTTCTGCCCAATACTAGGAGGACTGAAGACTATCCCAGAATAGGTGAAATTGATTTCCCAGAATAGCTCAGAATCCAGGTTACAGTACCCCTACAAGAGGCTGAGTAAGCAGTCTCCCCTGTTCACTGATTAAGTTTTCATGCTTTAGATACCTCTAAAACTGTCAAGTTCTCTCATTACAGTTCAACAGCAGATGTGTACAAGTCTTAAGACACCAATGCAGACAGACTACTAGCATTGGCCAAAGACAGTTTCTACTTTAACTACACAGCCTTCCTCCTCTAAAATGCTTTTCACTGGAATCAGTATTTCTTTCCAGCTCAGAAGTAGTGATCAAAAAATACAGACCCCAATAGGAGCACTAACTTAATGTTTTCTTTTACAGAGCACCAAAAGATTCCAAAGGCACAGAAGAATGACCACTGAATTCGGTACCAACACATTTATGGACCTTAGATATCTGAAATGTGTTTGGCATCACATTAACTGGCCTTTTCCTGAAGGAAGGTTGACTTAACTGGGAAAAATAATCAAAGCTAACATTATTTGATGTAGCAAATGTCTTTATGACTTATAGGAGAATGCTGTTGAAGTTACACATATGAACTGCCATGGATTTTTTTCTTCCTAGCCTCCAATCATTTTGCTAATCCAAAGAACAGTAGTTGCAATTTTGCAGTAGTTGCAAAAAATGACTTTGAAGTGGACTCAAAATCCGAGCTGCCCATCCACACCTTTTCACAAGCATCTTCCTGCAAGCTCACTTTATCTCAGGTGCTAAGACTGAGACCTACTCATTTAACAATGAGCTAATATATTTGGAGTCACAAATCAAATTTTACTAGACAAGGAAAACACACTTTTTCTCCATCACTAACTTGCAGCCATGCATTGACTTTGCGGCTCCCTGGCATATGGTCCTGGCAAAACAAGCAGTGACTGCCACCCAGAGCACAGAAAGTGTCGAGAAGGCTTTTAAGAGAGAAGGAAATAGGTATACTGCTACCTTTGAAGGACAAGTGGTGGGAAAAGAACAGATCTCACCAAGCCGGAAGAGTAATTTGGAACAAGTTGTAAAGGATGAGGCAGGGGAAAAGCATACTGGCACTACAGGGACAGGGGAAGATGTTCAGAGAAGGAGTTACAGGAACCAGCATAATTTTATCATATACACGAGTGAAGTAAAGAACGTAATAGTTACCATCCAAATTCTTTCTTGCAGAAGGCATTTCCTTCCTGCCTGGTGAATTCAGCAATAGCAGCTTAAGCAAATTGTGACTTTTGCTTTTCAGCTTGTCTCAGTAATGAAGTGAAAGAATTGCAATGAACAGTGTTAGCTACAGCACAAATATACTGATTTTTCAGTCTTAGGCACTGATAATGAGACATTCCAGACCTGCAATTCAGCCTATGGTATATCGTTATGCTAAGTATTCTCACTGCAAAACTTATGTGCTTCATTAGCTCCACCCAGTTCCCTCACTTGCCTGCTTCTGTACAGCAAACAGGAGATCATGGTCTTAGCCCAGGATTCTTTGTGTTGAGGTGTTTTACAGTTCTTTCCCAGGCCACTATAGAAGAACTAGTTTGTCCTTTGGAAAGACTTATGGAAAGTATGTTGAAGGGGAACCAACATTTGAATTGTTTTTCCCTGCTTCCTCACAGCAAAACGATCAGGCTGCACCAAACTTCTAAGTCTACAGTTCCAGCTGAATGCTAATTTTAAAGTGCTTTCCATAGGCACGTTGAAGCTGAAGATCTGGAAAATATACTTGGCCAATCACACAAAGTACAATTCGTAAAAAGAAACATGTATCCTTCCCTTGTGAGCAGAAGGAAATGATACTGATAGCTCATCAGCGAGAATCACTCACAAACAAGTTTTGTTGATGTTAGTTATCAACCAACCAGCCATTGCTTATAGAAGTCTGTCTTCCCGACTGCTGAATATGGATTCTGGGTGCAATAGGCTCTAGTACCATAGCTATGGGTGCACATTTTTGTGATGGAAGGTCCTGTTCTATTATTGTTAAAGGCCTTCATCACCAAACCTGTGAACAAGCTCTGAACAAGCTTATACAGGAATAAGGTGGGGTTTTTGTTTGGTTGGTTTGTTTAAGTGTACTCCACTTTCACTAATGATGGTAACAAACAGTCAATTGCTTCTTTAATTGCTCCTTTACCCATTGGACCCTTCAATCTTTGATTCATGTGCTAGTTCATCAGTAGTCCAAATGCTGAAGTAGTTTGTCACACACAGAAAGTGTGAGTGACATTTCTTTCTTCACAAAGAAACAGTCTGGGATTTATATTGGATAGAGAGGTTTACAATGCCTGACTCTCCAGGCATTTCCAATTGTTATGAATGTTTCTCATAAACCATATCATTACCAAATCAAAATCATCATAGTCAAACTTCTCATTTGTTATTTCTTGCAAAGCTAGGAGAAAATAATCTCTTCAAGTGTTCTGCATTCTTCTCTTGTTTAGAAATGTCAGGGTGTAAACAGAAAACAAAGTAGTAGCTTGTTTCCATTTTTGCTTCCCAGAGTGCACTGAACAAGTGGCCTCTTACATGCTGGACACAGGAGAAAGTGATGCAAGTAAATAAAATGCCAATTTTATTATTTTCAGACTTCTCACATATAGAACATTCCTCAACACTAGCAAAGCTGACACCCATTTATTTTAAAAATAAAATCCTTCTGAGAATCTAAAAAAGCCTTGAGAAATTTCCTCCATCTCTCTAGGACTAAAGATGCCCAATGTTTCTATACAATAATACTCAAAATAATCTTCCTCCTAAAAAGCCTTCTACTTGCCCAGGTTGG